>CM067376.1:14388260-14443227 GCA_034510155.1 Eucriotettix oculatus
TTATATTAAAAAATAATTAAATATCAGCTAACGCTTATTGAAAGGTGTGGTTGAGTGCGCGCGCATCATGTAAACGTAGTGGATGGTGACGTCACAGTGACGTACTTTATGTGCAGATAATTAGGAGAAGGAATGGCGAATATCTTTTTTATGCGTGTCAGAACAATCAGGAATATTTTGAAATGAATTCAGGGGTTGAGCGTGAGACTTGACCGTCTCAGATTTCAAAATTTAATTGCACACGTAAGAATTACAGAAGATTTTCTAAATTCGTCCTTAGGACCACGGGATAGGCAGGGGGAATCACAACGCGCCCTATATATTAAATTATTCTCCAAATAAATACTGTAACGGGCTAATAAGTACCCGGTCAATGCCGGGCACTCAGATTTTATACAGTACATCATTCTGTAATTCTCTTTATGCATCGGAAGTTTTTATGTACGAAATAACCTTGGTTACTGAAGTGTAAAGATGGACGATAATTAAAATGCGCGGTATTCCTCGTGTCTCGGGTTGATAATGGCTGAGACTGGACTTGAGGGATGTTCCTTTAACCTTTTCCATTAAGATGGCGGCGGGGGCAAAGTTTCCGCTCAAGTTTCTCTTCCAACTGGCTTGCTGACTGACTTGCTTCAGTTCAACTTTTGTGCAAGTCTTTAGGAATCTCCCTGAGCGTTTTGCATCTTCCTTCTCTTTCTCTCTCTCTTCCTCGGTTCCTTTCATCACCTCGTTATCTCTAGTCTAGCTCCTTCATGTTAAGTGTATGGAGTTGATTCGTCTTGCTGCTCTATTCAAGCTTCATCAAACCTGAGGACTTTCTATTTATTTGTCATTAAATTATTGTTCCTTTTGCAGCTGATTATTATTTACAACAAACCTCGCTATACGCTCAACTCTTCCTCTTTTCATCTCTGTACCTATTTCTTTTGGTTATCTCTTTCAATTTTGTTCTTTGCGTTTCATTCTTTCTCTCTTTTTATGTGCATCACTTCTGTTCCCATTGCTTCCTTCTGTTTTCCTCTGCAGCCTTTTTTCAGTTTACCTCCATGTCTTCATTTCAACCCTACAGTATTTATTCTTTCTCTGACTACTGTTGTAGATATTTCTTTAGTTTTATATTTTGCTCTCTGTCTCTTTCATCCCTCCCTCAAATCCATTTTTCTCTAACTTTGTGGGTTTCCTTCAATACTTTCCCTGTTCTTTCCCTCACGCTCTACTTCCCAGTTTTCCTCTATATCTCCCTTTCTAGTTCTATAGGTCTTATCATGTTTTCCTAGCATGCTAAAAATATTTCTTTTAGGCAATACTTTTCTCGTGATCTATTTCACCTCTATACGTTTTTTTTTCTCAGAATGTTCATTGGACTCCTCATCTTTATTATATGACACATCTCTGTGTCTATTTGTTCTTGTGGGTTAATGTCCCTCTTTCTCTCAATCTAACTTTTTATGTCTCATGCTTCCTCTTTCTCTTCACTTTCACCTTTTTAGAAAATCATAGTTTCTCACAAAGAATTTCTTTCCTTTCATTATCTTAATATTTATCTTCTCTTTCCTTTCTGTTGCTTTAGTCTAAATTCATGCTACTAAATTGTTGATGAAACTTTTCTTTAATTAAATAAAAATACTGTGTCTGTAAAATATTAGTACGTTTATTCGATTTAATTATTGTGAGAAACAGACGTTTTCAATCCTTGACGTCCGTCTTGTCTCCACTTCCCCCAAATGCGAATTTTACAAGACCCTCATGTCTCAAAACGTGGCCTATTAATCTATCTCTTCCCCTATTCTGCTTATAAATTCGTCATTATCCTCCACCCACCTGAATTTTTTTTTGCAGTCGCAGAAAGAACCGCATTTTGAAGGCTTCTACTCTTTTCCTTTTTTTCAACTCCGACCGTCCAGGCACCAAACGAACATTTTTAGTAATGATTTCCAAATTTTCACACTTATATTACCCTTAAGTAAATTCCTCTTATTTTGCAATAGCCTTTGCAATGGCGCTTGCATTACATCCCTAGGCGGCCATGACACTTGTTCACATGTCTCTGCAATCAACATTCACCCTCAATAATAAAACTAACCGGGATTAAGGCTGCTGGGGAATTGACACACTGACCACGTGTCACCCCACAAATTCGGAATGTGCCACGCCAGGTGACAGTCCGCAGTCGCCTCGGTAGGCCTAGGCCCTCAAGAGGGCTGCTGAGCCATCTTAAGAAGAAGAATAAAACTAATCAATTTTAAGCTACCATTTCCTGGTTCACAAGGTTCATCTGAAGTGTAGGTAATCTCCGCATTGTATAACTGTTTCCCAGCGAGGTTTCTGCAGTGTGCATCTATTATAAAGGTGAAGTGCAGCGGCCACTATCGCGCAGGTTTAATTAAAATCCTCGCCACTAAATCCAGGCCAGGGAGGAGGAGGAACCTCTGCTGCTGCTGCCGCTGGTGGTGGTCACAGTTAATAGTCGGCACAAGGAAGAGGGGTTGGGGGTGGGGGGGATGAAGATAATTTTCTGCGAACTTGGTTGCTGCTGCTGCTGGTTTACTTCATATCCGGACTTTGCCCGAATATATATATCCATAGTCCCCCGTATAGGGGGCGAAGTCGTAGGGGAGGCAACGGATTTCCTTTCTCAAACACACACGCAGCGCAAGGACGAGAACTTAAACCCCAGGGCAAACACGCACAGACACAAAGAGCGAGCACTCTGTAATATTTACATGTAGATTAGTTTAACGACTAGTTCATTCACCTGGGTATTAAAATTCTGTATTGTGTTTACTCAGAGAAACCGAAGAACTTCGGTGATTTCTTGAAATCCAGAAAAACGTAGTTTGATTACCGTTCGACGCACGTAACAGTAAACACAGGAAAGAAATAAAATATTAGTGGTATTTATGCGGGTTGCTCAAGATAGGTTAGCATAGAGGGTTGAAGTGAATTGAAAAGGGGGGATGCGGAAGGTAGAGCAAGGTAGCCAAGGGTTAACTAGGGCCTTCGGGCTATGGTTTAAGGATCCTACCCGGTGTTTCACCTAAAGAGATGCAGGGAAAACCCTAGAAAACCTGCATCAGGTAGGTCGGGCATTGGGTACTATTCTCACGCCCTTCCGAATGACGGGAGACGAGTCTGCTGTGGGGTCGCAGCATTCCATTCTCCGTGTCTCCACCAGTTTCAGGAGGCAGTTGGCCGACTGATCCAATGGGATCAGCGGACAACTCTTGCCATATGCCCAAGGTCTTTGACCCCAGTACATATACCTCCTAAAATAGGTGAAGGTGTCTCGGCATATGAGAACTTTGATAAAAAGTACCCAGAGAGAGTGCGAGGCATCCCCGACATGATCATGTGAGCCCCGCAGTCACTCTGGGCTGAAGCGCCTGCGAGAAAACTCCCGCAGCACTTACCTCCCTTAGGAATTTAATGACTTAGTTTATTAAAGTATAAAAGGTCGACTAATTAGCTGCGAGCTCTCGTTGCTCTGAGTCTGGCCCATAACCGCCCCCTCCCCCTCCCCCCTCTTTTCATCACATTATACCGCGAAACAGCCGAGTCATGATTGTAAGCCGAAACTACTATAAAACTGTAAATTTTACGTGTTGCCAGTTCTAGCAATATATGTAGTATTGACATTAAGAAAGTTCCCCATATTTCACTTCACACACTCACCGTGTCGACGTCACCGTATTTTATTCATTTTCCAGTATCATGACGCACCCTCTGCAGTTTGACTGTGTTATTAAATTAAACGCTGAAACATAAAGAAACTAAATGTAATCAATTTTGACCTAAACAATGAAAAAATCGCAAAAACAATTGGAAGTATTAACAATCGGTCACCTGTCCTTCATTTTATAAAGCAAATTACTTTCAAGTTGACGATACGAATTTAAAAGCTTTTGCGCTTTTAGTTAGTTTTTGTCTCGCTGAGTGACGTCACCGCGTGACCTGCAAAAAAAGGTTGGCGGGTGGTACGGACGCAGTTGTGACAGTTGACAGGTGTCACGCGCACGTCACGGCGCCGCCCTCGCCAAGGGGCGGAGGGTGGCTGGCCGAGCACGTGAAGGAACAGACGAAAAAGGGGATTAAATAATAACCCGAGGACAAAAGAGGAGGCTGAAAAAATCGGGGGTGGGGGGGGCGAACACAGCTGCCAAATCAAGCTCGCCTCTGTGTGTTGTTTCTATCTTCTTTATCGCCTCCCTCAGGGTCGGGGAAGGTGCTTAATTGTCATACTGCTTGTGACATGCGAATTAAGCTCCCAACCACCCCCGGAGGGTTAAATGCTTGTGAAAGATCCGTCAAAGAGGTGCTCGACCACTCCGTGAAAAAAAAACAACGAGTTTTGCTTTATTTTATAGGTATTTTTTTATCCTCCCTTTTCTTTTTTTTCGGCCCTTACAAAGCGTTAGAGAAATATCGATCCTCCCCCTCCCTCAGGTCCTTGTAATTAAAACAGTGTTGTTGTTTTTTTCTGTCTTAGTGACCGTTTAAAGGGAAACTGTTCTTATTTTTCGAAAGATGTGTTATATATATTGTAATATACTTTTTTTGGGTATAGAACATTTATTAATTAACAGAACAAATTATGATCAATTTTATGGAGGGGGGATATAGAGTTCTGAATTTTTGGTTTATTTTGGAGAGGAGAAAATTAATGTGAGGTTTCCAGGGGATAGTTTTGAGTCAAACATGATTCCGAGGTACGTGGGTGGTTTCCGTTTTTGTAGGGATTAATGAATTGTTTAGATAGAGATGAATTTGGGGAGGAGGGTTTTTTGTTAGAGTGAATGAATGGGATGGTTATTGATTTGGTGGTGGGGTTGATAACCAGGTATTAGAATTCGATATACAAATATTTTGTCTGGTATCAACAAGGTACGCAATTCAAGGACTCAGAATCATCAAAGTCATTAGGGGCTTTATTTATTAATATTTTTATGTTTAGATTTTATTATTGTTTTATGTTTAAAAATAATGGCCGACCTCCTGTGGTGTAGTGGCTAGCGTCGCTGCCTCACAACTCAGGGGTCCCGGGTTCGAATCCTGGCATGGGCTTGGATGTTTGTGTCGTCATGGTCGCGAGAGGACCGGGAATTGATACACTGACCACGTATCACCCCAAATTCGGAATGTGTCACGCCAGATGACAGTCCGCAGACGCCTCGGTAGGCCGAGGCCCTCAAGAAGGGGCTGTTGAGCCATTGGAAGAAGAAGAAAAAGATGATTTAAAAATAATTAATTTTTTAAAAATTACCCTACGTAAAAAAATAAGGCAAGGGTTCCGTATAAATGTTTGTGCAAAGCGTTCCATTGTATAAAAAGTTTCGAAATCCCTGGAACAGAACTAAGTTATTACGTCACACAGCTTCAATATCTACCCGCCCTTATTCAAAAATAGTAGTTAAAAGTGATTCAGTTCAAATCGTTCCGTCCTTTTCCGAAACGAAGTCTATTAAAATAAATAGACGATCTCCTTGTTAACCAGAAACATTTTTTTCTTCGTTGCTCTTAGCAAAATTTTAAGTTATTAATGACCCCATTGATGGGTGATGATTAAAGAGGAGTGCTGTGTTGCACCTTATCGGCATGTGACCGTGGCTCCTGTCGCTTATCTCACCCCCTTCGTCCCCATCCCCATCCCTCCGCAGCCTCTCTGTGTGGTCCGTGCCCTGCGTATTATGTAAACCGCATGTTCATTGGGAAGCGCTGGATCATGAGATTAAAAGTCAGCCAACCAGAACGCAGGTCATTTAGGCGTCTGTCACGGCGACGGGTCATCGGGTCAAAACCCATCATCAGAGGACACTCGCTCCATAATGCTGCACAAGGAGAGGAGAGGAGAGGGGGGCAGAGTCTTTCAGATAAAAAGTCCTGCTGATGAACCGGGGGGAGGGCGTGGCACGTCATCAGCGTGACGTCACCGAGGTACAGTCTGCGTCAAATCATTCAGCCCTTAATAGTGTTGCAGAAAACAAATTAATTGGACAATCATTAAGACCCCAGTCATACATTACCTTAAGTAGCAGATAGTTATTTAGATACAATTTTTTTCTACATAGCTTGAGTTATCATGACAATTGTAAACACAACATGTACGCCGAGAAGCTCATAACACGCATAAACAGTGGAATCGTCACATGTTGGAGCTGCACGACGAGACACAAGACCTTCCGCGGTAAATCCAGAAGCGCGATACACGAAAAAAGCGAACCAAAGAGCAGAAAGAAACTATACAGAGTGTGCTTAAGTGTCATGAAATTTACAAAGCTGTGTAATTTTACAACACATTTGCAGGAAAATTAATTTCAAGCATTATGGAACCGTCTAGAAACTGCTGTACAGAGTGAAACAGCAGCGCCGTCATTTAATAGATTATTTTTACATTTTCTTCAGAAAACTTTTGTAGTTACTGCTGCTCTTAATCTCTGGTGGAATCCTGTTGTTAGTTTGGGGAAAAAGAAAATTATGGCATCACACAACGTTTCGTCCCCATTTTACGACTGCTTATGGATACAGCGGGAAAAGTTAGGGAAGTATTATTTGCCCTGGTCTCTGGTCCTTGGAAGCGTGACGTCATTACCCGGACAGTCAGCGATTCTACACCAACGGGTACTGCGGTACAGTCTACAAGTCAGGAGGAAGGGCACCAGAGTTAAATTTATTTATCGGTTTCATTATGAGGAAATAAGACGAGTCAAAAAAATTACACATAGTTAAGAGGTACATTCATAGCTTACTTATGCTTAAAAATATTTATAATGTAATAAATGTGCAATATATTAATAAACAATAAAGAAGACATCGCATTCTCACTTGAACAAGACCTATAACACACATACAGTAAAAAAAGTAAATTTATTCAGTAATTACACTAATAGCCTGTTTTCTTGAGTATCTATAACAGGCCTTATTTTCATTTCTTACAATGTTTGTGTTACAGATTTATTCTATTTTATTTTATAAATAATTATTTTCTTAACAATAATAAAACTAATAAACTAAAACTAAAGACAGAAGGGTATAGGGTGAAGGGTGAATGGGAGTAGGAGGATTGAAGGGAAAGTGATGTGAGATCACAGCTGGCGGAATATGGAAGGGAGAGGAAAACTATGTTAAGTCATAGCTGCTTCCATCTTCTTTTACATTACATTACAGACTGAGATTTTTTTAACACTTTTTTATAAAACTTATATATATATATACATCAAATATGGAAGTATATTTTTTGCAGGGGGTCTGTAGAGCAGAAGACGCTCTCCCTGCATAAGTTCTGCCAGTAAAGATGCGTGGATGTCAGCCATTGCTCTATTCTTGTCTCCTGCCAAATAACAATTATACAAATAGAAAATTTACATATTGTAGCAGATCCGGTCATTTCCTCGATGTTGGAATTTATGAAATTTTAGAGCGCCAGTTATTTTTCCATAAAAATACCAAAAGATGATTTCAAGTTTAATTTTATTCAGAGCATACATACAGCATTCTACATACAGGGCGTGGTCCCTCATTAATTCTCCGCCAAACACTCTCAAAATTCGTTAACGTAAATTAATTAAGCACTTAAAGATGTCTTACATTCTCGCGTGGACTCAGCCACGCAACAATACGTCTCCCCGACAACAATGCCTTGCTGTGTCGTGTGCGCGAAACTTGCCCAACAGGTACAATACTGCTCGTATATTTGGTTTTATCTTGGACTGTAACTTGAACATGTTACAATACATACCAAGGTTTAATATTCACACATAAACGTGAGGAGATGAAATCGCTACATAAAATAATAAGAACTAAGACAAGAATGGAAAAAGTCAACTGGACCAGGGAATCGAACCTAGGACCTTTGCGATATCCAGCCGTATGCTCTACCAACTGATCTAATCCGAGTGAACGTCCAAGGACCGACTTAACACTTTTCCATTCCGTAAACACTTTCTTGAAGATTTAAAGAAACCATTCATTGATTGGTTATTTTATATTAAATGAAATTGGGTAAGAAATAATTAAACAATTATTAAATATAGTTATGCAAAGTTTCATCCATGTTTTAAGAGCTTTCCGGACTTGCTGATCAGACTGACCCGAAACAAAAAAGCCCCAGGCCATGACAAAATAACCCCCAAGTGCCTCAAAAACCTACCCTCAACAGCATTATGTCACTTGACTGACCTAATTAACGGCTGCCTGAAGCACAACTATTTTCCCGATACATGGAAGACAGCTAAAGTCGTAGTCTTCCCGAAGCCGGGAAAGGATCACAAACTACAGGCCTATCTCCCTACTCTCCACCCTATCAAAAATCTATGAAAAAATAATACTCGCGCGATTAAATAAATACCTGACTGACAACAACATTCTCTCTGACGTACAGTTCAGCTTCAGGCAGTGACACAGCACAACGCACCAATCAGTACGATCAATTCAACAAACATACGAAGGCTTGAAGACAAAAAGACATAGCACAGGTGCAGTAATTCTAGACCAAACACAAGCCTTTCACAAAGTGTAGCACACAGGACTCGTATACAAACTTGACGCAATAGGCTGTCCAGATTACATGACGCATCTCATTAATTCATACTTAACTGACCGACATTTTTACATCAGAATAGATGGTAAAAACAGCCAAACGCGACCAGTACGAAGTGGAGTGCCCCAGGGCAGCCAACACTCTACAACATATACATAAACGACGTACCGACGCATCCAGGAACACGACTTGCACTAACTATATGCAGATGATGCAGCCTACTTTGTAGCAGAAAGAAATCTAAACTACGCGTCCCGAAAGCTCCCAGCATGCACTAGACGGCTTCCAAGAGTGGCCAAAGAAATGGCGAATTTCGCTAAATCACAAGAAGACACAGGCGATAGTCTTCACAAACAGCCGTCGTTTGCCCGACACGATCCTTGAGGTAAACCACGAGATCGTGCCGTGGCAGACAACCGCGAAATATCTGGGCCTCACCCTTGATAAGAGGCTCACCTTCAAACCTCACATTGAGGCAGCACGAAACAAAAGTTTCGGTGCGATGAAGGCCTTATTCCCGATCCCTCCGCACCAAAACAAAAGTAAAAATTTACAAAACAATCGTCCGACCTGCCCTCCTTTACGGATGTGAAGTCTGGGGTGCAGCCTGCAAAACCCTAATAGAACGGGCCCAGGTTACGCAAAACAGATTCCTCCGCATAATCACCAAAGCCCCACCCTACACAAAAACCCAAGACCTCCACCAAGTAACCCAAACCGAAAAAATTTCAGACCGTATTAAAAACACAACAAGAAAATTTTATGAAAACTGTAAGAAATCTAAATTTAAATCAATACAAAATCTAGGCCAAATTAACGACACGCAAACAAAATTAATGGCTAATATAACATCCAGATAAAACTCCAGTAAATTCCTATAAAAATGTATATGTATATAAATCCCAAATCCCACAACCTAACGGGACCGCAAAACCAAACCTAAAAAAAATAACGAAATTCTAAAAGAGCCCAGCCAGCTCTCATCATACATTTAGGCACGTCAGGGAAACACAGTTAAAAAAATGTCATACAAAGTCGTGGGCAACAGCCCGAAACTTAAATTTTTAAATGAGGTACGCCCTCACACGAAAACAGCGAGAACTTGGGCTTATTATAAATCTAAAATTTAAATCATATTTTGTAAATAGTTTCTTCGATTCACTTACACGGGACGATGAATAGTCGATTATGAAGAATTCCCGCAATGATATTTTCCTTATAGCAACTGTACGCTTCTTAAATCAATAAACCTTTCCGACTGCAAGTCAAACTTTCAGAGAGTATGAAAATCGCTATAAAAGTCTCCCTCGGCCAGGAGCTTGAATGTAAAGCCGTCGCGCCGTTGCTGTAGACTAACCCAGGCGCCACCTGACGTCACAACATACCGCAGCGCCCTCTGGCCACATCCCCTGCACCTGCTCGAATTACATATAATACTCACAGTTACCACCACCACCATTGTCATAAGCGTTCTCCCCACAGGCATGCCTGTGGTTATCAACCATTTTATGTCTTCTCGTCAAGTGCATTGGTTCTTTCATGACTTCTGTTAATCCATTCCGAATTCTTCTTTTTTTTTAAGCTTTTCCCAACCAACTAATACTGTCCATCCTCTTCCACATTTCGAAACATCACCAACCTTTCCTCATTCTCTCTTCTCAAGGTCCGCGTCTCTCCTTCGTTTCAAGCCGCACTACAGACGAAGCGCTTTGCCAATATTTCTTAAAGTTGACTAAAAATGAAGTAATGCAATATTACGCTGTGTTTTCCAGAGTAGAAGAAGAAAAGACGTAAAATACTATAAATGGGGGAAATAGAGAATTGTAATTCTTAACAAAAATATATTGATGCTATTTTGTACTTTCATAAAGTTGCTGTCATTGTTTAAATTGAAGCAGCCCAAAACTTATCTTCAATTTGAATTGTTCTATTTCTGACTTTGGGCCATCTGTTTTATTTTACGTATGATCTTGAGTTAGATTAAACTCAATATTTTATCTAGAATAAAAAATACTGGAGGAAGTTATAAAATAAGTGTTTTACTGCTTTTTTTCGCTATTACTGCTTTCTTATTGTCATTTTAACATATGGGGAAGAGTTTATTTTTGCTGTGCGAAACTATTAAATTTCTTCGTTGTTTACACTTTACTTTTATTTTACTCAGTTCTTCGTCTTGCGGATTTATTACTTTGTCTCCTATTACTGAGCAGAATTAGTCTCAACGGTGTGGTTTATCTATATCGCCCTTTGACCTTCTTCTTGGTTCATACTGTGTATCAGCCGCCGGTAGCCTTCGTACTTCCCCTCTTTTCTCGGCTATTTTTCATTTCTATTGAAGTCAGACAGTTGATTACCCGAATCCTAATATATTTTAAAACTAGATTGAAACGATTCAGTTATTTTTACCTCAAAAGTTTCTGTCTCCGTTTTTAAATCCCTGATGAAACTTCACAGTGACCAAAATTGTGTGATTCTGTCCGGTTACCCAATAAAGGTTACTACACGTGGGGGAGGGAGGGGCTGATGATTGCGGGAGTGAGGGTGGAATATTGTTTTTTTTTACCACTGTAATGGTTTGAGCTTCAGCAGCACGTAATTATCACTCGTAACTTTGCATTATGCATTAATTATCAGCAGCAGCAAAATATCTGCCCGGCTTACCGCGGTAATTCCTAGCGATAATGCGTTGTTTATAGAGAGAGAGAGAGGAGGGTGGGGATGAGGGTGGGGGTGGGTGCTGTAATTGTTGACACATGCTCCACTACAACAATCTGATATGAATTCGGCACATGATAAAGCGGCCGGGGGTTTTGGTGGTCACATAACAAAACTACCGAACTACGCCTGAGTGAAGCCATGACGTACATACATACATATATGTATGTATGTATGCAGGGAGGGGGAAGGTTAGAGAAAAAGGGGGGACAATAATAACGCTTGCTGCAGGTAGAAGCCAGCATTAATTAACGGGTTGCTGCTGACAAAGTGTGGTGGAGGTTATTTAGTGAGCCGGAGGGTTGAGGGATCGAACCACCCTTGATTGATGTTCATCCGGCAGGATCGTCATCGACCCCATTCCAGTAACTTCAATTCACTAATATTTCTCCAGGAATGTGTCGCTTCCAGGAATGCGGGGAATATATAAGACTAACGGAATAATTATTTTCTAAGTCTATTTAATATTTTTTTTCTAAAGGAATTGCATATTTATGAAGCTATCTCCCCATGTTTATCCTTCTCGGTGCACATTATATTTTATAATTATGTTACGCCTGATGTAAATAATAAATTATACTGAAGAACCCCAGAATTCAATTATCTGCTAATTAAGTTTAATAAAAAATAGAGCCAAATAGTCTATATAAATGTAATTAATAAACTAAGTTAGCGGGAATGTTCAATTTAAACCCAGAAAATCATATAGTTAATTTTTTAGAAGAAAGATAAGAATGGAAAAATGTCAACCGGACCAGGGAATCCAACCCAGGACCTTGCGATATCCAGCCGCATGCTCTACCAAGGTCCTGGGTTCGATTCCCTGGTCCGGTTGACATTTTTCCATTCTTGTCTTTCTTCTAAAAAATGTAAATAATGTTTGGTTACACTAATTATGACGTTTCGTCCATTTATTTGTTACGCGGTCCACGACGCAAAACTATTCACATTCGTCATAGTGTAATCCGTTTAACAATATGTTTATGAGATCCACAAATATCGACGAAAAGTCGCAATTATATTATTTTAATAATTGCTAATTAATTTTTTTTCTGACAAATTGTTTGTATTTTTTTATTTATTAAGCAGAATAAATTATTTCATAACACTTCCACAAGCTGTTTCGTGTTTATTAATTTCCCAGAATAAGAACAACATGGAGTAAAACTTTTATTTTTGGAAGGTTAAAGCACCGCGTTCGCGATGCCACCTGCCTCTTTTCCCCAGCAGCCGCCATCTATGCCCAATATTCATTGCGATATAGTGGCTTCCTACGTATATGGTTGTGTTGTGGGGATTTTGTTAAAAATTTACACTAATAACTTTAAAAGTTTCTCTCCAACGGTTGCTACACCTAGGCTTCAATGCTCTACTGGGTCTTCTCCTACTTCACAGCTTATTACACGTCATGCCATTTCCCGCCACTTGTACATTACTTTCATTACACTGGATAATAATAGTTACATGAAGACACAAGGACATTTATCCTCGTGTGTGAGAGAGAGAGACGACTGTACGTGCGTCTGCTTAGAAATTGAATCCACTTGCGTCATCGATGCCACCCTCTTCCTCGTCCTCATCCTCATCCTCCCCATCCCCCAGTCTCCGTTCGCTATCCCCTTTAAAACGTACTCACTTGATTTAATGGCCTCATTTACCGTCTTCACATACCAGCAGGAGCTTCGATACTACACCATTACCGTCGGAAATGATTAGTCGCCAACTACGGAGGAGGAGGAGAGGGATTACGAGATGAGACCCACCAACCGCCGCCATGGACTGTATTTAATTTTGCAGATAATTGCGTATCGCCGCAGCCGCCATCCCTTATCAACTGCTGTCGCCCTCCGCTCTTCTTTCTCTCTCCCCCCCTCTCCCCCTTAGCAATCCCCTTACGATTGGAAAATAAAAGTTGGAACAAGGATGATACGACTTGAAACCGATAGATGGACTGGTAGAGGAGAGTGAGCGATACTGAGCGGTGAAAATATCCAGGCTTTCCTCCTCCCTCCCTCCCTCCCTTCCCCAATCATCATCAACATTAAAACTGAATGAGGGTTCGAGAAAGCGGGATCGATGAGGGGAGGAATATAGTCCTCGAAAGTTGTGCGAGAAGCGTAGGGGGAGGAGTGGGGGGGTAAATGGACGACGACGACGACGACGCGACAGTATAATTATTATTCAAAAAAGGGGGGCGAAGGGGGAGAGAAAAAGTGCCGAGAAGGAGACAAGTCTGACGTTAAATTTTGACGAGAAGTATTATTATAATAGTCTGGCTAATTACCAGGCCGATAATTGCTTTGGCGTTGTCGGAGGAGTCTCTGGTGTGAAGGAGGAAGGAGAAGATAATGGAAATCGGCTTTGTCCGTCTCTTTGTCTTTCTCCTCTCCTCTCCACTCCACTCCTCTGCACTTTTACGAGCGGCCGATGGTTGTATGGATGGACGGTTAGACGGGTCGTTGACTCTTTTGTCTGCGGGGTGTGGGTTGTGGTAATTCAGAGAGAGAAGAAGACGCGACTTCGTTGCTGAAGGAAGATACTTGAGGGCGCGGAAACTGTTCCTGACGGCTGCTGACATCTCGGCGGCGGCCATTAACTGCCGGAAATTAGCCGGGGAAGAATATTTTTCACGCCTTCCTAATAAAATAAATTGATTACGAATTGGTCTCATGGTCTTCGGCTAAGCTTCAACTAAAGCAATTCTTCTCTCTTTGACTTAATTACGGCATTAATGAGGCCGCGCCACAGATGCTGCTACATAAGCGGACCAGAGAAACCATAAAGCGTATCGCTGGTTGTCGTGGCAACAGTGTAGATTATTCTCGTGTGATACTTTGCTGCTTTGGTGTACAAGCTGTGTTTTTACCTGAGTTACATGCTACACAAGAACTCCGACATCAAAAATTATTCTCTGGGTCAATATAATTTAATTGATTATTTTATTCTTTCCCTTTAAGCGATATTATTACAAGAAGATCTAGATAAAGCTGGGCTCTGGAAAATAAAATGAAAATTAATGGGAAAAAAAAGCAGCTCAATCTCGTTTACTAAACGCACGTTGTTAAATGAGACAGAATATAGAATAGGTGGGGAACTAATTCCAAGGGTAACGAGCTGCAAATATCTGGGGATATATTTCAACAACGGACTTTGGTGGGAGGAACAAGTGAATTTCACGGCCCGAAAAGTGTGGAATTCCTTACATTTCATTATGAGGAACTTAAAAAAGGGAAGTTCAAAAACAAAGGAGGTGGCATACTTATCTCTAGTTAGACCAATTTTGGAATATGGGGCACAGGCTTGTTGGGATCCTTATAGAATTAATCAAATAGAATCATTAGAGAAAGTTCAGAAAAGGGCTGCTAATTTTGTGCAAGTAGGGCCACAGGGGTCATAGGAAGGAAAAAGTAAAACAGCTAGGTTGGGAGGTATTGTCAGAAAGGAGGGAGAAAGCAAGACTGCATAAGCTATTCAAAGCTTATACGGGGCAAAAACCATGGATTGGAATTAGCTCCAGTTATATAGGTAGATGGGAGGATCACCAATTCAAAGTGAAATATAGAAAACAAAAAACAGATGTTGGCAAATTCTCATTCCTAAATAGGACTATCAACGACTGGAATAATTTACCTGTGGCAGGAGGAGTGTTTGGAGGAAATCCTCTTCAAGAAAATAAATTTAGGTCAAATCTGAAAAAACGTGTGAAGTGAAGTGGATATTTTTTAATATAAATGTGTTTCCGAATATAAAAAACTAAAGTGAAGTGAAGTGTTTCTCTTTTCTCTTTCAGGGCATCCACAGAACATGTTTATCTTTCTTTAGTTTATAATTATGTATATTTAATTATGTATCTGCCACAGGGCTCGCGCCCAATTGTAGATTATTAGCAAATACAAAATACCTTCTAATAAATCAAATTGACCATAAGCGTAGTTTTAGAGAAACAGGCCACGTGACGGTTATTCTCTTTGACTTCTTTCCCCTATAATTGCTTAGAAAGAGATGTGGAAGGTAGAGCAAGGTTGACTAAGGCCCCCCCATGCTGTAGTTTAGGGATCCTAATAGCGGTGATTCAACTGAAATTGGTTCAGAGTAAAGCACTAGTTGTCGCTCATTTCGTACTACTCCAAAACGCTTTTCCGATCACAAAGAACGGGATTGTTGTAATAAATCCGACTCCATGGCTCAAACCCGTTTCGTGGGCAGCTGACCGGATGATCCGACTGGAATCAGTGAACAACTCTTACCGTATGTCCGGCGTCTGCCTTTCCGATGCATGCACCTTCTTAATAACTGACGAAACTCGTCTTGGCTTGTAGAATGTTTGATTTAAAATCTGTATGTGGTAGTTAACCCTGTTTTCCCTCACAGCAAGCGGCATCACTCATATTATTGATACGGAGTCCTTAGTCATCTACACTGAAGCTTAGAATTTAAAGGCGTGGAAAATGTGCAACACTATTTGGTAAACACATTCTTTAATACCTATGGAAAAACACTTGAAGGGTCATAAACCCCTGAGGAAAACGTGAAAGAAATTATAAATAGGAAAAATACGCGTACTGGCCAACAAGTAAACGATTATGATGTCATGTACCATAATGGTAAGTTTTTATTGATTATTGATGGTTTCCGCTGATGGAAGAAATGATATGGAGTGCAACGTATTGTTTTACGCGCCCGTATTACCTTGACGTAATGCAAGGTGACGTCACAGGCTTTGGCCCGTGCTCAGTCATCGCAAGATTTCTCTAACTGCAACCTGCGTTTGTGCTTCTTCTCAATCCCCACTATTGTTTATCCGCAGGCTTTTAAGAATATATGTATCACGTTTAGTCGCCGGAATCCGTCCACGCCGTTTAAATTCCTTATGAGGAATTTTAAAGAAATACTAATAAGTCGCAGTGCAGAAGAATGAGGCTCATTACACAGTATGAGGATGGAAACTGTTTAAAGCTGTGCGTAGTGACTTTCGGAGATGCCGATACAAGTAAAACGATGCAGTACACTTAGGGTCTAAATGGACAGGGAAAGCTCTTAAAAATGAACCAGAAGATTCCATGACTTTACATCCGCTGCGAACCACTTGTCCCTGTGGTGGGTCCATACCAGACAAATCTTTTCTATGCCGTCTGTGTGAGTGGTCCGAGGACCGAGTCCAGGTTTCGTCAATTTATTTTATGTTTTACAATGTTTGTATTTATTTAATTTACATTACTTTGAAGATTCTTTGCTTTTCTTGAACCAAAATAGGTAACAAAAACGGAAGTACTGTTTGTTTTGCACTTTTCTCGACAAGTTCCTGTTAATCGTTCTTCGTCATGTAGCACACAGGAAAATTTGAAAGGTTTTTGAGGAAGGAATAACAAAGACGTGAGCTTTGGGCCACTCACAAAGACAGAGCATGATTATTATTATTATTATTAAACTCGTGCCCCTGGTACGGACCCACCACAGGGACAAATGGAGCGGAGCAGCGGATGTGAAATTCACGGATACGCGTGGTTCAATTTCAAGGCATTGTAATGTCCGTCTGGACCCTAAGTGCCCCTAAATCAAATTTCATGGCTGAGTGCGCCCCTCCCCCTCCCCGCGTCACTACGTACAGTTAGCGTCATCATCCTATATACAGAAGCCAATAAATGAATAATCTGACATTTGCTTCAATTATAAATAAAAATTGTAGCCGATTTTACATCCAATAATATTGATATTTATTTGAGACACGGATGATGTTTCGTTTCACAAATTATCCTTTATCAGGTAACTAGATTAAAATTTAAAATATGGAATATTTAGTTAAAAATTTTAAATTTGTAGCTTCCGATGAAACAAAATATTTATGTAAGTAAAGCCTAGCGTCACGACCGCTCAATACTGTTTATTGTATTACATTTGTAGCGCAGTAGAACCCGCGTCCAAATTTTTATTATAATTTACGGGAACTTAAATACCAAATATTCCGGCATGAGCAAGTTGTTTGCCAGGAAGAAGGGGTTTTTCCGTCCGCCGTCTCGCCTTTCGGAATAAACAACAAAGGGACTGCGACTGATACCTGGACCATAAAGCAGCTCGGACATCCCGTCACCGTTTCGGAATGTCTTAATCTGCCTGGGAATTTGGTGACCGGGTGGCGTGTGTTCCCCAAATGAAACAAGGGATATGATTGGAGGATATCCATCCCTGTGCCACCTTAGTGATAGGTGTCGGATAAGTGGGGACAAGGCTTTAAAGAGGCTGGCGGAGACAATTTTACAAGAGATTGGAGAGATTTTTGCAGTGGATGGAGAGAGGAGATTGAAGGAGAGTGGAGAAACAGATTGGACAGATTTTGCTGAGATTATAATTAATAAATATATATATAGTTAAACTCAATTATTAAATTCATTAATTAATAACCCCCCTCATTTACACATTTAAATGATGGAGTTAGTTCCATCTAAGATGTCTAGCGGTAATGAGTTTGTCCTCAGGACCCACGCAGTGTCAGATCCCGTCTGTCGTAGGCTATTGAATAAATTAAAAGAATTTCATTGATTTCCTTCCAGTAGCGTAATGGATAATTATTACGTCATCATCTTCCGCCCCGGACGAGTAAGTCCACAACGTGTAGTAATTACTTTAATGACTTGTCTTGACAGTGCTGCCAACCCAACTAACGCTGATATCTTTGCACCCGCCCTTGACGTGGAATGAAGCTTCACTTCATTTCCTCCTCCCGCCGCCGACGATGACGACGACGACGATGATGGCAAGTGAACGTCAGGCTGATCCAGGTTGACAGGGGAAAGGGGCGAAGGGAATTTCCCAACTCCTCGTAAGCAAGGCAAAGCCAAAGCCAACTCCGAGTCCAGACTGTTTGCGAGGCGAAAATTGACTCAGATAAAAATCTGATTAAGGCCGTGTTTATCCTGGGGAAACCCCCTCTCAGGGGAACAGGGTTGCCACCCCTGCCTGGATTGCGACAGATAAAACTTCCACCCCACGAGCAGACGATGAAGAATTTGGACACTATGAAAACACGTACTTGTATAAATATCCATATATATGCATATAGACTCACGTGCGCATTTACATGCGAGCGAGCTTAGGGAAGAAACGGGAAGGATCATCATCCTCCACGCAACGCCACCGAGGGAGGAATTAGCTACGCGCAGGATCTCCTTCATTCTACATACACGACGGAAATATATATATGTATATGTATTGAAACATATTTCCTCTTAATCAATGTGATAATTTTCTATTCCAAACATTCACTGAATGTGTTTTCTTCCGCTAAAGTGTTCGATGGTCATGAGCCATTTATCCTTCAGCTTCGCAATCGGTTTATTTTTCCTTTAATTACAAATATTTTCTTGACTTTTCTCTTGTAACTTTTTACTTCTTTAATGTTGAAGCCACAGAACTTTCCCATCCCCTTGCTGCCCGGTAATTATTGCGGTTCGTCATTCTCACTCTGCGATGACTGTGAGTGTCGCACGTGTTCACATTTTTAATTAGAAAAGCGAATGACACACACTCGACAATTGGTGCCAATTTTAACTTAACGAAACTGGAACTTTCCCACCAATTTTGTCCTGTTAGTTGTCCTCGCTTCCTGACATCACATAGGTCCCGGGTTCGAATCCTGGCATTGGCTTGGATGTTTCTGACGTCATGGTCCAGCAGACCGGGATCCATACGCTGATGACGTAAAACTGCAAATGTGTAATGTGTCATGTAAGGTGACGGTCCGCAGTCCACCCTGACTGGGCTGCAGAGCCAAATAAGAAGAAGTTGTCCTTCATAGTTAATTGCCATATTCTCTACTGCATTGGTCCTTCTTCAGGGCCTCCTTCAGGTTTCCGGTACCACTCTAGTAGTCACGCAAGCACCATGAAATTTAAATAGCCTTCATGATCCTTAATCATAGTTGACAGAGGTCGTTTAGTCTCACCAATGTAACAACACAGGTAATTATTACAGGAACTGTATGAGAATGAAAGTTGAGATTCTTCGGCATGTGAGAGCTTTAAAAAAAACAGAGGGCGTACGAGATATTCTCGACATAGTCAGGTTGCCCACATAGTCACTCTGTTTAACAGGCTACATGAGGGTGATCCTGAAACAGGCAACTCCCCTTTAATAGCATAGGAAGGGAATTAAAGAAGGAGTGCGGAAAGTAGAGCAAGGTAGCCAAGGGTTTACTACAATTCCTGGGCTTTAGTTTAAGGATCCTACCCAGTGTTTCACCTAAATAGATGCAGGGAAAACCCTAGAAAACCTGCATCAGGTAGGTCGGGCATTGGGTACTATTCTCACGCCCTTCCGAATGACGGGAGACGAGTTTGCTGTGGGATTCGCAGCATTCCCTTCTCCTTGTCCCTACCAGTTTTAGGATGCAGCTGGCCGACTGATCCAGTGGGATCAGCGGACAACTCTTGTCTTATGCCCAAGGTCTTTGACCCCAGTACATATACTTCCTAAACTAGGTAAAGGTGTCTCGGCATGTGAGAACTTCAAAAAAAAAACAGAAAGAGTACGAGGCATCAGGTGAGCCCCTCAGTCACTCTGGGGAGAAGCGGCTGCGAGAAAACCCCCGTAGGTCCGCAATATGTCACTCTGGGATCAATATTAAAAGATTTTACCTCAGATCTCTCTATTTCTTGCTGAGAGTTTCTGGCTGATTTCGAAAATAGTGATAGCGTCTACTTTTCTCTTTCTAAATAAGTCTTCCAGCTTTATATCAGAACTTAACTAAAGTTATTCCCATTTTTAACTAGGCTTCATCTTACTTCCAACTTCAAACGATTACTGAATTTCTCTTCTCATGGTGAAACGCCACCGCACTTGACGTGTCTTCACCAATCGTATGAGCGCTGGATCAGCAATGTCGGAGGAAGGGGCTGGCTGGCCTTAGGGGAATATTTCATAGGTCATCGTCCCCTGTTAGCCGACGTTCCTTAATCTTCCAGCAGTTACGAATTTTCACGACTACAGGCCGCCTCTTTAATCTCGGAAAACCCCGCATATGCTCCACCTGCATCTAGAATACAAATTAAATTGGAGAGGGTTCCTCTGCGCTTCAATATAAAATCAATAGTTGGTACGAATAAGTTGATTACATAATTAAGATTACCAGAATGTTTAATACTATGAGAACATAACAATGTCTTGTTAAAAATTTAAAAACCATTGTCTCCTATCCGATTGATTGGATGACTTGAAATAAAATTTAAAACTATGCCAAAATATCGGTACAAATTAAATGATAAAATATTTTTTTGAAGAAAATTAAAACAAGAATCTCTTTCTAATTTCAGAATAAATTTAATACTGTAACAGTAATTACTAAAATCGTATATTAAATATCTAATTTATCTCAAGGGATCATGCAAAAATCAATTAATGTCTGATATTCAAACAGGGAAATATATTTAAAAATTTATGTCAAACTACGTTTCGTCAACACGCTTGAGACTTCTTAATAATAATGTTTAATAATCCAAACTTGACCGCCTCCATTCAACCAAAATGTGGCCTATGTTGGAGTTTCAAAACTTAAGTTTTATCTCAATTGTAAAACTGCTGGTTAACTTGTTTCATTTATTGCAATAAAATGTCATCGAAATATCTATAAGAAGCTGTAGGTTTGAAAGTAAATTGTTTTCCATACAAAGCACCGCAACATTTTCAGGAAAAACAGGAGACAAGGAGAAACCCATGGGAAATCCTGAAATGTGGTGATAAATAGTGTTTAAAACAAGGAAACTGGAATAGGGGATTAATTTTATGGCTCTGTGAAAAGTCTATATTTTTATTTTGATCAAAATTTTATTTTAATTGTTTGTTATAAGGAAATACACGGTTTTTCGGTAAGGGCGGATCGATTTTTAAATGGATTAAAATAATCCATGTGTGAGGTATGAACGAAATTTTATTTTTATTTGCAAGGGCATTTATTCATTACAATAAATAATTATATTATAATATTTTCAGATCGTCCTAAATTGCGAAATTGGTGGGTAAATATTATTTTTGATCAAAATTTTATTGTAATTGTTTGTAAAATATACGGTTTTTCGGTAAGGGCGGATCGATTTTTAAATGGATTAAAATAATCCATGTGTGAGGTACGAACGATATTTTATTTTTATTTGCAAGGGCATTTATTCATTACAATAAATAATTATATTATAATATTTTCAGATCGTCCTAAATTGCGAAATTGGTGGGTAAATATTATTTCAACACTTTTTCATGTTGTATAATGACACCACGGCTCTGGAGGTGAAAGATGTACGTGGGGTGGGGTTTTTAAATTAATGATGCATAAATTAAGGCTAAATATGCCCCATAAATAATTTTTAGGTCTGTCTTTTGGAGTCTAGATTGTGACGGAGGAAGGCGTGACGTGACGTGACGTGACGTCATCTCTGCACACAATCAGACCTAAAGGGTACTCTGAAATATTGGTTTATTGAGTGTTATGGGGCAGTTGTTGTGAACTCTCGGAGGTCGCCGTAGCAATCACAACCGTGCAACAGTCGTGCCCTGGACGACGCCGTGGACCCTGAGTTTCCTTCCTTCCCTTGCCTTGCCTTTCCTCGCTGAAGGGTCGTGTGGAAATCGAATCTGTTTTCCTTGCGGCGCCCCTCCTCGCCTTAGCGTTGCCATGACGACGCCGTCGTCTTCGTCTCCTGTCCCGCTCTCATTTCCGGATCCACGTCAGGGCAGGTCTCGGGGGCGCCGCCCCGTCACGCCCTCAGGTAGAGGGCTCAAGGTGCAGCACAGTCACTCAAGGCGTCGAACATATATTAAGGTAGCAATGGGCCGACTGTGAAACTTGGCTGACTAGCCCAGGTGAGTGGAGGCCTCATCAGTACCACCGGGACTCCACCGAGGCCAGAAGATGGCACTAATTGTGAAAACTGTAGGCTTCTCTTCATTCCACCGCCCCTGAAGGCCCCTGAAGGCATGTTTCCTGTTTCCACTGGCTTTGAAAAGTATCACAGGAAATAGCAAATGATTTCTCATGATAGGAAAGGAAGACTCTGCGATGGTTTTAACCCTCGAGTTAACTAGAGGAGAGATCAGAAGCTCTGTCGAGCTGTTTGTAAAAATAAAAAATTAAATAATCAGTTTTAGATAACCGTTAATTCATTAACGTCCGGTTCTCACAATAGTTGAAAAGAATTAATTTACAACAAATTCCAAACAGATTTTCTTTTATTTATCTAAACACGACATGTTGTGACCGTATTTTCGACTTCTCATGTATTTTCTACTCGAGGATTCTTCAATAATGGCGTGTCGATCTTCTGTGAAGTATTAAAGAAATTTTATTTCTACTTGAAAGAGCATACACGGACATTCTGATCGGTTATATATAGCATAGCCCTGAGTATCACGCTTCGTTTTCGCTTTGTCAAAGAAACGAGGGTAGGGAGTGATTAGTTAGTGTTACCTCTAATTTTATAAATTATATACTTCTATAAATTAACATACTTGGTAATCTGAAACTTAATATTATCACCTAAATAAATAAAAAGTATTAACTTTTGCTTTAATTGAACCTAGCAGTATTGATTCAATACATTTCTAACCTATTTTACGAACATATTATATATTACAAACCAAAAAAGGAGCACATGGAAGGATGATGATAATAAAGACCAAAGATTTTTCTTAAATCCTTCAATTTTCTTCACGTTCAAAGTAACCGCGGCAGATTTCAAACTACATTTGCTTAAGGCATATTATGAAACCAAGCTAATGATATTTAGTAATTATAATTTGATAGAATTTTTGTCAATTGCATAAGTGAGAATTTTTCTATAAACATGGGTATGTGTTTCTATTCTTTTGACGTCATAATAAAATTGCAGAGTTGTTTAAAACACAATTTTGAGGGTAGAGATTATCTTTCGTGTTGAGTGCGCATCATGTAAACGGTTTAAGATTGTATCGGGGGTGAGTCGTGACGTCACAATCGGATATCTCCGTAATTACAAATAGGAGTTTAAAAAAATATAATTTTAAGGGTAGTGGGATCTTAATGAGTATCTACAAATGGTAAATTAGAAGAGTTTTGCATTGTTCCAGGAATAGGGAGGCCTGACAACTGGCTTTCTATCGCTTAAATATATATCAGCGTCGAATTAAACACTGTACCCTGCTAATAAAATCATTACCCTGACACGGCCGGGCACCCAAATTGTACTACTTGCTTCTGCACTTTTCCAACTCGCACATAATTAATAATTTTGTAATGTGCAAGCGCCATCTGTTTTAATTGTCGTCCGGTGTTGCAGCTGAGTTTGCCGCGACTGTACTGGGCCGAGCCGAGGCCTCAAACTCTGCGAAACTTGTAACGTATGTCGGACTTTGCTGCGGCTTCCTGGAGCACTCACCCACGCTAAAAATATATGAATTTAAAAGTTTCGAGGGGGGGCGGCTAATGGCAGTATTAGATTAGGGAACCAACCCCCCCGGCCCCCGCTTCTCTTTAATCTCGGCTTCCTCCTCCTTGTCAAATCAGTTTTCATTGCAAGAGGCTAATTGCTTTCACCGGTGCAATATCCTTAAATAATTGCGATACCCTCCCTCCGCCTCCCTCACTCCTCCTGCAACACCCTTCTTTTTATTGCTCGTTATTCTTTCATCGAAGCCGTTTCTCTGCAAGTTGCCCGTCTAATCCCCCCGCCTCTCGCTCTCGCTCTTACTCTTTCCTCCCTCGCCCTCCTCATCCTCCAGCGTGAAAAATACCTCTCACGGCGTCTCGCTACTGCAACTGCTGCTGCTGCTGCTTCTCTTATTTTACTTTTTTTTTTCAATTTAATTTGTTTCGATTCTTTCCCTCCGGGTCCCGCGCTAACTATATTCATTCCCTTCCACGACGTTTCTCCGATCACTACATTGCCCCTATTTGTTTCCCGTATCTCAAGTTTCTGCTTCATTGCGGCCCCCAACACTTCTTACGTTACTACGTTACGTTGTTGTTGTTTCTCGCCTCTCTCGGTTAGACTTTTCCTCATTCTTCGACTGTTACAGGTACCATTTTTCGGGGATTTTAAAAATAAATTAAATTTTATTCTAGCATCCAACTTTTTATATAATTATGGTTTGCCAAAAAAGAATATAGTATTAAAATACAAAATTCATTGAAATTTGACCAACATTAGTGTCAATGTTTCCGTTTCAAATTAAATAAAAATTTAAAATATCACAAACACAAAATTCGCAACTTGGAAGTACAGGATTTATATTCTTAGTTTCCATTTAATTTAGTTTATACACATATTATCTCGTTTTTCTGTCATTTAAATTTTTAGTTGTATTATTTTTTATTACAGCTGATGATATTAAGGTTCTGAAGGTTTAATAATTTTATTTGTGTCACTTTCAAAAATTTTTGCCTGTATAATTTTTGTATAGCGGTTTTTAAATAAGGGTGGGCCGGTGTTGAAGTATGTGTGAGGTATTAAAGGAATAATTTCATTTAAAAGACCCGTGTAGCGACGTCACTCTGATGTGTACTTCCTAAAAGCAAACCACTGGCGCCTATGCAGGGATCATAGGATGTAATGTAGATTTTATACTGGATAAGGATATTTCAATCAAAGCCATTGTAGTGAGGTTTTATATTGAAATAGGAGATTTCTTCTGTAATAATTAATATACCAGAGGATGACAGGTATATCAGGTTAATCCACGTGGTGGCAGTTCCTAGTTTAGAGAATTTGAAATGAGGGATGAGATGCGGAGAGCAAATAAGCAAAGGGAGCAATGAAGCACATTCTACTTTGTACCTGCGTCAGACAAACAGCCTGCAAGCTACGACGCGGAATGATATATTTTTAAGCTATGCGAAAATATTTATTGTCGTCCGACATTTTATTGGTTATCGTAACAGGGTTTTAATACTTGACGGTGCGGTAAGAGGGTCGGGGGCGGGGGTGGGGGGTGAAATGAGCCGTACGCCATTGTTTACTCCTCTCTCTCTCTCTCTCTCTCTTTAAATATTTTTTATTTTGCACGATAAGAAAGTTTCTTAACTTGGAAATATCCTTCCGCCTCGGCGTTTATCGTAAATTCCAGGCCAGTTGGCTGACGCAATAACACTTGCAAGTAGGTACAAAGTAGAATGTCTTCATTCCTCTCCTCTCTGGATATTAATCTCTTCCTCTTCTTCCAATATCAAAGCTCACACGCCGGCGCCTTATCTATTTCTCACATACACACACCTTCTTTCTCTCCCTCTCCTCTCTCTCTCTCTCTCTCTCAGGGAAATAAAGGAAAAGAGACGTGGAAATGATATTAAACACTTGTCGCGGCGGCGGCTGAATCCTCGGGTTTTTATATGTATATAAATATATAAGCAGTGGGAGCTTTCACGAGATTTGTTTCTGGTTCCATATCAGCCACAGTTGCGATTTTTTCTTCCACTTATTCCGGTTCCGTTTTCCTCTTATTTCTTCTATTTAGTTCTGAGTGGCAACAAACTCCTCTGACCTCACATACTTTAATCTATTTTTCTCATTCATGTATTCTTTTTTTATATCTTAAATTTTGTTGCATTTTTTTCCTCGTTTTTATTTCTTTACTCTTACTTTTCCCCTTCTGAGAAGTTAACAGTAAAACTGCATCACTCTTCCTCTAAGTGTCGCTTCTCAAAAGATCGCATTTAATTCAGACATTTGTCGTAATTCATTTCATTTATAATATAATATTATCACTAATACCTACGTTTAAGCGAGAAATTTATCTCTAAAGCAAGATTTAAAAATAAACTACAGTTTATGTTTCAGTTTTAAAGTTGTGCTTTTTTTGTGACCGCTGAAGTTCACGCCATTCAATTACGTTTTTACTCATTATTTATCTAAGAAGTAACTGCCTTTGTTTATTGTATATCTTTAACGGATCTTACCAAATTTGAATTGTTTTACTAATTAATTTAGATTTCTTTATCATTATTATTTACTTACCATTTTTTAATTGTGAAGTAGGTGGATATAAGGGGCAAGATGGAAAAGAAATTACATTAATTATTAGTTCAAACTGTTGAAAATAGTTACTAGAAGGCCTGTAAATAGAACTATAGACACTAAATACACTTTAACTCTGTTATAACAATGGTTTATCATGTGCTGCGGACGGCTACGGCCAGTCGGAAATCAAAATAAACGCGTGGCATACGAAACTTAACCGTGTTAAATTTAACTGCGCCCTTTCTAAGAGTGAAACTGCAAAATATTTATTGTCTTGAAATTTTAACGACATGGAATCAAGGAATAGCAACCATATAGAAATATTGTATAAGAAGAGAAATCTACCGCGGATTTTTAAAAAATTCCGTATTGGCATTTTCAACATTCACAACAGATATTCAATTAATTCTTCAGAAATAACATAAAAAGAAAATCAGAAGCTGTAAAGTGAGAAAATTAGACAGTACATTAATCACAGTGCTTCCGATGGTTGGAACGATTAGTCGGGAAATTTTTTGTAATAGTATTTTATTTTTCAGGTTTTGTTTGATGATGTAATGTTCTTTATAATAATAATGAAATAAATTTCCTTTTTTCTTGTAATTTCTAAAAAATAAAAGCAAAACTAGGAAAAAAACGAACACTCAGTAAAATTTGACAGTCTTTATAATCGGGTTTATTTAATTTGTTTTTACAATTATCGTTAACAATATTTTCAATTTAATGGACATGTGCAATGTAACACAGTATCGAAGTCGCACGAGTAAGCAACTGTAACAAACGGTATGAAATTTAGATTTATTGTTGTTTCCATTATCCCCTCGATTGAGGAAATAGGATACGTCATACATTACAAGTAACAAATAATTTTAAGAACAAAATGAGGTACATAACTAATTACAAATACTCGTAAAATAAATAAATAAAATAAAAAGTATATAGTTTAAGGTCATTAAAAACACTGCACGCACACACAACAGAGCACAAACACACTCAATGGAGTTTTCACCACTTGGAGCTGCGTGACAAGGAATCTGGCCTTGTTCGAGGCAATACATGAAACAAAAGAGCAGGAAAAACTGCGTAGTAGGTGATTTTACAAGGCTACACATTCAAAACTTTGCTGGAACCTTAATTTCAAATACTCTTAAAATAAATAAATAAAATAAAAAGTATATAGTTTAAGGTCATTAAAAACACTGCACGCATACAGCAGAGCACAAATACACGCAATGGAGTTTTCACCACATGGAGCTGCGTGACAAGGAATCTGGCCTTGTTCGAGGCAATAAACAAACAAAAGAGCAGAAAAAATTGCGTAGTAGGTGATTTTACAAGGCGACACATTCGAAACTTTTGCAGGAACCTTAATTTCAAATATTACAGGGACGATTAAGAAAATCTTGTACGGAGTAAAACGCGCCATTTAATATAATAATTTTACTGTGATTGGAGAAAATTTTGTAGTTATCGTTTTTAACCTGTGGAGGAAAGCTGTTGTATAAAATTATCCCCGTAATGTGAATACATATCTGGTTGGAGAGCAAAGACCGTAGAGCTGAACGATTTATGGTCCCGTATTCATGAAACAAATATGGCGGACGTGTTTGTACGACGTCACTCGCTCGACAGACTAATACACACACCCGACAAGTTACAAGACACGTTGAAAAGCTGCAGACTTGAATCACAATCTTCCACCTTTGCCCCTAGCGACGCCAGACAGACACGCGATACAGGAAGAAATAGATCTAATCGAATTTCTTTTGATACTAGTTGTGAAACCTGCTTTTCCCGGTCTATTTATTTATATTATCCTAGTACATTATTTAATTCTAGGTCAGCATAATCAAACCGACATCGAAAACGTCGCAATACCTCCAATATCTCTGGAGAGTCAAAAATACTCCCGGTACAATAGCAATGTTCAAAGTATTTTCAGTCCTCTAACAGAAAAGAATATCTTCCCTCAATCAAGAAGGAATGAATTTTGAATCGCATATTAAAGCACATTATGTAACACGGCGACTCGCATTAGTCGAGGAAGCACTATGAAAGATATTGACCTCAAGAATTCTTTTTCGACCCGCATATAAAAATTCCGCTAATTCCACCCCCTCCCCCTAGCCCTGTATTATCTCCAAACTGCTTGGTTTTATATCGTGGGACATATGGAAACAAAATATTATCATAATTGTTTTGACCTTAAAATGTATTACGCAGAAATTTTTTATCCCACTCCTCTGTTAGAGGGTATAACTGCAATTTAATTCGCATTATAAATGTCAGAATCAAACGGCAAGTCTCCCACAGCACCGATTTCGATACCAAACTTGACTTTTTATTTTTTACTTTCATATAACGCCCTCTACACTCCTATAGTGCCCCATGAATGATGGCAATAAAAAACTGTAGCGGGCTTATATAAATGAATGAATTGCAAAGCATCGCCGGCCACCCAGGTGGTTGTAATTTAAATATAATTATAAGGAAGTGCGTGGTGCAATTAAAATATTTGGGCAGTAAAGTTGTAAATGATTTATATTTTAGATTTATTGTTGTTTCCATTAATCCTCGATTGAGGAAATAGGATACGTCATACATTAAAAATTAAAAATGAACAAAATAAAGTACATAATTAAAGACAAATAGACTTAAAATAAATTAGTAAAAGAAAGTGTATATAGAGAAAGTCAATATAAACACAACACGGACACACGCTGGGAAACACAAACAAGCACACACTGAGGAACACGCAATGGAGTTTTAACTACTTGGACCAGGAAACTGTCCTTCCCTCTGTAGTAGCTCCAGGCAAAAGAGCAGAAAAAAGAGCAGAAAAAACTGAATAGAAATTTTAAAGATATGTAATGTGCTATTTTATAAGGCAGCTCATTCAACGCTTATTGCAGGAACCTTGATTTAAATACTAGAAGGACGATTAAGAAAATCCTGTACCGAGTAAAACAGCAGCGCCATTTAAAAGAATAGTTTTACTCTGCTTCACGAAGCTTTTGTAGTCTGGCGGAAGGAAGGCTGTTGTATAAAATTATCCCGGTATTGTGAATACTTTTCTGGAGTAGAGCAAGGCGATGCTTGTCCGACCTTAGAGCTGAACGATTTCTAGTCGCGTATTCATGAAACTCGCCATTTGTTTGAAAGAAATTAGTGTTTCGCTTTACAAACTTTAATATTTCATAAATATATACGCTTGGTAAAGTAAGTATTTGCAAACTTTTGAAGAAAGGTTTGCAACTCCGTGATCTAGAATTCGTGCTAGAAAGTATCCTAATTGCACGCCTTTGCAACTTAACTCCTGGAGCATTTTCACCAATTAGAGACGCCATAGCTCATAATTGAATGAAAATACGCGAAATAACCCATTTTGACGCACTTTTTGTCAACGTGTTGCATTAGTGTTCTCAGAGAATAACAAGCTGAACTTAGTTTTCCGGCAAACAGATCTACCATGGGCATTCCACTTTAATTTATCGTCAATCCGAAGGCCGAGGAAAGGCTCAAGCATTAGCTGAGAACTTGTCTACGGGTCTATTCCTAGCATCAGCACTAAACCCAACTAATTTAGTCTTATCTAGGTTGAGGGGTTAATTTATTCACGTTAAACCAAATATTTAGACCATCCAGAGCGTTGTCTACTTTCTTAATCAGATTATCTGATAAGAGGAGCAGAAAATAAACAGTTAGTAGATAGAGTAAGACAGGCAACCAGTGAATTTAATAAGGAGCAAGAAATCCATGTGGCCGACCTCCTGTGTGGTGTAGTGGCCAGCGTCGCTGCCTGACGACCCGGAGGTCCCGGGTACGGACCCTGGCATGGGCACGGATGTTTGCGCGTAATAACTAGGGATGGTAGAAGTATAGTTGACATAAAGAGTAGGATAGCACAGGCAAGGAAGGTTTTCGCGAAAAAGAGGGATTTACTTACGGGTAATATAAGCGTGAATATTAGGAAATCGTTGCTAAAAATGTTTTTTGTGGAGCGTGGCGTTATGTGGGTGCGAAACGTGGACGATAGAATAGAAGCCTTTTAAATGTGGTGCTATAGGTGAATGCTGAAAATCACTTGGGTGGATAGAATCACAAACGAGGGAGTTCTAAACAGAATAGGGGAAAAGCAAAAAATATGGAGGACGTTGACTAAGAGAAGGGTAGATTAATTAGACCACGTTTTAAGGCACTAGGGTCTTGTAAAATTAGCATTATAGGGAAGTGTGTGGGGTAAGAAAAGAAGAGGAAGGCCAAGTATGGAATAGACTAAGTAGATTAGGGAAGATAAGGGTTGTGAAATTTATAAGAAAATAAAAAGGCTTGAGCAAAATAGGTTAGGATTACGTGTTGGATGAGAGCAGTCTTAAAACTGAATACCACAACAATATTATATCACTTTTCGTTTCTTGTTTGGCATTCGTGACTATTTTATGACGTAATCCTTGCAGGAACTTTTATGTCTGGGGATGAGAGTTCGGTTGAAACGTAGATCATTTTCCCTGGTACCGAAGGCCGTGTTTCTTGAGCAAGAGGTTGGGGGCTAGAATAGGGGATGAAGCATCCTTCTCGCCTTTCACTGTTTTATGAAAATATTAACACGACGGCGCGTTCAATCCCCGGTGTTAAGAATTTATCTAGTGACGTGAAAATGATTTGCAAGGAGGCTGTTCCTCCCTCAGACACGAGGGTTCCTTGCTTTGTGTACGTAGCTTTCCTCCCTCAAAGTCGTTGCTTGCTGCACCCAGAGATAAAATACGACATGAACCTGTCGTAAATTTCTTCAACACAATTCTCTCTTCCTCCGTTGCCGCCGCATCCACCTAATATAGCGCACTAACGGGGGCGGGGGCGGGGATCGGAAAAGAAAATATTCTTTTCCCGCGCGCGCGATTTTTATTCTTTAAAAAAAATGCAGCTGTAATTCGCTTCCTTCTCCATTAGAACGGAACCGTCGTTTCCCTCTCGGGGGGTTTTCGCCCCTCTCCTCGACTTCTTATTCTTCTGCCTCGCACACTCACGCACGTACAACGTCGCAGTTTCTCCTTTATTTGCAATAGGCGAAGGTTTCAACCCCTCTCGCTCGCTGTCTCTCTGACAATGTATCAATTTCCGTGTCGTATCCTCCCCCGCCCCCGCAGCCCCAGGAACCTTGTATTTGTTCGTTTCACCTCAGCGCCGGAGCAGACGCACACGCGTAACATGTGTAAGTCCCTCTGTCTCTCTCACCCCCCCTTGTTGCGTCTGCTGGAAGAGAATAATATAAAAGAATCGACTCCTGCCTCGGTATTTGTCGTCCGTGCGTGCGTGCGTGAGTGCGTTTGTCTGCCTTTTTTTCCACCCCCTTTCCCTAGTCCTCCCTTCTTTTCTCTTGAACCCTCGCGTCCTCTCATCTTCAAGTCCACGCGTATTTTCTAACAGATACATGCGCGTTCGACAACAATGGACACTTGCCGTTTGTGTTGGAAGAAGCCCAGGTATGTGTGTAATAATATCTCTGCCCGTGTCCCTCCCCCTCTCCCTCCTTTCCTGAGTATGTGAGAGACTGATGGTTTTATTGTTTCCGCCACAGTCGACGTGGACCCGAGGTAATGTGACGTGAAACGCATCACGACTGAGTAAAACTTTAATCACGAGAGGAGGAAGGATGATGGGACGGGGGGAATTTTCTTCCCCTCCTCACTCCACACGCATCATCGCAATCACCATCGCCGTCGTCGTCGTCGTCCTCAGGTACGTGGGGCTGTAAAAGCACGAGGAGCTTTCTCCGTTCTTCCTCCCACGGTGTTTATGTATCACTACAGTATTGTGAGTCAGTTTCTCCAATCTAATCTACGGGGTTGCGATTAACTATTCTACTGACCATGTGCTTTCTGACATTCAGGAGTAGAACAAATAGCGCCATAAAGTTCTTCTCCTCCCCACTACTGGACCTGATATCAGAGAATTCCACTTCTGCCTGCGTTCCGTTGAGCAACTCCAGGATTTAACTCCATGATAATCTACACCTGATGAAACTATCGCTCACAGTTTTGAAAATGTATTTTTCCATCACGCCCCTCCCCCACTTTATGACGTCATAACCGCCTCAATGACTCAGTATCTTAATCTCTTGTAACCTTAAATACGAACATTCATCAGAAAAATACACTGAAACAGTCAATTATATTTACAAGGTCTGATTACCGTGAAGTAACGCGTTACTGTTGTTGTTGTTGTTGTATTCATTCATAAGACTGGTCTGTGCAAGGCTTTTCATTTCCGCATAACTACCATATCCCTCATAGCCCACCTTATATGCTTAGCGTATTCCATCCTTGGCCTTCCTCGTCTGTTCTTACAATCCCACACTTTCCTCTAATGATAATTTTACAAGACCGTCATGTCGTCCAAATTGTTCTCTCTCCACCTATTCTGCTTATAACTTTCTGGTTAGTTACTCTATCCACCCATCTGATTCTCACATATATAATTCTCCCATATATTTCTAAAACTTGTTTTGCTGTCTGCAACTCCATACCAGCCAAGTTTCGCACCCATATATACCGCCACACTCCATACAAAGATTTTAGCAACCATTTCCGAATATTCACACTTATATTACCCGTAAGTAATTTCTTCCTTGCCTGTGCTATCCTAATATATATTTTTTCTACTATCCCTAGTTCCCAGGTAGCACAATTACTTAAATTCCTTCAAAATATTCCTTTCCAATCAAAGAACCTTTGTTATTCCACTATTTCCCACTCCATCACCTTAGATTCCCTTCTGTTAATCCTCACGTAGTACTCGTTCTCCAGGATCACATTCATGTTACCTGTTATGTTTACCAAGTCTTCTTATGACTCCTCTAATACTACAATAATAACGCGTGTAGGTAGATGGTAAATAAAATTAGGTTTTTACATATTTATTTATTACTTAATTTAAAAGTATCATTATTTAAATAAAATATTAGTTATATTTAAGCATTCCACGTAACACCCCAAATTCGGAATGTTTCACGCAGCCGCCTCGGTAGGCCTAGGCCCTCCACACGGCTGTTGAGCCATTGGAAGAAGAATTTAAGCATTACTTCAGGCATAACAGCAGTTTAGTCACCTCGTTTGGCAGGCTACGTGACGTCATTATCTACTATGTTCCAAGTTGTATATGTCTTAAAGGTAGGAATATAGCTTGAAAGACGGGGGGAAACGAAGGAACCTCTTTCTTCAAAATAGCGACAGAAACCTTCTCTGAGCTGATCACTACTACGATACACCAAAACTCCACGAGTATCGGATAAATGGAACAGGAACGCACATGGGACCAAGTTGATGAGCCACAGTGTTTTAAAATGAAGTCAGGTATATAAGTGCATAAATTGCATTATATTTTATATATATAACTGTATTGAGTTTCTGTTTTGAATGCGTCGCACTCGACTCGAGGATAGAATGAGGATGACAGGCTCACGTCTCTGTGTGCTGCCCGTCGTAACCGAGTTAGTTGGTGCTCGCTGCTCCATCGCCGTCGATCTTTTCATCATGCTGATGCCGTGGGCGACGGGAAACTCAGTCGCTGTAGCCCCAGGGACCGCGGGTTCGAGTCTCCTCCGTACCAGTGTGCGTGGGAGGGCAATTAAGGGCCATTAGCCGCGAGCACGCTCCACAGCGTACAGCCAACCTCTCTGGAGAGATGCGGGGCCTGGTGGGAGCTGCAGTAACCTCACAGCCTCGAGAGGAGAGGAACGCCTTCACTAAACTCGTTCACTTTCTAGGACGGTTTTTGTTTATAATAGTGTATCCACAGTACGACATTGTGGTGAGATGGAGTAACTATTTTTTGGGGGGGTAACAGGCTACATGAGGGTGATCCTGAAGCAGGCAACTCCCCTTTAATAGCATAGGAAGGGACTTGAAAAGGGGGGATGCGGAAGGTAGAGCAAGGTAGCCCAGGGTTGACTAGGGCCCCCAGGCTATAGTGTAAGGATCCTACCCGGTGTTTCACCTAAATGTGATGCAGGGAAAAACCCTAGAAAACTTGCATCAGGTAGGCCGGGGGCTAGTGGGTACTACTCCTGCGCCCTTCTGATGACGGGGAGACTGGATTGCTGTGGGAACAACGCAACAAACCCGCCTCCGTGTCTTGTACAGTATTGAGAGGCAGTTGGTCGACCGGTCGAATAGGATCAGCGAACAACTCTTACCGTAGGCCGAAGGTCTTCAACCCCCGTACATACACCTCTCAAACTGCCCAAGGTCGTCTCAGCCTGCAGGAGTCTTAAATTAGCTACCTTGGCCGTGGACCAAGGAGGGAGGGAAAGAGGAAAAACCAGGAAGGAGGACGTCAACCTCACTCATCTCCCAGCAGGATATCTTCCTGCTTACCTCTTATGGAGTAACTATTTGGCTCTGGCCTCTATATGCCCTGCCTCAGTCAACTACACTGCAGCTTATAATATTTGTCCCTTATACGTTCTTATGCCCTTCATCGAATTGCTTTCATATTCTGTTGTACAGAAGTCCTCGCCCCCAGACAAGGTTTCTGTCAACCTTTCCCCTCCCCCTCCCCCTCCTCTCCCTACCCTAAAGACATACAGAAACTGCAAAACATGTCAAGCGAGATGATTGTGTATCTTAATCTACACACTATTTTATTTACGTGTCGCAGCCGCACGCACCCCGAAATTGATTAGCGTTCTATATTAAAAATGGTGCTGCTTCGAGACAGATTCAGTCACATTTTTAGGCAGAGAGGTTGTTATCGATACCGGAGCAATGACGCGTTGAGAAAAAAAAACATTATTTACTTTTACAGGAATCTCTCGTAATAATGCAAGTAAATACCCCGGGCAACGCCGGGCACGCAGCTTGTATTTATTAAACCGTAAAATAAAGAGCATGGCTAAACTTTTCCGTTATTTATTGGATGATGTTTATGTTGCGGGAAATTAACTAATTTCTGTTGATAGTTTTAAAATTGTCATTGATGAATGAGAATTTGGATCTAAATGTCAATTCCGCATCCAAAATGGCTGAATTTTTATCCCCCCCAGTTTATGTCGCGCCAACTGTCGTATTATTAGGAACCACAGAGGTTACATCGACAAATTCAAAGAGGAAAAGGTATTATTGGAATTTTTTTTTCTTCAGATATTATAATTATCCTCCAAAGCTACGACCTTTAGTACTGATGAAATTCTCTTATCTGAGAGTTTAAATTGGGGGGAAGTGGAAAATGACGTGGTCCATGGTTTGGTGTATTTTGTAAGAGTTGCTTTGGTGTGGAGGTTCTCTCTGGACAATGAGTGAGTTTTGCTGTAGTATTGAGTCCTTAGACTTTTCTGAACTATGCTAATCCATTCTCTGCAGGTCACATCCTACATCCTCCCTAATCTGCTCAACGTATTGTATCCTTTGAGGGGGGGAATGTATCAGTTGAGGGACTTTCCCTTTCTCTGCCAGAGTTTTCTCTCTACATTAAAATGCAATATGGTAAGAAGGTCGCCGGTGAGGAGGAAAATGGCGTATCTTGTTATGGAAGTTCCCCAGGACAATGCGTACAAGTTACAGAAGAAGAGGATATCATATGTATGTGTGTATCTGTCTATATATAGGCTGCTGAAGTTGGCGGCACTGTAAACAGCAACAGCAACAACATCAACCGCCACTCCTCCGCCCGGAGCGAGCGCGTGTGCTGCTGCTGCTGCTGTTTTCGAAACAACCCGGGGAATATGGCCGCCTCCGCCTCCGCCGCCGCCACCGTGGAACTTTAGAGCAAGGGGTGGGGGTTGGGATTGCCCATATGTTACGTTACAATCGATATTATCGCTACTGCGGCGAGCGCTATCGAACCTCGCTCGTTATTGCCATCGCCACTATTACTGACTGTCATTACACAAACTACTACGGTAGCTCATCTCGTGGACGCTGTTGCCATTATTATTATTATTATTCTCCTCCTCTCAGTCTCCGGCGGCCGACGAGTCCCAGAACCTTTCAAACGTGGACCCTTATTTCTTTTCCTCCCTGTTTACCCAGCAACCGAATTGTCTTTATTTACAATTCAATTTGTTTACGTTGAGTAAAGAATTGAAAAAGTTGTAAAAAGAACCAATGCTTTCCCTTTTTTGTTCTGCGTCTATCCTCCTCCTATTCATTCTCTGCCAATCACCTTCGAAAGCATTCAAGGAATCCTCCTTTTCTTTCCTCTCCGAGTTGCCGCACGGTTTCGGAGCCTCTTTAAAGAAATCCCTCAACTTTTACGTAATCAATCAATATAGTTATTTTAAACACTGGCTTAATTTAAGTAAATTAAATACTTATAAAATTAATAGGACAGTAATATTTTAAAATTGGTAAGCTTCTAGTTCAAATCGGCTCCCGTTTGAAAATAAAGAGGCTATAAGACACTGTAGACTAGGCATAGTCAGGACTGGAAATAACCCAGAGTTACGGCACAGAACGACGAAGGACAACACAGAGCAAATTAATGTAAATAATATTATTAATAATAGTGTATTTATAATTTTGATGTACGTAGTTCAAAATTAGAGAATTCAGATCAAGCAGGTTGGTAACATTTAGAAGTTTCAGCTAAGTAACCGCAAAAATGAGACTGGATCAGACTGGGTGAAAGGGGAAAAATTAACTGATGAGTTTGCTTTAGCGATCGAAAGGAAGAGAATTTGCGAAAGGTGAAAAGGAAAGATTCGGTACCAGTCCCGGACGAGAATATAAATTCCGACATAGTTTCCGGACTTTAAATTTACAATAAGTAAAAATGTGGCAAATAAGTCAGTATATTATTTATTACTATTTTATTAATATAAATACGACGTTTCGTCTCTCTTTTCAGACCTCATCAGGCATACTATAAACATAACATTTCAATAGGTTAAATATTGGTTCTATGTTGCATTTTTTATATATAAAGCATGGTTTAAAATTTGTAATAAAATTCTATGCTGACTTATTGGCCGTCTGTTTATTTAAAGTATAAATTATAATAAATAGAAAAATTTAATATATTAGTATTAGAAAAAAAACAGTATTGCATTGTAAGGGCCGAGAAGCCGACCCATGTTTTCGGAATGGAGCTCAAAATGAATACCTCCCCTGGTTCCCTGGACTGAGTCGCCATTCTGCGTGAATGTCCATGACACGTGAGTCCACGGTTCTGTCACGTGACCGCAAGAGATACCCCTTAAAAATCAGGTTTAAACCAAGTTTAATCTAGCCCATCATTGAAACCTAACACGACCTGAAAACTGTGGACTTCTGCTTTCTCTCTAGAAAATAAAACTTAAATTAAAATAGAATGATCATTATACGATACAATAAAGTGTCCCCAAAAGATAATGGCATCAGAAAAGTCAACTGAAGCACGTATCTGCACACGAGATCCATGTTTTACTTTCGACTCAACATTAAGGTGAGAATTGGCTGAAAATAGAAAAGGAAAGGTATAATCAGAAGTAAAAACGTTTTCTATCTTTTTAAATATATTTATGTAGTGGAAATGATGACGTCAGGAAAATTAATTAAAACACTTATCATTAAACGACATCGAGCTCATATTTTCGTCTCGGCCCTAAGGTGAGAAATGGCTAAAGCAGGAAGAAGGAAACTGAAACATACATGGGGGGGAACGTTTCTTATACTACTTTTAAAATATGTGTAAGTGAAATGATGACGTCAGGAAGTATAACGGTAAAATGTGATATTAAATCAGAGATCGTCTCGTGTTAACTACGGAATTTTAATCTTTGAATTGCCAGAAAAATAAATTGAAACACTTATCAGAAAAAGATTCATATAATGTTTTAGACTCAGCTTTAAGGAGAGAAATGGCTGAAAATTACAAAGGAAAGAAAAAACTAAAACATACATAAGGAGCAAAGTTTTATTTTATTTTTGTAATATATATATTAAGGCTATATAATGACGTCAGGAAAATTAATTTAAACTTTTATTAACAAACGACATCCAGCTTATATTTTCGACTCGGCTTTAGGGTGAGATGTAATATTAATCTTAACAAAGAATTTATTCAGCAAATAAATGCTACTCGTACTACAGGTTTACATTTCATAAACTCAAATGTTTAGATTAATGGAAAAAAAGAAGGAAAGTTAAACATACATAAGGAGAAACGATTTTTAATTTATTGAAAAAAAAGCTGCTGACGTCAGGAAGTGTTACGGGAAAATTGTTTTATTCAATCAGAATTAGTTTCACGTTTATTAAGAAATTTTAAGATTTGAATTGCACAATAAGACAGAGGAGGCTAGAAAAAGTAAAATTAAGATTCCAGGTCGAAAGTTTTTTTACGCAAATTAATAGAAAGCATAGTGATAAGGAAACTGTAGATTCTCCATGGAACACTTTCCTATATTCTGGAGTACAAACCTTAACCACTGAAGAGAAGATTGCTGATTTAATAACAGCCTTTTTTTCCTTTGAAACTGACTTCTTATTTACTGATTGTTATTCAATCTCTCTTTTCTCTCCAGTTCTGTTCCGTCTCTGCTTCTCTCTTTTCTTCTCCGTTCTGTTCCACCTCGCCATTTGTGGCCATAAAAGCCGAGAGCTGTTCTTAGTCCGTTTCTAGTGATGACGTCATCACGCTACTGACGAAAGAAGAAAATTAAGGGAGCCTGGAATATTTATCATCGCCGTAGTTTGATATGCTTTCCCTCCAAAGGAATTCCTTGTTATACTTCTTCTCCTTCTTTGCAATAAATAATGTGACGATTCCTTGTCCAACTTTGGTCTGTTCCACCCTCACCCCACCCCACCCGCCTTTTCATCGCTCTTAATACTATTAAATAGCAGCCCCACCCGGTCATCTCTGTCAGTGAATTAACCCCTTCCACGCTCTCCTCTCTCTGTGTCCACTGTTTAATGCAATCCGCAGTCTCTTTTGTTTTGATTCTATATTGATGCACGTCCATGTGAAAACGCATTTCAAATTTAATTAATATAAAATGAGATTTTCAGTTTATATAAAATACTGTATTTTAATAGCGGAACCCTCCCTCCTCGTTCTTTCACTGCCACACAGGCACAGACACCCCCGCCACCCCCCCCCTCCATCCCCCCCACACCTCACCCTGTCTCTTGTATTCTGAATGTGCATTAATAATGTGTTTCCTGGATCCAATTATATACTGGATATTCCCGATAATATATTATTCAACAACTCCCCCCTCCCCTCCCCCACCCCCTCCCTCCCTCTCTCTTTATTTTTTTATTTCCCTCCCCCGTTGTCCTTTGTTGTCCCGCGGTTCTATTTATTTTATCATTTTTTTAGTTGTTGTTGTCTCTCTCCGCTGCCGTTTGACAATAATTACGAATTCATGTTGGTGTTATAAAATATTCATTTCGACGGCAGACCGCAAAATCCCGTTTTCTGGTCGGGTGAGGTTTTTGTGGTCAAGCTTCGGGAAAATCATCGTCGTCACAAATGCAAAATAACTATACGGAATAATGGAGGCTGGTGCGGGAGGGAGGCAGAGGAATCAAAATGGAATAACTGTAAATTGACAGTCCATTTGCGCCGATATTTAGCAATCATCATTTGAGCAGTTCATGACGGCGTGTAGGGAAAAAGAGTGCCAGGTGAATTGTAATGGTCGACTGCTGTCAGGATTGGTTGTGGTCGCCCGCCACGTCATCGTCTCCAACAGCCAATGAGACGCCGGCCGTGACGTCACAGTGGCCGACTTATTAGCATAGGTGTAATGCAATGTAATTATATGAAAAGGCTTTTTTTAATTTTTCCAAACTTATTTGATCAATTATTACCAATTTCTTGATGTTTATTCTCTTAAAATAACATTATTCTAATAAGTTAATAGTAATTGCCAATACGTCATAAATATTTAATATAAAAGCACGCTAACTTCCGTTCCTGCTTTGAAGCGTCATCAGGCTGTAAACATATAACAAATTTGCCGTCGATATGAATAACTTATCATTATGATCTTAAAATTTTTTCAAAAAAATCCTGAAAGTGTGTGAATTTCAGGCATAATGTAACCGAACCTCTTACGGAACGAAATTTATATTGAGCGAGACCAAACTTTGTTATTGTAGAAATGTGACGTGGTTCCAAAATGTGCTCCAAGCGTCGTAAATATTTTATAACTTATTTTTCACTTATTAATACAACTATAAATAGATTTTAGATTTAGATTTATTGTTGTTTCCATTAATCCTCGATTGAGGAAATAGGATACGTCATACATTAAAAATTAAAAATGAACAAAATAAAGTAAATAATTAAAGACAAATAAACTTAAAATAAATTAGTAAAAGAAAGTGTATATAGACAAAAGTCAATATAAACACAACACGGACACACACTGGGAAACACAAACAAGCACACACTGAGGAACACGCAATGGAGTTTTAACTACTTGGACCAGGAAACTGTCCTTGCTCCAGGCAATACATGAAACAAACAAACAAAAGAGCAGAAAAAACTGAATAGAAATTTTAAAGATATGTAATGTGCTATTTTATAAGGCAGCTCATTCAACACTTTTTGCAGGAACCTTGATTTAAATACTAGAAGGACGATTAAGAAAATCCTGTACCGAGTAAAACAGCAGCGCCATTTAAAAGAATAGTTTTACTCTGCTTCACGAAGCTTTTGTAGGTACTATTTTTAACCTCTGGCGGAAGGAAGGCTGTTGTATAAAATTATCCCCGGGGGTATTGTGAATACTTTTCTGGTGTAGAGCAAGGCGATGCTTGTCCGACCTTAGAGCTGAACGACTGATTTCTAGTCGCGTATTCATGAAACTCGCCATTTGTTTGAAACAAATTAGTGTTTCGCTTTACAAACTTTAATACTTCATAAATATATACGCTTGGTAAATATTAATACTACTTAAAATATTCAACTGCAAATAACGAAGTAGCTGTGCAGTGATAATTTTTCTAGATTTTATAAGAAATATGATCCATGTCCAATGAAGCGGTAGTTTTAGTTATTTTTTTTTAATTTCCTACTTTCTCTATGCTCCTCCAGTCACAATTTTCATCATCCAATCCTGCGCCTTCCAGCCACTGGCGCCTACTCCTGCATGCCGTCGATAAAGCAAACTACGTGACGTACACAAACTACTTACCTACTCACTGAAAGTGAAGTTCTCTGACTTAACGGTTCATAAAACATCCCACACAGGAGGTGAATATGAAATATGAAATAAAGGCCTTAAATTACTTTCATGTAATTACAAATTTCTATTAAAGGCAACCAATATAATTTAGTTACAGTCAGCTAACAAATGTTTTTTTTCCTGCATGAAAATAAAAAGTTAAAATAAAAATATATTAGTAATCTGACAATAAAGTATAAACAAGTAAGCAATACAGCCAAATTGTCAGTAAAAATTATTTTATGTAATACTTTTGCGACATTTCGTCCATATTTATAGATTTCACCATTTTTAAATATCAAATGAATAACATTCATGTAAATGCGAATAATTTTCGCTTCCATCGACGATTATGGTCGAACTGATGAACTTGACGCAGACCACAATATATATATAAGAAGCCACTAAACCACGGCAGGTTGGCCGTTTATATATTTAATAAATAAATAAATTGTTTGTTGACGAATTAACTGCATTGGTTATTAAGTCAGATAACCTTTTCAATTGAGTTTATTTAAATTATTTATTTACTTTATCATGTTATTCTTTTAGTATTTTCGGTAATATTATGCTTCTATTTGTAAGAATTCTCTTCTGTAAATATTAATTATGATACGCCTGAGGCTGTTACAATTATTGATAGGAAACGTGTTTGTTCTGTTTAGATTAATTATTTCTGTGAAGTTTTCATGTTGTTTTAAAATAAATATGACGTGGAAGTGTATTCAGAACACTGGCACCTTGATCCGTGACGTGACGTGACGTACCTGATGACGTGGAGAGTCGGTAAATTTGGTCTGGATCCAGGTAAAGTTCTCCGCTGAGGTGAGGTACGTGATGACGTCACGGGACTGGTTGAGTCTCTTGCGATGACGTGGCGAGGGGAAATCGTCAGGCCTTTTAATCTTCACGAGGAATGTTTAGTAAATCCTAATTGGATTCCTCTGGTAATGAATGACGTCACAGCCTTGAGTGCTGCTGCTGTCCCCTGGTCTTAAAACACTGAAATAAACTCGGATTTAAGGGAGTGCAGCTCCTTATAATAGAATCAGGAACACCATGTGGAACCCTTTTAGGGGGAAAACGAAACTCTGTTATTAGAGAGCGAGTGTGTGTGTGTGTGTGTATTATTTTCTTAAAAGGTCCCCCTTGGCCCCCGACCCTATAATACAGTTTCTATGTGTAGAGCAGCTGCACAGAGACTTTATCCTGTTAGATCCAGCTCCATCTTGTGTTCGGCTCGGGTTGACGGAGGGGAAAATGACACCATATGTCGCTGCATATATATTGGAAGTCCATAGGGAGGGACGGACGAGGGGGAGGAAGTTAGCTGAGAGGAAAATGAAGTAAAAGACAGAAAGCATGAGTTAAACTTTAGAAAATCGTTGCCTGCGACGAGAATCCTGGAGGGACGAAGAATAAGGGACTTTCAAAGGGAAATTTTGTTCCGTTCTAGAAGAGATTATGGAAAGTCTCTCACTCTCTCTCTTTCTCTTTATCCCTGTATTTTTGCCCTCTGTCATTTTTTCCCGTTCTCTCATCTTCTCGTTCTACTTTTCTATCTCTCTATCTGTTTTTTCTCTTTCTTTCTATCTGTCTTCCTTCAGTCAGTCCATTTTCTCTCTGACTATTTTGCCTCTATTTTCAATTTCATGTTCACTCTTTCTCTTCGTCATTTCGACGCGTAGAGGTAACACGTGAAATCTGTTCATTTGGACAATTTCCACTGATTGAAACTGATACCTTCCAGTTACAAATAAATGCAAGAATCTCTAAAGGGCATGAAGAATCATAAAAGTTACTTTGCCTTCAAGCCATTTTAAGTTTTTATACAATTTTAATCAGCCACCTCTCAATAGATTTGTTACTAAAATTAACTGTTATTCCTTTGTAACTACAGTACACTCTGCTCGCTGTATTAATATGTATATTCATATATTTACCTTTACCCACACACACTCTTTATCTGTGCTCTTATTTCTCTCTCTTCCTTTTCTCGTGTTCTTTGCCTTTTCCTTTTCCTCTCTGTATTTCTTCTTGTTTCCATATGTCTTTCTCCCTTTCTTTTCTTCCCTTTTCTTCCTTGTATCAGCAGCTATCACTGCATTTCTTTTACTGTACATCCATTGAACTCTATTTCCGTGGGTATAGACATTTATAACACTTTCACCCTAACGTTACCTGATTATGTCCGAAAATTAAAAATTAAGAAAACAAGGAAAAGTATCTATTCAGTTATTACATTTTGTTCCTGTGAGATATTCCCGTTATTTGTATTGATCTTAGAAACAGTCGAAAATTGTTGTTGTTGTTGTGGTATTCAGTCTCAAGACTGGTCTGATGCTAACCTATCACATAACTAGCACATCCTCCCTAATCATCTTAGCGTATTTCATCCTTGCCTCCCTCTTCTGTTCTTACCACACAAACGTCCCTCTATTGTAAATTTTACACGACCCTTTAAACGTGGCCTTCTCTTGATCAATGTCCTACATATTGTCCTTTCTTCCCCTATCCTGTTTAAAACTTCCCGGTTAGTTACTCTATCCACCTATTTCATTCTCCTATAACACCACATTACAAAGGCTTTTTTTCTTTTCCTTTCTGCAACGCCTATTGTACACATTTCGGACCCATATAACGCCACGCTCCATACGAACATTTTTAGCAACGACTTCTGTATATTCGCACTTATATTACCCGTAAGTAAATTCGTCTTTTTCGCGAAAGCCTTCCTTGCCTGTTTTATCCTACTCTTTATCTCTACTATACTTCTATCATCCCTAATTATTGCACTTTCCAAGTAGTAGAATTCCTTAACTTCCGTCAAAATATCCCTTCCCAAACTAACACACTTTTTTATTCCAGTTTCCCATGCTGCACTCCATTACCTTGGTTTTCCCTTTATTAATCCTCATATTTAATCATCCTTCGGGACCACGTTCATGCCACTTATTATGGTTTCCAAGTCGTCTTCAGACTCCCCTAATACTATAATATCATTGGTAAAGCCTAGGGTTTCTATTTCTTCTCCCTGCGGTATGATTCCTTTTCCATATTCCGTTTTAACTTGCTTCATCGCCTGTTCTATATATACGTTAAGCAGCATGAGCGACAGACTGCATCCTTGTCTTACTCCTTTCTTGATTTCTGCTTTCGTTTCTTGATCTTTAATTATAATTACTGCTGACTGCCTTCTATAGAGGTCATGTATCAACCTCCTTGCTCGATATTTTATTCCTGTGCTCTTTAAAATCTTTAATAGTGTTTTCCACTTCACGTTATTAAACGCTTTTTCTAAATGTGCAAATGTAGGCCTGTTTTTTTCTTATCCTGTCTTCTAAATGTGGGCGCAAAGTAAATATTGCTTCTCTTGTCTTCCTAAAACCAAACTGATCTTCTGGTAAATGGAACTCTATTTATCATTTCATCTTCCTGTATTGTATTTTCGTTGATATTTTGCATGCATTAGATACTAAACTAATGGTCCTGTTCTGTTTGCATCTATCAGCCCCAGTCTTCTTCGGTATGAGTATAACTTTGTTTTACTAAAATCTTCTTTCGTCGATTTCGAATGCACATGTTGAACTATTAGAAATGAACAGTTGGCACTAGCGTCATCTTTGAGTGGTTCCTCTCCTCTACTCTCCCTCGCTGTCTTCGCCAGTGTTGCAGAGAGAGAGATGAGACTTGAAACCTTCCATGTCCAGGTGAGAGGAGAAGTCGCTCTCTTTAAGGATTCGTCGCCAGAGGTGAAACTCATCAGCATTAACGATTTCCTCCAGAATTGCACGGAGAAGGTAAAACCTCTTACTGGTAAATCAGCCTCATCACTACTGGTGGCGCCGCCATCTTCCCGCCCGCGCACTAATATTGTACAACTAACAGATACTGTCAAGCTACTTTCTGTATGTCGGGAACTGTGGTTTATTTACATTTTGACAAAAAATGTATCGGCAACTTAACAATTATAAATTTAAAATTGCGTGGAGTAATTTGATGTCCATAAATTCCACGTCTAATACCATTAAGAGTATTATAGGCTGCGGCTGATGTTATTGATGCAATTAAACAGGGACAAGTACACAACTCACGACCTCGAGCGCCTCTGGCGGTAGTTCAGGTCCCTGCGTTACTTGCATATATGGTACAGATTCTCTTGACACTATTAATTGTTTTACTATAATTAATAGTTTTCCACTTTCTCAAAAAAAAATATTAATTGTTATTAGTAATAAAAAGTACTGCAAATTCCGTGTTCTTAATAGAATAGTTAACCGCAAATAACTGTATTGCTAGATGCGGGTTTAAACTTGCATGCGCAGTATCACTGATGACGTCACTGCACCTGCTACACTATGCAGCCAGTGAAGTAAAGAAAAATAACCTAAGAATATTAAACAATATATGAATACATTGACAAACTGTTTTGACGTATACATTTTTAAATAGCTGGGTGCCCGGCGACGTCCGGGATTTCATTTACACTAGCCCACTAAATTATTTAATTCCAGGACAGTTATCTCTTGTCAACAAGTTATTAAACAAGAGTCACAATTTTTTTAAGTCACCACCTCCGACCGCTACATTACGACGTTATAAATGACGCGATGACTCAGTACCTTAATCGAATCAAGAAATCTAATGATACATTATAATAAGCACATATACATAGAAATAGTCATTTAATATAAGATACTTGAGCCATATCTTACGTCTCATTACCGAGAAATAATGCGTGTAGTTATATGTATATATATACTGTAAATAAAATAAGAATGTGTGGAGCCTTGGTCTTTATATAACGTGCCTCAATCATCTGCCAATTGAATCATGAAACATTTTGCTTACTTATTAAATAATTAAAAAGTGTCGTTACTTAAGTAAAATGTTATTTTAATTAAAGTATTATATCACGCTTGAGAAACATACTAGCTTGAAATATTACGTTTACCCTGACGTAAACATGACAAACGTGAAATAATGTTGAAACATAACTGTTTACGTTATAATAGTTATTAATCGTTTCTCGCGAACGTCGTCGACGCTGCCGCCGTACACACACGCGCGAGTAACGGTGAAACAACTCGCTTGGCAGGTTCTGTGAGGACATGATTTATCCCACTGTAAAGTTCTATATGGCTAGAGGCTAGGTCCTGCGAGGATATAGGAAATCATAAAGGACATAGTCTTGGAGCAGAAACTGTCGTGGGAAATTTTTAAGCTTAAAATGGATGGAACCTGATTGTGAAACATGCAAATCATCATAACCATTCTCTGGGTTTTTAACTACAATACACGAAAGTTTCATGGTGATCTGACGAATTGAATAGTAAATCTTGAAGGACAAACATGAAGTCGCAGAGCAAATTGTGGACGCGGGACCATTTTTGGCCTGAAAGAAGGGAAGAATGGAACTTATTTGTTCAAAAGTTCTACAGAAACCTTTTATACGGAGGTATCGCTGCTAAACAGAAATAAAAAGAAACGGCAATAGGGTTACTGGTACGAGAACGCATAAGGGCGAACCTTACAGTAAACCTTATGAGGTGCAGCATGATTGAGGCAGGTCAGGTATATATATGAGCTTATCCCATCCTTCAACTAGGGAGAAAAGGGAATGGGAAGAACAAGGTGGAGTTCTGGAAAGTCCGTCAAGACTGATCCTAAGGTCGAGGTATTTAATTCAAGACAATCTGAGACGACCTTGAGCAGTTTCACGAGTGTATGCATGGGGGGTCAAAGACCTTCGGCATACGGCAAGTATTGTTCTCTGATCCTATTTAGACCAGCCGGCCAACTGCTCCTTATATTTGGTCGTGACATGGATTAGAGTTTTCTGCGTTGCCACAGCAATACAGTCTCCCGTCATTGGAAAGGCGTAGGAGTTGTACCAAATGCCCCGCCAACCTGATGCAGGTTTTCTAGTGGATTCCTTGCACCACCTTTATGTGAAACATTGGGTAGGATCCTTACACTACAGCTCAGGGTCCTTAGACAACACTTGGTTAACTTGCTCTACCTTCCACCCCACCCCCACCCTTTCAATTCCCTTCCTATGCCATTAAAAGGGACTTGCCAGTTTCAGGATAATCCTCATGTAGCCTCTTAATCATAAAAATTCGTACAGTTTCCTTCTATTTTTATCAAATTAATTCTGTGTCCATCACGTCCTAGCTCGGTGACTTTAGGAACGCCATTAGTTATAACAGTCTTGAAACACTTACCATTGACTGTGATTAGCACGTCACGAGGTCAAAGGCCTTTAGCGACGTTCCCACTGTTGTTGTTGTTGTTATTACAGGAGAGAGTGAGAGGCTCCGAGGTTGATTATTTCCTGCACTGGCCGACGATGAGAAACGCAGAAATCCGCGACGCATCGTCCGTACGCATTTCAAATCACAACAGAACGAATAAAGTGATCGATTTAATTTACCGTTGCAAAACAGTGAGTGAGAGAGAAATTGCTCACCTACCTTGTAAATGATGGGGGGGATATTATTTAAATGAATTTAATTATTAAGTTTAAATATATATTTATTAATTATAATTTCAGGGTACTAATGATTTGGGTGATCACGTGTAGCAGATCAGTTCGTTGACGAACCTGGGTTGTCTTCATGTCGTCTCGCTGTAATTTCCGTGTTGTTGAACAAACTTGAAGCGGCCGGTCGACATAAGCACGAAGTCTTCCTTTCCTTGTTGCTAATGCCTTTCTTCCCTGCTTCCTGGACTGCTCAAAGCATGGTCGCCGCTGCCACCTCACCAATCTCCTCTCTCCTAAATCCACTGCAAAAATCTCTCCAATCTCTCCTCTACCTCCTCTCTCCTAAATCCACTGCAAAATCTCTCCAAAATCTCTTCTATCTCCTCTCTCCATCCATTTCACGATCTCTCGAAAAATCTAATCCTCAAAATTGTCTCCGCCAGCCTCTTTAAAGCCTTGTCCCCACTTATCAGACACCTATCACTAAGGTGGCAGGGATGGATATCCTCCAATCATATCCCTTGTTTATTTGGGGAAAACACGCCACCCAGTCACCAAATTCCCAGGCATTCCGAAACGGCGACGTTAGTCCAGGTGTCAGTCGCAGCCCCTTTTATTGTCCATTCCGAAAGGCGAGACGGCGGACGGAAAAACCCCTTCTTCCAAACAAACAACTTGCTCATGCCGGAATATTTCCCGAAAATTATAATAAAATTTGGACGTGGGTTCTACTGCGCTACAACCTGAATTACGCTTCCAATTTCCCCAGGGACAGGGAGAAACTCTCTCACGTGGATCTCAACTAGAAGATAACAACACCAACATGCAAATTAGCCTCGTATAACAATATTTATTTTGTGATTGACGTATATTTTTGGTGACTGCGTGGACGAGTCACTATGAATAGAATCACGGAGTCGTTCAAATAGGCTCCTGGGGGTCTTATAATCCGAATAGAACGATGGTCTTTATGATTGCTTCGTTCAATCAAATAAAATTATTCGGTATAAAGGAAAGGGAATAGATAATTTAAGCGCGAAGGAGAAGAGAAAAAAAAGTAAAGAGAAGAGAGTAGTTTACTTCTTTAAATAAATCACTGTTTTTAAATCATACTGAAATAAATAAAAATTAATATTATTTTTCCAAGAGAAATAACTAATGAATTTCGGGGAAAAACGGTCAGTAGAAATTAGTGCATTTAAATAACTGTGCATGGAGTTGCATGCGCAGTGACGTCATCCGCGCTACTGCGCATCTTACTCTAGTGACTGCATTATTTTCACTACAATGACTAGAGTTGGATGCGCAGTGACGTCATCGCAGCTGCCGCGTGTTTTTGCTGCTCTGGCCGGTGTCGGGATTTGAAATGAGAAATTAAAGTGACTCTCGGAATTACCAAAATTAATGAATAACCGCCAATAATTTATTTTAAAGGTAAAAATTATTTCCCACATATAATGTTTTATATTAGGAAATCGTTGCTAAAACTATTCTTAATGGAGTTTGGAGTTATATAGGTACGAAACGTGGACGGTAGGAGTTGCAGAAAGGAAAATAATTGGTGCTATAGGAGATTGCTGCAAATCAGATGAGTGGATAAAATCAATAACGAAGAAGTTGTAAAACAAAATAGGGGAAGGCGAAAAATATGGAGAATATTGATCAAGAGAAGGGATAGATTAATAGGCCACGTTTTGAGACATAAAGGTCTTGTAAAATTAGCATTAGAGAGAAGTGTGTGGGTTAAGAACTAAAGAGGGAGGCCCAGGATGTAATACGGTGAACAGATTAGAGAGGTTGTGGATGAGCTGTTTATGCGGAAATGTAAAGGCTTGCGCAAGTTAGGTCTTGGAACTAAATACCACAACAACAATATAATATTTCACTGAAGTATTCATACTAAATTTATGTTATTAAGGAATTTTACTTGAAGTAGCGTGTCATTTTCATTCCCTTTATGTGCACAAATAATTAGTGATTACTCTTTGGAAATGATAGAACAGAAAATTCAGACTCTATAAACAGAATTTATATTCCATTAACACCTTCGTCATGAAAATTAACAATGAAGGTTTTTTTTAAAAAAAAATTCTTAACCGCCCATGTTTTATCTGAGCTATGGCCAATAGAATTTCACTACATTGACTGTTGCTACATGCGCAACGACGTAATACCCTCTACTGCGCATGCTACTCTAGTTGTTGTAGCGACAGAGATTAAATTAGAAATGCATACTGTCCCTATCACCAAAATAATAAGCATATAGTAATTGTTTAAGTTTAAGAAACAAGTAATTGTTAATGCTCTTCATCAGTAAGAATAATTAGAATTTTTTATTCAAAGATCGATTATTCAGATATAAGAAATAATCTTAATAATTCTTAAGTTAGAGAAATATATAGATAAGTCAATGGATTTATAGACATCAAAGTAATGTTTTTAATTAAACAAATTGATATGAAATAGCGTTGCAACATTAAAATAATAACTGTGGTCAGGTATAAAATAATTGAAACATCAAAATATAGACAATTTTTTAAAGAAAATTACTTTTTATAATAGTGAGACAACAAGTGGAAAATTGGAACCCCTTTTCCGTCATTGTTTTGATAAATTTTCCGGGTTATTTCTGCTGCATTCAGTTTCTTATCTCGTCTCTTTATTCTTTATCAACGAGTCGTTTAGAAACGAATTTAAACTTCCCTATCATTTTTCTCCAGTCTCTCAACTCTTCCATCTTCCCCAGCAAACTTTACCTTCACGTCATCATTCAAACCCACCCTTTACAATACTTTCCCCCCTTGTTCCCTCCCTCCACGCTTCCTGAATCGAAGGTAAAGTACCTTCACCCTGTAATGAACCTTCAATCGTTCATATTTATCTCACTTTAACCTTTTCTTCACCGTCAACCCTCGTCGAATATTAGCGGGGGTGAGTCTCTTCCTGTTTCCTCCAAGACGGTCTTTTCTTCTTCATTCACCCCTCGTAGCGCATTTAAGAACCTTTACGTAACTCAACCCCTTTTTTCTTTCGTCTCCGAAGCCTATTTTCTCTCCACCGTCATCCCCCTTATCAAATTCCTCAATCTTCCTCGCGTCTTCTTTACTTTTCATTAGTCTCCCCCTCCCCTTCTCCCTTGTTCCCCCGTATACTATAGGTTTAAATTTATCTGCTCCAAGTTTTACTTTGATGCCCTCCCTCCCCCTCATTTTTTTTCTTTATTGATGTGTAAGGGAGCATGTGCACACAGACACACAGCTCGTTCTTTCATCATTACTCCCTCTCTCTCTCTCTGTCTCTCCCTATTTGTTTAATTCATCCGGGTTTTTCCTTCCTCTTTTGTATGTGTAATATTTTTATAGTTGGCTGCCTTTACTCCGCCCCGGTCCTCCCTTTCCTTTCCGTCGTCGTCGCCGTTTCCCTCTGTGTGACAAATTACCCGATATAATATTTTTCCCTAAATCACGACGTCCCTGAGGGGGTGCGGGACGGTAATTTTCCGTCGTGTCTCTTCTGCCGACCATTCCTCCGTTTTCCTTTCCCCTAGTCCTCGCGTAGTTTGCAGTTGCCGCTGACGTATAAAAGGGAGAGCAAGCAAGGAGGAGAGAGGGAGAAAGAGGATGCTGCATTCTTTCCTCTCTTTATTACCAACATTGACAGAATCCAATCCCCTAAATATCTCCGTCACTTATTTACGATAACGGAGAAGAATCTCATAACCTCAGTAAGGAACAAATTTCCTTCTTAAAAGGGAAATAATTAGCGATTATTCTGATTCCTCCTACCTCCTCATTTTGAATCTTTTTACCTAATTTAATTTTTTTTCTCCCAAAATTCTTCAGAATTATGTTTGAAATAAGTCCCTGGAGACCCTTGCCCCATAGCAGGCTTTCTCCCAACAACGTTTCACGTTTGCCCTACAGGGTTGTTAACCCTATAAACTATTTCTCGGCCAGTCTCGAAGGATAATTTTTTCCCGAGATGTCCGTTTTCAGAAAATGAAGCAAAATTTTCATAGAACTCATCATATGTTATATATTATTACATACGATACTAACAAATTAGCTGGGTACCCGAAAATACACGCGGAATTTAGTCACATTGGCCCGCTACATTATTTAATCTTTTTGTCAACACGTGGTTCACCCATCAGCCCAGGGAGAGCGTCACGTATTTGAAAAATTTTCCCCTTTCACTTTCCCCTACTTTATGACGTCATAACAACCTCTATGACCTAGTATCTTAATCTACTGCTGGAAACTTAAATAATTACAGTAACTTAATAATAGACCGAATAGTGTTCAATATCAAGAGACAATGAGAGAGAGAGAGAGAGAGAGAGAGAGAGAGAGAGACCCACTATCAGTGTCACTAACCGCGGAAATATTTATTCTCGTACCAATAACTGCCGTTGGTATACCTTTTAAATTTTCGTCCCTTTCACCCCCCCTTCTGAGGGGCGGTAGTAGTGTCTTTCGGGTCGCAATCAACACGTGTGCAAAATTTGGTCGAAATGCCTCCACTCGTTTACATTCCTATTCGGCTCATATAGCCGCTGTAACAGTCAATTATATTCTTATGAGGGGAAGATACTTGAAACATCTCTTCTTAGGTATCCTTACAGTGAAGTAATGTGTTCATATATATGTATATATTTACATGAAAAATATAATTTAGTGTGTTTGTATGTAGTAAATCTGAAGAAATCTCAAAAATGGAGATGAAACGTCGCTTTTTGTGAATAAATAGTGATATGTTTAATGCTGAATTGTTGTCCGTCTTTTTATTTATTGTAAATTTTAAAGTCAGATACGTTTGTTGAACATCCACAAACGTCAAAACGCGAAATAAGTATTTCCCGACAAGTCAAGAAGGGTCAGTTTCGTTTTCAAGAAATAAAGAAAAAAACTTTAAAACAAGGAACACTTATTATGTTTTCTTATTATATATCGTTTTAATTGAACTTTAATTTATTAATTAATGTCAGGAACAATTTCCACCAAACATGGTACCAAAATAAAGAAACCTTCTAGAAGGCTTTACGGCTCCTCTAGCAACCTTATCGGAGGAGCTGAAAGGGGTTAACATTTTTAAATTACGTTAAAACGTGAGAAATTTTATTTAAAATAGTTCATTAATTAATAAATAATACTTCTACATAAATGAAAGGCAAACTATGCGACAACTACAGTTCCTAAATCCCGGAACTGTTCAAACACAGTCCAGAGAAAGTTTGTCCTTAGACTTTCCTGTACCATTCATCCGATAGCCATGAAATGTTTCCTGTTTAGGGCTGTTTCTTTCGATCTTTTTAAGATCTAGGATTTTCCCTTCCCCTCCCCCATCTTTTCAGACTGCAAAAAATTCTCCCGTCCATCATCTGCTCTGCGACTTCATGTTTGTCCCTTATAAGTTCCTATACCATTCCTACGGTTCAGTGTATTGTTGTGATCAGCCCAGAGAAGGTTTCTGTCGATCGAATGAAGATTTAGGTTCCTTCCTTCTCCCCCTTTCTGGCCATAAATCAGGTCGTACACTAAAGACGTATAGAACATTGTAACACCGTAGGTTATGACGTCAGTTCTCGTAGACTGTCAAGCGAGATGATTACCGTAAATTATGCTGAAGTTTAACTGACATTTAAAAATATAAGTTCTATGTTACAATTTTTAAAATGTATACATAAAAAAACATGGTTATAAGCTTACAAAATTATAAATACGCATTGTATATCGGACAAACTAAAAGAGCTTAAAAAAACACATGCGTGTTAAGAATCACAATTTTGATTGGCAAAATGTGGAAATTTTAGACGAAGAAAATAGTTACTTGTCGAGAATTATGAGTGAAACGTTGTTATATCAGGCTGTGCAACCCTCGTGCAATCAATGTTAAAAATGACATGAATAATTTCAACAAAATTTAGGATACTCTTTTCTTGTAGTAGTTTCACACTTTAATATTCTTCACCATTGTTAAAATTTAATTGTTGAAAGCACTCATTGTTACTACATCATTTTGGCCAGGGGCTGCTGCAGATGGTCCAAATTCTTCACATCTAAATTAAATAATCTTTTCGGATGAGGGAGTCAAGGAGTAAATATGATGTATTGCTAAATTTGTAAGTTTTTAACCACGTTTTTATGTATAAATTTAAAAATTGTAACATAGAAATTTTATTTAATTTGAGCTTTGTTTTAATAATTTTTAAATCCTGCCCATAACTATTATTACCTGTGAAAGAATTATTCTTAATTGTAAAAATAATAAATGATTATTTAAGATCCACGTATGCTAAAAATAATTTTAACAGGTTATTCATGTTGGCAAATGATCATAATTTGAGTAGTAAATAGGATTTGAAGAAATTATTCGAGATTTTGGAGAAAATAAGCTGCTAAAGAGATTGTTGTAATTTAGGTTTATTATTTAATTAGTTTTGTTTATCGTTTTAAATGTACGATCAAATTATACTGAAAATAGTAGGAACTAGTTTTACTGTGTGATTTTATTTAGCTTATTTTAAATTATTGATTATAATAAAATATTTTTCCGTAAATTTATTTGTATTAGTCTTATTACCGTAATTCAATTACGTCCGTTTCTGGTTAACATAGTTCTTTTTATAAACCTGTTTATTAACAGTTTTTTTTTAACTTTGGGAGCGGCATTTTTCGCTTGGCCGGTCCTGAGTATAAATGGAGTTGCTGCAGTAATTCATTCAGATAAATAAGTTGTTCAGCCATATTTGAAGCAAATCCTGCCTCAACCGATTTTTAATGTCAAGATTTGATTTCTGACATTGAAATAATTTGGTTCTCATGATAGAAAACATTAAACATTTAAATAATAACAAATAATGTAAATTTCAAATTATTCATTTGTATACAAATTTTAAAATAGGAATTTTATTCTATTACGCATAAATAACAATTAAATTTTTTACTTTCTACTGCTTGATACGATTCTTAACGACCAGGATCATTACATGGGTTTAAACTCTGCCATCAATTTCAACTATACCACACATACCATGTCCATTATGTTTATAGAATGCCTGAAGAAGTCTCAAAATGGAGATGAAACGTCCCTTTTGTGAA
>CM067376.1:14443327-14686020 GCA_034510155.1 Eucriotettix oculatus
TAAAAATGACATGAATAATTTCAACAAAATTTAGGATACTCTTTTCTTGTAGTAGTTTTCACACTTTAATATTATCTCCGATTGTTAAAATTTAACTGTTGTAAAGCACATCATTGTTACTACATCATTTTGGCCAGGGGCCTGCAGCAGATGGTCCAAATTCTTCACATCTAAATTAAATAATGTTTTCGGTATGAGGGGAGTCTCAAGGAGTAAATATGATGTATTGCTAAATTTGTAAGTTTTTAACCACGTTTTTATGTATAAATTTAAAAATTGTAACATGGAACTTTTATTTAATTTATTGTAATATATAATATCAGTTGTGTGCTGGCAGCCGTAGGGAGCGGACGTGTTTTTTCCTTATAGTCGTAGCAGCTAGAGATTTTGCAATCATGTCCGGATCCGGAAAGTCCCCCGCCTTGACCGTGGCGATGCTGAAGCAGAGGCTTCGTAAACTGGGACTGTCTACGGCTGGCAAGAAGAACACACTCATGAAGCGCTATGAAGAGAGCCAGCAGCGTAATAATGAGTGTGATCGTTGTAAATCTCTTGAGGTGAGAGTAAAGGAACTCGAAGGAATTATTAAATCTCTTCGATCTCCTGCCATAGAAGAAGTGCCCGTCCAAGGAATTGCTACCGCCACGCCGATTAAGAGAAAAAATGTTCGTCGCCAAGAAGTATTTACATCAAGTTCGAGCCCACCAGATAAGAAGAAAATTGTTCTTCTCATGTCTAGTCACGGCCGCGGATGCAGTGCTCTAGTAAAAGAACAAATTGGTGAGAACTATGATGTATGTGGTATAGTTAAACCTGGGGCTCCATTAGCAGAAGTAATTAGGGATGCACCCGATGTAACTAAAGAAGCTGACGCCGTAGTTATTGTTGGGGGCACAAACGACATCAGCCAGCAAGGCTTCGTGGACTGGAGACAGCTCCTGAAAGTGCTCCCGAAAATGAAGGCCAAGAAAATTATTGTCAGCCCGGTTCCTGCCAGATTCGACGACGCCGCAGCAAGTAGGAAAACCGACATCGAAAACAGGCGCCTTATGGACATCGATTTCAAGAGTTTTCCAAATGTGAGTATTGTAGATCTTTTTCAAAATTTAATACGTTCTGACTATACCAGGCATGGTTTACACATGAATTACGCTGGTAAGCGCGCGTTTGCAAAGAATGTCTGTAATCAAATGTCTTGCGTTTAGCTCTGCAGCCTTTCAACGCTTCTGCAGTAATTCTCCTGTACGTAAAGTTCCGGTCAGCGTATCAAATGTAGCCAATAATTTGTTAAAGCCAGTTAAATTAACTATTTGTCACCAAAATATTCAAAGTCTCAGAAATAAAAGTCTAGAGCTAGAAGCTATGTTGTCCCTTCAGGAAGTAAAAGTAGATGTTCTCGCGTTAACCGAACACTGGCAAAATGTAACTGAAGCAATTAGCTCAACTGTAGAAGGATACGTAAGAATTTCGAATTATAGTCGATGCATAATGAAGAATGGTGGCTCTTGTATCTACGTCAGTAAGAAGTTTGCTAATCACTGTAAAGATAGACCTGACATTCGTGCCTTGAGTCTGGAGTGTAAATTTGAATGTAGCGCGGTGGAACTGATATCCGAGAAATCTAATAGAAACATAGTGATTTTATGTATTTATAGACAACCTGATTATGAATCAGAATCGTTTTTCAGCCTTTTAGAAACAGTTTTAAGTAGAGTTAATGCGGAAAACAAACAAATTATAGTTGCCGGAGATTTCAACATTAACTTCCTTGTTAATACCCGGAAAAAACGCCAGCTAGAAAACTTGTTATTTTCGTTTGGTATTTCCTTAACTTCTCAAGTTCCAACTCGACAAGGAAATTGTATAGATTACCTTGTGAGTAACTTAAACAATGATTCTTACAGGGTGTGAACGTAATTGAAACTGGAATTTCGGACCATAAAGCACAATTTATGTACATTAAAGAAGATTTAATTAAAATTATAAATCCGAACCGATGGTTGCGAACAAGAAAACTCTGCCCCGAAAAATATCGATTAATTTCAGATAAATTGTATGCAATTGATTGGCTCCCTTTTCTAGATAATAGCAGAACTCATAACTTAAATACGATTTTTGAAAACTTTCTAAATGTTTTTGTATCGATTATTGATGAAGTAGCCCCCATTAAACTAAATCGATCAAATCACGTTAAGTCAGTAAGTTGGATTACGAACGGTATCCGAATATCACGGAATAAACTCTGTTACTTGAACAAACTTAAACATACTTCTGCATCTCCTAGTTTAATAAATTACATTCAAACTTACAGACGTATATACAAGAGAGTGCTCGTGGCCGCGAAAAAACTCAATACTTCTAGATATATAGCGAATGCAGATAATAAAGTCAAAGCTACCTGGAATGTTATTAAAAATGTGACTGGAAAAGGTACCAGTAACCATAAAGAAATTGCGCTTGTAGATCGAAGTGAAACTTTTGGTGGTAGAGACGCGGCATGCAAATTCAACTCTTATTTCGTTAATGTTGCTAACTTTCTGGCTAAAGATAATTCTGTATGTCATGATAATGATTTCTTAAATCTATTACAAAATTCCGCTACGGAAATTACGAATACTATATTTATGCAACCAATAAATAAAGCTGAAATAATTTCAGTAATTAGAAATTTGAAGTGTTCCTCAGCAGCAGATATATATGGTATAAATAGTATAATGGTTAAAGAATGTGCTGTTTCTATCGCTTTTACCACTTAAAGTAATATTTAACAAATGTCTTTCCACTGGAATCTTCCCCAATGCGTTAAAAATAGCCAAAGTAATTCCCCTGTTTAAGAAAGGATCGCCATCTGATATATCCAATTACAGGCCCATTTCTCTCCTTCCTATTTTCTCTAAAATATTTGAAAAAATAATTCATATTAGATTACTTAATTTCCTGAATAAATATAAGATTTTATCAACAGCGCAGCATGGCTTCCTTAAAGGAAAGTCCACAGATAGCGCAATGTACGACTTCATTCAAAATATCCAGAATTCATTGGATGAAGGACTGAAGGTAGCTGGCATTTTTGCTGACCTCTCTAAGGCTTTCGACACCGTAGATCACCAAATATTAATAAAAAAGATGGAATATTATGGAATTCGGGGAAACACGTCACTTTTACTAAGATCGTATCTTACAAATCGCAAACAACAAGTAGTAATTGAAACCAAAGACGGCCAACTTCACTTATCCGATTGGGAATTTATTACATGTGGAGTTCCTCAAGGATCAATTCTTGGGCCTTTACTTTTTATTCTGTACATAAACGATCTCCCAGGATACGTAAATCCTATAAAATCGATTCTCTACGCGGATGATACAAATATAATTATTGCAGATAAAAACTTAAATAATCTGATTAAGAAAGTAGACAACGCTCTGAATGGTCTAAATATTTGGTTTAACGTGAATAAATTATCCCTCAACCTAGATAAGACTAAGTTAGTTCAGTTTAGTGCTGATGCTAGTAATAGACCAGTAGACAAGTTCTCAGCTAATGCACCTTTCCTCGGCCTTCGGATTGACGATAAATTAAAGTGGAACGACCATATAGATCTGCTTGCCGGAAAACTAAGTTCAGCTTGTTATTCTCTGAGAACACTAATGCAACACGTTGACAAAAAGTACGTCAAAATGGTTTATTTCGCGTATTTTCATTCAATTATGAGCTATGGCATCTCTAATTGGGGAAACTGCTCCAGGAGTAATGAAATATTTAAGTTGCAAAAGCGTGCAATTAGAATACTTTCTAGCACGAATTCTAGATCGAGTTGCAAACCTTTCTTCAAAAGTTTGCAAATACTTACTTTACCAAGCGTATATATTTATGAAATATTAAAGTTTGTAAAACGAAACACTAATTTGTTTCAAACAAATGGCGAGTTTCATGAATACGCGACTAGAAATCGTTTAGCTCTAAGGTCGGACAAGCATCGCCTTGCTCTACACCAGAAAAGTATTCACAATACCGGAATAATTTTATACAACAGCCTTCCGCCAGAGGTTAAAAATAGTAACTACAAAAGCTTCGTGAAGCAGAGTAAAACTATTCTTTTAAATGGCGCGTTTTACTCGGTACAGGATTTTCTTAATCGTCCTTCTAGTATTTAAATCAAGGTTCCTGCTGCAAGTGTTGAATGAGCTGCCTTGTAAAATAGCACATCACATATCTTAAAATTTCTATTCCGTTTTTTCTGCTCTTTTGTTTGTTTGTTTCATGTATTGCCTGGAGCTACGACGGAAGGACAGTTTCCTGGTCGCAGAGCTCCAAGTAGTTAAAACTCCATTCCGTGTTCCTCAGTGTGTGCTTGTTTGTGTTTCCCAGTGTGTGTCCGTGTTGTGTTTATATTGAGTTTTGTCTATATACATTTTCTTTTATTAATTTATTTTAAGTTTATTTGTCTTTAATTATGTACTTTATTTTGTTCATTTTTAATTTTTAATGTATGACGTATCCTATTTCCTCAATCGAGGATTAATGGAAACAACAATAAATCTAAATCTAAATCTAAATCTATGTTTATAGAATGCCTGAAGAAGTCTCAAAATGGAGATGAAACGTCCCTTTTGTGAATACAAAATAATATATTTAATGCTGACTTTTTGGTCGCCTTGTTATTTATTGTTTATGGATATTGTCGTTGGGAAAACGTGCATCGTTTGGGGAAAATGACCGTATCCAGTTTTAATTATGGGTGATAAAGACAGAGCACTGTAAATTAAACCGCACAGAGAATTTTGTTATTCGTTTATCTTTTAAATGACGAAGAGGAGAGACTTGCCAACCCCCATCAAAAGGGTTGAAAGGTGTGAAAATCACACTCTTAATTGTAAATTGTTAGAGAGGGGGTTAATTGTGAAAAAAAGGAATGAATTGAGGGGCGGGAGTGAGATGGGGTCGGGAAATTCAACCCCCTTCCTTCTTTTGGAATTTAAAGACCAGCAGCGACAACACCGCCACTTATTATTTCTTTTGTCGTCAGTACTTTGCCTGTTAATGGCCGACGACATTAGATTACAACGGAAAGGGCGGGGGAGGGGGAGGGGAGAGGGAGGGGGAAATCTCTCTCTCGGTGAAAAGGGCGGCACGCGGAAGAGGGTTAAGGGTCACATTATTGTTTTAACAAGCATTTTAAAAGCTTCCTCGCCAATCACCAGACCCCATCCTTTCCACCTCTCAACATCGTAAATAAGGGATGTTGTCGACGTCATCCTTGTCGACACTCTGACAGATCCTCCCTCTCTATCCTCTTCACACCTGAGAGAGAGAGAGAGAGAGAGAGAGAGAAGAAAACTTACTCCACCTGTCCTCTTAAAATCTTTACGTTCCCGTCACAGGGCGGTGAAAGTTGTTTGTACGTCCTTTACTAATTCCGGCTGAATCTGACAGAAACTCAACAACGAGGGGAACAAAGCTCCGAGTTAACCTTCCATTTAAAAAAAAAGAAATTCAACAAGAGGCGAGAAGTTTCGTGGAAAGTCTCAAGTTCCTAGTAATTTAATCGTGAAACGTTTTCTGCAAACAAAGTAAAAATTTTCATAATTTTGTCATTGAAATAGGGCATAGGAAAGACGAAGAGACGAAAAAATAAGGTGTAAAAACATTATCAGTATTATTATGAAAACAATTAACTAGACGCCCTGTCAACGTTTCCGAAGGAAAGGTAAAAATCATTTTAATGTATGGCTATGTTTAGTGGTTAAAAAGAGCATGAAATACAGGCTGCATCCTTGTCTTACTCCGTTCTTGCCCTTCAGTTCTAATTCCTGCTGACTGTCTTCCGTAGAGGTTTTGGAAAATCCTTCAGTCTCGATATGTTATTCCTGTGCTCTTAAAATTCCTTAAAAGTATGTTCCAATTCACATTATCAAATGTTTTTTAAATCTGCAAATTCCATGAACGTAGGACTTCTTTTACTTATCCTGTCTTCTAAAATTAGACGCAACGTCAATATAGCTTCTCTAGTCTCTACTTTCTTCTTAAAAACCAAACTGATCTCCTAACTCGCATTCTATTAGATGTTTCATCGTCCTATATACGTTTTTCGTAAATTAAACAAATTGATGACCTTATACAGACTTTATTATTCCTCTCCAGAGTGACTGCGGGGCTCACCTGATTGTGTCGGGAATGCCTCGTACCCCTCTCTGGGTTTTTTTTAATCAAAGTTCTCACATGCCGAGACACCTTCACCTTTTTTGGGAGGTATATGTGACTGGGGCCAAAGACCTTGGACATATGGCAAACGTTGTTCCGCTGATCCCATTAGATCAGTCAGCCAACTGCCTCATAAAACTGGAGGAGACACGGAGAAGGGAATGCTGCATCCCCACAGCAAACTCTTCTCCCGTCATTCGGAAGGGCGTGAGAATAGTACCAAATGCCCGACCTACCTGATTCAGGTTTTCTAGGGTTTTCCCTGCATCTATTTAGGTGAAACACCGGGCAGGATCCTTACAAATTTGCAGTTATACGTCATCAGCGTATGGATCCCGGTCTGCTTGACCATGACGTCAGAAACATCCAAGCCAATGCCAGGATTCGAACCCGGGACCTATGTGATGTCAGGAAGCGAGGACAACTAACAGGACAAAATACTTAATTATTCGATTAAATTAAAAATGTATTTAACAGACTTTCTCAACTAGATCCTCTTTTATTATTATTTAATCGCGCGTTCATAAGTATACGAACTTGAATCTCTTTCATAAGTAACTTAGTTAGAGAACACGCAGGTGCGTAAATATATATTATTCTAATATTAAACCATCTTCAAGCCTCCTTAAACTGGTGAAGGGAATGCTGCGTCCCCACAGCAGACTCGTCTCCCGTCATTCGGAAGGGCCTGAGAATAGTACCCAATTCACGAACTACGTGATGCAGGTTTTCTAGGGTTTTCCCTGCATCTCTTAACGTGAAACGCCGTGTAGGATCCTTGAACCATAGCCCGGGGTCCCTAGTGAACCCTTGGCTACCTTGCTCTACCTTCCGCATCCTCCCTTTTCAATTCCCTTCCTATGATATTAAAGGGGAGTTGCCTGTTTTAGGATCACCCTCATGTAGCCTGTTAACCCCCGAAAAAAGTCGGCATGTTTTTATGCTTTCTTCAGGTTTTCTCCTCCCTGTAGAGGAAAAATTTACAGAAAATTAACCCTAGTGAGGTGAAATTGAGACACATTTTTTAAAAATAATGGAAACAGAAACTTCACCAGAACAGTGTCTTAGCACAACAAAGAATTACATCAGAAGGCCAACAGTATGGTAGAGATCCGAGGCAACACAAGTAACACTTCAAGTCCTCAACCACAAGCACTTATTGCTAGACTGAATTTTGGGCTACAAATCTGGGAATTTCCAATCTCCCTACGAGAGACAAATAGTAATGGGAAGCGTCGTATCTCAAATATTTAAGTAGCAAGAAGGAAAAAGGGAATTATAGGTAAATTAGTAGTAAGAGAACCTAGTTAAACTTAAACAATAAAATATAAATTATATATAAAAAGTTAATAAAAGAAACAAAAAAACGTTGTAATTATAACTTAAATTACTCTTGTCATTTGAGAATTGAGTGTGTTCTCAGTGGTTCTAATGTGTATCATTTCGGATAAGTTCCATTTGTATATATTTTGTTCAAATCGAGAATTTCAACCTTTCCCCAGTCAAATTCGTGTTTCTCCTGGAGCGTGTGTGTTGTGACTACATTATGAATCGTCCTTCTGTAGTTGTTCTCGTGTAATTTCGTTAATGAGATACTAAACTAATAGTCTTGCATCTATCAGCCAAAATCTTCTTCGGTATGTGTATAATAATGTTTTTTTTATCAAATCTTCTAGTATTTTTCCTGTTTCATAGATTATCCTGAACACACAGCATATTGCTTCTTATCAACTCTTCTGGATTGTTATCAATCCCAGGCGCTTTTCAATTACTCTGTTAACCCCGTCTTCATAATCATCCTCCTATCATTCTTCTTTTACCGACTGATATAATATCCTATTATTTGTTAAATTGTGATATTTTATTATTAAAATAAAAGTGGTGTCATTTTTAGAAATATTGACTAGACCTCAGAAAACCGTTCTGCGTTATGTAGTGGGGCATTTTAAAGAAGTCGAAAAACGTAGACCGAAGGATGACTTCTCTTTAGGCGCTTATTTTTTATTTTATATACCAAGACATATTTGTTTTATAATAACTTTCTATGAGTGAGATTATTTTTTAAAAATTATTTGCGTTGTTTTCAATCGAAATGAAGTTGTGACATAATATTGGTCCATCACCTCTGATCGTGCCTGTTAGTTATTTCCACTGTTTGTATTTTAAAAGTCTGAAATTATTTTACACAAGAAGACGTTAAGATGAAGACTGGAAAGCGTCTCTCTCGCTCTTTCTTTTTCTCTTTCTCTCCTTCTCTTTCTTTCTTTTTCTATTTTCCTTTTTCTCTCTCTCTCTTTCCCTATTTCTTTTCTCTAACTTTCTCTCTTTTTTTCTCTCACTCTTATTCTCTCTCTCTTTCTGTCTCTATTTCTTTTTATTTCACTTTTTATCTCTTATTCTCTCTCTCTTTCTCTCTTTTCCTCTTTCTCTGTGTCCTTCTGTCTAAGGAGCGAATGACGTTGCAAGGGGCTAGCGGCCGTCCCGCGGCACAAAAGGATATAAGGATTACCAAGATAATACCGTCCCGTTAAAAATAAAAACCTAATATAATATATTTTATTTGAAATTACAATTTCACAAAGCCGATTACAGGTTTTATTTAAAAATTTTTTTACCTCAATCATGTTTGTCCGTTCGTAAACAAATAAATCCATGGAACAAATCGCCGGTTTTTTTTACATTTTAAATTCTGAATAAAGTAAAATTTGACCTGCTGAGGGGTCATTGCACAGCTTTTAATTGTTGTTTCTGTTTCTCTGTTTCAGGTGAGAATCTCCCTGGGTTCACGTGGTTTCTTTTTTTTTCGCAAGTTCCTCCTCGTCTCTCGTATTTGGAAACGTTTGACGGGGGCCGAATCCTGCCTGAGGTACGTCGGAAATATTTCTTCTTTACATGTTGCCTAAATGACACATACATATTACGTCAAATCTGTGGCGATGTTCTGTCATATTGCGATTGTCACCAATTAAACAAATAACAGTATTTGAAGCTTTGTAACACGAATTGACGTCATCACAATTTTTCCGTTATCCCGATTATATATTTGATTTGTCCAGGAGGCAACAATGACGACGACGGTGCCCCACAAAATAGTGCACCGCTTTTTTTTCTTCAACAGTTATTAATTGAGCGTGATTTAATACACGAGGTGGAATGATGAGTCTTCTACAATTCCTATTTTTACAAAAGAAAAATTGGGAAGTCGGTGGACCAAGAAAACGATTATGCTAAGAAATAAATGAGTTTCCTAAAAAAAACTTTCTACAAGAATCGGTAGAGTTGAAATCAAGAGAGTTTAGAGATCTGTCAATTGGGCCAACTCTATTTATCCATCCATAGGAAACGTTCCATATAAGTACCGCTGAAATAATGCATTTCCGGACAAATGTTCTAAATAACTTTTTGATTCTCTGCTTATTCTCTATAGATCAAGAAATTAGAGTACTCCATAACCTCTACAATGGCAAGTAGTAATTAGAAGCGCAAGAAAGAAGTAAGACAAAACCGCAGTCTGTCGTCCATGCTGTTTTTATATAGAGATCGGCCTATGAAAAAATGCCTCGCACTCTCTCTGGGTATTTTTTATCAAAGATCTCATATGCCGAGACATCTTCACCTATTTTAGGAGGTATATGTACTGGGGTCAAAGACCTTGGGCATATGGCAAGAGCTGTCCGCTAATCCCATTGGATCAGTCGGCCAACTGCCTCCTGAAACTGGTGGAGACACGGAGAAGGGAATGCTGCGTCCCCACAGCAAACTCGTCTCCCGTCATTCGGAAGGGCGTGAGAATAGTACCCAATGCCCGACCTACCTGATGCAGGTTTTCTAGGTTTTCCCTGCATCTCTTTAGGTGAAACACCGGGTAGGATCCTTAAACCATAACCCGGGGGCCCTAGTTAACCCTTGGCTACCTTGCTCTACCTTCCGCATCCCCCCTTTTCAATTCCCTTCCTATGCTATTGAAGAGGAGTTGCCTGTTTCAGGATCACCCTCATGTAGCCTGTTAACCAAAAAAAAAATTTAAAAGAATATAGAAAGGGAATCAAAATGTAAAGAAAATAAATAAAAGTCAAAGGTTTTCTGATGATATTGTAGTATTAGGGGATTCGGAAGAAGACTAGTTAAAATATAATAAACGGCGTAAACGTGGTCCTGGTGAAAGGGTTGAACCTGAGGATTAATAGAAGGAAAACCAAGATGACGGAAACAGTGGAACAACAAAGGCTGTTACATTTGGAAGCGATGTTTCTGCTACTTGGATGACATAATAACTAGGGTAGGATAGCACAGGCAAAAAAAGATTAATTTACTTACGGCTAATATAAAGTTTGAGATTACGAAATCATTATTTAAAATGTTAGTATGGACTGTGTGGCGATATATATGGGAAGGGAAATGTAGACGATAGAAGGTGCAGACAGTAAATGTGGTGTTATAGGAGAATGAAATGGGTGGATTCAATCTCTAACGAAAAAGTTTTAAACAGAATAGGGGAAAAGAGGACAATATGGAGGACTTTGACCAAGAGAAGGGATGGATTAATAATAGGCCACGTTTCGAGTCAGGAGCGTATTGTAAAATTAGGAATAGAGGGATGTAAACAGAAGAGGGAGGCTAAGGATGGTATACGATAAGCATTTTAGGGAGGATATGGAATGTGGTAGCTATGTAGAAATGAAAAGGTCTGCGCAAGATTGCATGGAACCTGTCTTAGGACTGAATAACACAACAGCAACAACATATGGGTAATACAATGTTGATATCAAACCCTTTATTTTTTAAACACCCTGTATATCAACGTTTAAGGGCAATGACACTGGAATCTGTAAATCTATTTAATGATGGTACTGAAGAACTGTCCAGTCTGATAACAATTAAGCCCACAAGTCGTAGACGATTCAATTATTGGGTGTTAGTGAAACGTCACGTCGTCGTCGTCGTCTCTCTTTCTTTCTTTCCCGCTCTCTCTCTCCCTCTTTCTCTCTTTCTCGCTCGCTTTCTCTCTTTCTCGCTCTCTCTCTCTCTCTCTCTCTCTCTCTTTCTCGCTCTCTCTTTTTCTCTCTCTCTCTGTCTCTTTACAGAGTGGTTAATAATGGCAAGCAGCAGCAACGGGGGTTGTAAAGGTTTCCTCCCCCTCCCCTCCTTCTTGGAGCTTCGTCTCCGTCGACGTCGAGTCCGGCATGCAAATGGCAGCGTCCATGTTTGTCTTATGCCGGGCACGCAGCAGCGTCTGTCTGGATTTACAGGCCAGAACACGACCAAATATGCATGAGCTTTTGTGTTTCCCTCCCTCCCTTCCTTCCTTCCTCCCTCGCCGCTGATTGAGCCACTCACTCAGACATTTCTCTCCTCCCTGTTGTCCTCTCCGCAGACCCTGGGAATCGAACCACCAACTCCTGTGGCGGCCTCTCCCACCAGAAAAAAATTCCCTCTGGAAGGCGCCATTAAAGACGCCGGAAAATTAGTACATCACTTGGAACATCTCTTCCTAAAATAATTACACAGATTTGAATTAAGATCTGATACATATATGAACAAAGTTTCATTTATGAGACGCCTCGTTGTCACATTCCGGAAATAATCAGGTGCATGTATTAAGGGTATCGTTGTTGTTGTTGTGGTATTCAGTTCTAAGTCTAGTTTGATACAACCCTCCATGATAACCCAATTGCGCATGCCTTTACGTATCCTCATACCTAGCGCAGCCCACATACTCCCTAATCTGCTTGGCGTATCCCATCCTTACTCTCCCTCTTCTGTTCTTACCCCCAAACACTTCCCTCTAATGCTAGTTATACAAGACCCTCATGTCTCAAAACCTAGCCAATTAATCTATTCCTCCTCTCAGTCAACGTCCTCCATATTGTTCGCTTTCCGCCTATTCTGTTTAGAACTTCCTCGTTACAGATTTTATCCATACATCTCATTCGCCTGTAGCACAACATTTCAAAGGCTTCTATTCTTTTCCTTTCCCCAACTCCTATGGTCCACGTTTCGCATCCATAGAAAGCCACGCTCCATGCGAACATTTTTAGCAACAATTTCCTAATAGTAGCCGTAATTAAATTCCTCTTTTTCGTGAAAGCCTTCCTTGCCTGTGCTATTCTACTCTTTGTCTACTATACTTCTACCTTCCCTACTTATTACGCTTCCTACGTAGCAGAATTCCTTACCTTCCATCAAAATATCCCTTCCCAATCTAACACCCTTTGATATTCCTTTGTTTCCCATACATCACTCCATTACCTTGGTTTTGCCTCTATTAATCCTAATATTGAACTATTTCTCCAGGACTACGTTCATACCATTTATTATGGTTTCCAAGTCTTCTTCTGACTCCCCTAATACTACAATATCGTCGGCAGAGCGTAAGGTTTTTATTTCTTGTCCTTGCTGTATGATTGCTTTTCCATTCAGAGTATTATAACAACAAATTAAGGATATCTGTGGGAGTCTTCTCTGTCACAGAGAGAGAGAGAGAGAGAGAGAGAGTCTTTACTTTCTGGGATGCCTCGTGCTACTCTAATTTCAAGGTTCCCTCATGCCGAGGCGTCTTTTTTTTGGGAGGTTTACGTACCGTTGTCGATGACCTTGGGCACACGGTAAGAGCTGTCAGCTGATCCCATTAGAACAGTTGACCAGCTGTAACCTATAACTTGTAGAGACATGGAGACAGGAATGCTGCGACCCTACAGAAAACTCTTTTTTCCTTATTCGGAAGGGTGTGTGACAAGTACCCAACAGCCCGACCTACCTGATGCAGGCTTTCCAGAGTTTTTCTTGCATGTTTTTTTTAGATGAATCACCACGAGGGTAGGATCCTTCAACTACAGTCAGCGGGTCATATGGTCAACCCTCGGTTATCTTCATCTAGCTTCCACATCCCCACTGTATGCTATTAAAGAGGAGTTGCTTATTACAGGACCACATTCGTGTATCTTGTCACCCAACCGAAAAGTAACAAATTGAATAAAAGAAATATACGACCGTATATAGAGAAAAAAAATATTTATTCAGTTGTAAACTGAACCGACGTTTCGTCACCATATTTGGGACCTCCTCAGGTAATATTAAATTTTGAAGCGAAATCATTTCAGCTGAAGCTGCCCTTGTAGATACAGTCCAGTTCAGATTTTTATACATTCAAATTCCTTTCTTTGCAACAATATTTTGAACACTAACAGGGGAATAAATAGTAAGTGTAGCCACTTTATCGGCAATAAATTGTAATTAATATTTGGTCCATGTAATTACGACGACGTTTCGTCCGTAATTGATGACTTTCACGAGGTAAATGTTTGAAAATACATTAAGTGAATAATTTTCGGCTGTAACCGTCGGTGTTGTGCAATGGCTTCATCCATTTGAAATTTTACCCGACGAGGTCCACAAATATGGGCGAAACGTCGTCGTAATTATACTTACTGCACGTTAATTAAACCTCCTTCCCCTCGTTCACATTCAAAATTCCACATCGTTTATTGTGCTGCTTAAATGTCAGATTATTGATTTATTGAATTAGTTGAGGAAGTCCCCAAAATCTAGTGACGAAACGTTGCTTCAAATAAATAAAAATTCGCATCCCTTTTCTGGTAAATTAATCGATTTAATTACTGTGAAAACAATCGGTATGATTCAATTGAAAAGTAAAATTTTTAATAATTTCAGTTTCATAATTAATTTTGTTAAAGTAAGTAGAAATATACTACCAGAAAGTCTTTAGAAAAAAATGTTTCCAAATTGGTAAAAAAATTGTTTTTTTAAGGAAAATAATAAAAAAATGTGGAAATTTTAACAGTTCATATTTTAACGATCTGTTGTTAAATTACGTTCTTAATACAAATAATGATCAAAAATGACGACAGATGTAATAATTTGACTTTTGTAGTAATGACCTGATGATGTTCCCAAATGCGAGGGCGGAACGTGATTAGTCTGTCTGTGTTTGGTAAGCGGGAATCCTGGATAATATTTTAAATTTATACCGTGTGGAATTATAATTTTATCTTACCCCTAATGTGTAAATATAAATCAGAGTTGGTGCCCTGATTGTCCCCCGCCAAGAATTTTTTGTTTTTCTTTATCGTCAAGCTGAAAATTCCCGTATACCCTTTCAGAAAACTTAATTTTTGGCTCCCCTCGCCTCCCGTCTAGTTCATTTCGAATTCTTCTTGCCTTTTCGCCATTCCTTCCTTCAACACCCTCCGTTCCCTTACCTCTCCCCCCCTTTTCCCCCCTCCTCCCTTCTATCCCACACTCACTGTCCAAATTCCACATCTAGGCGTTTATTGCGCTGCATTCTTTCTTTCTTTCTCTGTCTCTCCCTTCACTTTTTTTCTGTCTCATATATATATTTTTTTCTCTTTCCGTTCCACTTTCTTTCCCTATTCACCCTCACGAAGTATTTCCCCATCTCCTCCTGGGACATTAAAGGGAAATTTTTTTTTCCACCCGCCGCAAGCCCTTTTGCTTTATCCTCAGACACTCAGCTTTCACCAATCTGATTAGGTCTCACCTTCAGACCCAATAAAACTCTGCTATTCGTTTCGTAACTGATATTCGTGTTCAATACTTTTCTATTTTATATTTATTTCTTCAATTACGTTTTTATTATTCTGTGTCATCTTTGAAAATATTTCAGTTCACTCTTTTATCTCGGTTATGTAAGAGACGGAAAGAGTAAGAAATGTCGGGAAACGAAATTTCAATTGAAATTATTACCCTGGATTTTTGATAATCAAATTTCTGTACAGTAGTTTTATTAACGAACTTTCCTAAGTATGTTAAACATATGTACAGGCTTACTTTTCCTTAATTTATTCTTGACAATTCGAATTTGAGACGGTCTAGGCTCTTTCTTTCTAAAAAATATTTAATAGAATATAGTTGAAGTATTAACTGTTAGCAGTAACACTAAAGTATCCAATGAATGGTCATTATACTAAACTGCGCAGAAGCTCATTGCGCATCACGTGACGTCATCCATGTACGTTACTAAAATTCCCTCGTTGCCTTACCAACCTTATTTGTAAATCTGATAAATTATACGACCTTACCATTACGAACATAAGATATTTTATTCGACAATATTTCCGTACATTTATGCAGCTAGCTTCTCAAGTCATAAAACTGTAAATAATGGCCGATCAATATATGTTCTGGTTGTTGTTGACCTTAGACTGGTCTGATTCAACCCTCCATGCTAACCTATTATGCGCACGTCTTCTGATTTCTACATCATTACCACATTACACATTCTCTCTAATCCACCCTGCATATTCCATCCTTGACCTCTCTCTTCTGTTCACTTCCCTCTAATTCTAAGACCCTTATGTCTCAAAACGTCGCCTTATTAATCTGTCCGTTTTATTGGTTAAAGTCCTCCATATTGTTCTCTCTTCTCTTATTCTGCTTAAAACGTCCTGGTTAGTTACTCTTTCCACCCAACTTTTTTCTTCTATAGCTTCTACCGTCCAAGTTTTGGGCCCATATAAAGCCACGCGCCATTCCAACATTTTTAGTAATCATTTCCTAATATTCATACTTATATTAGCCGTAAATAAAATCCTCTTTCATACCTATACTACCCTACTCTAGTTATTATGCTGCCCATGTATAATATGTTAATATAAATACATATTGTAACATGTAAGTTACATCCTCAGTCAATTTGCGGAATAGGTGGATTTACAAACACCCAGACAGCATTGTTGTATTGGCTTGTGACGTCAGTGTCTGACGAAGGAGCGAGCGTGATTTCTTGCTATGTTTCCAAGGGCATCCGAGAGACAAGCGACGCGTTCTTATTGGTTTAGAGGGATCACGTGCTCACATTTTGTAAGATGGCGTAAGTCAGGAGTTCAAGTGAATTAGCAGTCGACGGCAGGATGTTTTGAATGGAATACGTGTTTCGGGGGTCGCGAAGGTTAGCGAATTAGTGCTTACAATTCGCATAACGAACAACCTACCAAAGAGTAATGAGGTGATAGGCCGAAGTAAAGGCGGGAGTAGTAGAAGTGTTTATATTTTGTCCACGAGTATTTGTACTAATGAGTTTCCCGTCGTATGACCAACGAGTGACTGGAACTTCAGAAGTTTTGTAATGTAATGTAATAAACACGCCCTGTTTTAGATAATTATTTTTGTGTCTCTAATAAAAAAACTGTTTAGTAACTGCTTACATTTTGGCATTATACATAACTTCCCAGTCTTTGTTATCCCACTTTTTTCCATCCTACACTTCATTACCTTGTCTTTCCCTCTATTATATCTCATGGACCACGTTCATGCCATTTATTATGATTTCAAAATCTCCTAATACCATAATATCTTATGTATGTTTTTGATTCCCTTTCCATATTATTATTTTTCAAGTTTCCCCATCGCCAGTTCTATATATAAGTGAAATAGCATGACCGACTGACTGAATTCTTGTCTTATTCCTTTCTTGATTTCTCGTTTCATTTATTGATCTCCAATTCTAATTACTTCTGACTGTCTTTTGTAGAATATATAGGTAACTCTTTTTTCTCGATATTTATTCCTGTCCTCTTCTTTAATAGTGGGTTCCAATTCACATTATCGAAGGTTTCTCGTATATCTGCAAATACAATAAACAAAGGCCTGCTTTTCCTAATCCTGTTTTCTATAATTAGACGCAAAGTCAATATTATTTCTCTTGTCCCTACATTCTTCCTAAAACCAAACTAACCTTTCCTAACTTGCATTCTATTTGTCGTTCCATCGTCCTATACACAATTTTTGTTAATATTTTCCACGCACGACATACTAAACTAATTGTCCTGTGCTGTTCGCATCTTTCAGCCCCATTCTTCGTCGTTATTGGTATCATTATGTTTTATTAAAATTTTCTTGTATTATTCCTGGTTTGTAAATTTAGGAAACTATCTTGAGCAGCCATGTATTGGTTTGTTAAAATAATAAAAGCGTATTGGTTTCTTATCAACTCCTCTGGAATGTTATCAATTCCTGGCGCTTTACCGTTGCTCAGGTCTGTCAGCCATGGATGGCCCTGTCAAACTCCAACCTTTAATTTTGTCTCCCAACTCTTCATTATCCACCTCCTTTTCTTCTTTTATTACTCAGTAATTGAGATTTTCCCCGTGATACAGATCATCTAGATATTCCTTCCATCTTTCCTCCTTTTCTTCTTCATCCAGAATTGGCTTCCCATTTTAATCTCATGATGTTCTTGCTGATATTTTTCCTCTCTCCAAATGTTTCATTTATTTTTTATAAGCTGCCCCATTTTTTTTCCTTTTCACTATCTTCAACCGCTTTGTATTTCTCTTGTACACCATGCCTCTTTTTTCCGCTTTGCACTTCCGATCTATCTAATTCTTCAAGCGTCTTTTCTGCTATACACTACTTTCGTTTCTCTCGTTTTTATATTTACGCCTCTCATGAATAATTTTTATTATTTTTCTTGGGTTATCCATGCTTTTCCCCGGTTGGTCTGAACTGTTCTTTCCGGTGCTCTAGTCATTTCTTTCTTCAAGAGTGTGTCCCCATTATTTCTCTTCTATATTGTTTCTTCTCCTATCTCTGTTAATCTACTCTTGATATTTTCTTGAAACTCTGGAACACCGCCTTGTTGTTTCAGTTTTTCTGAGTTCTTTCTTGAGTTTCAGCATGGATTTCATAATCAACAAACCCCCGAATAGGTTGAATGGCAATTCCGTCGCAGGATGCCCGGCGTGTGACATGTTCAGATTGTAGCTGTACGGTGGGTATCCTTAATGATTCCCCAACAGAAAGAGGAGTCAAGTGCACTATTCAGTAGACAGTTTTCTCTTGGAAAAAGGAAAGGGCCCTAAACTTTGCAGCTTGGAACTCTCCGGACCCCTAAGCGAGGTCATTTTTACCCCTAGAGCTTAAATTGGCGTGATTCTGTAGAAGCGTACTACGTGAGTAAAAACTGTTATATTTTACGGTGAAGTGACCCTAAAAGGAGGTCTGTGAGCTAAGAGAATAAATTAATATATAATTTATTCATAGTATGAGAATGAAATTATGTGTTACTCCTTCCAGCCAGGCAACCCACACACGTTAATAGTTCCGCAAGCAGCCTATGATACAGTCTCGTTTCCCTTCGCAGGACGGAAACGCGACAACTAAAACTTATGGACCTTAAAAATATTGCCACTTTTAAATATTGCTTCCACGAACAGTCACCATTCGATCAATCGTTTAAAAAACGAAACGGCACTTATAATTCTAATAATAGTAGTGGCGCGTCCTCTTTCCGATTTTAGATTTGCAAATTTCGCTTATGGTGCATTATAATTTATTTTATAATTATTTCATTTGTAGCAAGACGTAGGCCAACACAAAGCCAAGAGTTTGGAACAAAGGATGACGCTGGAATTTTTTTGGGGGGGTAACAGACTACATGAGGGTGATCCTGAAGCAGGCAACTCCCCTTTAATAGCATAGGAAAAGGGAGGATTTGGAAGGTAGAGCAAGGTAGCCCAGCAAGGGTTGACTAGGGCCCCCAGGCTATAGTGTAAGGATCCTACCCGGTGTTTCACCTAAAGGTGATGCAGGGAAAAACCCTAGAAAACCTGCATCAGGTAGGCCGGGGGATAGTAGGTACTACTCCTGCGCCCTTCTGATGACGGGAGACTGGATTGCTGTGGCAACAACGCAACAAACCCGCCTCCGTGCCTTGTTCAGTATTGAGAGGCAGTTGGCCGACTGGTCCAATAGGATCAGCGAACAACTCTTACCCTGGTATGCCGAAGGTCTTCGACCCCCGTACATACACCTCTCAAACTGCCCAAGGTCGTCTCAGCCTGCAGGAGTCTTAAATTAGCTACCTTGAAGAAGGAAGTCAACCTCCACCTGGCTCTCACTCATTTTCCAACAGGATATCCTCCTGCTTCATGACGCTGGAATATCCCGAAATGGTACAAATAGATTTATTTTTTGGCTCCTTTTCAGAACAGGCTAGGAGGGAGGGGGAAGATGGGTTAAACCATAGGCTGACCAATAAGACCATTGAAAAAGGTAGAGAGGAAGGGAGGAAAGATTAGCGCCATCTCAGAACAAGCAGCGTCCGAGAGTTTCTGAATTTTCCGGTTTTTGGTAAGTGTTGGCCATGCATGATCACGCGACCACGTGTTTGTAACCAAAAACAACCACGGTTATCCTCGGGAGAAAGTGTCTCATTTGTTGGCCCTTCGGAATTGGTAAATTTGCAAATCTGACCAATTAAAAATTTCAAGTGTAATTAAATTTTCATTTTGTTTATAATAAACTCATTTTACTTTACGTGATTTATTTTATTTTATTTTATTTATTCCCGCGTAAAGAACCATCGCAGGTGTCGCCCAAATTCCTGACCACGTGGTATAACCAGATGCATACCACACACACACAGTCTAGAGAATAAAATTATCTCCTTATTCTGCTTAATCTTTATATTTTTATATATTTATTGTGATAAAAAAACCTACTTTATACATTAAACGATCTTTTCCTTACGAATCTTGACTATATATTTATATTTTCCAGTTCTGTGAGACTTTTCAAACCCAGGCTACGAATTAACTGCTCTTTCGGCGTTATTCTGAAATAAAATAATTACGTTAATGCATTTGGAATTATATAAAAATTATTTTAAGGGGAAAGAGTAAAGAATTAAAACGCGAGTCGTTCTAAAACGGAAGGGATTATTATTATTTTAAAAAGGGAACGACTGCACTCACTCATAGTAAAAAAAAATTACATTTTTAATTTTATACTAGGTTTAATGGAACCTGGAATAAAAAAAGCTAGCCACAGAGAGAGGGAGTGGGAAGAGAAGGAGAGAGAAAGAGGAAGCACCGGAGCATAAATCTCGCGCATAAATCCAACTGGGATTGCAAAGAGACGAGACGAACAACATGGAAGACGAAAACGAGGAAAAGAAATTATTTCTGCTTCGGTCGCACGAACAAATATTTACCTTCTTCGTTGGCCCCCTAAAGTGTATTTGTGTTTCCAAACTCCGCCAATAATAAAGGAGCGAACTCGTAGGATTTCATTCCTACTTTACTGTTCTTCTTTTCGTTCCTTGCTTTAAGCCTCTCCCTACTTGGAATATCAGTTTTCCTCCCAAGATTTTTTTTTAATATCTTGCGAACGAACAACGGGCTCTGTAAATAAGACTTTTGTTTAGGGAGCAAGACGGACACAGAGGAAAGGAAAATTCTGTCCTCGAGTTTTTCCCCCCCGCGATGTGGAATCAGTTTTATACCATTTTCTGTCATTTGTTTTTTTTATTATCAATATTCTAAAGAAAAAATCATGTAGATCTATATCAAGATTTTAAAAACCGAAACAAAAAAATTTATTTTTCCGCCAAGCGCATTAAGTTTTTTGAATTTATTAATACTGCAATTGAGTAGCACTCGGTGGCAGTTACGAAAAATAAACTTAAAAATAAAATATGTTATAGATAATAATTACACTAATATAATATAAATTAAATTAAATTCTAACAAAAAAGATAAAAAAGTACCCATTATTCATATATTGTTTCGTCGCACTTCACTTACACTTCCTAATTCTTCCCTGAAACACGTTACTATTGGCAGGGAATGTTTCGAAAACTTCTGCAGGTAAATTGTTCCAATCCCTTACAGTCCGATTTAAAAATGAAAATTTCCCAACGTCAGTTTTAAAGCTACACTGCCGCCCAATTTTACAATGATGATCCCCTCCTCTACTGAAATAATTTACTTCTAAAAACTTTGATGCAATATCTTCCCAGGATTGTTGGCCAGCCTGCGTACGCTTTAAAAAGAGCCCCGAGACGTAAATTTTGTCGTAGTTTTACTAACATATCCCACCCTAATTGACGAACCTTCTCGTTTCCGTGACCAGGACACCTTCTGTACCCTTTCCAGTGCCTCGACCTGATATTTTCGGAATCATATCCTTATTTAAATAAAACTGGACTTGAAGAATTATTTTCTTAATATCATGGCTATTTTTATAATTAGTACACAAAAATTTAGTAGAGTAACTAGAATTGGAAAATAATTTATTCCGTACAGTAAAATTGGAGGAGGTAATATGAAATCTAGAGAGAGAAAACCTTTTTATTCCGCTACGAAGAGACCAAAAAACACAATTTCCCTTTTAAAGAACTGATTAATCGCCCCTCCGCTCACATCAAAACACTTGACATATTTAGTTTTCGTGTCTTTATATACAGTATCCGTTTGTCGATAAAAGAGAGAAAGAAAGAAAGAGAATTTGCCTGTAGGCTAGGCTGCTCTGTACGACTGTCAACGTCTATGTGTTGCGGAACGCACAGGAGTAAATGAATCTTTATCTTTACAGTCAGCCTTAAAGTAAAGGCTAGTTTTTCGTTTATTCTTGCATAATCCGCTTATAATTAATGATTCATATATGTTTATCTGTATTCCATATTTCAGTAAAATTATAAAATTATAACTTTGATTATGATGATTACGTCCGCGTCCAGTAATTATTATTCTCTTATATTCATCCATCAGCTCGGCATGAAAACTCCTCTCATTGATGTAACCCGATTTCATAAGAGTTCCATCTCAAATTATAAACATGTTTACAAGACCGTTATCGCCCTCTTCCAGTGATTGTATACACCCTACCTTTAAAACTCAAATACTACCGAAATTAAGGCGGATAAATGTGTCTGAATTATCCCTGATGGTGTTTCCCCGCCACGGGATCGCGGCTGATAATTAAACACCATCCCCTGATGCTCACTCCACTCTATTTTATGTCTCTCGCGCTGATGCCCTTCTCGTCCTGATGGAAAAGTGCAGATACGCGGAAAAACTCAAGTAACGATTTAGAGAAAGAGAGAGAGAAATAATTGTTCTGGCAGGCAGACAGGCGGAGAAAATGGCCGGAGAGAGGTGAGTATTGATTGCGGTTATATTCCTTCCTCATGGCCTGGCCTGTCACTCCGGCTGACAGCAGGATCCAATCGTCGATACACACAACCGAGCTCTGGCCCTGGTCCTGACGGATAACGGAGGATGGTTGGTTGGTTGGTTGGTAGCCTCGTTGCTCTCAGCAGCAGCAGCAGCTTCCTACTATCTGAAATCCCGCAGTTCTTATTTATTTTAAAGTCTAGACTGGAAAATTTTCGAACCCGGGACCACCACCTCCCCCCTCCCTCCTTACGGTAATTTCATGTAACCACTGATCATCTGCGAGATCCCTCAACCCTCGTATACCTCAAGTTAGGGTTCACCTAAGTGGTTGAATGTCAGATTTAAACTTGGCGACTACGATAACCTCGGAATAGACACCAATTCCGGATGTCTCCTTCCTCTACCACCATCACCACCCTTGACGTCATGCACAAAGGGATTGAATTTATACACTAGAAATATTCCGGAAAACACTATGACTCTCATTTTCTAATCACACACTTCACAACCGGTGTCATATTATAATAGTGATTTGTTAACGCAATTTAGTATCTTCCTGGTTCAGGGACCCATATGTGGTCAGGTGGTTGGTTCCTCAGCTGTATCTTGCGGATTGCGCAGGGTGACCTGTCAGCAGGTTTTAAAGTGGTTCACCCTGTGCGCTGAGCTCGGAGCGGCGGGAAATGTTCCGTTCGCCAAAAGCTTTGATTGGAGGAAACATCTGTAGCGCGTTATTAAGTATAGGCGCAAATTAATTTAAACTGCGATTTAGACAGTGAATCGCGTGAGTAATGATGAGTTGTTGGGTACTACCATGTGGAATGTAAGGAACGTCCAGATTCGTAAGAAGACAGTCGAGGGCAAAATTCGTAAGAAGACAGTCGAGGGCAAAATTCGTAAGGAGACAGTCGAGGGAAAAATTTGGAAGGAGACACTCGCTGAAACTACTGGAGGGAGTCGCTGGCATTGAAGAAGATACTACAGATAGCAGTCGCCATCATTCGATGGCAAACGACAGAAGCCGCCAGGGTCCAGAAAAGCTGACTACACGACATCGCAAAGATAAGTTCCACTCATGGTAGTCCTTAACATTCTCATTATTACGCAGACAACATAGTAAATTCGTCATTTTTCCGACCAAATTTATCCCACGGTCAACCCGAGGTTTTGGGGATTTCATAGCTGAGTAGCCAGTGGCATAACAAATATATATTGAGTAGGATCGGTCCGCCAAAATTTGTAAATAATAAATTTCGATATTATTTACGCCTTGAATAAGAATTATTTAACTCCCCTCCATTATACAAAACGGCAAAAAGGACATCCACTCTGGCGCCCAACATCCTCATCAGGTGGAGGGGTCTGAACGGTTACCACCCGTGCAGAGCAGCTGTTGGCGACAGCAGAGACCAATCTTCCATCAAGCGGATCGGTGGCTCCTGGTGCTATACGTCAGTCCGTTTAACTTTTATCTTTTTAGTAAACCTTTCTTTTTCTTCATTCGACTCTTAATTGCTCCGACGCACCGACCACTAAGCATAAGTTCATTCATTTGAACCCGAACCCTATTCTGACTTCTTCCTTTCCCCCCTTAAATGATTATCCGAGTGAGGGACGGAGGTATAGATAGCTCTCACTTGGTGAACGATTTACTTGCAATGTATACCCTGTTTCTTGGTCTACTCTGACTATCTCAGTGGTGGAAGCTACCGCCCCGGGTTCGATACCAAGCTCCGGCGGACTTTTCTCCTTCCTGATGTTCTAAATTTAGTTCCGAGACCTGTGGCTGAGCTTCAGTTCTAAATGATTCTTCTCTGTTTGAATATTTTTAATGTACCATCCTTCTCATCCCCATCCTCAGCCCAATAGTTCTTACTCCTGGATTGTTAATTTCATGTGTAAGACGTTTAGAAAAACTACCTTCAGGCGTTGAAGATATTACGTTGAATATTTTATCCCTCTTCCACGCCCTTACTCCTGAGCGGTCGACTACAACTTAATGGGCATGTTGAGTGTCGGAATTAAATTCCGCGACTACCGTAACCTCGGAATGGACATCAATCTCGTCTATCTCCTTGTTATTTCTATGTAGCTTCATATAGATCTGCTTTCCGGAAAACTAAGTTCAGCTTGTTATTCTCTGAGAACACTAATGCAACACGTTGACAAAAAGTACGTCAAAATGGTTTATTTTGCGTATTTTCATTCAATTATGAGCTATGGCATCTCTAATTGGGGAAACTGCTCCAGGAGTAATGAAATATTTAAGTTGCAAAAGCGTGCAATTAGGATACTTTCTAGCACGAATTCTAGATCGAGTTGCAAACCTTTCTTCAAAAGTTTTCAAATACTTACTTTACCAAGCGTATATATTTATGAAGTATTAAAGTTTGTAAAGCGAAACACTAATTTGTTTCAAACAAATGGCGAGTTTCATGAATACGCGACTAGAAATCGTTCAGCTCTAAGGTCGGACAAGCATCGCCTTGCTCTACACCAGAAAAGTATTCACAATACCCCCGGGATAATTTTATACAACAGCCTTCCTTCCGCCAGAGGTTAAAAATAGTACCTACAAAAGCTTCGTGAAGCAGAGTAAAACTATTCTTTTAAATGGCGCTGCTGTTTTACTCGGTACAGGATTTTCTTAATCGTCCTTCTAGTATTTAAATCAAGGTTCCTGCAGTAAGTCTTGAATGAGCTGCCTTATAAAATAACACATTACATATCTTAAAATTTCTATTCAGTTTTTTCTGCTCTTTTGTTTGTTTGTTTCATGTATATAGCTGCTGGAGCAAGGACAGTTTCCTGGTCCAAGTAGTTAAAACTCCATTGCGTGTTCCTCAGTGTGTGCTTGTTTGTGTTTCCCAGTGTGTGTCCGTGTTGTGTTTATATTGACTTTTGTCTATATACACTTTCTTTTACTAATTTATTTTAACTTTATTTGTCTTTAATTATGTACTTTATTTTGTTCATTTTTAATTTTTAATGTATGACGTATCCTATTTCCTCAATCGAGGATTAATGGAAACAACAATAAATCTAAATCTTTACATCAACAACACCCTTGACGTGGAAGTTACACACGAGAATCATTGGGTGCAAAACTATTAGTTTCATTGAGCCCCCAAAATTTTGTTTATAAGCAAATTACTGCCGGTTTCAGACGTTTTAAACATCCCCCCGTTACTGGGGGGGTTGAGGTTCGTGTCTCAGCCTTGCGACACATGTACGGACAAACATACTATTTCATTTATATAAGAATCTCGCTATTACGTCACGGAATCGAAGTTGTTATGGCAGCTCGACGCATTAAAAAATTGCACAAAGTTTTTAAAAATTAATTTGAGAGTTGTACAAAGTTGCCCTGTGATGCTATTCCACATTCCAGAGATAAACTAGAAATTCCCTGTGAGTGACGTCAGAGGGTGGGTTAATTTATGAGCCCAGCATTTTAGCCTAGGCAACGATGCTAATGATGAATCCATTATACATGACCTACAAACTATTAAACATCCGCGTCCGTGTCACGTCATTTTACTATTCACAGCGGCCTCCAGTCGTAAATACCAAAGAGGATACGGCAACGAATACAGCGGCCATTTTCATTTGTCCCGTAACGGCGCTCATATTACCAACTGTAGGTAATTTAAAATTCGGCCCTATACCTACTGAAACAGAAGTAAAATTTACTTTAATAAGTAATAATTTCCTTCCCGGCCGCCATGTTTATTTTTATTTTGCCACATTCTTTACCACAGTTTACATCATTTAGGTTCAGACGAAGCCGACCGAATCAAATTATAGTTTAAACTATACCCTTCATGAAAAGCCTTTTTTAAGCTCCTAAATAGTTAATTCGGGCTACATCGTTCGACGAGCTGACTTTTGTCCATTCCAGTCTGTTTATTTCCCGGAACGTGACTTCAGTTTGATCGTTTGTATTCCCTCCTCCCCCTCCCCCGCAGCGCCGCTGTAATAAGACAACGGGGGTTTTTCCTTCCTGCGTCTTTTAAACGTGCGTAAAAGTTGTGTGTCCGCTCCTCCTCTGCCCAATGAAGCGGTTCCTTTACGAGTCCGAGGGTGGTAATAGTGGCGAGGGTGGGTGTGGTGTGGTCCTCAGACCTTCCTCACCACTACCACTATTACTACTACTACGACAAGTTTTTTTCTTCTTCTTCCTTCCCGTCACACGCATTTACCCTTCAATAAGGAGAGTGGACATTGCCATTTCCTGTGGTCGGGAGGGTGGAACTTCCATCTCTCTCTATCCGCAATCTCAGAAAACAACCCTCCCTCCCTCTGCCTGTCTGGCTGGCCTTCTCTTCATTTTCCTCACTCCCTTCAAACCATCTTCCTCGGTCCCAGACGCTTTGCTACACGAGGAGACGGCCGAGGCAAAGTCAATTATTGGCAAGCTATTAAAAAAAATATTGCTTCTTCCCCGCCCTTCCTCAGGAGCGACTCACGTCCACCTCAATCAACTGTTCAGCGTCGTATTTAATTATTCACGTGAACCAGTTGTCCATTTCTACTCTCTGACGTCATCGACCAGGTATTTACGTTAAACTCGCAAAGTTTCGAATCGATTATTACTTTGAGGGGGAATTGTGGCACCACCAACAGATCTGCAGTTCACTCTCTCTCTTTCCAGTGAGACTTGCGTCATCGTCTGCTCGTATTTCTCTCACCTCAGTACTCCGACTTACTTACGGCTTCCTACAGCCAGTGCCGATTAGAGCGCCTCGCACAGGGAAATTTATTTTAATGTGAATTCTGCGACGGTCCATACACCTAATCAAGATTATGGTTAAATGACGAGTTGTGTACCACAGACGTCTGTGACGTCACGTTGACGTAACAAGCTCCGGTCTCTATGATACCTTTACATGCATAACTCTGGTGCGCGTGTCTCCGTAATTCTTCTCTTCCTTGGCTGATTTCGATGGTTGTGGTTGTATATATATATATATATATGGGGTCACCTGGATGGTTCTAAGCTCTATAGTTGGACCCGGAAGGTGGCGCTGTTGTCCAGTTCCAGATTTTCTTTCAATTTTCCGACCGTTTTGATGCAGTTTTGAGTTTCTATTTCTCAAACACGTGTTCGCCTGATATTGTAGGCCCCCAGGGAGCCGTAAACTAGAAAAGTAGGGATCCTTCGCAGCTTCTCGAATTTGTATAATCTGGCCTTGAATCTTCAATCAATGCAGGGTCGGAACGATTTCTCACACACAAAAATTATATCAACCTGATTTTTCTTCACACCAGAAGATGATGATGACAGAGCTAGTCATCGAAACGTTGCTCTTGTCAATTACACCCGGTTAGAGGTTCGAAAACTGTTTACAGAAACAATTTACTGAGGAATACTTCAATTCTTTAATCGTTTTATTCTTATCTCAGTTCCTCGGGTGTTAAAAGATTTGCAGTCCATTTTGGTTCTGTTGGATTTAACAAAATTTCCTCTGGCTTAGTGATTCGGAAAATGTTTTTCGCTAGAGAGCAAATCCTTAAAGCCATATGGACATGTTGTTTAAACCTGTGCGTCTGGTCTTTCGTCACGTAACCAAACCACTCTCCATTCACGAAAACCTGCGCGTCCCAACAACAGTTCATCCGCGAAGGATCCACCAAACATCACAACCTTCCAAAGAACCTGCTACAAGAACTGTTAGAACCAATTATTTAGACCGCATGAGTAATAGACCTAGTTTGAGGTCATGAGGACTGTAAAGGTTCTTATTTGATAATAATTCAACACTCAGTAGCACAAGACTGTATTCCTCAATTAGTAATTTTAAAAAAATTAACCATAAAAAGAGTCCAAAAAATATAAAAACAAATATTTATTTATTTCAAACTTCCTGTCCATAATCATCTGTTAAAAACCCTTATGCACTAGTAACACTGGATTAGTCAAACATCCATCCTGTTTACTTATTCTCTTCTTTTTCTATATAAGCAATATTTAATTCGAAATTTTATAATAATGTATATTTAACTGAATTTCCCTGTACTGTATATTAACAAAAATGTGTAATTTAGGGGAAATACTGTTGAAATAAAAATGCTTATATAAGAGACTTATTAATTACTGTGGGATGGGCGGGGACACCCCCGAGAGTAGAAGAGATCTCACTTACTATTGCTGAGACGGAAAGACGGACTTGTTTTTCTTTTTCACTCGTTCCGGAACCTTCTCTTCCAGGTATCAGGGATAAATTCAGGCAATTACACGTGGAAATTAACGTAAGTAGGCAGAAAATTGTGGTGATCCTACGTCACTCACGGCTGTGATTTCGGAAGGCGGGAAACAGGAGATTCATTAACCCGTCGAGCGACGAGGAAAAACCAGTCTTCAGTCTTGGGGAAGATACTCATATCTCAGCAGAGAGATTTGGCTGAAATATCATAATTTTTGTGGAGATATTTGTTTGCCTTTGATAAATTATTAAAAGAGTCTTCCTTTCTCTTTTTTAAATTCTTCTTCCCTTTCCAGCTTTCTGCCCACTCTTTTACCAGTTTCAAAATCTAAACTCAACTTAATTTTTCGTGATTCTTCTCCTCTCCTTGTCCAGCTCTCCCTTCCAACTTTCGAGCAACATTCGCTCTTTCATCTTCCAGGAAATATCTGCTCGCGCAAACTCAATTAATTTTCGTCGACCGCGGAATTTTCGAATTTGGGGGGAAAATTTATAGGTCATCGTTCCCTGGTGGCCAAACAATCTTATTCCCCGGACCTAGCTTGAATTTCTGCCCGTCCCCTAATATTCTTGTTCAATTTTCTGACTTTAATTCGTGCATCCTAGAGAAGATAGTCGAATTACATTAGGGAAATGGTTCTTGCAGGTTCTTCTTTTCTTACTTTCTTGCGCCACAGTGATTCATCAACAAGACAAATGACAAGCAATACTTAGTTCGATCGTAAGCACAGTAACAACCCCGCTTCTTGTCTAAACCTTCCCCCCAATCCCCACACATCAGACCGAGCCCCCATTCTCCCCACTCCAACCACGAATACCAAGCAACCCCTTCAGACCACCCACAAACCACTGTGAATAAAACACCCAAAACCTGCACTCCCCAACATACCCATTATAAACCCACACCCCTCACACACAGGCCTAATCTTCCCCAAGCCCCAACCCACCCCCCACACCAATCCACCCCAACACACCTCCTCTCCACCAAGACACTACAAGCCAAAACACCCCCTAAACCCCCCTCCCCGACCAAACCCCCCCCATACCCTTCACCCGCACACCAACCCGCTATGCGTTGCCCCGCATCACAATTCCCCCCCCTCTCACCCTCAGACTACAAATATCCCCCTCTCCAGTTCACAAAATCACCAGACAAAATAAACCCCTCCAACTCCTAACGAAAACCCAACCCCCAAACGCCTCGCCCTCTTCCCTACAACCTCCACTCACGCCCTCCCCCCCAAGGCCCCCACCAGAACTACCAGCCTCTATTATCTCAAATTAACCCAAACCTCTGAAAAACACAAATCCTTTTCGTATTAAAAACCCCCCCGACACTAAAATAAGCATTGCAATAGCTTCCACAAGCATCGTCCTCTGCGAGTACATTATGTGCTTATCCTAATAATTCTTCCCAATTGATCCCTCTTATTTAGTTCCCCTGCCGTGCGCTATTAATTTCACGCTCCGCCCATAGTGTGTCAACCTTTATATAAAGCAACATAACTACATTGGTGTTACGACACACAAATGATTGGTATTCGCACAGTTATAGGTCCCCAATCCAGTTGTGCATAACATCCGCATTCTACCTTTATCCAAGATGTACTCCTCAGCAAGCCAAAAAACCCTATATACCCCCAGCCCCCTTCTCCGCGCCGCCCCTACACCACCAACAAACACTCCACCCCGCCCATACCCCCAAACCCAACCCAAACTCAACACAGTTCACCCACCACCACAACAAATCATACCCCACGACCCCCCCCCACTACCCTTCAAGTACCCCGCTCCCCCCGCCGTTGACCCCCCCTTTCAGCCACTACTTCTGAGGAAACTGCAGACGTTTACAAATATAATCGACTTCACACTAACACTCTCGAACACTATGCGTTCAAAGTATCGCTCTGTTCAACACCCAACATCTTATCCCCTAACCGTGTCCCTCGAAACGACCCAGCATCCACCCGTCGACACCAGCATCGGATCACATATCACCCTTCTCCACCCCCCCCATACCTACGCCTACCTTATCCAATAGTTCACCACATTACTCAGACACCCCCCAGGTCTGCACACTCTTACCATGTCACTTGTTCCGTCCCTAACTCCATTGTTGACAATTTCAACGTCCCACTTGCAAACGGTCATCTTCTCTCCCCCCCCTTCTATCTCTCTCTCTCTCTGTATGGGTGAGACGGCGGCGTTATTGTGTGTGTGAATCCCGTTTGTCGCGGACCGGTCCACAGACAGAGGAAGCAGATAACATCTCCACAAGACTGCACAAGGGATGGACAGATAAAAAATACATATAATATATATCTATAGGGGGACAAAAATCTCCTTCCCTCTCAGCGACGTTTGGTATTCGCAAAAATATGTCACAGAGGTTCAAAGTACAAAGGCGCTGAAAGATCAGACGCGCGATACAAGGAGATTGAGGTCGGCAGGGTGAAGGAAGGAGGAGGATGAGGAGGAGAAGTGACGCAAGGAGGACTTACGGTCTTCTAGGATTATGACGCACGCACGTACACTTTTTTTTTCCTTTCAATACACGGAAGACTTGTAACATCATTTCAACAACTTCTCAGAGTAACATTCAGGATTTGGAACCCGCTACACACGAAAGGGATCCTTCACCATTCTAAGGGGGCAGTTGGCCGGCGGATCTAACGTCTGCGACCCCAGTACATGCACCTCCCAAAAGGTATTAAGGTGCCTCTACTTGTGGAATCGTTTAAAAAAACAAGTCACAACGTTCCGACAACCTCTCAGGGTTTTTCTTCAGGTCTCGAAATCCGCTAGACACTAAACGGTTGAAAATTGAGCTAAAGACAGTCAAATTCAGGTCAAAGGGGTTATCAACAGGTCAGAGGTATTCATTATCTGTCTCTGTATGTGGATTGCGTGATAAACTTGGATGCCTACAAGGGCAGCTTTAATGTTATCTGAGGAAGTCCCAAAAATCTTGATGAAACGATTGTTCAGCTAAATAAATACTTTGTCCATAAATTTATACGATTTAATTATTGTGGGAAACAAACGTTAATTATTTCATCTTATTATACCTTTTCTATTCCTTTACGTTGTTTACTGTCTTTCCGTTATTCTTGTTAGGCCTAGTATACTTTATTCCTTGTTTGTTTTTATGCTAATCTCCCTCGATTATTTTACTATGTCATTTCTTCCTATCTCTTGCATCCCTTGACGTATTAGTCTGTGTTTATTATTATTTTTTATCTAGTTTATTAATTTTCATATCTCTTCTATAATTTATCTCTCTCTCTCACTCTCTCACTTTCACACTCTTTAACTCTAACTCTAAAAACAGATTCCGTCTCTATGAAACAAATATTAATTAATTTTCTATTTACGTTACTTTGTTCCTCAACTGTTTTAATGACTTTTTAATGAATTTCTATTTGTCTGTGACGTATTTGCCTGAGATTGTAGCCCCCCAGGGAGCCGTAAACAAGAAAAGTAGGAATCCTTTGCAGCTTCTCGTAGTTGCGTAATCTGGCCTCTTGTCTTTTCAATCAATGCTGGGTCGGAACGTAGAAAGGAAATGAGATGTAAGGATTATCTCTAAGGGTTGTAAAGATGCAAGACATGTCATAAAAATTATGGTTGAGTCTAATCGGGTAAGAAAAGGAAGGTTGCGGTTTTTTTACCAATTAAAAAAACAGACATGTAGTTTTATATTTTTGTGTATGATTACAGTCGATATTATACACTGTAGTAATTAGGAAATTAAAGGAAAGCTGTTACGCTAGAATTTAATGAAGAATCGTGCCACTCGTGGAGTGGGAGGCTCTTAAACATGTGTTGTGGATGTCATGTAAGACCGCTGATATGTCAGTATTAGTCAGGGTTGGTGATGACGTACAGACTCAGCCATAATTTTTCTGACTTTTCTTGCATCTTTACAACCCTTCGAGATAACCCTCACATCTCATTTCCTTTCTTCGTTCCGACCCAGCACTGATTGAAGATTCAAGGCCAGATTATACAAATTCGAGAAGCTGCAAAGAATCCCTACTTTTCTAGTTTACGGCTCCCTGGGGGTCTACAATCTCAGGCGAACACGTGACTGAGAAATAGAAACTCAAAACAGGCCCTTGACCGACGATTTAGTGAAAGTTACAAGAATTCGTTACATTTCTTTTACTTTTACGTTTCTTGTGGTGTTTCATGGGGCTACTTTTATATTTATCATCTATTAATGTTACACGAACCATTTTTTACACATACTCCTTTCTTCTGTTGATTAACCAATTCAGATAGTTGAGTCTGCTAACTTGGTGAACGAGACGAGGAAGAAAATGATGACACTTACGTGTAAAATAAATTCTTTTGCTTTATCTGCTTTCACTATCGTTGGTCATTTACCTATTTCCGTAGGCAAAATATATTTCCCCTTTGCATGTATAGTTCATTACTTTGCTGATGCTGTTTGAAAGATGGCGTTGATGATGACATTTAATGAGTGTTTCAAATCTTCTTCTGTCGGACTCTGATGCCATAACAATATCGTCAGAGTGTCTCAATGTCTTCTCCTTGTATCATTATTCCTTTTTCCATATTTTTTTTCGTTGCCTGTTCAATGTGCAGTCACCCTGTGGGACCTTTTAAGCTGTCGATCCCGTCGTCCATTGTCTCAGCTTCAGCAGCAGGAGAAGAAGAACAAGTGAGTGTGAGAGAGAGAGAGAGAGTGATGAGGACAATGACCCCCGCCCCTGTGTTGTGCATGTAGGGATTAGCGCGCAAGGGCATTGTCTGCGGCTGTCACGACCACGCGAAGCAACCAACCAACCAACCAAGCCACCAGCCAGCCAACCACTCTGGGTGGGTATCGACCACGTAGATGAATGAATGGACTCTTCCTCCGCAGACAGCGTGCACAAGAACGAACACGCGGGGCAAAGCTCGGCGAATAGTTAAAGCGACCGTCGACCTCCTAGCGGTGTAAAGGAGAAATCAATTAATTGACAAGGACGACGAGAACACGCACTGGACTCGGCTCCTCGGTCAGCTTCACATATACCAAATCTCATGAAAAGGTTTTGCTCGGCTATTTAGTAACTAGTTGGGTGCCCGGCCATGCCCGGTAACTTATTTCAAGTAACCCGATGCAGTATTTATTAGACACTAATGTGACTTAAAGATTCTATCACGTCTGATCACACAAAAGATCACAGAAGAGATTGACCAAAAAATCCCCGAGGAACAGTTCGGATTCAGAAAGGGGAGGAACACAATTCAAGCCATCAGAAACTTGCTGGAGGACATAGAGGACGCTCTCCGACATCACCGGGGAAAATTCCACGCCGTCTTCATAGACTTCTCAAAAGCGTTTGATGAACTGAACAGGAGCATCATCACATCAAAATTAGAGTCTATAACAACGATTAATAAAGATCTCACACACCTGATCAATGACATTCTAAGGAAAAACAAAATACAAATATCTGACAACATAAACACATCAGCAGACATCACACAGACGAACGGAGTTCTACAAGGAGATCCCCTAAGCCCCCTCCTCTTTAATGTTGCCACCCATGACGTCGTACAGTCGATAAAGGAAACAGCACCAGATATTAAGCTGTACATCTACGCCGACGACATGCTAATGGGATCCCACAACAGAAAAGACCTACAAAAAGCAACGTCCGCATTAGAAAAATGGGCGGACCAAAACGAGCTTCAGATAAACAAAGAGAAAACAGAATACATTATATTCAGAAAAGGGGGGGAAACTTTCTCAGGACGATAAAATCTTACTGAAACAAGAACCGCTACAAATTGTAAACCAGGTAAAATATCTCGGCATGATCATTCAAACTACAACAAATTCATTCAGAATTCACATCAAGCAAAGGGCAACGGCAGCCACAAAAGCCATTCATGAAATTAAGGAACTAACAAAGATTTCTCTCAAGACAGCGATGCATATTTTCAACGCCAAAATAGTTCCCATACTTACATATGGACTAGAACTGATCTGGATCAAACTACGCACCAAAGACTTCCATATAATTAGAGAGCGTTAAGGCCAGATTCCTGAAGGCGACATAAGGAGTGTCCAAATACACCCTCCATCTCCAGATTGGCATACTTACTCGCTTAATATAAGAACTAAGAACGAATTGTGACCTACCCTACACCCCAAACTGGAAGATGGCAATAGAGGAGAGAACAAGAGTTCTACACGACGGAAGCGGTCACGAACCGGTCTTGGACTGGAACAAACCAGGATCTTCGCCACTTCGTGACATCGATGGCGGTCCATGGATACCACCACAGAATATGCAGAAACCGATCGTACCACGAACCAGATGACAACTGTATATGCGACCTATGTGAAGACAACTGTGACAGATACCATATCCTAACACGCCAAAATAGGGAAACTCCATTGATAAAACTTTGCACAAAATAAGTGAACATCAACTTTGCACAAACCGTGCGCATTACTATCTTTATTAATGTGATTTAATCTAGGAACAGACTGCGAGCCGTCCCTTCACGTCCCGTCCTTTCCCTACAGTGCTGCCACACTCACGGCTCTTTACGTTCCTCTCTCATCTCAACTCGCACACATTTCTTGACTTCACTTCGGGTCACGTTTCTACATTTCACAAGTTACAACTGCCGGCCGATATCTACAAAATGACCGCTCGTACACTAATTACTCTTACAAGAAAAGTTGTTCAAAATGTGATTCTCTTTCTAGTGCACTATCTGGTTTCACAAAATCGTCGTTTATTTCCGAAAATACACCTAAATTAAATGAGAAAAAGACAAAATGGCGCATAATAATTAATTCTTTCAAATTTTTCAAATCAATTTTAGTTTCATACTTAATTATTCGATTAAATTAAAAATGTATTTAGCAGACTTTCTCAGCTAGGTCCTCTTTTATTATTATTATTTAATCGCGCGTTCATAAGTATACGAACTTGAATCTCTTTCATAAGTAACGTAGTTAGAGAACACGCAGGTGTGTAAATATATCTTATTCTAATATAAAACCATCTTCAAGCCTCCTGAAACTGGTGAAGGGAATGCTGCGACCCCACAGCAAACTCGTCTCCCGTCATTCGAAAGGGCGTGAGAATAGTACCCAATGCACGAACTACGTGATGCAGGTTTTCTAGGGTTTTCCCTGCATCTCTTTAGGTGAAACACCGGGTAGGATCCTTAAACCATAGCCCGGGGGCACTAGTAAACCCTTGGCTACCTTGCTCTACCTTCCGCATCCCCTCTTTTCAATTCCCTTCCTAAGCTATTCAAGGAAAGTTGCCTGTTTCAGGATCACCCTCGTGTAGCCTGTTAACCCAAAAAAAGTACAGTACAGTATTATTATTATTATTATTATTATTATATATCAAATCGAATCTGTAAAATATTTTATAGTAGCACTGAAAGTTTCACTTCGCGTATTTAATACACTACAATATATACATATATATATATATATATATATATATATATATATATATATATATATCATCCATTTAAAATTAATCAGAGAAGACAACGAACGGACGTGGGTAAATACTCCTTCGTAAATAGGACCTTAGAAGACTGGAATGATTTGCCTGCAAGTCTTCTAGCAACTTTTCCGAAGAGTGTAAAATTATTTATGGGACAGAATTAAGGAAATGGTTTCTTCTTCTTCTTCCAATGGCTCAACAGCCCTATTGAGGGCCTAGGCCTACCGAGGCGGCTGCGGACTGTCATCTGGCGTGACACATTCCGAAATTGGAGTGATACGTGGTCAGCGTATCAATAGAGAAATGGTGTAACTTAATTTATTCAGGCTTATAATTAGTGTTAAAGTAATTGTATATTGAATGTTTATATTAGTATAATTTTTTTCTTTAACTTATATTCCTTTATTGGGATATTAAATGTATGTTGCCACCACCAGCGCCCAGTCCATTGTAACGCAATAAATGTATCTATCTCTCTATATATATAGAAGATGGTGAGAGGAAGTCCTTTATATCCTTCCCTTATATTTACATGAACCGACATGTGAAACTATGAGGACAGTAAGAAGCAGACGGAGAGAGATGTTAAGAGGGGCTCGTGTCGGTCCTGAAGACGAGCTTAAGAGATTGTGATGGGTAAAGTAGCGACATCTGCTGCCGCTGCTGCTCTTGTCCTCGGGAAGATCTCTGGACGTCACGATCGATTGAACAATCCAGAGCTCACTTGCCTCCGTCACAGGTCGTAGAAAAGAATAAGGGAAGAGCGACAGGAGACTCCGAGATGTGACGTAAGAGCGACAGAAACGAGTACCAATAAATCGCAGTCGTCACACGTCGAATCGATGGCGTCTACAGTCATTATTACTTCCTCCTTTACGAAAATTCAATTAAATGGGTTACAAATATAGCAATAACGTATCAAAAATTATAATAAATACCAAAAAAATAAAGACGTAGAATCGTGAATAGAAGATACACAATAAATCCTTACAATGAAGCGGCATCAACGCTACTAAACTCGAAATAGAAGAAGAGGGCGGAAAAAAAACTCAACCGGACCGAGGATCGAACCCCGGGACTTCCAGCTTATTTCTAGTTAAAACTGTTGTGCACGCTAAAGGTTAATAGAAAAGGCGTACAGACGAAACGTAGATGACGTTATTTTTCATTCGGTTTTTAATGATACCTGATGCAGGTATTTGGAGTTTTTCCTGCGTCTTTTTTTTAGGTGAATCACCGGGTATAACCTTTAAACTATATCTTCCAAGTACCCAATTTTCAATTCCACTCCTATGCTATTAAAGGGCAGTTGCCTGTTTCAGGATCATCCTCATGTAGCCTGAAATCCTCCATCCTAAAAAATTGTCAAACATACTGCGATAGTGTGAGATTACTTTCGCGGGTATTTCTCCACAGAGTGATGATGCAGCTTACCTTTGGGGATGCCTCGTTCTCTCTCGTTTCAAGGTTCTCGCGTTAACCGAACACTGGCAAAATGTAACTGAAGCAATTAGCTCAACGGTCGAAGGATACGCAAGAATTTCGAATTATAGTCGATGCATAATGAAGAATGGTGGCTCTTGTATCTACGTCAGTAAGAAGTTTGCTAATCACTGTAAAGATAGACCTGACATTCGTGCCTTGAGTGTGTAGTGTAAATTTGAATGTAGCGCGGTGGAACTGATATCCGAGAAATCTAATAGAAACAGTGATTTTATGTATTTATAGACAACCTGATTATGAATCAGAATCGTTTTTCAGTCTTTTAGGAACAGTTTTAAGTAGAGTTAATGCGGAAAACAAACAAATTATAGTTGCCGGAGATTTCAACATTAACTTCCTTGTTAATACCCGGAAGAAACGCCAGCTAGAAAACTTGTTATCTTCGTTTGGTATTTCCTTAACTTCTCAAATTCCAACTCGACAAGGAAATTGTATAGATTACCTTGTGAGTAACTTAGACCATGATTCTTACACCTCTTCGAGGTGAATCCCCGGTGGCCCCAGTCCAACCCTTCACTACCTTTCTGTACTTTCCACATCCATTAAAGGGGAGTAAATGTTTCAGGATCACCGTCCTGTAGCCTGTTACCCCAGAATAAAATTGCCAGGAGAATTCTTTAGTGTGTGATTGGTAAATGTAATCAACTTGAAATAAATAATACAGCCTTCAGTGTATTCAGTATATTGATTATAATTTATCATAAAACGTCTGACGTTTCGGCCCGAGGGAGTCGTGGAGTGAAGACCCTGAATTTTCTTTACCATCTGCCTGAGGAAGTCTCAGAAAAGGAGACGAAACGTTGCAAAGTAATGATAAATTATAATAAACATGCTGTCAATTAAGGCAGTTTTATTCATTACGTTATTTTATGTCAGATAATTTAATTATTTTTAATGGACCTCCTTAATAATATTTCCCTTGATAGACGCATCAAAACTTTTCGTTTTTAATTTTGAATTATAGAGGGAATTTTTGTATTAGTATCGATAAATATCGATTTTGAACTTCACCGATCGATATTATGTTAAGTTTCTGTCCATAATTCAGTACTTTATATAAAAAATTAATTCACATACTTCTTTGAAAAACTTACCACCACCGAAAAAAACAATAACTAGGCTTTTCTGTATTTAATTTAAAAAGCACTTTGTCAGTAGGAGGTGCCAACCTAATAATTTAAAAATTATCTGACAAATATACGTTTAAATTTCAAAAAATTTTAAATAAGCGGCTATAAATATGAGTATATATATATATATATATATATATACGTTAACTGTCATTACTTGCGGATAATAAATTATTTTAAATATACGTCATTGTGTTCAATAAATTTTATTTTCGGCCTTCATCAATTACTTGAACACGGAGTGGCAAGATTATCCATAAAATGTAGTTTTATTTGTTTTTTTTCTGGAATTTGCTGTATTAAACTGTTGTCCGATATATTAGAACCAATAATAAGTAATTTAAAAATTTTATTTTTAAGGCGGAATGGGGATGCGAAAGGAGGGGGAGAGAGGTTTAATGGAGTCTCTTCTTTCCCTGTCTCTCACTAACCACTTTGATCTTTACCACCAGCATCCACCTTCTTAATCCTTACATTCTTCTCCTGCTTCACAGAGATTTCACCCCTTTTCTTCCCTCTTCCGTTTCCGTCACATTTTCAAGTTCGCTCCCTCGTCCTCGTCTTCCGCTTCTTCCTTTCCGTCTCTCCCCGCTCACCGTCGGCTCCTTTGTGATGAAACAACCACCCACAAAAATCCCCTAACAATCACCACTAACTGGTCCACTCTCTAGAATGCGAAGAATTAAGTAACCTGCGGTCAGGAACGGTCACGTACGCTCCAAAATGAAAATGGAAGGGTTCGTTTCTTTCCTAATTCTCTAAAGTAATACACACACAAACATCCGACAGATGACTGTAATATACAGGAAAAGAACTGGGAAACAAGACGCAGCTTGCCTCAAGTACATGGGCTAAGCAAAAATCAACACTAGTAAAAGTAAGGCGATTAGGTTTACTAAAATGCACCTTCAATATGCCATGGAATAAAAATAGATGGGGCAAAATGATCCAGGAGATAAGCTGTAAATACCTAACTGAGGTTGGCGGAGCAGGTAAACTATGCTACAAGGAAAGCGTGGAACACTTTGCCATGAGGACACTCAAAACGGGTAATGACATATTTGTCATTAGTACGCCCACTTATGGAATATGGTGCAGCATGCTGGGATCCATACAAGAAGAAGAAGAAGAACTAGGCTACATATTTTATATACTAGACTTTGCAGTGTCGCGTGTTCACCTGAGGTTATAGGTTCCCAGGAAACCGCGAACAAGAAAAGTAGGGATCCTTTACCAAGATTTCGGTGTAGCAGAGTCTGGCCTTGACTTTGCTATCGAAGCTGGTTTGGAACGTGAAAAGGAAATGAGGTATACAGCTTATCTGGAAGGATTGTAAAGACGCAATGAATGTTTAGGACAATTTTGGTAGTGTGAGCTGGTCTGCCTGAGTCTTATCAGGTAAGAATCTGAAGATTGCAGTATTTACCAGTTAAACACAGATATTCAGTTTATATATGTATATTATAACAGTCATTAAGATATGCTGTAAGGAAGTAGGGAAGGAAGACGTACCTTGCTGGCAAGTTGTAGGTAATCGACTCCCCGGAAAAGCTGGAGTGCGAGCCTTTTCAAAACGTCCGTGAAAAGACAATGCTCCGACAGCTGCTGACACATACGCATTCTGTCATCATTTCTCCCTCGCTACCGGGTTCAACGGCCTAAATTGCAAACGTCTTAAAGAATTCGTCAAATTACAACAGATAAATTACCTCCGCGATAACGACGATTCGTTACAGCAGAGCATCCGACATAGAATCGACTTCGTACGTGATGGGAGGAGGAGTGATCACCTGTTTAAATTAAAAGCGAGGAAGCAAAAATCAGATGTCGGAAAATACTCAGTCCTAAATAGGACAAATATTGACTGGAACAATTTGGCTGCATAAGTGTTTTTGGGGAACTTCCCTAACGGAAAGAAAATTTAGACAAACTCCATACTGAATATAGTTTAGTGTAGTGTAATGAAGTGAAATAGTGCTGCGAAATATCTAACAAGCTAAAGTGAAATATATATTTCCAGTGATTCTTTTTTTCAGGTAAAAACAATAATATTCACTTTTCAAAATTTATCTTCTAAATAATAAGATTCCATGTATATTAATTTATTATGTGTATATATTATTTATATTGAATTAATATAATTATGTTGTTATGTATTGGTTAAATATATGGTCCTTACGACCATATTTTTTAATTATTGTTTACGTTCTATGTATATGCCCCCGGGCACCTGTAAATTTTGAGATTAAATATATATATATATATATTCCTTCAAAAAATTAATAATCCCCAGTAGCTGTGTGTCATATTCTGCATGTAGCTGCTGTTGGGACGTCCAGCCACGGTCAGGGGTGCCACAAGAACGAAATAAAGTTCCACGAGAAAATGTATTAAATTATCATTCCTCGTCCAGGTGTGACTAGCTGCTGATGACGTCATGAGTTAGTCCTTATCGCGGTCACGAGCAATTTTATACGCGTTACTCAGCGACTTCTAATAAATAATAATCGAGTTCATTCTCCTAATTTTCATATATTTAACTGAACCCTTATTTTAGTTACTCGCGTATCCCGTAGATGATCTTTATAATTTGTTTCAGGATCAACCTCTGCCTGCAACAAATATAATCAATTATAACATTCATTTAATTCCTTCTTTGAAATAATACGTCATTCATCCCAGTCCCATCTCAATTTGTAAAGAATATTCACCGGCGGCTTCAGGTGTCGCCCTCCTCCAGCGATTACACACATACTTGCTTACAAAGATTTTAACACAATTCCAGCGATACATTTTAATCAACTAATCAAACAATTACAATACATATGTTAAATTAAAAATACAGTTCCTTTTCGCAGAGAAGGTTACAGGCTTCTAGAATATTTTTATATCATTGATTCCTTAAGGACGAATTGATTTTGATCGCGAAAAGCTAAAGGTCAAACAGAAATAATAATAGTGGCACTGATTAGGTGGATAGATGGAAGGATGGCAAGGCGTGAAAGGTTAAGTGTCAACAAGGTTACAATTTTTTCTCCATGTCGGATAAGTGTCACAGAGGGAGAGAGACGTTTCGCTCACATTCTCTCTCTCTGTTTCCTCTCTCAGATCCCCGCCCCATCTACTTCCCTCGTGTAAAAGGGGCACTTTAGCGCCAATCCAACCCTCCCACGCAATAACCAATAACCAAATAATAGCCCTCGCGCCATTTCTCTCCGCTCCATCCACACGCCACGGAGGGAAAAAGAGAAACGTCAGCCTCCACCAGGCGCGGAATATTCCGCTCTGCCTTGCAGTATTACATGAAAGCAGGGATTCTCCACAAACATTGTGACGTAGCGGCTGCTGCCCCAAAAAGAGTATCTTAGATAGATAGAGAGGCTGGCAATAGCGTGACGTCATCCCCTCCCTCCCTCTCCTGTAGGTGTAACTCGCCCCCATAAGAGCCTGCCATTTTTGAGTCCGCTAAAATCCTTCTTAAAGCAGAGAAAGACAAATTTAAGTGGACTATTTATTTTCCCCATATATTAGTATTTACAAATATATAGTTCAAATGGGAATATTAAAAATATTGAGCATGTTTCTAAATCAGTATTGCGAGTTCCATGCGAAGCTGTATCAGCATACTTCTACATTCTGACGTTCCAGGATGACGTCACTGGCGCCTTGCTATTTAAGAGACTGGCCCCACGTTATAAGCAATAAACTCTGCCATAAATATTCCAAACTCGCACTGCATTGCTCTCCCAATTTCTTCAACCGTCCTACTTCTCTCCCAGAATACTATTAGCTCTGTTCTCTTAATTTTTCGCCGTGTTTCTCTGCTTTTCATCTAACTCATTTCCTCTTACTCTTTCTCTCTTTCTTTTGTATTTCAGTACCCTTTTCAGTTTCTATGTTACTCTTCCCCTTTCCTTTATCCTCATTCTATTCAATTTCATCGTATTTTTCTATGTCAACTCTCGTTTATTTCCCTTGCATCTCTCTCATATTTCCGTTCCAAACTATTTTCTGTTCTCCCTTTCTGTTTCGTGTTGTCTTCTTTAATATTCCAACCGCCTTTCTCTCCTCCCTTTTCCTTGCCACAGACTACTGTTATTCATAATTTCTTAATTTTATACTAAAATCTCTGATTTTCATCTAACTCATTTTCTGTTCCCACTTTTCATGTCAGTTTTCTCTCTTTGTATCGCCATTTTCGTCGTCTTTCTGCCCCATATCCAGTTCTTATTTTATACTGTACCTTCCATCTTACTATTTATTTCACCGTTCTTTCCGGTGTCCCCTTCTTTTTTTCCTCTATATTTCTCTCAGATTTCCTCTCCCAACTAGACCCAGTTTAAAATTTTCATTAATTTGTCTTCCCCCTTCCCCTACCCTTTTAAAAACCTGTGTATTTCTCTACAATCTTCTGTTCTTGGTTTTCTCGTGCTCTCACAGTAATATTAATTTTCTTCTCTAATTTTTCCTCAATGTTTCTCTGCGATGTTCACTTCCCTTCCCACCTTTCCCTGTCCGTCTGTTGTCTCCGTTACCCTTTACGTATCATTCCCACTTTCTGGTCCTGTTTTTCCGTTTTCCAATACCGTGATTAGGAAAAATTCACCTGAAATGTTCACAGGAGAATGAATGTCCTAAATACATTTGATCAGTCATCGAATAAATTTAAGTTAGAAAATCGGTTAACGTCTATATTTAATCCATTAAATTTACTACCAAATTATGGACAGAAAGTTTCTATTTAGATGATTTAAAGCGACGTTTTGAGACCATGTTTGTAACTTCCAGAGATAATGTTAGTACAAAAAAAATATTTACTGAGATTCATATTTTCTATGCAATAATTTTTAATTTTTCGTACAATTTCTTTTCTTAGTAATATTTGAAGAAATTAACTGACGCGGTCTCCCAATCACCGTGACAAACGTCAGTTTCATTAAATAGAAGGTTTATGTCTGTAATTATATCGTAAATTTAATTCTATTAAGTTTAATTTAAGTGGATACACATTTTAAGAATATTACGGTGTCAATTTTATCTCTGTAACAAATTTGTTGGAAGACTAGTAGTATTTTTAAATTAAGTTTCAGCTGAGAGAAATCGTTATTGAGACTTCGGTTTTCGATCAATTTGATATCGAAAGTTGTCAGTCGACGTGTAAAATACATTCAGTATCTTTGATGCCATTTCGGCCATGTTGTTGTTGTTGTCATGAAACTCTCCATGCTAATCTATTCTGTGCACAAACTCTAATATGCTCAGCGATTTCCTTCCTTTGCCTCTCTCTTCCGTTCACTTCCCTCATATCTCAAAACGTGGCCTATTAATCTATCCCTTCAAAGTCCTCCATATTTTTTTCTCTTCTCTTATCGTGCTTACAACTTCCTGCTTACTTACACTATCCACCCATTTCATTCGTCTATGGCACCACAATTAGGCAATTATCTTAATTATTTTGTAAAATAAACATAGTTACGTCATGAGACAGGAAATTTCTCTTATGACCTGTATTTGTTTACAGTAGATTATGACCTAAACGGATTGGAAGCTACTGACTGTATTTTACATGGTGACTGACAAGTTTAGAAATTAATTTTTGTTAAAATTGAATCCTTAATAAGGATTTCTCTCAGCTGAAACTCATTAAGGAAATGAATGACTTCAATTAAATAGACACGATTTATCAGAAAGAGAGGCTTCATGCAGGAGATGAGTGAGCTTCTGGTGGCAGTTTCATGTCCTCACACGATTCGGGGGCTAACAGGCTACAAACGAGGGTGATTCTGAAACAGGTAACTCCCCTTTGACAGTAGAGGAGGGGAATCTAAAAGGGGAAGGGGACACGTATGGCACCAAACTGATCGTACTTGGTGTCACGTCACTATTTCATCCAGTTCCGACACGGAATGGCCGCTCCTCTTGTTGTCACCATTGCTTACCTGTTTCTCCGCTGATTTCGACTCACAACATTAGCATTTAATTGGCAGAGGGGAACGAGGAGATTTTGTCAGATTCACGCCCCTGAAGTGGGTGAGGGAAATGAAGAAAAGTGAAGGGCGTGGAAAGGTGAGAATGTATCTGACAGATGGTGGAAATAAGGGCAGCAGCAGTTCCGGCTCAGCGAACAACCCGATCAACAAATAAAAGGGAAGGGAGAGGGAAATATTAGACAGATGGCCGTAAAAAATATCCCCTGTCATTCGTGGCTGTCCCTCGCTCTCCAGGAAAGAAAGGAAAGGTCCGTAATCCCTCCGCGTGGACATGACCATGGAGGGTTTAATCCGCCGCGACTCTGAGTCACCGCCAGCCACTTAAAGAGACCGACAAGTAGTAGATTCTCCATGGTGGGAAAACAGCGAAGGGGTTTGTTTCCCCGGGCGTCAGAGCCACGCTAATGTCGTCTCTGGAGATGGAGAGCTCAGCAAACACCAGACAGGCTGGCCAACTGAAACATCAACATGCCCACGTGACCAGCTTAAGGCTCTGTAAACACCCTCTACTTGGCCCAGAGGCGCCACTGGCTGCCTCGTGGTCTTTCTTTCCTTTTAAAACATGATTGTCATGTGACGCGCGCAAAATAACGTTGAACCTGTCTCAGATTCTCCTCCGCCATTTAATTGGTTTCTTTGAGGCGTCCAGGTTCCAGGATGACGTCACGCAGCAAGCGGATCCTCCTGCATCTAGGAAATGGGCATTATATTAACACTTATCTCGTTTGTTTTCTTTCCCCCTTTTACCTATTTATCCCGGCTTTGCAGAAGCAGCTTTTCTTTAATGTTGATTCTTCTTCTTCCTCTTCTTCACTATAATTATCTATTATGCGAGTTTGCCTTTTACGTGGTCTTCCTACGCTTCTGCGTCCGTTGCGTTGATAATTAAGAATTTTTTTTTGAGTAGTCTTCCTTGTACATACGGTGAACGTGTTCTTTCCTCTTTCCTTTTTTCTTCAAATTTTATTATATTGATTGACGGAACAATTAATAGTGCAGCTTGCTCCTCTCTTCGGCCTGACGCGTTAGTAGACCTCAGGGTCAGAGTGTGGCTTTCACCTTCGTAAAAGCAACTGTTTTACTTTCCTTAGTCGTTTCTTGTCACCTATTTACTCTCCTTAATACTTTTAATCTCTTTACTGCTTTTAATTTATTTTTTCTCTGATATCCGGAATGCATGTAAGTATGCTGCTCTAGCGCGGCCGCTGCTACCTGCTAGCCTACCTTGGTGACGTCACCGATGGGTACCGAGGAAGGTTCGTCTCTTCCCCGTGACTGATGGCGTCTCAGAGGGTGAATGCGGCGTGTGGCTCGTGTCACGCCATCTGTCGCCAGACCGCGCTCGTTTCCGGAACACCTGCGCGTCATAGGGACAGACAGCGGCGACAAATCACCTGCGAAAATCCCCTCGGAGCCAGATGTTGGCCAGCCTGGCGACGGGGGAAAGAAAATCTCCTTACCGTCTTCAGACCTTGACGACGCTGCTGTGACGTCATCTCACTCGCGACGCTCGGTGACTCTTTGCCCTGTACTTTAACCCTCTTTAATTTTCCCTTTTCGAAACGTCGAAGGAGAAACTCAGCGGCAGAGATCTTGACTCAGCACTCACAAACCGTCGGTCCTGAATATCTTCTAAATATTTTCACGTACAGAATCAATTAATTTTTTTTACTGTATAAATTCCTCTCGAGTTTCCAACCGGGTCAAAGATTTTAACAGTGACGTTTCGATGGCTTGCTCTGCCATCATCTTCAGTCTGAAGTTTCCAACAGGGTCAAAGATTTTAACAGTGACGTCTTCAGTCTGAAGATGATGGCAGAGCAAGCCATCGAAACGTCACTGTTAAAATCTTTGACCCGGTTGGAAACTCGAGAGGAATTTATACATGCCATTCACCGGGAAAGACCTCGTACTTTAATTTTTTTTACTGTTTGTAGGCGATGCTATTTCGTACCCGGACCTTAATGGTTTCGTCTGGAGAGAATCCTAAAAGTATCAAAATTATACAATTGAATTCATGCATCAATTTCTTTCTTTCACAAGTTCATAGTAATTGCTTATTTTTCTGTTTCATTCCACTTTTCTCTGCCTCCCTTTCCACTCTAATTTCTTTCCCTTTTTCACAACGTACTAGCCATTCGTCCCTGCAACTAACTCCGATTCTTTCCCTTCCGCTTCTTTTAAGTTGCAAAGAGAAGAAATAAAAACCTTACGCTTTGCCGACGATATTGTATTATTAGGGGAATTAGAATAAGACTTGGAAACGATAATAAATGGCATGAACGGAGTCCTGGAAAAATAGTAGAATATGAGGATTAAAAGAAAGAAAACTAAAGTAATGCAATATAGTATGAGAAACAGTGGAATAACAAAGGGTGTTAGATTGGGAAGGGATAATTTGAAGGGGGTTAAGGAATTCTGCTTCTTGGGAAGCGTAATAATTAGGAATAGTAGAAGTATAGTAGACATAAAGAGTAGGATAGCACAGGCAAGGAAGGCTTTCGCGAAAGGAAGAAATCAGTTACTGGTAATATAAGTGTGAATATTAGGAAATCGTTGCTAAAAATGTTTGTATGGAGCGTGGCGTTATATGGCTGCAAAGCGTGGACGATAGGAGTTGGGGAAAGAAAAATAATAGAAGCCTTTGAAATGTGGTGCTATAGGCGAATGCTTAAAATGAGATGGGTGGATAGAATCACAAACGAGGAAGTTTAAAACAGAATAGGGGAATAGAGGACAATATGGGGGACGTTGACCAAGAGAAGGGATAGATTAATAGGCCACGTTTTAAGACACGACGGTCTTGTAAAATTAGCATTAGAGGGAAGTTTGTGGGGGTAAGAACAGAAGACAGAGGCAAAGGGTGGAATACCCTAAACAGATTAGAGAGGATGTGGGTATTTTTAGTTATGAGGAAATGAAAAGACTTGCGCCAGATAGGTAACATGGAGGGTTGCATCAGACCCGTCTTAGGACTGAATACCACAACAACGTCTCTAAGTTCCTCTGACTTTCTTTTTCCTATTATCCTTTGCTCTCTTCTTTACACTTAATTTGTCTCTCTTTCACTTAATGAAGTTATCCTTTTCTCTGTCTTCGCTTTTGTTCGTTTCTTTCCAAGTTCGTCTCCCTCCCTTCCTCCGTTTCTCCCTCCCCCTCTCTCTTTCTCGTCCCACAATGTTCCTCTATATATCTCTGCTACTTTCATACACTGTTTTCCTTTACCACTTTACTTCACTTGCATTCCTCTTTGTACTATTATTTCTGTTCTCTTATTTATCTTCTCCAATTTTTTCTTATTTGTAACTCACTCTTTTTCTCTGTCCTCTCTTCCAGTTTTGTCTACGTCATTTTCTCTCGTTTTGTTTTGCTATATTTCTCTTGCTTGTTGATGGAGACTCTCCGGACCACCTTTAAGAAGGACGGTGGAGGTAGTGGCTGAGGATGGAATATTCCGCCATGCTAAGTGACGCAGCCTTGCGATGTCTCGGGTGTCGGAAGTCGCGAGTCGTATTTCACGGTTCGGTTGTGTCCGCGGTCGTCCTCAGGAGTTGCGGGCGGCTGAGGTTAACCAACGCAACCCTCGTCGGAAGGGGAAACAAAGGCAGCCTAGGTGATCGGAGCTTCGCCTCGGCAATACCTCTGCAGTATTCATTTCCTCCATGCAGACTCGCTTCAGACTTCTAAAATCCGCCCGAAGCCATCAGCCAGTAAAATATCTCCTTTCATTTTCATAAACATAACATTCTAATTCAAATACACGAGAATAACTTCCAAGTGAAGCTGAGCGAATCCGTTGGTTTGTCTTAATCCCCTTATTTTCCTGCTTTTCAAACTCTATATCAGTTTCTCTCGGTGTTTCATTTCATTCAATTTCCTCCATTATCTCCTATCTTCCCTTTTCTGCCCTTCTAGTCCATACTCTGTCGTTCTACGACCTTTCCTTTCCCATATTTGTCATTCGCTTTTTTATAAGTCTCTGCCTCCGTTTTCTCTACAATTTACGCTCCCTCCATTTTTCTCTCTCTCGATTTTTCTCATTTAAACTTTCCTGTTCCATTAGTTTTATATACTTTCGTCCCTCCTGCTTTCCTTTCTTCATGCCTGTATGCTTTTCTCACATTCCTCAATCCTGTTCATCTCAACTTTTCTTCACTCCTACTCCTCCTCTCACTACTTATGGCTCTCAGTTTCATTCTCACTTCTGTCTCACTCTTTTTTAATTAACTACTCCTTTTCTCTCTTATGTGTTTTACCTTTTCTCTGAGCTTCTTTCGTATTTTCGCCCCTACCACCGGAATTTTTTATAGTTGTCCTATCCATTCTTCCTTTATTATTTCTTCCTTTTATGTAGCTCACTTTTCTGTCCCCTAATTTTTTTTGCATCATGTCTCTCTTTCTATATCTTAATTTCTCTATGTTTATGTACCGATTTTTCACTATCGCTTTCGGCTTTTCTACTCCCCAATCCTTTTAAAGTGCCTTTATTTAAGTTCCTTCCAGCTTCCTTCTAATATACTCACGAAACAAATTTTCTTCTTCACTCCTTTTGTGTCCCGTATTTTTTGTCTGTCAATTCCTTAGGATTCTCTTCCCTATTTTATTTTCTGTGATTTCCCTATATTCTCTCCCTCTTTTTGTCTATCCGGTTTCCTTTCCCCATACTCTTCTCAACTTAATTCCATATTTCTTTTAAGTTTCACTCCTATTTTTGTTTTTATTTTTTTATGGAATATCTTTTTTCCCTCTTGTTTTTTCTCACATGTTTTGTTTTTCTGTTTTAATTTTCGTTCTTTTAGAAGCAACCTTCATCCTTTTTCTTTCTTTTTCTCTGTTTCAGCACTGTTCTTATTACTTTTTCCACCCTCTCTCACACGCACACATTTTCTCTGTTAGTCTGTCACTTATATATCCCTTTTGTTATCTATTTCTATTTGTACTTCCCTTTATATCTGACTTTGTTTTCTCTATTATATTATATTTTTCTTTTCTCTGTGTCTCTGTTTCTGTTCGTGTGACGACGAGGCTGGAGTTGAGGATAATTAGGTGTTGATGACGAGGATATTCTCTGTAGATGACGTGCAGGTGTTCCTGCTCTCGTGTCCTGTGTCTGCGTGCAGGTGTGTAGTGTGCGGGGGAGGAATCCTGGAAGGGTTTCTTCCTGTCGCGGCTTCCATTACAAAGCGACAGCCGCCATTAACAGGCAGGCCTGCGACTTTTCACGCAGCAGAACATGCAAGTGCAGCAGTATCGCTGGGATCCAGTGATAATGTTGTGTGCATGTCTCATGCAGAGAATGTCCAGCCAACTAAAGATAATCTCTGGAGGATCTCGTCCTTGATGATGCCGGATAGTGTTGGATTAAACAATCGCTCACTTTCTATTTTAATAAACCTTTCAAGGAAAATATGTGTGCACAACTACTGCCAAATATGGAACATAATAAAAATAATGTTTCTTTTAAACCATCACGTGAACAAGTATTTCAAATACTCATTTCAAATTTTTTTAAAGAATGTAATCAGACGCAGATGGTCTTCTCTTGCGATATTGAGTGCAGGAAACGAATTGGTTAAAAATATTTAAGCATGCAGCCTTCATTTCCCCTTTTTATAATATTAATTTTTTCTAACACGTTTATTCTACTTATTTTTCTAATTTAATATCTTCCCTGCAGTTTATATTATTTTCTCTATTTTAAATTTTTAAATAGTTATGTTTATCTGACTTTACTGCAATCAATCAATAAATAAAACGACCTAGATTTTCAGAAGCTATTGAATACAAAAATACTAATGAGTGCGTTTCGTTGCTGTTCCTAAACGTCTTCAGGCAGGGCCGGATTTGGACTCACTTTAATAGTCCAGTTATTAAATTTCGATGTCAACTATGATTTTCGGATTTCTTATGGTAAAACAGAAATAAATCTTGAACGCAAACCATTTCAATTCGTAACAACTTAATAAAGCAACCTGTGGTAAAAAGAAGTTATCTTAAAAAAGACTTTACTTTTGTATTTATAATCTCATAATAATAAATTTATCCAAAAACCATACACTTCCTAAAGACTAATAATTTCATAAACACTAAATCAATTATCGTCCGATTTTCAAATAATTAAATTAAATTAATCAACGACCAGTTTTTTACAGACCCAGTTTTCATTTGGATTAGACGACGTTTCGACACCACATTTGGGACGTCTTCAGGTGTTAAATTTTGATGGAAAGATGCCAAATGTGTAAAAATCCAACCTTTACCACGTCCAAATATATTTTTATTTTAATCATATTTTTATCATATAATGCCAAATCTAAGCGGATTTTGACAAATATTATACAAGTGAATTACATTTTAACAAGTTTCTTATTCACAAAAAAAATTAATTTAATAATAAGAGGTTAGTTAGACGGAAATGTGTTCGTAGTTTTACAAGTGAAAAATAAGTAATGGACTTGTAATATTTTGTAATAATACGTAAAAAGTTCCGACCAATTTCAGACTTTATTTTTAACAATTACCGTAGAGGAAAAACCTACGATCTGGTACTTATTTGTACCTTCTTCGGGTTCGAAAGACTGTTTTTTTTCCTCTTTCAAAATTGTTAAAAATGAAGTCTGAAATTGGTCGAAAGTTTTACTTATTATTACAAAATCAGACGTTAAAATACAACCTTTGTAATATTTCGGTTGGATGGAAAATTGGTAAGTCAATGTTAAATAAACTTTCCGGTTTTATGTCTCTGGCGGGGAAATTTTCACGTTTCAACCAATAATTTTTCTTCCCTGCCCTTGCCAGATTAAGTCACTGATGACGTTTTAGGACGTCACTTTCGTGCACCTCACAGTGGTGGGGGGAAAAATTATATTGAGTCATTGCTGTACTTTTATTATTTTCTTCCGGTGGAGAGAAAGATCTTTCTGCAGAGCTACCAACATTCTAAGAAAGAGCCTCATAAATAGAACGTAATTTTCTGACTCTAAGTTTAAATCAATACAAAGACGGCCAATAAGTTAGCAATTAATTTTATTAGTCTTTAATTAATCCAAATACGACGTTTCGTCCCCATTTTGAGACTTCATCGGGCATAAAATTTAGCAATTCATGATATTCATTTCATGAGTCCCTCGGCCGAAATAATTATTAAATGTATTACTACTCACATGAATGGAATTTGGTGAAGTGGAAAATCTCCCGCGACGGTTAAAGGCCGAAATGATGTGTTGACGTCGTCTCATAAGAGAGACGAAACGTCGTAACAAGAGTGATCAAATTAATTGCTGACTGGTTGGCCGTCTTTTTATTCATTGAACCTCATAAATGATTCTGCATTAGAGAGACCTGAGAATGTATGACATATGGACAATTATTCCTCCCCCTTGCCGTCAAGTCAGGGGCGGCTAAGCTATGGCTTATACGTAAATCCAGCCCTGCGCTTCACAAATATAAGATTTCGTATTTCTCCTAGGGTTTTCCCTGCATCTCTTTAGGTAAAACATCCGGTAGGATCCTTAAACCATAGCCCGGGGGCCCTAATCAACCCTTGGCTACCTTGCTCTACCTTACACATCCCTCCTTTTCAATTCCCTTCCTATGCTATTAAAGGGGAGTTGCCTGTTTCAGGATCACCCTCATGTAGCCTGTTAACCCCTCCTCCCCCCACAAAAATGTTTATTCTTAAGACTTCTTTGGATAGTGAAGGAAAGTAACTGAAGGGCAACCTCACGAATGGTTGTCTTTGATATTATTATTAAATGTGACATTGCAACTACATTGTATTACTATAGTTTCCTCACTTACGTACGGCTTTCTAACTGTTTTCTTTCTGTTTTGTGTGTTCCAGGTAAGAGGCTATCCCAGATCCTAGTGACCAATGCTTAATCACGGTAAGCAATACCACAGGTCGGTACAAGAAAATCTCAACACAAATGGGAAAAAAAAGTGAAATAGAGGGAAGAGAGCTGATGACGTAGAGAGAAGATGGACGGCCATACAAATCTTTACGTGTTTCATTTTGTAGACCAATATGGAGATATGACAACGTAGCAGCTCCAATCCAAAGTCCCAATACATTATGAATCCTGTCCAGTTATTATGTCCTTGGTGCTGCCATTTGGTAAGCAACATGTCTCTCGCACTATGTCTGTCTCTTAAATTCTCTCTCTCACACACACACAAACAAACATATACATTCTGTCTTCAAAAGTCTCCTTCTAAATAAAATATTTTCTCTCTCTTTTAAAAATTCTCTCTCTCTCCTTTCTTAAATTTTCTTCTGTATTGACTATTGTCTCCAATTTAAAAAATTCTATCTATCACTCTCATCTCTTCTCTTTCTTATAGTTTCTATCTCTAATGACTGTTCTCTCCCAATTTTAAAAATTCTCTCTCTCTCACATACACACACACACATAAACTAAGTTCTCTGTCTCTCAAATGTCGTCTCTTAGCAGTTCTCTCGCTATAAAATATTTCTTTTCACTCTCTTCAAATTTCTCTCTGTCTTGAATGTTCTCTCTCTCTCTCTTTATGTTCTCTCCCTGTATCTCTCACACAGACATTTTTGGTTGATGGTCACTCTCTAAATAAAATGTTTTCTCTTTAAAAACTCCCCCCTCTTTCTCCCTTCCCCCTTTCTTTCTGCTTTCTTAAATGTAGGCTGTCTATTCACTATTCTTTCCTAATTTTAAAATTTCTCTCTCTCTCTCTTTCTATCTCTCTCTTTTTCTCTCTCTGTCTTGTTCTCTTTTTCTCTCTCTTTCTCTCTCTCCTTCTCTCTCTCTTGTTCTCTTTTTCTCTCTCTCTCTTTCTCTCTCTTACATTTTCAGTCTCTATTAAATGTTACGAGGGTCCAAGCACCCATGACTACATTGCTCTACCTTCCACATCTCCTTCCTATGTTATTAAAGGGGAGTTATTAATTTCAGGATCAGCCTCATGTAACCTGTTACCTCCCTCCCCTCGAAAAATAAAAAAGGTTCTCTCTCTCCTCCCTCCCCTCCCCCTCTCCCTCCCCTTTCTCCCCCTACCTCTCTCTCTATTTATCTCTGTCTTTCTCTTAAATTCTGTCTCTCAAATGTCCAATCTCCTTCTGTCGCTTAAATATTTTCTCACCCTAATTCCCACTCTCTCTTTTTAAATGTTTTCCACCATCTCCCATAAATGTTTTGTATTTATAAATAGCAGTGCTTAGAAATAAATTAACACGACCCGTAACGGCCACACAAATTTATTTATTTATGTTTACAAATTTTGCTAACTGTTATAAGTAATTATTTGGTAATGCAATTAGCGGCACCCTGACGTCTTAGGGCAATTAGGTCCGAGGGTTTAGCACACGTCATTACATAATTATGGATACTATCGAGCTTAAGGAAGTCGTGGGGTGAGGCAAATGCAATTGTATTAGATTGGTCGCGAGGACGGGGGAGGGGGAGAGATAAAGGAGGAGTGGAAAGAGGAGTAATCGCAATTTGTTACGTTAACAAATTAAAAGTCGATGTATTAAAGAAACTGATTCATCAAAGGGAAGTGTAATTTTTCATTTGTAATACGGAATTAAATTTTTTGAAGCATAATTTTATTTCTGATCCATTTTTTCCTGAGCGTTATTGACAATTCTTCCCTCCTAGTGATTGTGCTAAGAAGTCGCGTAGAACAGCAGACAAATACAAGTTCACATAAACCCCCAAAAGAAAAACAGAAATATAATTGGTGACTTATTCAAGTAAAGTTGCTACCTGTATAAAGAGAAAGAACAAGCAGTTTACTCTTTGTATCTCACCGCCTTTGAAAAGATGTTTCTGATCGACTAATTGTCTACATATAAGGTTGCTAATTAAAGAAACTGTTGGTCTATCCTCGTTCCCTCAGGAAGTCCAAGTGAGGCTTCCTCCACCTTCAGGGGTGGTCAGGAAACTCCAAAGTTCTCCCCACTTATTACGTCACAGCTGTGACACCGTTTAGTATTAAAAATAATATTTTCAAACGAGATTGAACTTGAGAAAGGAAAGCAGATTGCTGAGAGTTGAAAGGAACTGTACGATAAGAAATACCCCTCTTCTTGTAGGTGTGTTAGGGAAGGAGGAGCGGGGATGATGACGTCATCGAAGAAGGGCAACCTTATCAGGTAATGGACGACGCGGGAAAATTATTCAAAAGCCGTTTTATTTTCGACTTGTACATTCGTAACAACCCCCTAATAAAGCCACCACTATTAGCAGAGGGGAAAAAAAAGTAAATTGGACGTCTTCTTCGTCGTCGTTGTGAAGCAGATATTTATCTTACAGAGGGTGGTTTTTTTCTTCTTTTTCAATGCGGTTGATGACGAAGGTTGTGGTGGTGCGTTCCCCCCTCCTCCCCCCTCTTGCCCTCTCGGTATCATCCCCATTTTTTTCTTATCTTTTTCGCGTCTGTCCTTTCCTTTCCCATCCTCTCCGCCTCAGTTTGTTGGTTCCTGTTTCCAGGTTTTTGCTCGTTATGTCTGAGAAAAAAGCGCGGGGGAGTCGCCGCTCTAATAAGCACGTAGACGTGTCTGTTGGACAGGTTCCTCTTTTCTTCCCCTCTCTACCTTCCACCCTTAACAATGACGATTAATCAGCTCTCTCTCTCTCCGTCACTTTGTCCGTGTGTGTGTGTGAGGGCGGAGCGGAATCGCCAATTTCGCCAATGGCTGATGACCGAAGTCAATATAGTAAAGTGGTCGCTGATAAAGACCGGTACTACCTGTAATTTCACAGGTGAGTCAGGCGACATTAAAAAAAATGGGGAGACGGAGGGGGGAACCACCGCGAGGAGGAAGACGAAAGGGGTGGGGTGAGGGGACAAATGAAAGGGAAGAGGTGTACATTATAAAACACAAAAGGGAAAGAGACAGAATAAAGGAAATATAGCAGAGTGTGTGTGTGTGTTTAAGGAAATTACGGGGGAAATTTCCCAGAGTTCTTCAGAGAAACTTCTCTCAAGTTAACGATAGCCACGTTCGAAATTTATATACTAGTAAATACTACTATACATGATCATTTATCAGTAATTATGCCCGCTGTGTGTGTGCGTGCGGCGGCGACGACGACGATGTTCGCGAGAAATTTAAAGTATCATAACTAATAAAAAATTATTAGTTACATTTAAGCATTATTTTTCCCGGGCATCGCCGGCCACCCAGCTAAATGGCAACTACACTTTACGTTTCTTGAGTGGACGTTGCGGAGTGAGAGTGAGCAGAGGAATATGCAATAACGCCGACCGCAAGAGCCGACCGACTCCAAGAGGTTAATCCTGCAGCATGATGATGCTTTATACCGTGACTAATGGACTAATCCTCGACGTTGCATTATTGGCTACAATTCCTATTAGCAATTTCAATTCCGAAAGCTGTACCCCGCCCCTCGCCTCCCCCTGTCGCTCATCCTTCCTTCCTTCCTTTCTCTCCCTTTCACTCCCTCGACCGTCAAATTGCCCGGCGAAAATTATTACTTGCGGACGACGTTGACCCTGGCGAGTCATCCATGTTGCTGTGACACACAACAGTACAGTACAGTATGTGGAAATCCTGTTAGTGATAACTTGATCACGCCTTCCTTCCTTTATTTAAATGTCCTCGGCCAGGACAAACTTTAAACTACATTTAAGGTTCAACCTTAACCTCCAATCATAATCTGCTTAAATGTTCAATCTTAATCACCACGTCCTTAATAGTCAATCTTAACCTCCTTAATGTCTAAAATCCATTTTTCTTGGGCTTTTAATAATTTTTCCCCACTCCCACGTTTCATATTCCATGGTGGTGGGGTCCGATATTGTCCAATAACAATTCTTATCTCTCCTCTCTGCGAGGAGCCGTTTACCCCTCTCCACCGACGATTTTGTTGGTAAACACCATCCTCCTTACAATACCTCACGAAAAATCCCAGTCGCGCCGTCGTGTCGAGCTTTTACTACCTCTGCTTGTCTGTAATCTTCGTCTTCCCTCACGCTGCTTGCCTTTGATTTCGTACCGCCAAATTTTGCAAGTAGTTGTGTTTTTATAATTACAAACTCCCTCACGAGATATATTTCCTATGTTGTGATGTAAGTAGCTAAATAATTTAGAGAAAGTTAATAAAGTAAGATTTAAAGTTTCAATACTGAACAGATCAGACTTCATCAGAATAGGTGAAAATAAAATAAATTAACGAATCTTTATCAACGATCGAAAGGAAAAGTAGTAGAAATATAGGATCTTGGTAGCAGCCTGGGACTTGAATATTAACGATAAGCACTCGAGAATTCTAAGAACTTTTATAAAAAAAACAATAAAAGAAGGTAACTGGTTTCTATGAGACTAGGAGCCAAGCGATTTCTCCTTAAGGAAGCGCAAACTAAGACTAAACATTGGGACTGAGTCTGATTGATCCCCAACACTCTGTGTGAATTTCCGCGGAGCATGGGAGAAATCCAATCACAGTCCAGAGTTTAATCACGCGGGTCCCTTTCAAAACCCGTTCAAACCACGTAAATGCCAACACATCCTAGGAATCCGAAACTATAAAAAAACTGTGGACCTCTCCTGGTAACTGGACGCTTCTGTTGCTTCCTGCCGAGTTATTTCTTAGATTCAATCAAATTCTAATAAAGCCTTAAGTAATACTTAATCAAAAATATACTGGTCGATATATGACAGCTTTCTAAACATCTTCAGATAGTTCGATTCTTGTCTCAGTGAGCAAGCTTCCAGTCTTGTTCAATATTTACAAAGGCGTAATTGGACATGCGTACACTGGACCCTGAGGAGGAATAGTTCCCTACTCGACGTCATGGACTTGAAGGTTCTTGGTGGTTGTTCAAGAAGAAGAATAAACTTAGTAGAAGGTAAGGACCAAGGCAGCGTGGAGGAGGACCTTCAGTCACTACACTTGGTAAAATAATAGTATGTTTATCAAGCATAGTAAATAAATAAATAAACGTATTTTTTTGCAGTTTGAGAATGATAATCGACTAAAGATATCATTGAAATAAATAAAAACTCTTTGGTGGCTGATTTATGGGTTATACGTGAACAATAATTACAATTAATAGATGACTGTTAGTAACAAATCAGTTCAACAGCCTAATTAGTCAGAAATAAGATTAATTACAAAACTTTTGTTCCATTGTAACGATAACAGCATGACGTGTCGTCCCTCTTCAGGTGCGATCATAAATTATAAAGAACTAAAAATTCAAAGGAACGGAGATTTTACTAACAGGCCGTATAGGTAGTAACTTGCTATAGGGTCGTATGCCGGAGCAGTAAACAGCCACCAAGAGGTTAGGTTTAGGCCACGCATGCTGTGACGTAATGCCTGGAACTGTCGACATCTATCCATGGGGTGAATACGGCGAAATGAGCTTTTCCGACATAATTCATGGGGTGATGGAGGAACTTTAATTTAAAATTAATGAGTATACCAGACAAATAGATTAGTTAGGAGTTACAGGATCATGTTAATGACGTGTAAATGTTGTAACTTGGTTTCGTTGGGTTGTTTACAGCTGGCTGGGGTAATTTATTTAATGTGGTGTAAACGGACTATATTATTTAATGTTCCCAAGTGATAAACATCACGGCGGCGTGCTGTGGTTGGATGTTTCCATGTGCGACATTACATAAATAAATATTCGTATCAAAACGAACAAACAACTTTTATTATATTTTTACAAAATGGTTAAACCGTTTTATAATGCATGAAGAAAACACGAGCACTCTATATCTCAGGCCTAATGGGTATAATATTTTTGCCAGTAGTTTTTCCTCGGTCTTGCTGTACCATGGTATGGTTGTAGCTGTTTCTGTTGCACCAGTAGTAAGATGGACTGGAAAGAGGACAGGATCTGGTGCTTTGGTTCGCGTCTCAGGAAATGCAAGCGTGACGTCACTGGTCCTGACGTGACGTCACTGGTCGTCAGCCACTCGTTTCAACGTACAAAGTACATGTAATATTTGAAATGAATATAATTAATAACAATGGAAACAACAATTTCGGTTGACTTATATGAATTAAAATTATTTAAGTAAATTTATTCAATTAACTAATTGAATAGATTGTTTATATATATAAATGTATACAGACAATGAATCGTCTCCCTGGGATGTCTCCCTAACACACATCCAGCTCCAAGCAAAGCAAAGGAATACAGACATCAACAATACGTTCAGTTCAAAGAAAATATAACTTCGATTGTTTTTCGTTACTGTTTATTCATTGTAATTTTCACTATTTGTGACCTTCAGTATTAATTTCCTTTGTGGTCAACAATTTAACATCAAACGTATATTAATGTTACACTTTTAAATTAATTTAAATCACGCGAAAGAAAAATAATAAATGGAAATGACATATTTGCGAACCCAAAGATATTTCTGTTTACAACCAGGGAGATGCTAACATACCAGAGACGTTGTTGCTTACGCGCGAATTATTACTATATTTGAAAAGAAAAGAAATGCGCGGTAACGTGTACGTATGTCACGTTACACATGAATAAATGGATTTTTGATGCCATTCAGATAGTGAAGTTTGGTAAGTATCTAGTAAATGGTTTAAGGGATGATAGAAAAATATATCATCCAAATAGCTGAAATAGCTAAATTAATATAACTGCGGCTGTTAGTATTGTTTAATAAACAACAACAGCTGCTTGTAATGGAATCCTGTTGAAACCGTAGCGAGCAACAGCAAGTGCGAGTTGTTCTTTCAGCCCCAGAGGGGAGGAGGGTGTCCTTTCTTCCTTCTTTATCCCATTATATCCCGCGACTGTTACAAAGAAGCGACACCGAGGCCAGCTGCAGAGATCAAGTAGGTAGCTCCCTTATGTAAGGAAGGAATTAGCAGACGCACGAGTGCGCCCCTGAAGGCTTCAGGTATGTTTTTCTTGGGGCTCCTTTCACGGACCCGCCCCAGATTAGTTCTGGGGTGGAGGACCCACTTCAACCCCGCGTGTAATGTCGTGTTAGGATAATCCTTCACGGGAGAGGACGCATCATGTTAAGAAGCCATTCATCCATCGTGGCACGGCGCAGGCTCGCCAACTGCGGCGGCGGTGCACATTACCACGGTCATCATCAGTCATACAAAAACCCTCTTAACCGGAGCCGACGTCACTCCGGTGTCCGTGACTGCACGAGCACAAACTGCTTGTTTTCCACGGTGATTGAAGGAGCGAGTCCGCAGGCCGCCGAGGTGTGCCTGTGACGTCACGAGCTGCGAATGAGACGCTGTTGCAATCTCTCACTTCCGGATGTGGAGGACTCTGTGGCAATATCGCTGATTGTACTAATATATCTATAGCTAGCGAGTCTGCGTAATGAATGCCGGCCCACGTGAGAGATATTTGTGGCGGCTTCGCTCATATCGTCGTGAAGGGTGAAACGAGGGCGCGGAGGGTAAACGGGGACAGGCTTTCATCCCCCGGCGGCCGTGAGTCATCAGCGTCCCTTGTCACACACGGTCACGGGGTCTGTCCTGTCCTCTCCTCTCCTCGAGGGTCGCCTCAATTTCTTCCGCCGTCGTTCCATTCGTGCCTTATATATGTTATACATATTTTTTTCCTGATTAGATCGCATAGATATTCATGTCGATCACTCAGAGGGGGGGAACGTCTCCCTTTCTCCCACCCTCGCCGATTTTCAATTCCGATTCGGTTAGTTAGGATTTTTGCCTTTGAAGCCGCCGTTTAACGAGTCTAAGTTCAATGTCTGCAACACCGCTATGGTGCATTGCACAAAGCCAAGAGTTGGAACTTTCGGGAAAAAGAGGGACGCTGGAAAATCCCGTAAAGGGACAAACAAGTCTATTTTGGCCCCCTTTCTGAGAAAGGGCTAAGGAGGGGATATTGGGTTTAGCCATAGGCTGGCCAATAACAGGATGAAAAAAAAAGTAGAGAGGAAGGGAGAAAACGTTTAACCGTAGTCTCTGAGATTCTCATAGACGGACACTTGTGGTAAAGACGGCAGGTGGCGCCCAAAATCCCTGACCACGTGGTACCCGAAGTGTGCCACGCCGCAGTCACTCCGGAATAGTAAATCAACAATTATTAAGGACGGGAAAGAGAGACAGAAAGTTGGTGACTTTCCTGAAGATGGCAGGCACCATGAGGTTCTTGAATTTTCGGAGGCACCGTCCCCCTTCATCTGGAAGGCTAGGACAACATTTCCAGTGACAGCCAGCCGTCGACCTTTACGTAAGGAATCTGTCTGTCCCACGAAAAGAAAAATTACAACTGAATTTAGTGAATTGAACGGAATCAATTATGTGCAGTAGAAAATTTGACCAACGATACTACAACTACTACTACTAGAGTCACAAAGTGCATAGTTTATTATTAAAATTCTTATTCGGGGTTTTGAAAAATATAAAGCGCGTAATAAAACTTTAACCTTGACCAGAAATGAAGGCATTAAATATATTTCCCTGTATTCATGGAAAGGTACAAAGCAAAATTGTATTTTTTTTCTTCAGATTAATGTCTGAACCTCAATAAAGATATTTGATAAAGTATTAAATCTGATGGACAAAACGTAGTAATCAACTTTGGGGGTCTTGAAAATTCTTTTTAGAAGTCAAAAAAAAATTATTTTCTTTCCTGTGAAAATTGTGAAAATTTAAATCATATTGGATTAATTACACACAGCTGAAGAGGTCCATGAAAACAGGGAGGAAACGTTTTAAAGTAATAATATATTTTAAGAAATTTTAATTTTCAACCCATGATACAGTTTTATTTTACGGACGGAAGTCAAATTAAGTCCCCAAACTTATTAAATAAATGTATATAATACAAGGAATTCACTTTAACTATAAAGCATAACACTCTAAATTATAATTATTAATTGGTCGTTTCAAATTTAAAAAATCAGACACGTTCAGTGATATATTACACGTATTCAATAAGAAAAGCAAATATGACGATTACTCTAAAAGACAAGATTTGCCTCATTTTATAGAATCTTGTACAATATAAATATATAGACTGTTGGAAATATTCCAATTTTAGTTTCCAAAAAAAAACATACATCTTTCGACTGTAACGGATTTTTTTTCCGTGGCAGGGGAGGGAGGGTAACAGGCTTTGTGAGGGTGATCCTGAAACAGGGAAATACCCTTTAATAGCATAGAAAGGGAATTGAAAAGGAGGGTAGGATGCGGAAGGTATCCTACTTTCTCAACCCCAGGGGCTAATGAAAATAACAATAAATCTAAAGTCAAAATTAATCAAATCCGTGAGGGGAAGGCGACGAGAAAGGGGCGCAAATTGAGGTCACAGGAATGTCTGTGGGCGGTTCAATTAAAACATTATTTACTATAGGAAGGTTAAGCATAAAAATGATGAAATAAGCTACTTGTTGAGGGGGGGGAAGGAAGAGGGAGGAGAGTATATATTTTAAAACATAAATTTAAAGACGGTGGCAGGAGGAGCAGGGGTTGGTCGCCCTCTCTTTAACATCATCGCTTATTGCAAACATGTATTGTGTGCAAGTCGTTCTTTATGACCTTCCCCAGCCCGAACAGTAAATTAGAACGAGTAACAATTCCTACAAGATCATAAATAACGTTTTCCCTTCAGGGTTGTTGTTGTTGCAGGGGTAGGGGAACAGGGACGACGGTTCTCTTCTTTGTTGCTTTGCCGCTGCCGTGTGTCGGTGTCTCGTGTCACCGTATTAGCCTTGACCGAGGTACAATACCGCAACATCCTGCAGCTACAGCTACAGCTGGACTCGCTATTATTACACATGTTGGCTTAGATTATCCCACATCGACTGCGCGCATAACTCCTTGCGCATGACGTGACGTCATCAGCGTACCAAATACAAAGTGTCATGAATTGCGGGTAAAAAAAAGGCAATACAATGAGGGCGTGCGACGTAATGAGCGGCGTGAAGTAACAAGCAAGTCGTTACGTGTGTATTGATATAGGGAAATAACAGTTCTCGCTAAGTAGCCTGATAAATGGAGGCACTCTGAAGCCAAGACATGAAAATTACTCTCTCCTACACCACTGCTCTGTGTAGGGGAGGGAGGGAAGGAGGACTGAGGGGGGGTGGAAGAGACGTTTTCAAGTAGTCCCGTGGGAGGACATTAACAGTCATGCGATCCTCGAATTAATACAAAGTGTCTGTCCGGCTCGGCAAACATCTCTACCGTTTCATTTCCCTGATTTACTTTTATGGACTTTAAGCGTGTAGAAAATATTCCATTCTTCTTCTATAGCAATGAATAAAATTGAAGTGTCTGTCTGACTGACAGTCTGTCAGTATTGAAATGAATATGGATCTGTATTTATTATTGTAGGTGGAATATAATATATTAATAATAAGCTTTGGAATTCCCGTCGCCTCAAAAGAAAACTTCCGATTGACCTCATCCTTCCTTCCCCCTGATCACCCTAACCCACTCTACCATCATGTCCACATCCTCATTAATCCTCCATAAATCAGTTCACTACCTGTCAATCCTCAACCACCTAAGTCGTATGCCGCCCCTCAGGTACTCGCAAAAATAAATAAACACAACCAATTCTCCTAAAGTAGGTTAATTAAATGAATTAACCTATCTTCACGTTATCATGTTAATTATATACCTTTTTAATATTGTATATACTGTATCGTTATCGTCCTAACTGATAATCTGTACGATAAAAGTTTTTAAAATAATAATAATAATAAAAAAAGCTTTGGAATAAAAATAAGAAAACAATTTACTTTAACAACAAACATATTTACATAAATAATTACAATTTTTATATTTCTATCTTTATGCCAGCAGCTCTTACCCAATTCAAACTACAAATATATTTCAACAAAAAAATTATTCAAATTAAATTCTTAAAACTAACAATCTTCTAACTCTTTACTCAGGGTCGCATATTATGGGCCTTCTCATAGATCAGAATATTTTACACAGCATCTACTCGGACCTGGCTGGACAGAAAATCAGCAAAGAGTCACAGCCTGGGTAATTACCGTGTCGGCTTAGTGAATATTCCAGCTCCTTCCTACTAATTGGGTCGTCCTCTCTCCAGTTTACAGCCGGCGTCGCTGCTATTCTCCCTTGTTTACAATTCCTTGCCACAATTCCAACCACCTACAACCTGTCTCGGAATCTCTCTCCGAATCTGTTCTCAAAAAAATATCTGTTGTCCAAATCTCCCCTCCAAAAATCAGTCTCAAAATCTCTCCGCCAGCATTTTTAAAATCTCCTCTTTACATTATCTCACCAAAGTGGCAGGGATGGATATCCATTAATAACATTTATGGTTCAAAATTGGGTAAATACGCCACCCGATGCCGCCAACTCTCACCCAAGGTGCGACGCGGAGTCTGAGTTTTATTGCCCCCGGCTCATACGCTGACTCCTTTCTTTTGACTCCGCACTGTCGAATGTTCGAGCAGATGTGTCTGACCGTTACAGTATGTTTGTCTCGAATAGGTTTCGAAAGGGCTCGACGGATTTCAATGATCATTTCAGGGTTTAAAAAATGGAGATTTAATTTAAATATTCGTGCATATGTAACTTCAATATATTTCGGAAGGTATTAGTAAAATATAAATAAAAATATTAAATTTTCTGAGAGGATTTCATATGATTGCCGCGGCGTGAAAACCAACTGCGAGTTATAAGTCCTATATCATTCATGCCACGTACTATCTTTTGTTGCAGCAGGATGAGAAAAAGTTGACTTCTTTGGATCGTCGACACGATCTATACATAAATTGGTTTTATTTCTCGCGTCAGGTAATTGCTAATATGAAAATAAATAGGAAACTATCGAGTTGGGCGTAATGCGAGTCGCTTTGCTACATTATCACATTTAATATGCGATTTAAGTACAAATTTAACCATTAAGTGGAAGAAAATTTTTATTCTCTTAGAATACTGAATATTTACAGTAAATAAAAAGACGGCCGATAAGTCAGCATATAAATTCGGGATTAATTATTAAAAAATGAAGTTTCGCCTCCTTTTTGAGATTTCCTCGGGCGTAAAATTTAGCAATTCATCATATTTACTCCTTGACTCTATCAGACGTAAAGATTATTGAATGTACATGTGCAGAATTACATGTGAAGAATTTAGTGTCGGGTATGGACCATCTCCAGGGACGATTACGTCCGAAATCAGTAAATTTGATGAATTGCTAAATTTTACTCTTGAGGAAGTCACAAGAAGGAGACGAAACGCCATTTTGGAATAAATAGTGATAAATTTATATGCAGATTTATTGGCTGACTTTTTATTCATATAAAATTTTAAAGTCAGGAAACAATGTTGAAAATATATTTATTTCTGCTATCGTAACGTATTTACACCATTATATTTCACCTATCTTTATATTTATACACAAGTAACTGATAAAAAATTTATTTGAGCTTCTATTTTTCCTTTAAATTATTTATACAGTAATTTAATTCAATCCACGGGGTGGTTCATTGCTTCCAAATATTTCTTCCCCTGTAGATTTAATGGATAAAAACATTTAAAAACTCCCGTTTTCCACTCAACCGTTTAAAGTTTTCCCTTCCATCTTTCAATAAGGTAAAATTATGTAGACTGCGATTAACAATCTCTGTAAATATAAAATGTTCAACTAATTTATTCGTTTATTAATCTTAAGTCTTTTTGCTGACATCGACTACAGAAATCTTAAAAAAAATTGTTAAAAAATCATTGTGAAGGAGCGAAATACTCAAACAAGAATCTGTAAAGTAGGCGATTTGAAAACTATTTTAAAATGTTAAATTTAAAAGGTCCATTTATTACGTTTTCCTTATTTTTTAGATAGTTTTCTCCTCATATTTTGAACGTTGTCAGGTAAAAAAAAAATTTACAGAAAATTTAACTAAATAATAATTTCATACCAAAACTTAATTCGGTTCGTTAAAATGATGATAATGTTACCTCCAATCTTGAAGCATGTAAATTTGGTACAGAAGATGTAGAGGTTCAAAGATAAATCTTTTTGTCCTTGACTTCCACCGAGGACAATCAAAGTGATATTCAAGAATGCAAAACAACAGCATATGTATACAATATAAAATAGGAAGTAAAGAAGGGTACACAAAATTTGACCATTAGGCAGTTAAATAAAGTAGACATTTTAAATTTGTGGGAATTAAGATAAGTAGAGATGCTTGACATTAAATCTTTGTAATAAATGTTTAAAGAAACCATTGATAATAAAAATGATTATTGTAATGAATATTACCTAGAGAACAGAAACTAATAATTTTCTGGCTTTAGAGTCAGATTTGTGTAATTTTCCCCCTACAATTAGAATAAACGTTTTATTATTTTTAATTAGCTAAAAATGCAACCTATACACAGTATACATTTTTATAATTATTTATTAATATTGCAGCTAGTACAGTTTAAAATTATAATAATCTTTAAAAAATCTTTTCTTTCGTTATTTATAGTGACGTTTTTTTATTATTTTGCTTGTAAAACCCTTGCCCTGTTGTTACTATTATTTAATTAAAAACCTCTTCACATCACACCACTTCCAATCACTATAGGACCCACTTTACCTGATGACAATATTTATTTACCTCCACCCCAGCCTCACTCTTCCTTATTAATTCTTTCATCCCAATTTATTTTTCATCTCCAAGTACATAAAAAGTCATTATTTTTCCCATCTATAATAGTTTGGTCGCTCTTCTTGTGTTGGTAATTTAAATGATTATTATTTTCAATTGATACCTTTCGACTACTTCTGTTTTATCTCATACTTTTTACCCTGAAACCTTTATAAATCACGAAGTTATTTAAATTTGGTTGGATGATTCATCTAATTAAAATTTAATTTCAGTTCATCCCCATTACAAAATTCTTCTTTCACCTTTTCTCTCCAATTTACTAGTTTATGTTTTGACTAAATAGAAAATTAATATGTAAATAATTTTATGGTCTCTTAGATTTGAACTTTGTCACGCAGATGTTTAAGGAATCGTAATTTATGGCATCTTAATATTGCATCTAGTGTTCAACGATGCAATTTCACTAGTAACATAATTTTCCCGTGGTTTATCCCCCTCGTCTTCTCTGCCTCTTCTTTTCTTCTACAATAATCCTGATGACTTAAAAATAATTTTATTTACCCTACCCAGAGAACTTAATTTTGTGTTTTCTCTTTACCCCGTTAAGAAATTTTCCCTTAAAAGTCATTCTCCACTACGTTAACCTTCTCCTCCGCCTCCTCCTTCATCTTCAAATAATTACATAACGGCCCCTCCTTTTATTTTCTGTCCCCACCTCTCCCCTCCTTTCAAATTCAATCATCTCCTCGTCCTCACCTCCCCCCCAATTTCTTTTGCAAGACCAGATGGAAGAAGAAAATTTTCCATTCTTTTTCCTGCTATCAGTTTAATTAAAAGATTTAACTGAAAAAAAATGGACGAGAGAGACAAAGCGAAATGATTATTAGTAATTAGATTGCTCGAATTAATTACTTCTAATTAAGTATAAGAGAGAGAGTCTGTATTTTTTATCAAAAATAGGGAATGATACTAAAAATAAACAACAACAAAATTCAGATAAAAATAAACAATAATGTAACTGAATAAACATAAAATGCTAGTGGCGTTGATTATGTTATCATTCTATTATATTAAAAACACAAATCTCGTCTCAAAACCCCCTCAAAATAAAACAGAGAGAGAGAGGGGGGGAGAGGTTATTTTTTAATAAATTAAAACTAATTATTTGTTATTTGTTTATCGTTAATAAGCACACGAATTGCAAATACAGGTCTGGGGGGAAAGCAAAATTAACAGATGGAGGGGGAAAATATTAGTAGAGGGACAGTAAAATATTTATGTGTAAATATCACATTATTAGTTTCAATATTGGGCGATGCAGATACCACAAAATAAATTAGAAGGAAAACAGGTTGTTGTGGGTGATGCATGGATGAAACTGAAGCAGGGGAAAAGGGGGAAGTAATTAAACTCAAATTCTAGGAAATTAATGGTTTTATTATATTTTAAATTTTGATTTATTTTCCACTTTACAAATATTTGATGATTTCATATTCATAAAATACAGGAAAATTGTGAAATTTTAAATAATTTAAAATTAAATCATAAATAAAGTACAAGACGTTTCGGCCCATTACTTCAGGGACATCCTCAGTTGTTCGTAATAAATAATTTAAAACCCTAAATAAAAAAATTTTAATGCTTCGGAACATCCAGAATCAACCGAAGTGGTCCTTGGAAGTATGGAACGAAGCGCGTCGTGTTTTTATTTCTGACTTTTGACCAGTTTATTCTATTTTTATTTTATTCAGTTACGATTAGAATATGTTAAAATATTGTTTTGATTATTTGAAGTCTGCCACAGAATATACATAAAGGAAAAATATATAATAATGGAGAAATTTATTTTTATAATTAACCAAATTTAAAGTATTTTTTAAAAATGTATATATAAATATATTTCATCTGCATCATCTTGAAAATAGCCAGATATAAAGGATGAAACGTTGTGATTTGTTCTAAATTATAAAGTTAATATATAAATAAGAAGGAACTGCGCTACGTCACCAGGAGCTCAACCATTTGCTTCTTCAAAACGAGATAGAAGACTGTTACGTCATCATGAAACTCTTATCCGTTCAAATAAAGTCCGCGAACCCGAGTCTTTACCCCCCGAAGCTCCCATAAGTACAGTGCAAGTAAAATTAGGAACGCGCAATGAGTTTTCAAAGTGTAGAATGAAGGGGAAAGTAACTCACAGTACAGGTGGTTTTCGAATGGAATCAGGATGAAAGTTCAAAACTAGTAGATCATTGGGAAAAGAAAATGAAACGGAGAGAATTAGGGTGAAAAGCTAACAGATATACTAGGGCAGGGCGAAGGATGGGCAGAAACAGTCACAATGTCAACAGGAAAAAGTGGAAAATGAAGAAGGATAGTGTAAATTCATAGCTGTAGATAACGATAGTAGTTAGATATGGGGAAGACTCTTCTACGGACTCCATCATTTTCCCCCCTCCCTCTCTCTCTTCTCTGTGCATCCTTGTCACATCTCTCTCTCTCTCTCTCTCTCTCTCTCTCTCTATATATATATATATATATATATATATATATATATATATATCTTCTCCATTGCCGAGACACCTTCACCTATTTTAGGAGGTATATGTACCGGGGTCAAAGACCTTGGGCATATGGCAAGAGCTGTCCGCTGATCCCATTGGATCAGTCGGCCAACTGCCTCCTGAAATTAGTGGAGACACAGAGAAGGGAATGCTGCGTCCCCACAGCAAACTCGTCTCCCGTCATTCGGAAGGGCGTGAGAATAGTTCCCAATGCTCGACCTACCTGATGCAGGTTTTCTAGGGTTTTCCCTGCTTCTCTTTAGGTGAAACACCGGGTAGGATCCTTAAACCATAGCCCGGGGGCCCTAGTCAACCCTTCCTGGGCTACCTTGCTCTACCTTCCGCATCCCCCCTTTTTCAATTCCCTTCCTATGCTATTAAAGGGGAGTTGCCCGTTTCAGGATCACCCTCATGTAGCTTGTTACCCAAAAAAAAATCTCTATTACTCTGTCCATCTCTCCGATCGTCTCTATCTCTCTCTTTTAATGTTTATATTTTTAGTGAAATATTCTTTATTAAAAATTCAAATGCATTTCCTTAAATTTTTATCTAGTTACCTGATTAAGTTCACAAACATGGACGAAACTTTGTACGTGTCTTAAACAAATATCGAAAATTGATTGGTCACATATTGGCTGTATTTTATTTCTAATTGTATGTTTTAATTTATGTATTTATTTACAGTATTCTATTTATAATTCAAAATTTGTACATTTTCAATTTATATCAAAATTTTCACCTTATTTTTCACATATTATGTATTACTGTCGTCTTGGAACAATGAGAAAAAAATCAGATATCCACACATATTCGAAACTTACATATGACACACAATTACTCTATTATCCTACGATTATTGTATAAATACCGAAACAGGAACAGGATGACTAACAATGAGGATTGAAGAACAATTAACTACTTTAGTTAGTATAGTGTATGCAAAGTTAGCAATATTCAGTTGCCCTCAAATATTTCTGTTGAGCATTTTCTTTTCCCCCTAGAAGTGGACGTAAAGTAAACTCTGCCCACGCGTGCGTCAGCTTTCTTCGTCTCTTTAGTAGTGTAAATGAATTGAAAGAAGATTTATCAACCTACCGTGTTGCGACAAGGTGATTTTTTTTTTTGCTCCTCACTTTTGCCCTGTTACTCCTCCTTGTAAGACCCCGTGTGTGAATTTCCCCCTCCTTCCTCCTTCCTTTATGTGGTCTTGGTGTATCCAGTTTCTCTCCACTCAGGTAACAAGATTAGTTACTGTTAGCTTCTCTGGTTTCATAGGCAGCATTGAATCATGGCAACGGCCGCTTTCTTCCCCCTCCTAAATCACGGTTCTCGCACAACCTTTTACACACTCCTTCCTTGGGTGGTGATAGTCCTCCTTCCTTTACCTCCAGCTATCATGGCCTCACTCGTCAATTTAAAAATACGGAATCCATGTTTCTCCCTCTAAGATCCTTCCTTCCGAACAGTTACGACCGATTAAAAATCCAAAAACGATACTCATCAAGCTAACAGTAGTAACTATTTTACCTTCTTGATTGGGATCTTTCCACTCCTCGACATATGTTACTTGTGACATGCCACTTGACGTCACATTTTTTTAAATTAATATTTTCCTAGTTTTAAGTTTGTGCTATTTTGATTCTGTCTATGAATGTTATTTGAATTTTGTTGAAATCACCTGATGATGAAGAGTGTCTTTCACTAGGCGAAGTAAGATCTTACTATAAAAAAGGCAGTGAAAAGTAACTAGAATATAAGGACAAGAAAGTAGTAAGAGAAGGACATCTATGCTCTTTAAGGTATATATAGAACAGGCAATGAAGAAAGTTAAAAAGGAATCATACTGTAACGACAAGAAATAGAAATCCCACGTTTTGCTGATGATGTTGAAGTAACAAAAGAATGCTTGGAAACCGTAATTAATGGCATGAACGTGATCCTGGAGAAAGAGTACAAACTTAGGATTAATAAAGAGGAAACCTAGATAATCGAATCTAGTATGGGAAATAGTGGAATAAAAAAGGCTCTCAGATTGCGGAGGCATATTTTGGAGGAAGTTACTTGGGCAGCATAATAACTAGAGTAGGATAGTGCAGGCAAGAAAGAGGAATTTATTTACGGCTAATATAAATATGAATGCCTCACAACCCAGAGGCCCTGGATTCGAATCCTGGCACGGGCTTGGACGTTTGTGATGTCATGGTCACTCACGGAGACTGGGGGTTGAGACTGATGGAGAGTCGACACGCTGACCACGTGTCACTCCATATTCCGAATGTGTCATGTAAGATGACAGTCCGCAGTCGTCCTGGTAGGCCAAGGTCCATAATGGGCTGCAGAGCCAAAGAAGAAGAAGAAGATAAATATGAATATTAGGAAATGTTGGTATGGAGAGTGGCTTAATATGGGAGCGAACGTGGATGGTAGGATTGGTGAAACGAAAAGAATAGAAACTTTTCAAATGTGGTGCTATATGAGAATGATATGGGTGGATAGAATCACTAACCAGGAAGTTCTGAGGAGAATAAGGGCAGAGACAACAATATGGAGGGCATTGACCAAGAAAAAGGGGAAAATTAATAGGCCACGTTTTAAATTAGCATTAGAGGGAAGTGCACTAGACGGTGGCAAGGATGGAAAACGCCAAACTGACATGAGATGATGTGGTAGTTATGTGGAAATGAAAAGGCTTGCACAGATTAGGTTAGCATGGAGAGATGCATCAGACCATTCTAAGGACTGAAACTAGAACAACAAAATATGTGATCTTTGGTCAACGACGGGGAAGACGGATGACTTGGAACTGTATAACAATTTATTTCGATGATCGTCGAAGGAATTAATAATTTTGCAGGCCAATATTTTATTAAATTGGAGGAAGGTAAATTTGGAGGTTTAGTGTTGAGACGTGTTGGGTATTTTGAAGAAATGTATATAAAGCAAAGAGTGTCCCTCAAAGAGAGTAAATATTCATAAGCGTGTGTTAATATTGGCAATTTACTGTAAACAAATAAACGTAGGGTGCAGTAAGTTACATAGCGCATCGTTTGGTTATGAGCCGGCTTTGGTCTGTCACGGAGGAGACTGTAAAGCGGCGTTGCCATGGTTAAGAAAGAGTGTTTGTACAATTATAGTGGTTATTGTGTAGTTTGTACGGTTTTATAGTGATTTTTTTAATTTCTTGGGCATAAGTTTTAGTACACTTTTTTTCTGTTCTAATATTTGTTTCCATTTCTTATTTTCATGTATTCCTCAACTTCGTACATCAATGCGAACAAAAACTAACGTCCCGAAGTAACGTGATAACGAGTCATGGCCCCATAGTTTACCTGGTTACCTGTAACATTGCACGGATCCTAGGCCGGTCAGTATCCAGAGGCGGGCTCCTGAACACTGCTACTGGCAGAAAAGTAACATAATACTACACCTTCCTTTAATTGCGTCAAAATGAGTGTCTGAATTTAAAAGACTAATATTGTTCATCGTTGCGGATTTGTTGCTTATATTATTTGTTATCCTGGTGTGGTGATTCATGACCCTTACAGTCGGGTAAAGCAAAAATAATTTATTTGTTGTTATTTACGTATACAGGACGGAAGACGAGAATGGCTTGGTGGGGCTGAGTAGGCGGGAAATGTCGGCGGGAAAACGTCACCGTCTGTAACATTGTTGGCTGCAACATTGTTGATGGCCTGGAGTAGATTAGATTGGACAGTTGGTGCAGGGAGGCTGCCTGAGAGAGACGCTAGGGAGAGACGAAGCAGTGGCAGAACAAGGCGACATGTATAAAATTTAGTTTCGAGAAAGGAGATTCATTTGGTGGGAGTACAGAAAATAAAAAGACAACATTTGATCTGAAGGAGAGGCGCTAGAGAATCTTAATATGAAGAAGACGTGACCCAGCAAAGGAACAACCGGCATACGAACAAAAACGAAGAACGACGTCATCAGGCCCTTGTTAACATCCGGTAACGGCAATTTACCTCGGTTTTTCCACACAAACCATTCTCGTCTGATTCGCGAATTTAATTTTCAACTATATCGTTCGTCACCCGCGTTCCCGGGAGCAGCCATTTAAGAAGCTGCGTAGAGTATTATTTTTGCTTTTACCGACTGAGCTAATGATTAAATTGATATCGTAAATTTATATGTTTTCCACTATAACTTAATTTGAGTTATATTTCTATTCAAATTAAATACATTATTATTATTATTGTTCGTTTGATTGTACAACAATATTTTGATGGTGTAACCAACGAACACCACACTGGGACCTTATGTGCAAGAGCGTAGACGTGGCTTGTCAAATTGAAGGTTATTAGAAGACGGGCCCAAAAAATAAAGATTGTTCAAATATATTAATGTACTCTGTACATATGATTTCGTTAAATATTTAAAACGCTTTATTTAAAAATATACTGCTACACACTACGTTGACATATTAAAGCAAATATACCCTGTCTCAGCGGAGCAAAGATCCTACTATTCCAACGATCACAACATTCACCACGGATCTCTTTGGGCATATTTACAAAAAATAAAACATTCAGAGATTCTAAAATATGTATATAACAACAGCCATTTATTACAAATTGAAATAAAATTAATTTCGTTTTAGATTATAGAGTTGGTCACCTGGTTCGCGTTGTTATTGCGGCGGCTCTTGCGACCTGAGGCAAGCAACAAGAGTAGGTAGCAGGAACGCTGGGTGTGTTCATTCGACACAATCTTTGTGTCAGATTCCCAGTGTTAGGAGGCACAGTAAAAGGGTTGAGTGGAGTGTGCGGTGGAGGGAAGAGAGGGAGGGGGAATGAATAAAGAATGAAGGAAAGGACTGTCAATAATTGGGTCACTCAACTCTCTTTATTTGCGCAGCTGCTTCTGTCCTCGGATTTATAAGGCGAGTGTGGCGGCGGCTGCGTGTGTCCTCGACGAATCGGCCATTGTTTCCCTCCCTTTATTAGTATTGTTAAAACTGGCCAGAGTTTAATTTTTACTCGTCTCTGTGTGTTTCTGCCAAAGGTCCTGGTTGATGCTTCTGGTTCACACGCTCGACTCACTCTGCCAACATAATAAACCCTTAACCTCGACGAACCAATTCATTTAGTCCTTTTAATGTACGATTTCACGAGGCGTCGATTAATTTTCTTGACGCCTCGATTTTTATTTGATACTCCGAGGTATCGATACCGGGAATTGGATACTAGGATCAGACTTCGGCAGCAGTTGCGGTAAACAGCGAAGACCATCGGCTACGAATCGAATTTATTTAATATTCTTTCTGTTTGAATAATCAATTCCCGGGCTTGTAACTCGGAAGAAGTTCTCAGGCATTATATTTTAACAAAGGTGGTCAAGATTTTTGCACAGAAAGCCATGGAAACGTCCCTCTACGTTCATTCCATTCAGTTAGAAGTCCGATAAACTTTTGTTGAAACATTACAGTCGTCGTATGTTGATCAATATATTTCAACTTTAAAATCATTCAAGGCGCGGTTAGGATTTCCTTGGGAGTAAACAGCCGGACGTTGCTGTCTGAGAATTAACTCGGTAGAAAGCAACAAAAGTGTCCACAGTTTTCAGGTCGTTTTAGGTTTCAGTGGTGGGCTGACATAATTTGGGTTTAAACCAGATTTCAAGGGGACCCACGTGGCCGAACCCTGGACTGAGATTATTTCCCTTCCACGCTACACGCAGAGTGGTGAGGAGGACCAGACTCCATCCAAGTTAATTCGACACATTCTGGAGACATGGCTTGGCCCCTAGGTACAAAACATTCCTGTTATCTTTATTTCTTCTTATATTTAACTTCTCTAGTGGTCTAGTGACTAGCATCGCTGCCTCACGACCCAGGGGTCCCGGGTTCGAATCCTGGTATGAGCTAGGGGTTGTTCGTGTCGCCATGGACTCGAAGACCGGGATTAAGACTGCTGGAGAATCGATACGCGGACCCACGTGTCACTCCAAATTCGGAATGTGTCATGCAGTCGACCCAGTCGGCCAAGGCTCCCATTGGGATGTAGAGCCAAAGAAAAAGAAGAAGAAAATATTCTAGTGCGTATTAATTATGCTTATGCCACGTTACTGAGTCTTTCCTATTTTCTCTCCTGAATTCTCATTCTTTCGATCCCTGAAGAATATTAATCAGTTGATTTTTCCTTCGAGATATTCGGATCCAGTCTGGTTCTTCCCGTACCTTGGCTGAATCTTCAAAATATTACCATCCTACTTCATTCGAATTATCTGAGTTTCGCTACGTACAATCAGTGTTTATTGTTGAACGTGCTCGACATGGTCACGCGTGGTGTTGACGTCACAGAGCCCTGGCTTTTGTGAGAGTGAAGAACAATGACGGAGCACCGTGAGAGGGGGAAAGGGCGAAATCAAATTAGTGGAATAGTTGAGCTGTGCTCAGATTCGCGATATGGCATCCGCAAGCAAGTGGTGATTAGAATATGGAAGCGCGAGTGATGGATTGTTTCCCCCTCCCTCTAAATCCCCCGTCCAATCCCTCCCAATTTCCGTTTCCGTGGCGAGTTGCCGTTGTCATGGAGACGCGGCCCTGAGCTCCTCTCACACTGGGACTGAGAGGGACGCGCCAGATTCTTTAATAAAGAACAACGCCGTCGTCCTGACGCTAATGCGATGTAGATGGAGGACGAGATCGGTCACCAACAAGCAACCAAGCAATGGCTCTTGCATATTAAAGGGGGGGGGGATATTGCAAATTAAAATTCATCAGTTCTGGTCCCACGAGATCTGCTCCTGATGGACAAGCGGAGAGATGTTCAATCTGATGAATGCGATGCCGAGTTTCTTGCTACAGACGAGAAAAGGCACAGTCATACACAAATAGGCATCGGAGGAAAAATGCGGGGCAGTGGTGAAAGAAATTTCTGAAACCTGCAGTTCAATGGCTTCATTCTTCCTTGGGGCTAGAGGGCGTTGACCAACTGGGACGACTGCCGTATTAATCCATGACACATTCGGGATTTTTTCGTACTGTCACGTGGTCATCGTAGTGATCCTCCACCATACATTACCATGCCAGGAATACAAGTATTATAGTTTCCTTCAAAATATATCAATATTTATGAGTTTTCCTTCAGAAAATTTTAAGTTTCGTCCAGTTTGTTAGGTTTTCTTCGAATTATATCGTTTTTTGCTCCATCTCATTTATTACATTTTCTTAAAGACGTATTAGGTTTGTAGGAGTTATATCAATTTTTATTAAAACAGAATAAATTGGCATGGGGAAGGGCGCTGCGGGAGTTTTCTCGCAGGCGCTTCAGCCCAGAGTGACTGCGGGGCTTACCTGATCATGTCGGGAATGCCTCACACTCTCTCTGGGTACTTTTTATCAAAGTTCTCATATGCCGAGACACCTTCACCTATTTTAGGAGGTATATGTACCGGGGTCAAAGACCTTGGGCATATGGCAAGAGTTGTCCGCTAATCCCATTGGATCAGTCGGCCAACTGCCTCCTGAAACTGGTGGAGACACGGAGAAGGGAATGCTGCGTCCCCACAGCAGACTCGTCTCCCGTCATTCGGAAGGGCGTGAGAATAGTAGCCAATGCCCGACCTACCTGATGCAGGTTTTCTAAGGTTTTCCCTGCATCTCTTTAGGTGAAACACCGGGTAGGATCCTTAAACCATAGCCCGAAGGCCCTAGTTAACCCTTGGCTACCTTGCTCTACCTTCCGCATCCCCCTTTTTCAATTCCCTTCCTATGCTATTAAAGGGGAGTTGCCTGTTTCAGGATCACCCTCAAGTAGCCTGTTAACCAAAAAAAAAAGAATAAATTGGAATAATAATTAAAAACGTATTAACCTTACTGGATTTAAAATCAAATAAATTTAATTACTGGTAATATAAGTATGAATATTAGGAAATCATTGGAGTGGGGCGTTATATGAGTGCGAAACGTGTACGGTATAGTGAGAGTATTAGAGAGATAGAGTGGAGATAGAGAGGACGGGGGGGGAGAGCGGTAAGCGGTAACCAAGTGTAGAACGGAGAGACTATTTATATCTGTGGAATGGTCGCTAGTTTGATGGTCTTGAGAGAAGAAGATTAAATGAGCAAAGTGTTCACTCTCCGCCAAGGAAGTCGAAGGGTTCTATGTAGGGACCGGTACGAGATCTGAGGATGAGCGACGAGTTCCGGGAAACGCCGTACTTCCAATTCCGGGTTGGGAGGTTTTGTTTACAAGTCTGCTTATATGAGAAGGTCCATAAATACGACCCTAGATTAGATCTCATTGCTCTACATGTTAGTTTGTAACTAATTTAGTTTTTGTAAATATTGCATACAGAGTTTGTTGTCAATTCTAACAAAAGACCGGCTTCATAATACGAATTTGGTAAAATTATTGTATCATATCAACTATTATGTATAAATTTAATATATTCCCATTCATTTATATATATAATGTTTATTTATTTAAACCATTATAGCCATACATGTTATTTTCAAGCAGATTGTATTAAAATCGTCTCACAACTGGACGATGAATGATTGTTATCGTTGTGGTATTCAGTCTTAAGACTGGTCTGATGCAACCCTCCATGCTAACCTATCTTGCGAAAGCCTTTTCATTTCCGTATAACTAGTACACCCAACATCCTCTCTAATCTGCTTATCTTATTCCATCCTTGTCCTCCCTCTTCTGTTCTTACTCCACACACTTCCCTCTAATTTTGCAAGACCCTCGTATCTTAAAACGAGGCCTATTAATCTATCCGTTCTCTTAGTCAACGTCCTCCATATTATGAATGATGAATGATAATTTATGTTTAATTGAAAGGAAGTTATTTTTACTTTCGTGTGGCGCCCATAACCACACGATGGACGGATGCAAAGGCGTCAACCTACACAGGGACTAGCAGCATCAATTTAGTGAGAGCGAGCTCGTCGCTATAAATTGTTGCCGGTGTGACGGAGCGCCGCGACGCTGCTTTTGTGCCCGGTCAGTCGAAGGTGGCGCTGTCCCTCCCTCGTCAGAGATTCTTTTCTTTCATTGAATGAACCAGCGTTGCGTGGCCGCGAATATTTCAATGAAAAAGGGGGGGGAAGGGGGAAACAAGAGCGTATCGCGCTCCATAAATCACGTGGCGCCAACAGGTAGCGGACATGACGTGCCGCACGACCCACTTCCGGTGCTAATGCAAGTTCTCTCTCTGGCGAAGGGGGAGATAACTAACACAGTGACCAACTAACCGTGAGCCCAGAGGACGACAGCGACGACAAGAATCTCGGTCCCGGCGCCGGTCAACAGCGGGGAGAAGTTAATTACTGCTTGACCGGGGCAGTGGGAGTTTAACTCGTCCTAATAGTTTTGTTTTCCTCGCGCGCTTCACACACACACGCAGCGGGGGAAACGCTCGCTCATCATCAGAGCTTTTCCTCAACACGGCAAGACCTTTCACATGAAGCCGACGATCAGGGTGGACCACGAACCAGCACGCGGCCGCTTTTAACCACCCGAGCTATCCAAATCGACTTAAATAATCCATGTCATAGATTTACGTACACACTTTTCTACTACGTCACGTTCTTCACGGTGAACACGTCACGCAATTTGTCGAGAGAGACAAACGGCAAAAACAGAAAGAAAGAGGAAAGAGGCACACACACACACACTCACGGAGTATCCATGAGCCGTTGAATAGTTAACCAGCGAGCCTGTAACTTGACAACGATTTTAGTATATTATCTCACTCGCGTAACGAGTGGTAAACCTATAATCTGTTTGCGTGTCCGCGTAGAGGAAGGCAGTGTTGTCACGTATATATATATTGTAGCAGATCCGTCGTTCCTCCGTATTCGAGGATTTCTTAATTCCTTTAGGGCGCCAGGTATTTTTTTTATAAAAAAAAACACCAAAAATTGATTTTAATAGTTTTAATTTCAATCAGAGCATGAAAAAAAATTATACCTGCAGGGCGTGGTCATTCTCTCGTCGTCCCGCCGACACAACCTGCTTCTCCAATCACCCCATGACGACTCCCAACGTCTCGCCAGACCACATTGTTGGCCCGAGTTGCGTCAGTTCCTCAACAATTGCAACTCGCAAGCTGGCCTGCATTGTTAAGTGTAACTTCATGTTACAATATCTATATATATTATACAGATTACTGAAAACACCGCGATTGTTCGGCAACGCAAGGCTCGTACACGTTTTGTTTCAAGCGCTGTGATTCGTTGATTCAAGATTGTTTCACACTCTTCTGTATCCACCATCGGCCTTCAATTGAAAATGGACTTTACATCTAAAAATATTACGTCATAGGGAAAGATGTAATAATAATTATCACTAAACCAATAATATGACATGTAAATAAAAAATCCGGCCAATTTGTCGGCAAGCAAAATTGATATTTATTTAAGACATCTACAACGTTTCGTCCATATTTGTGCACTCCATCAGATAATTTTTAAAATGGATAAACTTGTACACACACGAGTATAATTTGACCAGAGGAAGTCCACAAGCACGGACTAAACGTTGTAGATGTTTTCAATAAATATCAGTATTGTTTTCTGACGAATAGGCATTGATTTTTTTATTTATAATAATAACTGCCATGGTCAATGATGTGTTTGTTTCACATAAAACATAATATTAGAGTTGTAATCATTATATACATAAAAGCCCTAAAACACTTCTTGCTGATATTATTAACGAAAATATTTTAATGGACACTCTGTGTATTAAAACAGAAGTTAAGTGCATTTTGCTACCAACATTTGAACAGAAAACAAAAGTTTCGCATGTAAATTAAAACATAATACTTTTTCAATAAGATGTATTATATATTGAATATTATTTATTAAATATTATCGATAATTAATTCATAAAATAAAATATCTGTAAAAATATATACTGTATATGGCTACTATTGAGAGGAACGATATTTTTTATAAAATTATGTATAGACTGTATATAAGATAATTTAAAATAAGAATAATGAAGTTGATAAAGATAAGAAATATTAAATTTTATTAGCGATTTAATTCTATACTTCATTCATATATAAAAATAACGAACTAGCTTTCTTATAGCTCCCATTACTAGAAAAGAAACGGTAATTTTAGTAAAAATTATTCGTCCAATTCTCTGACGTACATATTTATAAAATTCTTCTACTTCTCCACAGGATTACAATCCTACTATAGCCTTTCTGTGGCAAATTGTACATTTGCAATATAATTTTTCTCCTTTTCTTTAATAATCTTTCTTTTATTGGATTCTCATGATCCCATTATTTTGTGTTTCAGGTAAGGAAGTCACGTATCCAATAAATCCCCCACCTGACTGACTCAACATAGTGACCCGAGGTGAGTGAGTGACTTCGTTTAACTGTGTCCACATCCCCTTTCCCCCCTCTCTTCACCTGAAGTCACCAGGCGTCACTCTTCAGGCGGAGAAGAACACATAAAAAGAAGGTAAGTCTGAGCTGGTGCATTTCATAGTCAATATCTTCCTGTGATGCTGAAAGCCAAACAGGTAGGTTGTACAACAATACCCGGAGCCGTTGAATAGTAAACCAGCGAGTCTATTTGTTGGCTTACGGTGGCTTCGTCCGACGGCGCGTGTCGTTTCATTTCTTGCCTCTTTACTTCTCTTCAAAACTGCATAGTACTGTATCTTGTGGTAGCCAGAGGGCTGGACCCTGAGGATTTACTGTGGCATGAAACGGTCACTGGAATATTTCATTTGGAACGTTTGGTTCTAGACGTTGACGATGTCACTGCTTCCCTGAAATAACCAGTGTCCCTCTCCTTTACCCTCTTTTGAATCTTTGTCTTGTATGGGTAAGAGGTGCTCTGTTCAGTCCCAGTATTAAATGCCCATATTGTAGGCCAGGGTTCTCCGAATTAGGGCGCACTCTGTTTATGGTTCATGGAATACTGTTCTCCAATATTAATTTATTTTTCCCCAATTTTTGAACTTTAACCTTTGCTCGGACTTTGGCGGAGTGGAATAAAAATAAAGGAGTGGTGGGGGGGAGAAGGGAGTAATAAAACCCAGACATCAAGGCGCGCATGTGGTGTTTCCCAACTATGGTGAGATTTGGCGGCAACGCGTGGTTCTTTTCCCCCAGTTAATATCCATCCCTGGCATCTCCGGTAAATGAACTAAAGAAGTGGGGAAGAGGTATTAAAAAGGCTTGCAGAGAGATTTCGAGACAGATGATTGGTATTTAGGCAAGGGAGATTGTAGAGACGAGAACAGTGGATCAGATGAGATTAGAATCAGGTTGTGGAGACGAGCAGATGATCAACATTATCGGACAGGAAGTCCAAGGAGACGGGAAATTGTCCTGAACCAGGAAAGAATACCAGCACAAGCTCTGATTTGGATGTAGTATGACCCAAATTAGGAGGAAATTGCAGCGAGGAAGACGGTGCCAAGTCAATTATGATGACACGGTGATTACCCCTCTAACGTTTTGCTGATTCCCTATACTGCCAGGTCAGGGTAGATTTTATATGAAATATTTTGCTCTATGAGAAGGTCCACATCAGACGACCCTGACTTTAGAGATCGAGAATTGTTATTTTTTAGAATTTAATTTGTATAATTTTTACGTAAATATATATGTAGTGTTTAAATGAGAAATTATTGCTCGTTTAAAAGTTAAAAATGAGAAAATTGTACTATTGATGTAAATTTATTTAGGATAAAGTGAATTGATGTCTTCTTTATTATAAAAGTTAATTCTTAATATATTAATATTACACTGAAGTAAATAATATCCGACCAGAGGTGAATACATGACGTCATAGCGTGACGTATCCAGTGGAGGTATCAAACCCACGTTTTTACTCGCATAGCGTGTAATTTTCTTATTACTAACGAGAATATTAAAAGATGGCATAATCGTGGTTATGCGGGGAATCAGAAGATTTACAAAGAGTTTATAATCTACTTGAGGTGTCAATAATAGAATTGAGGAAGGTTATTTTACACAGAAGAGTTGAAGCAAGCCTTCCCGGAAGGTCTGCGAGGATTGTCTCCTCCGTCTACATTACAGTTACTATTTAAACAGATTTTCCGCTTTCAGAAATGGCGCTCCCCAGACGTCAAACCAGAGAGTGAGTTGCCCAATGAGTTTGCGGATGTGCACCTTGGCTCATCAACAGTTTCGGCGTCCCCCTGAAGGACTGCGGTCGTCGTCGTCGTCGTGTGTACTCAGAAGCTGCCAGTTTGATTGCCTTGTGCTCTCTCTCTCTCTCTCTCTCTCGTTCTCTCTCTTTCTCTCTGTGCGTGTTTGCGATGGACACTGTCTTGTAAATGTCCATTAGCATTTCTAACCCCCACCACTACTACCTTCCCTCTCCATCTCCCTCCTTGTGCTGACCTCAGGCCATCACGAAACAATTCCTGAACAACGAGTGGAACTCGGGTAAAATAAGATAAACGAAAGAAGGAAAACCTCCTGGAAGCTTGGCTTACACACAGGATCTACGGTGCATCACGTGTAATAATTATTACACATGTGGGAAAGTTAGTAAAGTACTATCTACTGAAAAATTGTTATAAAAAATCACTTAAAAATATTTAAAATATAAATTATTACTTCGTATACATGCCTTTATTTCTGTACTACTGGAACAGACAATTATATTTATAAGGAGAAATACTTGAACCATCTCTCCGGAAATAATGTGTCTCCTTACATGTACGTATCTACGACAAATGAAATCTATTGGTGCGACCCTGGTCTTTAAATACGGTGTCAAAGTCTAATGCACCGCGACTAATAAGACATTTTTCGTTTGTCTTAATTAATTAAAAAGTATCACTTAAATGCAATGTTAGTTAAATATAAGCATTATTTCAAGCTTAACAGCAATGTAATCATCTCGCTTGACAGGCTACTTGACATCATAATCCATTGTGATACAATTTCTGTACGTCTTTAGGGTTGGACGTTTCTTGGCCTTAAAGGGAAATAAGGGAGGAACTTAAATCTCAAAAGAACTTATAAAATTACCGCAGATGAGAAAGAGAAGTTCCAAGTCAAAGTCAAAACCAAACCAATGATCCAAATGTCTGACGAATAACGAAAAAGCGAAATCACAGAGGACCGAAATCATACTCGGCAGAGATCAGGGTCTGTCTGGTCTCACCTACCCCCAAAGGCGGGTGAAACTGAAGAAGAAATGGTGCCTCTTTGAAGCTGCCGCCGGCGGCGGAGCCACTGCGAGGGCTTTTCCTGTTATTTGCTTTTTTGCGGCTCTGTTGGAACTGACGTTGACTCCCTTAATGAGGCTAGAAACAACTTCCTGGAAGTCGAGACCAGAGGCAGTCATCGTCATCCCCCCCTGCAGGAGTGTAACCAGAGTCTGTCTGTCTGCCCGTGTGTCACTGTGAATCACCACCCGTGCATATTTACTCGCCTTATCCCCGCTCTCGCCATTCCTTATTGATGTGCCATAAATCTTCTCCCCACCCCTTCCCCCTCTTTTAATTCATCCTCTTCTCTTCTCTGTGTCCTGAAATTCTTTCTTTTCCCTTCCCTCGCTCTCTCTCTCTATGTATGTATGTCTCTCTCACTAGCGCGCACACGGCGCTTTATTGAGTTACTCTAGAATCGATTACTGCGGCACACAACAGTTAAGCTGCACAGCCATTCCGGAACAAATTAAATCCGGCTCTCCCATCCCCCTTTTTCCACCCACCCTCGCAGCCGCCGCCGCCACCGCCGCGGGGGTGACAAACATGGCCGCCGACGTCGGTCGTCGGTCCGTCCGACACTCTCAAAGGGGCTAATTTACTTTCATTTTTTTTAAAAAAAAGGATAGTGAGGTGGGGGAGGATATTTTTAAATTTACGTGACTTCGGAGCTTTGCAGCAGAGTCCAAAAAAGGGAAAAAAATGTAACGGGAGTCGGCAAAGGAAAGGACGACAGGAACAACATAACTCCATGAGGTCAGAGGATGAGAACACAAGGCAGAGTAGTTGCAACACTTGAATAACTCTGAGATTGTGATGCGGTTCGGTTGGAGGTCGGGCAAGGTCGGAGTCAGTGCGGAAAGATGACGCCATCAATCTCGAGTGTTGGTTTCTAAATATATAAATGAATGCGAATGTGTGTTGCGTGCTCCAGTATTTATGTTCCAAGCGCCTTTCAAACACACTGCGATTCATAACGTTAACCCTTATGCGTTCCTATATCATTAATCTGTTTGCCATGAAGTTTTGGTGTTTAGAGGTAGTCACCCCAGAGAAATTTCCTGGACATCTTTTGAAGATTTAGGTTTCTTCCATTCCCCCCTTTCAGGTCAAATAAGGTCATACCCTAAAGACGTATAGAAATTGCAAAACGGATAGAGTATGACGTCACGTAACTTGTCAAAAGAGATTATTAATCTGCTGTAAAGCGCGAAATAATACTTCCATTTAAAAAAAAGTTTAAATAATGATATTTTTAAATTAGTTATTAATATTCTAAATGTATTATAAGTCGCATTGCGAATAATTGAAGCGCGTTGTATAAGACCAGGGCCGCACACACTCAATTTTAATTTTCGTACATTAATATATGCATGTACTAACAGACATTATATTCGAAGAGATGGTTCAAGTATCTTCTCCTTATAAATATAATTGACAACTTGACTGTATGAGTCATGGCGATGGTCATGTAGGGGACGTGAAAGTAATATTTTTTAAAAATGTGACGCACACACTGATGGTTTACCCACGTATTGACAAAAAAATTTCAGTCATAAATATTGCAGCTGGCTAATGTAATTCAATTCCCGGGCATCGCCGGGCAGCCATATAGTAATTTTTCATTGTTTATTTTTCACTCCCAACTGTGAAGATCCTTAAGAAACTGCCTGATAGTGGCTCAAGCACCTCCTACGTTTGCGGAATGGAACAGGTTCAATGTTCAGGGTAGAGGATCGTGGACCAGGAGGCGGGCTGATGGAGTCTCCAGAACATCAGCGAAATAATACAAGATTAATACTTAGGGAGTTAAGAGACGGCATGATAAAACAAAATTAATAGTTAAGAAGTCGCTTGATTGGGTTCAACCATTCTTAAATCTACAAAGAGGGACATAATTACAGTTGAAACCAAATGATACAAGCTATTGATGGTCACAATGGGTGCTACAGCGTCAAGAAGCTACGTGACAGAGTCTCAAGTACCTACTAAAACTTCAAATGTAAACCTTGGGGTAGAGGATCACAGTACCTGTGGTCAGAGGACAACCACAGCCACTAATGGTCCGGGGAAAGTGTACTATCGTGACGCAGTTACGATTTACACGACTTTTAGCCTCCTGCCTGTGAAACCTTTCGCTCCGCACCTGCATTGTAGTCCCTCGAGGGTTGATCCAGGTGTTGAGATCCGCCGCGTTATGCATTTCCACGTCCTGAATTTGCATGTGGCCATTTATAGGCGATAGATACGACCGTTAATTGGCCCTTGTCGAATTGAGGGAGGGTTGTATGTGTGTGTGTGTGCGCGGAGAGGGAATCATATCGTAACATTTAACGGTGTACATTGGCAAGGCTTAACTCCCTCCACGGTACCGTCCGTGTTAACATTACCCCCCCTCCCCTATCCTCTCCTCTATTCTAATGGGTCACCGGTCACCTGCCATTAGCAGTACATACCCCCAAATTACTGCAACCCCCCATCTCCCGGCCGCCATCGCGCGTCCGACAGCTGTACGTGCGCTGAGACACTCAGGGTCCAGCACGGGACCTTGAGGGGCGCCACTAACCTCTCTCACAGCACGGACTTTCAGGATAGAGCTGCGTGTCCCTTTACCTGTACAAACGATTTATCATTCATTTACACTATTTACAGTCGGACAAATAAAAAAATTAATAATGTCGTTTATCTACTCGATTCTCCATATCGACCGAAGACTAAACCTGTTAAGAGTGATGATTATACAGCTGTTTAGCATGTAATGATGCTTAAATTTAATTAACATTTTATCAAAGCACTGATAGTTATTAATTGTTTTTCCGCCGCATGTACGCAAGCGAATCTTAGTAACTTTTACTAGAGGTTGAAAATGTGACAACACACTGTATGCCGAGTTAATCACGTGAATGCAAAGGACGTTACTGTCGATAACGGTATAATGACACGTTGACCAAGGTATTATTATCGGGTTCAGTACTGTGTCGTGCAAATATAAATCAATACCCGGGCTACACCGGGCACCCAGCTAATGGTTAACGATAATAGAAGTAGAAAAACCACGGGCAATTAACACTAATAAAACAAGATTCATACGCCATTAGAAAATTAATAACACCTTTCAGACTGATTTGTGCGGGAAATATACACTATTTTTTGACGTTACTCTTTCAAAAATTTTCTAACAATTAAAATACGTAATGCTAGAGGAAATAAATCATATTAGTACTTGAAGAATTGATCTGTAACAAATTATTCGTTTTATACTTTTGCTCATGAAGGGATTCCAAGGAAGAGAAGCATCGTGTTGTTTTCTTATTAAGATGTCACGCGATCCGCACAACTTTTCCGAATAACTTTTTCTCGCCTTTCGACAGTGTCTCGCGAGACGAGTTATAAAGACCTTGCAAAACAGGAAGGAGTCTAGATATATGGGCGAGACACCTTCACCTATTTTAGGAGGTATATGTACCGGGGTCAAAGACCTTGGGCATATGGCAAGAGTTGTCCGCTGATCCCATTGGATCAGTCGGCCAACTGCCTCCTGAAACTGGTGGAGACACGGAGAAGGGAATGCTGCGTCCCCACAGCAGACTCGTCTCCCGTCATTCGGAAGGGCGTGAGAATAGTACCCAATGCCCGACCTACCTGATGCAGGTTTTCTAGGGTTTTCCCTGCATCTCTTTAGGTGAAACACCGGGTAGGATCCTTAAACCATAGCCCGGGGGCCCTAGTTAACCCTTGGCTACCTTGCTCTACCTTCCGCATCCCCCCTTTTCAATTCCCTTCCTATGCTATTAAAGGGGAGTTGCCTGTTTCAGGATCACCCTCATGTAGCCTGTTAACCAAAAAAAAAGGAAGGAGTCTAATCCTTAGGCAGCCTATGTGGCGATATGATTATACATCTTTTAAACGTAAAATAATTTTGTAAATAACTAAAGACCCCAATATTAAAGTCATCATTTTATTTCGTTAGTAATAAAATGCTGATTTCACGGCCTATAGTCATTTTAAAAATATAAAAATGAAATTTATCCTAAAATGAAAAAGAAAATTTATGTTATCACAGTAACTTGTCCGAAACTACCAGATCTATATTCCTCTTCACCCTCCATTTATATGTCTTCTTAATTCCAATTTTCATTTTTTCTACCTCGGCAACACGTTGAAAATCCATTTATCAAGAGATGTTGCTTCCTAGATTGAAACTTAAATAATTTAATGCATTTGATTTGCTTACCTACTCCATCGTTTAAAACAAATAATAGCATCTATTTTAATGTTTTTATGCCAACGAAAACAGTTATTAGACAGACGTTTTCCAAGTACAGCTTCTTTCATTCGAATTTTCTATACATCCATGTAAACACCTAAATAAGTCCCTGTAAAAATGCTTAATAACATCCATAATAGCTAATGGCGTGGGGTTTCGTGACTAAATGTCTTCCTAGTTACCCAAGAAATTTTAAATTTACACCAATAATCAATCCTCACCCTTAGTTCCTAGTGCATGCTGTGGGTCCTGCTCTGAAGATATTCTATTAAACAAAGTTGCCCACAACAGCTTTCCTCATATTCTGCAAATTATTTATGTTTTCTTATGGCATGGCCACAGTATTCCGTTAAATTATTTATCTAAGCCTTTGTAAGCTTTCCTTAATTTTGGTTGATGTCCTCCTGTAATTAAGTGCTGCAACCTTTCCTGGAACACCAGTCTCTCCCTTTCAGTAGAGAAGCCAAGTCGCCGTGCTGATGGCCAGCTTGACAAATTTAAATGTCACGTGTCCAAGCGCGTCTCTGTGTGCGCTTGTGCTTCCCAATTCATTCCTCACCTCCTGACCCGAGTCACGCCGCAGTTTCTCTAATTCTGTATAACAATTTACACCCCATATCTGGTTTAATTACCAAAGTCACCTTTACATATGCATGTATAAAAGTCCACCTCTTCCTGCCCCCCGTCAGTCCCCTTCCCTGTTTCCCTTCCAGAGTATTGATTTCGGTGATCCGATGCCTGCGCTACCACCAGCGACCCGGGTCGATCAGGGTGTTGGATTGCGTGTCACGCCGATACTACACGTGTCTCGTCTGCCATTATAAATCTATACAGCTAGGTACCAACATCATCAACCCAAGGACCTCCAGCCTCATCTGTAACCTTCAAGTTCCTTCCGCTGATGAAATATCCCGGTTCTGTCCGAGGTCACGGGTCCTTCACTAAAAACGAAAAAAAAATTGCTTTATTTTGTAACCCTCGGCTACTGTTGACAATCACGCCATTTTTCCCCACTCAGGAAAAAAAGTCGTTACCCTCTGTCCACGGAGGCACCACAACTGAAAACGTTCATTCGCTATTCCGCACGGACATCTCCTGTAACCGTCAACTTACTTCCGTTGATGAAACATTGAAGAGGTGCCCAATTTTACGGACCCTTCAACGAGGGAAAAAGTATTAGTTTATGGTTATCACCATTCACAGTAGCTACTTTCCCACTCAAAAAAAAAACAATACCACAATTTCTCGAAAATAGACATCATCAATGTCGTTCAATTTTTTTTCGTCTTCTGCCCTAAACTCCCTGAGATGAAGTCTGGAGATCGTAAGGGTTATCGACAACTCTCCAAACGGAATCTCCGTAAATGCCCACTAAAACACGTCCAGTTACTTCAGCGCTGTGTCGTTAAATCCCCTCAGATCGGTGAAAGAGCTCGTCGCCATCCTGTTGCTCCCACGGAATTGTCATTTTCTCTTTCCTTATGGAAGCACCAATTCCGTCCGAAAACCGTTCAGACGACATCAGCATCGTTAAGCCTTTTTCTGCTTTTAGGGCACCTCATATCTGTATAAGAAACACTGTTCGCCTTCAACAGTAACTATCAACTTCTCATAGTGGAACCCATGAAACCGATCAGATACTTCGTGGAAGCGATTGGTGTTGTTAAATCTCCTCGTATCCGTGAAAGACCTCGACACAGTTTTCACACGAAAACACAAGGACTGGCTGGGGGTCAACAACCTTCCACAATTTAACAAAACAGGTTGAGACGTCATCAGCTCGGTTAAATCTCTTAATTTTTTATAATTGTTATACTAAAACCTGATCGCCTTTAAAGAAGACGACAGTCTCGAAAAAAAAGTCATCTACTTCCATCCATGACGCTCCAAAACAGTGTCGTTAAACCAGTTCTGCTTTTACGGCACCTCATATTGTGTAAGAGAAACATTTCGCCGTTTAAGAAGGTGACAAATCTTCGAGAGATGCTGTCAGTATGATTCAGTGGAGAGTCCGCCATTTTCCCCAGTATCCGATAAGGTCCTTCGTTGTTGTTAAATCTCCTCACATCCGCGAAATAGCTGGACACGAAGACGACAGTCCTCCTAAAGGAATAGGTTCAACTAATTTCCGCAGAGCCCAACAGAGTGTAACACAAACGTCCAGACGTCATCAGCATGGTTAAATATCTTCCGAAGGTCTCAGATCTTTTAGTCGTCAATTTATTAAGACCATTCTCCAAATGAAATCGCCAAAAAAAAAATTTGATCCGTCATCATGGCTTTTACATAAACACGTCCATCCGTTCCATTACCATATTCAGATTGCCAATTATACCAATATTCTCAAAATAATTGAGAAAGCAATGTTTCAGATTTTCTTACAAAATTTAAACTTATTTCCACATCGCAGCATGGTTTTATTGGCCGAAAATCTACCAACACTGCTTCATACGACTTCGTAAAAAGTATTCATGACGAACTTGATGAAAGACTTAAAGTGACTGGCATTCCTGCTGGCCTCTCGAAAGCGTTTGATTTAGTAGATCATAAGATTCTACTCAGAAAATTAGACTTCTATGGAATGAGAGGAGTTCCCCTTTCTTTGTTGACATCGTACTTGAAAAACAGACGCCACAAAGTTGCGATTGAAAACTCGGATGGAAATGAGTATCTGTCAGAATGGGAAACATTTACCTGCCTGCCTGTGGTGTCCCTCAGGGCTCAATTTTGGGACCTTCACTTTTCATCATATACGTTAACGATTTACCTAATTATTTAGATCCCTTAAAATCAGTCCTCTCCGTGGGCTGACGACACAAATTTGGTTATCACGGACAGCGACTGACTCGGATATTTTCTGTACGAGAAAGTTGATAGTGCGATATGCCTGCAGTCTCAATCTTTGGTTCACTGCAAACAAATTTTCTCTTAACCTAGAGAAAACCAAAATCGTTAACTTCACAACAAACACAAACAGTTTATCTCCTAACTTGGAAAATGTTTCAGAGCTGGCGCCTTTTCTTGGTCTGCTGATTGACAATAATTTGAAACGGAATCACCACGTTAAAAAACTATCGGGAAAACTCAGCAACGGGAAGCCGACATAACTACATCAAAAATGATGTACCATGCATATTTTCATTGTGTCATGTGTTACGGTATTGCAAACTGGGGTCATTCACTTCACGCGATTCACATTTTTAAACTACAAAAACGAATAGTCGTGGAATACAACTTGCAAGCCTTTGGAATTCTAACCTTGCCTTGTACGTATATTCTAGAAACTTATTCGTATGGAGCAACATCAATCTATATGCTGTAAACGGTTCAAGTCATTCGTACAAATCAAGAAATCTCTCTCAGCTCCGTGTTGAAAAACATCGTCTAAGATTTTTTGAACCAAGCCTTCACGGTAGTTGTTGTGGTATTTGGTCCTAAGAATGGTTTGATGCATCCCTCCATGCTAAGGTTTCTTGCGCAAACCTTTTCATTTCCTTATAACTAGCACAACCCACATAATCCCTAATCTGCCCAGCGCATTCCATCCTTGGGCCTCCCTCTTCTGTTCTTACTCCACACACTTCCCTCTAATGCTAATTTTACAAGACCCTCGTGTCTTAAAACGTGGCCTATTAATCTATCCCTTCTCTTAGTCAACGTCCTCCATATTGTTCCCTTTTCCCCTATTCTGTTTAGAACTTCCTCGTTAGTTACTCTATCCACCCATCTGATTTTCAGCATTCGCCTATAGCACCACATTTCAAAGGCTTCTATTCCTTTCCTTTCCCCAACTCCTATGGTCCACGTTTCGCACCCATATAACGCCACGCTCCATACAAACCTTTTTAGCAAAAATTTCCTGATATTCACACTTATATGACCCGTAAGTAAATCCCTCATTTTCGCGAAAGCCTTCCTTGCCTACTCTTTATGTTACTATACTTCTACCATCCCTAGTTATTACGCTTCCCAAGCAGCAGAATTCCTTAACTTCCGTCAAAATATCCCTTCCCAATCTAACAGCCTTTGTTATTCCTATGTTTCCCATACTTCACTCCATTACCTTGGTTTTCCCTCTATTAATCCTCATATTGAACTCTTTCTCCAGAACTACGTTCATGCCATTTATTTTGGTTTCCAAGTCTTCTTCTGATTCTCGTAGTACTACAATATCGTCGGCAAAGCGTAAGGTTTTTATTTTTATTATTCACTATTCAATAGTCTTCCGGAAGAAATAAAATACTTCAAAGGTTCAAAAATTATTTATAGAGAGTTGTAAATCTCTGTTAATGAATGGAGGAGCGTAATATTCACTGAAAGAGTTCGTAGATAGGAAGGACTAAAACAGTTTTCCGGGGATCCTATCAAATTCTCCTATTATTTTACAACTATACTCTACTAGAATTTAACTGCTGACTTATATTCTTTTACGTGTTCGACGGGAACCTACCTAGGCACGATCTTCTGCTGCCTCCTCCGTCGACTGAAAATTGAAATTTATCTTTCCTCTTTTTGTCCTTAAATTGTTAATGGTATAATTTTATATATTTCTTGTAATATTATATTTGATGAATCCTATTTCCTCGACCGGGGACTAATGGATTGAATAATAAATCTTAATTCGCGTCGTTGAGGATCATAGCTTTTCGGCCATTCATTCCTCCTCAGCTATAGTTGGTGTCAAATTTTATTTCTTCTCGCCATCTGCTAGGGGTTTGTCACCAAAGTCTCGTCATCATCCACTTGTTCCAGTACAATTCCCGCGAGATTTCTCACCAGATAGTGTCGTGCCGCGTTGCTGACGTCATCATACCATTTGTCCAAAGAAAATATTAATCAGAATCGTGTACCAGTTTTTCCCTCAGCTTCACGCGTAGTGCGTCATCAGAACCACCGAAACCTATTGGCTAAACCGGATGGCCGCGTAAGTTCTCAAGAAACGTCGTTCGCCAAGTCCTCAGCTGAACTTTCCATTCCCTCGAGTGTCATGATGATATATATATGTATGCGGTATACAGCAGTGAAGTTGCATCAAGAACTTGACATATCGACTCTCCCCCTCCACCCACCCACCAGTTGGTGCTAGGGAGACTTTGCCGAGGAAAAGATTAATGGTATTGAAGCTGACACGAGAACTCTGCTTTAGATGACAATTAAGTCCGCGAAATCAATCCGCCATCAATCACGAAGAAGAGAGAGGGGTGCAGTTATAAAGGACAGCCGTCATCTCTCTCTCGCTCACAGACACTCGTGAAGCTGTCAGGTGATGACGTCATCGGTCTACGTCACAGCTGTTACAGTTACAGCTGCGGCAGAGGCAATTACGTCGACTAAAAGAATAATCTCACTCATTCTCAAGTTAAAAATCTTGGTTTATGCATCTTAATACTGGATTATATTATTCTTAAGCTCAAATGTGAACCTCGGTGATAATTTTTAATTACGAAGCAATATGGAAAAATATTTTAGGAGAGAATAGAGAGACACAGAGAAAAAAATAGTAAAAAGTAACAAATTGTATTTAAATACCCATAAATAAATTTTCTGACACAAAATTAAGAAACGAATAAAATACGGCCCACTATACCAGCAAACACATTTAATTAACATTTAGTTAATATAAATACAACGTTCCGTCAATCTTTTTTGGATTTGTTTATGTAACTGGACACAAAAATCTTGATTTATCAATATTAATTTTGTTTTTAAAACAAAATACATTATTTTTGTATTTAATTTAAAATTAAATTGAATACGTTTTGTCTCCCGAACCTTGGGACCTCCTCGGGTCCTTCTACAAAACAATTTATGTTATATTAAATATGCATAGTTTGAATTAAATTAATAAAGAAACTTGGTATGTCGTAGGTCCTGACGATTAAAATAGTACAATAATTTAATGTTGCTGCCAAGGCAACGACGGCCGGGGCCGAAATGAGTGAAAACTATGGGAAAGCTCACAACGTAGTAACATATTACCACAAGGTTTACATTTCTAAGATGCCAGAATTCACAAGTAAATAACAGTAATAAAGAATCATATATAGGCTATCTGCCTTTACATGCTCTTCGTGGAGCTTTTCGCTCATCAATCTAGAATTCTTGTTTGAAGCTTGCGCTTGGTCTGACCAATATAACAACCTCTACACTCAACTTTATACAAAACATTGTCTTTATCAAAATTATTTGTACAAATTTTAACAAAATTTTAATTATTCTAAATCTTACATTGACACCGTAATTGGTAAACGATTTGACTAATTTAGATTGTATTTTCTCTAAATATTGTCACACAATGAAACCAATAGATTTATTATTATTCGTTGCTGGTGAATTATTTTAAAAATCAAAGAATTTCACTTACTTCTAATACAATAAAACTAGGAGAGTACGAAATTAAAAATATCAAATCGGTAGATAACGCCTGTCAATTTAATTAACCACAAATTCTACTGAAAGACGAAACTCGGAAGTTCTTCGGCTATTGGAGAATCACCATAATTATCGAATATTGAAGAGGACCAAACCTTTTGAACTCGTCTAAGCCCATCGAGGCGAGGGAAAAGTGAAGTTGGAAAATTATTAAAACCTAAATAGTGTCGTTGGACAAAATTTTGTACATAAGAACCAAGTATTAAGAAATAAAAATTATGGTTGGTCTTTTTTTAGCCAGTTTTAATTTGTAAAACACCAATCGGAAAAAAAATTCCACAGCGAGAATTTGGAAAAGAATTTTACTGTTCCATTTTTAAATTATCCACCCTGATTCATTAATAAATTTAATATAAGTATTTTGAACTCTTTGAGTTTTAAAACGAATTCGTCCACAACGAATAATAGCATAAAAATCTATTAGCCATATAGTTTTACAATAGTTAAGGAAAATACAATATAAATTGTTTTGTAAGTAAGTAATATTTAAAGCATTTGATAATTTAAATTTTATTGAATGTACCGTATTCAAGATTTTGTAAATAAATTTTATAAACACACTGTTACTTATAAAATTCAGTGTTTGCACTGCTTGAAGCTGTCAAATAAAACCCCAGCCAGATTTAAGGAATTTTTTTTTTTCAAATTGGAAACAATCTTTATAATAAGAAACTGTGTTAACAAGACATGTATAATTGAATAATCACAGGATTTATTCGAGTAATGTAAAAGTTTTAGATGTAGAAACAATTATTGTCCTTGATTTTTTTGAGTTAAAATTCTTCAATTTCTAACTTTTGGGTATATATTGTATTTTATTATTAAAAAATAGAGAATATAGACAGATGGAAAGCAACAAAGTGGGAATTGAGAGAAAGAGAAAGCCAGTAATAGACGGAGAATGGCGCGAGCCCGAGATTCAACCTGGAGCGTTGTTAATAACACTTTTTTCCCTAGTTCATCCACCCCGGGGCGACATGCTTCACAGTTGTTTGTATTAAAGGAGACCTGACTACCCGGAAGGTAGTTGTCAGTGACTGTGGAAAGGTGGCAGAGCCTTAAAATTTTGACTTTTCGTAATTTATTCTGGTGAAATCCAGAAATGAAAAGAACTGCTGAAGTAGTGATTGGCAGTAGTACCGTTTCAGGGGGACCAGAAGGGGGCGGGAGAGGGAGAGAGAGAGAGAACAGCGTCCCTCGGGAACCCATCAGCCACCCTTCCTTCCTTCGTCGTCCTGGAGAAGATGGCAAAGTCAAAGAGGATTGGGAAGCAAAGTTGAGGTTTGCGGAAAGGGCTCTGCAAATATGGCGATACTCTCGCCCGGAAAGGCGAACAGCCATTTAGCTCGAGTGCAAGCAAGAAGGCTTTATTACTCACTGAGAGGAGGAGGAGGAGGAGCCGCCAGGTTGGCAATACTGCGCTGCTGCTGCGGGTGACGCGTGTCGGAGTGAAAATCTTCTTCCCACCCCCGGCCCGCTACTGTAATATCGGCGACAGCTGCTCGCAATGTCACGACCACGCGCAATCCTTCACCATCCTCCAATATCCCACCAACTACAAACCACGCACTACACGGGAAAAGACGCGAGCAGACATCTATTACACTCTCCATACCTCTATTCTCTACAATATTTCCATTCCTCTGGCTTATTATTCTTTCCCTATTTTTGATCTGTTTATTCTTTTTTTCTATATTTTCTTAGTCTATGTCTCTCCTTTTTCTTGTGTTGTGTTATTATTTTCTTCATCTCTCTAAATTCGTTTTACATTTTCAACATTTATTTTCCTCTATCTACCTATATTAGCTCCCTATTCTTTTTTTCCCACTCTTTATTCTCTCATTATTTTCTCTATCTCTCCATATTTTATTTTGTTTCTCTGTCGATTCTCTGTGTTTTCTCTGTATCTCTATTGTAATTATTTTCTCTCTTGCCTCCCATATTTTTGTTTAATTTCTGTAGCGTTCTATATTACTCCAATATTTTTATCGTTCAGTATTCTCTTTTATTCTTTACTCTCTCTCTCACTCACACACTCTCTCACTCTGACTGGTCTGATGCAACCCTCAATGCTATCCTTTTCATTTCCGCATAACTATAACACCCCACCTCCTTCCTAATCTGCTTAGAGTATTGCATCATTTACCTCCCTTTTCTCTTCTTACATCACACACTTCCGTCTAATGCTAATTTTACAAGGCCCTCGTGTCTTAAAAGTGGCCTATTAATCTATCTCTTCTCTTGGTCAACGTCCTCCATATTGTTCGCCCTTCCCCTATACTGATTGGAACTTCTCATCTCATTTTCCTATAGCATCTCATTTAAATGCTTCTATTCTTTTCGTGTCTGCAACTCCTACGTCCACGTTTCACACCTATATAACGCCCCACTTCATACGAACATTTTTAGCTTTCCCATGTGCAGATATTTTTTTTGTATCTTTCTCTCACATTTTTCTCTGCATGTCGTTTTCTCTATTATATTTTTTATTTCTATCATTATCCTTTTTATTTCCATCTTTATCCTTTTTATTTCTATCTTTATCCTTTTTCTTTCTCTCTCATTTTCTTGTTTTTTATCTTCCTCTATTCTCTATAATTTTCTTTATCTCTTTCATTGTTCATTTTTTATTTATTATCTCGTCATCCGTCATCATGTTTCCCTTTCAATCTTTCTCTGCCTATAACTTCACCCTCTTTGTTTTATCTTTTATTATTCATTTATTACGTGTATCTCTCTATAGTCTTAATTTTAATATAATAGAATTATTCCTATGTTTACCTTTTTCTCTATTTCTTTCTTTCTTTATCTGTTTATATTTTCACCTACTTCATTTACTGTATCTGTCTATATTTACTTCCCCGGTTTCACACTTAATATTCCCTCATCTCTCACTCTCTATTTTGCATTATAACTTTTGCTGTGTATCTTCTCTCTTCTCTCTCTCTCTCTATTTCACGCCTTCTGTTCTCTGGAGCACTTAATATAGGCTAAAAATAATCACTAATAGAAACTTGAAGTTGATTGTAATTAAGAAATCATAACTTGTGTGCAATCTCTGTCTCTCGCTCTCCACATCCCTCGAACTCTGCTTTTGTATGGGTTAAATCGAAAATGATTAAAAACTTATAATATCTCTTTTTATCAACTATATCTCTCTCCATTCTGAAACTCCTTTTTCTCTATTTATATATATTTTTTTTCTCTATTTATTCTTTTGCTGAGGATGATTTAAGCAATGACGACATCGTGTATCGTGCACTGCATTGAATCTTCGACGCCCCGTGTAGTAATAGCAGCAGGGATGCTGCTGGTAGAATATTCTCGGGGCGCATGAGCAACCGTGTTAATAAGTAAGGCAACTGCCGCCAGGTTAGACGCTTGTGAGAAAGAACAAGGGGGCAGAGTTTTACGGGGGCGTGTGCTTTATGTACACACACACACACACACAGAGTCACGTGAGGAGGAAGGGTGGAGTCAACTTTAAAGAAAGTTGTGTTTGCCCTCCCTTGTTACTCGTATAAAGACCAACCTTCCTTCCAGGATCGCATCAATCTTGATAAATTTTTAAGCACGGAATTTCAGCACAGAGTAGGTCTGGTCTGCAAAGCTCCAACAATATCTCTGGCTCGCTTGCTAATTCCTCTGGTCCGCAGATTAGTTTAAATTACTAAGAAGAAGCAAATTAAATAGCAACTTACATATTTGCGGTACTCGGTGTGGTGTGTGAGCGCGTGTGGACTGTGGTAACGATTATAAATGCAAGCATGTACAAAGATATTAACTGATAAACAAAGAGTATATAAATGAGGCCTTGATAACAAAGATAATCCCTAAAAATAAATGAAGTTAGTCAGAACAAAACGTTTCCTCCGTTTCCTTGGGACAACGTCAGGTAGTAACAAGAATTTATATTAAAATCGTGTTAAAACATAACTAAAACGTTACAAGATATTTCGTCTAATATTATGTAAACTCGCAGGATGTTTTATTCGTTTAATTAATTGTTAATTCATTATTTTTTCTCATTTTTGGAAAACAATTGCATTCGCGTTTCGTCCCTTATTGTGGAACTTCTTCAGGTGATACAGACAAAATACATGTTAACTTCGAGAATAAACTTCTTCTCTCATGTGAATTTTATACTAATGAACACAGCATTCTAGAGGGATAATAGACATATAATACAGGTAAAATAGAGGGAAAATAGAGTTTTGGGATGGAGAGACACTGAGAACATGAATTTAAAATAATGATAAATTCCATGGGAAGTCGAAACAGTTTCTTTCTCTAGAGAGATCAAAAATATAGACAGAATATGGCCAGATAGATAAACATTATACAGAGGAAAAATATAATACAGAATGCTGAGAGAAAGAAACTAGGATGAGAGAAAAAAATAGAAGGAAAATTTGAACAGGTAGTGTATAACAATATATGCAGATTGAAAGCGAGAGACTGATGAAACACAAATAATTTAGATTGAGGAAATTAAACATAATAGAGTGATACATAAAATAAGAGAAGAATAAAAGAGAAAAAGTAACTTGAGAAAGAGAAATAGAAAAATGAAGATGGAAACATGAGAGGTGAGGGAAATAGAAACAAACTTCAGAGAGATGGAAAAAATAAAAGAATAGTGTGAGATAAAAATATATAAATAATGTAAAGAAATAGAGAATAAAACAAGATTAAGAGAAACCAAAAAATATATAATAGAGAGGGATAGACAAAACAGAGGGAAATAAAATATGTGGAGAGACTGAGTACAGAGTGAAAAAATAATAGGGGCAGATGAAGAAAGATAAAAATAGATAACATAAAACGGATATAAAGTAAAGAGGGTTGAAAATGTAGGAAGATAGAGAGAGAATGATAAAAATAGAAATAATTTATAGAGTGATGAAAATGAAGGTAATAGAGAGATACAAAAAAAGGAGAAAGTCTCGTTATTGATAACATAGCTGGGAAATTAATAAAATTGGGAGAGACTACATAGGGGAAGATTGAAAAAAAAGAGAAGAATATTAGTCATTAATATAAAAATTCACATTAAAGCAAAAGATTAATATTTAAATTAATTTAATTTTTGTGTTTTAATTTTATTCCTTTAAGAAGGCTAAAACTAAGTGATGAAACGTTGAGATTGGTTTCCAGGATTGAAAAAAAAGTAATTAATGAAGTAAAATTTCCATGACTCATTTATTGAATTGAATTTTAGTGAAGAAAGTTGCACCATAGATAAATAATGAAGAGGCCCTCACAGTTGCAACGCCATCGTGAGTGTTGCAAATCGCGGATCCGTGTTATATACTGTATATATATAGATCGACGATGATGGACTCCCCACAGGCCACTTTACTGTCCGGCTGACTCCTATTATTTAATTCATGGCTGACACTGGAAACCGTTTTCCTCACACCCGCTACTTGTTAAATTCAAAGCGAGCAGAGAATAGAAATACACTTGTCTGACCTGTCCCAAGCGTTGCATGCTACTGTTAGTGTTGAACAATTAAGCAGAAAATCAACAAATCTAAGAAACCTAAAGACGGAAGAAGAGTCAGAAGAGAAAGGATGAACGAAGAGAAACGAACAGAAAAGCAGTAGAGAGAAAATGAGCGACTCGGAAAGCCAAGGAATGAAGAAAAAGAAACAGAGGACAAATGAAGAATGAATGAAAACGAGCAGAGAGACAGTACAGAGAATATCAACAAGTAAGCGGGCCAAGGAAATAAGACGAAGAGTCAGAAAACAAAGGAAGAATGAAGGAAATCAAGTACAGAGAAAATCAACAACTGAGAAACGCCAAGGTAAGTTGGAGAATGTGATTGATAAAACAAAGGAAGGATGAATGAAAACCAGTTGGGGCAAATTCAGAAGGAAGATCAACGAGTGAAAAAAAAGCCAGAAAAAAAGGGAAAAACTAAGAAACATCAGAGAGCAAAATCGACAAGTAAAAACCATAAATGTAGAAAGAAGAAAGTAAAGCAGAAAAGAAAAATTAAGGAAAACGATAGCTGCAATGCGAAGAGAAAATCGGCAAAGGAAAATATTCAACGTAAAAAGGAGAAGCAAATAAAAACAACAGAACTAAGGAAAAAGAGTACAAACGTAGCACAGAAAAAAATTAACGATTAAAAGACAACCTAGAAAGGAACGAATGACTGAAGAAAAGTGATGAGGGACAAAATCAACAAATACCATAAAAATGGAACACAACGCGTGAACGAAATCAACACGTAAAAATATCCAACCTAAAAAAAATAAGTAAAAAGAGAATAGCAGAACGAAGGAAAAAGGGTAATGACATAACAAAGAAAACATCAACAAGTAAACAACACAAAGTAAAAATAACGACCAAAAAACAACGAACAAGTTGAAAACAAGAAAAAAGGATTGGATGGAAATAACGAAACGGAAGAGAGAAAATCCATAATTAAAAAAGGAAAGTTAGAAATAAGAACATTCAAGAAAAAACTAAATACAATGTTGCCTGTTTCAGGATCACCCTCATGTAGCCTGTTAACCAAAAAAAAGCTTGTTTGGTTTCCTCTCTTGTTTGTTTCTCTGCTATCCTTCGTCTCTCTCTCTCCCTCTCTCCCCCTTCTCTCCCTTGTTTTTTTTCTCTCTGATATCCTTCTTTCCAGTTGGCTTCTCATCTATATTTCCCTCTTTTTTACTCAGATAATTAAACACCCGAAAAAACTGAATAATGATTTTAACTTAGCATTGTCAACAAACTTGAAAACCAGGTCTCTATCGACTGTCCTTATCATTATGCTTACTTTTGTTGGTTTTCCTTTTTCCATAGACCGATCGATTTCTCAGCCTGAACGAAGAGACTGATGAGACAAGTTCTGTGGACCAACTTGGGAATACTGATAGAACAAATAAAGGTTCTCGAAAGAGGTTCACGTGAATGTGAGTGATGTGGATTTTATATCTTTATTTGTTTTATTAGTATTCCCAAGTTGGTCCACAGAGCTTGTCTCATCAGTCTCTTGGTTCAGGATGTAGTTGTTGAAGTTGAGAGAGGAGGGAGGGACTCAGGGGGTAAGTCTCCCTGACACTCTCCAGACCTCTCTCCCTCTCTCCTTCAGCTGCTGGAAGAATGTTAAGTGGGCTCTGTAACACTGTTTAGTCTTATCACTTGGGCCTTCCCATGGTAACGCACCACAGCCAGTCTCCGAACCATCTAAGTTGTGTTTCATACCCGAGTTTTCCCTAATCATGGTGGTCTTACCGTAATTATCCACGGAGCCATTTCACACTCTATCCGACACTTAACCTGATAATCCCGAATCATCTGTACAAGCAGTCCACTTAACGTTGATCCTTTCCCGTCATCCCTGGCTTGGTTGTATGGTGTGAGGAATATATCACTCGGAAACCAGGAAAAGGCTTTGTCTAGCCATCCTACGAGACACAAGTTGAGGCTACTCTAATTATAGTAATCACCCAAGCCTCCCTATCCCGTGGCGCTGAGGTCACTTTCAGAAAGTTTTCTCAAAGCATTCTCTTATTACCAGAGGAAGATGGTGTGCAATTGAACTTTGTGAACGTGTAACGTCAAGTCACGTCTTCAACTCCTAAATTAATTTCCTTTATTGTCATTTCTAGGTACTCCTTATCATTCTAATACGCGTAATTGCAGTGGAGATAAGAAGTTCGTCATTGTGACGTCATCACACGATGCGCGCGCACTCATCCCCATACTTTTCGTACCAGAACAATACAGTTTTAATTCATTTATGTAATTACGTCTTTTAAGAAACTCAAACCAAAAAAAAACAAAGTGATGAAGTGTAATATGGGAAACAGTGAATAACAAAGGCTTTTAGGTTGGGAGGTGATATTTTGAAGGAAGTTTAAGGATAGCACAGGCAAGGAAGGCTTTCGCTAAAAAGAGGAATTTACTTACGGCTAATATAAGTGTAAATATTACGAAACTATTACTAAAAATGTAGGTATGGAGTGTGGCGTTACATGGACGCGAAACGTGGACTGTAGGAGTTGGGGAAAAAGAAAAGCCTTTGAAATTTGGTACTATAGGAGAATGGTGAAAATCGGATGGGTGGATAGAATCACTATCGAGGAATTTCTAAGCAGAAAAGGGGAAGAGAGAACAATATGGAGGACGTTGACCAAGAAACTAAAATTGTTGGTATGGAGAGTGGCGTTATATGGGCCCGAAACGTGGATGGCAGGAGTTGTAAACAGGAAAAGAACAGAAGCTTTTCAAATGTGGTGCTTTAGGAGGGTGAGATGGATAGAATCACTTACGAGGAAGTTCTTAGCGGGATAGGGGAAGAGCGAATAATATGGAGGACGTTGATCCAAGAGATTGGATAGATTAATAGGCCACGTATTAAGACAGGAGGGTCTTATAAAATTAGAGCATTAGAAGGAAGTTCGTTGTGTAAGAACAGAAGAGGGAGGTGAAGGATGGATTACTCTAAGCAGATTAAGGAGGATGTGGTAGCTATGCGGAAATGAAAAGGCTTCCGGAAGATATGTTAGCATGGAGGGTTACATCGGACCAGTCTTAGGACTGAATACCACAGCAACAAGCATAACAGACGAAAAAAAATAGAGAATTTACAGACGATAATTTTGAATCTGGTGGACAAATGATGAAGAAAGGGTGGAACAATATAATTGTTATATATAGACAATTATTAAAATCATAAAAAATACAGTAAATTCTGAGTTTACGAAATTTAGAAGTAACTGGTTATAACCCTTATGTGAATACAAAAATTATTTGTATTGAAACTTGTGTTAAATAAAATATAAATTGCATAAATTCCTCTCGAGTTTCCAACCGGGTCAAAGATTTTAACAGTGACGTTTCGATGGCTTGCTCTGCCATTTACTGAATAGAGATTCTGGATTCCAATTGAGCCTGGCTTGGAACCCATTGTTTCACCGGAGGAACGCGGAGCTGAGTCACGGGACCCCAGATGCAGCGGAGACGGCAGCCACGGGGGACTAGAGCATGACTAAGCAAGTGGACCAATGGGAGACGCCTTCGCTCCCGCGTCCACATCTAGCCAATCACAGGCGGTTTGTGCTTGCACAGACTTGCCTCAGACTATATAAACGCCTACACTCACCGAATTTGACACTTCAGTCTGAAGATGATGGCAGAGCAAGCCATCGAAACGTCACTGTTAAAATCTTTGACCCGGTTGGAAACTCGAGAGGAATTTATACATGCCATTCACCGGGAAAGACCTCGTACTTTAATAAAATATAAATTAATTAACGCTTTTTGTAATACATCTATTTAATGCAATAAATGGATAAAGCTACACAAAACCAATAAATATATCAGCTTATGCGGCGTCCTATATTGTTGCCTAATTTTATTGCGGTCTCCCATAGTAAAGGGGTTCCCCACCTCTGTTATATAGATTAGTTCCTCCTCAGACTCGCGCAAGGTTTTTACCTGTCGTAGAAGAAGTTTAATTTGCTATTTAGAGATCGGCGACTGCCTCACCGCGGGATATTCCTCTTATTTTCGGTAAAGATATTTTGGATGGTCTGTCTGAAGGCAAGAGGACAGGCAGGACTGCAGGGGACACAGGAAGTAAGGACTAATCTGTCGACGGGGAGTCCTGCCCGCTCCTAATAGAGATTTACAGGCTGAAGCCAGACTTGAATAAGCGCGCGCTCAGAAATGAAATTGCAAAAACCCCGGGACAAGGACAAGAGAGGGTAGGAAGGGGAGGAACAAGGACGTAATACCCGAATAAAGTGTTATTGTCGGCGTTAGCAACTGTTGCGTGACGACCGCAGACTGGGAATTGGATATATCGGACCAGCGAGCGGCGAGGGTGAGGGAGGGTGTGACATCTGCTGCCATTGTCTCGCCTCCCTCAGCCTGTCTTACCTCTGTGCTGCAAACCTTTCCCATTCACGGACCTTGCTTGGTTCCTTTAAATATGTCACGTTTGTTAGGCGGTTATAAATAAAACGGACAACTGAAAACTTAGCTACTTAATGGCAGTACCAAGGACCAATGTTGATATAGTTAATTTTTAGGTACCTTTTTCTAGGAAACCATTGAAAATATAGGCATTGAAAATTTCACATATTATTTTTTAACCATTACACTATGCAAAAATATGGAAGGAATATAAACAATTTATTATAAATTATTGACGTCGCATTATTCAGCCTTATGACTGGTCTGATACAACCCTCCAAGTTAACCTTTCTTGTGCAAGCGTTTCCATTTCCACATAACTACCACTTCCGCAGCCTCACTAAACTGCTTAGCGTATTCCACCCTTGGCACCTTCCTCTTTTCTTCTAACCCCACTCACACTTCCCTCTAATGCTAATTTTACAAGACCATCATATCTCAAAACGTGACCTTTTAATCTATCCCTTCCCTTGATAAACGTCCGCCATATTGTTCGCTCTCCCCCTATTCTGCTTAGAACTTCCTCGTTAGTGATTCTATCCCTCCCTTCTCATTCTCCTATAGCACCTCATTATAAACGCTTCTATTCTTTTCCTGTCTACAACTCCTACCGTCCACGTTTCGGGCCCATATAACGCCACACTCCATGCTTACATTTTTTTTGCGATGAATTCTTAATCTTCACGCTTATATTGCCCGTAAGTAAATTCCAATTGTTTTGCAAAAGCCTTCCTTGCCTGTGCTATCCTACTCCTTACGTCTACTATATTTCTACAGTCCCTAGTTATTGAACATTTCTTCATCTTCCTTGGCTCTGCACTCCATTGAGGGTCTTGGCTTGTAAGGTGGACTGCGGACTGTCACCTGGCGTGACTCATTCGGAATTTGGAGTGTATCGGTTCTCTATCAGACTTAACCCCAGTCGCGCAGAAGCATGCAAGGGTTCGAACCCGGAACCTCTGTGTTGTGAGGCAGTGACGCTGGCCACTACACCACAGTAGTTAGTGAAAAGTATTGGTAGTAATCCTAATAGTTTCGTCGATGGCTGCGGATGATACGTTTGATGTTTTTACAGGAAAAGAGTTTATTAATAATTCTCCTTTGTTTTGATTAAGATAAACATATCTATAAGCGACGAATAAATCCTCTTTCACGGTAATAACTTGGAGGAAAGTTTTGTCAGTGTTTTGGACGCGGTTTCCGTGACCTTGGCGCCTGGCCTCGCCATTGATTGCCATGCAGTGTCATGGCGACTGTTTGCCCCCACGCCTCCTGAGGGAGAGAGAGAGAGAGAGCAATCTCATTACAGACAATCAGTTTATCACATCGGAACGTTTCGGGGGCACCCTCCACAGTGTGGACACAATTCATAGCGGACCATTACCGTAGTAGCAAGTCACGGTCGGGTGAGGACGCGCGCCTATCTACTTGTTGTCACGTCGTTGCTGCTTCAACAAGTTTACAGGCGATGCGTGCGCAAGATAAGGGCGACGTCACGAGTCAGAACTACAAGTAAGTGACGGACGTTGAGGTTAAAGGAACACACAAACAGAGGAGAAAAGAATTGCATGAATCTATACTGGAAATGTGTCGAGCCATTACAGAGTTATGAACGAAATCACACCTTCTTTTCTCCCTCCTCTTCAGGGAAAGTGCTACGGACGTGCTGGGAAAAAAATATATATATATACATATATATATATATATATATATATATATATATATAGTAATATACTTTTTTGGGTATAAAACATTTATTAATTAACAGAACAAATTATGATCAATTTTAAAGTTTTTCATTTATTAATTTAAAGTGAATACACGGGCTTAATCTCAGGGGATTTTGGGTCTCTCAAGAGATGGAGTATGCAGTAGCTGAAAAATAGAAAGAAAAATTATTAAATACTATTTATCCAGAGCAATGAGCAAGTTTCACAATTTTTTATAGCTTACTCACAATTACTGGGCCAACAAACATCCACCTCTCGAATGTTTGTGCGTCTCTCTGGCGTCTTGCAGGATTTGATCACGTTTGGACACGTCTGCTCTCGTCCGTCCTCTCCTCAATTTGTCTGACTTCTCACAGCTCGGACCACGTCCGTCCTCTGATCAATTCTTCTGGCTGCTCGGACCAAGTCTGTCCTTTCTTCCACTCTTTTCACTTCTGCTCGGTCCACGTCCGTTCTCTGCTCCACTCGCCTGCCTTCTGGGGGCGAGTCACCCATCGGCTTCCCTTTTAAACCTTCCGACGGGAATTCCCCTATCTCACAAAATTTCGGGGTTCCCCGCCCTCATTTTTTACACTCGTTCGGCGGGGTTCTCCCGCAGGGTTTCACCATCGTCATTTTTTATACACGCTCGGCGGGACTTTCCCGCGGGGAATCACCATCTTTCAGCCGACTAGCCATTGTTGTTGGCCGAACTGCGCCTCATAACGCCACAACCTCACAAAATCCGCCTTTTTTTATCACAATATATATATAAATATATATATATATATATATATATAATATATATATATATATATATATATATTACAATGCTACTTAGTGCCGTGGATTTTCTCTGTGTCCGTTTCCCTTTGGAGAAGTAAATCCTCGAGGGACTGTTAAGAGCCTGCCCGTTATATTTTTCTTTCCTCTTTCATAACTCACGAAGAGGTGGTAAAGCTAAGATACAGAAGAGACAGCAACGCAGTGTCATTAAAGTATGGACTAAGGATCGTGCCTGTAAAAGTTGCAGGGAAATCCGTACAGAAACCGGCATCACGAATGTTCACCGTGACCTCGGTACATAAATCTCTCGCGATTGACCGAGATGCAACGGCTTTCGAGGACATTAGACGAAAGAGAGATAGAGGAGGAGGCATCCAACAATGAAGGTAGCTTCTCTACAGAGAGAAACACACCTGCTTTCTTTGGGGGGTGGGGTGGGGAGGGGGGAGGAGGTAGGTTGAGGTGATTCAGCAACTGACAACTCCCCTTATTAGCATAGGAAGGGAGGATGCGGAAGGGAGGTTATTTATAACCGCCTTTCAAACACGACATATTATTTCGCGAATCGTCGGCCCCGTGGTTGTTCTCAACTATACGAGCTTTCAGAAAGGTGATGGAAGACAGTAGGTAAGATTTTGTATTCAATACAGTTCAATAAACTATTGTTTACAATTGCAAAGACTGACCAAATAATTTAGAAGGCTAATTCCAAACAATTAACGTTACGCAATTAACAAATATTTTATCGTAAATCAATAATCTGGCATTATCTTCAATTACAAATAAAAATTCTAGGTAATTTGTCAACAAACAATATTTATTTAATTCATCTACAATGTTGCTATATTTAAAATTATAAATATATTTTTAATTCTTTCTAGTTACCTGATGAAATTCACAAATATGGACGAAACGTTTAATATGTATTAAATAAATACACTTAAGTATTGTTTACTCGCAATTTGACTGTATTTCTTTTATTTATAATATTGCGCATAGCTGCCTGATTTCTATATTTTTTTACAATTGTTTTATAACTCTGACACCATTATTTAAGTTTCAAATCTTGTGCGCGGTTCATGATTTGAAATTCGGCGTCACGCAACGCGTTTAAACGCGTAGATTGACGCGGAGCTACGTTTATTTCGAGTTCTTGTCAATCGGGCTGATGCGAGTAAGTGCCCAGCAGTTCTACACGAGAGTCTTCCCCTTTAATATCATAAATAGGTAATGGGAAAGAGAGAGTGCAAGGTAGATAATAGTTGACCCTGGGTGGTTATTCTCCTGAAATAATGGCATGGAAAACCCAAGGAAACCTCCATTTGGTTAGGGAGGAGTGTCTTTTGACTACTTGTCTCACGCCATTCCGAATGACGGGAGAAGAGTTTTGCTGTGGGGATACAGCATTCCCTTCTCCATGCCTCCACAACAGTAGGAGGCAGCTGGTCGTCTGTCCCAACAGGACCAGCTCTGACCTTGCGGCCGCGGAACATCGGCAACCAGCGAGTCGGATGCTTTTCCAAAAACGGAGCGGATGCTATCTGGAATTTTTATCCTCATAAAGCCTTCTTATAACTGCTGTGCTCCATGATTATAAATATTCCAGAGTACTGTCTGGTTCTCGGAGAAGAAAAAAATAACTGATGACGTCACAGCAAAGTCCTTCTCCGTGTCGGTTTCTGATTCACAGCGCCACCCTCATCTCTCCCTCCGCTTCAGGGGAAAGTGCTACGGACGTGGCGGAAAAATATATATATTACAATGCTAATTAGTGGCGTGGATTTTCTCTGTGTCCGTTTCCCTTTGGAGAAGCAAATCCTCGAGGGACTCTAAGAGCCTGCCCGTTATATTTTTCTTTCCTCCCTCCTCTCTCCTTAAATTTCTATCGCGTCATGAATCTCATTTGCGCCCCTTCGTCTCAATATGGACGTCAAGGGATTGGGGATCGAACGAAAACGTGTTAATATTGGAATTACGCGTTCCTCCCTCCGCCCCCGGCCCATATTGACGCTGAAGACCGCGCTATGTCTTAAACGCGGAACCTCCCCTAAAGTGCTTGCTGCGTGTGGGGTGCTGCTGCTGCTGCTGGATAAAAAAGAGAGAGCTATAAATTCTTCGGACATTTCGTCGCGTATATTGAACTCTTGGGCGTGGTGGTGAAAGTTGTTAATAAAGTCGCTGGCTGGGGTCGCGGGAATGTGCATATCCGGAAGGAAGGAAGGAAGGAGGGAGAATCGATGGCTGGCCCATTGTGAAGGCCGAGTAATTTGGCTCTGCAGGGAGTCCGTGGCCAGCTCAACGACAACTGGTACGGCCGCCATCGTGCGGCTGAGTGACAATAACCTGTCCGCCGCTGTCGTCGTCGTCGTCGTCACACCAAGAAAACAGGGGACGGGGGAGAAAAATAAAATATTTTTGACACAATTGTACCAATTCCCGGATGATACGGACAGCGAGACAGATAAATAAAAGGAGATATATATACACACGATTGAGGGGGGAACGGAGGCGGAGCGGAGGAAGAGGAAAAAATAAATTACCAGTCATTAATTCAGGAGAGAAACCGTACTACGAGGAGGACGTCCGCGACGACGCAAACAAAGAAAAATGTAGGGCGCGCATTTGTCAGTCGCCAAACTGGATGTCGGTGTCAGGAAGGTTCTTCCTCCAAGGTTCCCTCTTCAGACTCTGCAGAAAAAGAAGAAAATGAATCGACTTGCTGAGGTTTGATCCTTACCTTCATCAAATCCCTCATAACCAGTGCGCCACACAGAAAAGAAGACTAGCTCCAGTATGTTTTTCAAAAATACGTTTTTAAAGGGAATAAAAAACGAGTAGACTTCTCCAACTTCTAACGCGGGCTAAATGTGCGACAACGTCCTGGAAACGACCTTCCAGAGCGTTAAGACATACTAAACCAGTGATAAAGAGCCAGGTCCTGAAACCAATCTGGCTCTACGACATCCAAATCATCCGGGGATGTGCCAGTGATACCAACGTCAAGAAAATCCACACTTGGCGGAACAAGGTGCTCCGTTGTACGTGACGAACACTGATCTATATACAAAAACCTAAAAATTCTTTACGATGGAGTTTTTTTTGCTCATGTTTACGCGGCTAGACGAAGCACATGAAAGAAACTCTGGCACCTCTGAGGAGGTAACTGCACTTCAGGAATGAGGGTTCTTTTTTGTTTTGATGCCAGGAACACCAGGGAAAACAAAATTAATCAAATAAATGTAACAGTACCGATTTTGGGACTCGGTAACTTTAGTTCACTGGTCTTGGTGACGTGGTCCACCATGGTTTGCTGACTTTGGTGAACTGATGACCAAATTAACCAATAAAGCTGCAAGATTGTTTCAAATTCTTGACAAATTACTGATATTCTATAATCGGAGTAAGTCTTTAACTATAAATAATTAATTAATTATTTAATAACCGAGACATTGGTTTAATAATACATTGCTTTCTTGATCCCAAATATATTTCCTTCAAAACAAAAAATATTTACAACATAATTTGCATCCCCCCCTAGTGAGACTATAGAGTCATCATGACGTAATCAGAACGACTTGTGGCTTGGTCGAGAAAGTAAGCCACTGGCGCCCTTTTCTGGTTATCTAGATTAAATAAAGCATTGATTATTATTCATTTGAATGATATAAAGGAGGCTAGCATTATGAGGCTTAGTGCAATTGGCCAATGCAGTACGTTCTATTCCTTCATTCGACTTAGTAAACAATACGTAGTTTATATTACTCCAATATTAAACCAACACTTACTTAAAATTAAGATACAAAAAATTTTTCTTTTCGTACGAGTATAATCATAGCAGGCAATGGGTTTCTAAATTCTAGACGAGCTCTTTTTCAGATTGCCTTCTCTGTGGCAAACGCTGATTGGTATACCGTCACGTTTATGTTCTTTCCTCTGCAAACCCTGTCTTGAAAACTCCTCATAATTTATGGCATTTTTCCAATAACAGCATCGTAATTCTAATTACCCCAAAATTGTGGTCAGGTCGCGGTGTAATTCCATGGATATTGTATCATCACTACGAAAAATACCTTGTTAACTTTCTCCGGTTACCGAGACACAATTTCATATTTGTTCATTTACGGGGCGGCGCAATAATAATAATAATCATATTCCGTAGATCCTGTAAAGAAGCTAAGCTTCAAGGATGTGGAATGGGTCAGGGCTGTGTACATTTATTACATTATTTTATTGTATAAAAGATAAATATACTTGTAACAAATTTTTGTATTATAAACTAATTAATTAATTACTCTTCTCCGATTCTTCTATAAATTCCTTTATTGAATAGAAGGAGTGGCTAAGCAAAAATGAGCGTAATTCAGTGTTAAATTTACCTTGATTATCGGACAACTGTTTAATTCTGTGCTGACTGCAGTCACGTGTTGAAGATGGATAATGCACACCTTTCTGTGCAATTGACAATGTTTTACATTTTTTATACAGATTATTTTTGTTCCTTGTATTGAAGGGATGAATATCAGTATTATTCAAAAATAAGTGCCTATTTGTGATTACAAATAACATCAATGAATAAATGTATTGGCACGTCAAAGTGAAAATGCCTAACTTTTTGAACAGATTTCTGCAAGAAGTTCGTGTGAGGAAACCTGCCTCACATATTGCTCTAATAACACGTTTTTGACTAATAAAAATCTTATCTATGCCCCAAAATATAATACCATATGATAAAATAGAATGAAAATATGCAAAGTATACTAATTTTCTAGTTTTTAAATCACTGAAGGTGGACATTGCATCACATGTAGCTGAGCTGAGTTTCTTAAGTAATTGATTAATCTGATCAGTCCAATTTAATTTATTATTTACTAAGAGACCTAAACTTCACGTTTCTTCTTTCACCTCTTTCTCTCCCCCTCTCTCTCCCTCTCCACCCCCCACCCCCGGTGTCTCACTCACTCATTCTCTGTGTTTTCGATGCCATTGGCGCTTGAGTAATTTTCTGGCTTTTTCGCAGTCACCTTTGTCTCCTCTTCTCCGTGGCAGGCGCAAGGAATCCCCGTTTGTGAAGGTTTGTGAGCCGCCTTCTTTGCCTCATTTTTAAGCCTCGACGGGAACAACGGACGGTGGCTTGTGGATGTTGCAGTTTCCGTTGTTGTTGCAGCTGGTCGTGCGATTCTCTTTCTTTCTCGAAGCTTCGGTACTGACGCGTGACTAACCCTCACGCGTGCTTCTGGCGTTATCCTTCGGATAGAGCGGCAGGTGCGGTCCCTTTACTATGGGGCTCTTTATACGAGCAGGGGGTTGATCCCGCATTCCTTGGACAGCGACTACTGAGGCCGCCATCTTGAACTGCGTCGGACTGGAAGATGTTAACCGTGCCTTGCCTTGACCAAAGAGTATCTTAAATAGATAGAAACGCAATAGCATGACCCGGTAGGATCCTTAAACTATAGCCCGGGGGCCCTAGTCAACCCTTAGCTACCTTGCTCTACCTTTCCCTTCCTATGCTATTAAACGGGATTTGCCTGTTTCAGGAACACCCTCACTTAGCCTGTCCCCCCCCCCCCCAAAAAAGACAAACTAAGCTGGATTATTTATATACACCAAATATTACTATTTTCAAATATATAAGGTACAAATATTAATTCAAATGGGAATATTTAAAAATATTGAGCATGTTTCTAAATCAGTATTGCGAATTGGATGCGAAGTTATATCAGCATATTTCTCAATTAAATGTTAAAAAATATATCCTTTTCTATTCGCAAATGCTGGAGGAGAATGGAAAATTGTTTTACCTTCCATTCCTTCTACTCCAGCTCTCATTATGTTGAGAGCCCTTTTCTCGACTGACCGTCATTGAAAAGTACATTCTGTGTGTGTTTTAACTTCGTATACAACGGGGATTGATGTTCTGATAGAGAAACTAGACGAGGCAAGTCTGTCACGGTTGTTCCTTGAACCAAGGAAATTTTTTATTAACCGGCGAACTGGAGAAAGAGTTCAATGTGAGGATTGATAGAGGGAAAACCAAGGTGTAGTATGGGAAACAGAGGAATGAGAAAGGGTGTTAGATTTCGGAAGGGATATTTTGACGGAAGTTAAGGAATTCTGCTACTTGGGAAGCGTAATAACTAGGGATGGTAGAAGTATAGTAGACATAAAGAGTAGGATAGCACAGGCAAGGAAGGCTTTCGCGAAAAAGAGGGATCTACTTACGGGTAATATAAGTGTGAATATTAGGAAATCATTACTAAAAATGTTTGCTTGGAACGTGGCGTTATATGGGTGCGAAACGTGGACGATAGGAGTTGGGGAAAGGAAAAGAATAGAAGCCTTTGAAATGTGGTGCTATAGGCGAATGCTGAAAATCAGATGGGTGGATAGAATCACTAACGAGGAAGTTCTAAACAGAATAGGGGATAAGCGAACAATATGGAGGACGTTGACTAAGAGAAGGGATAGAATAATAGGCCACGTTTTAAGACATGAGGGTCTTGTAAAATTAGCATTAGAGGGAAGTGTGTGGGGTAAGAACAAAAGAGGGAATTAAAGGATGGAATACGCTAAGCATATTAGGGTAGATGTGGGGTGTGTGCTAGTTCTAAGGAAATGAAAAGACTTGCGCAAGAGGGTTGCATCAGACCTGTCTTAGGACTGAATACCACCACAACAACATACAGATTAACGACGCTCAAATTAAAATAAATTCTATAATTAGACGATTTTATCGTGTGATGTAGTGAGCATTGCCTCATAACCCAGAGGTCCCGGGTTCGAATCCTGGCACGGACTTGGTTATGTTTGTGTCGTCATGGTCGCGAAGACCGGGATTACGGCTGTTGGAGAATCGATACGCTGAACACGTGTCACATCAAAATTCGGAATGTGTCGTGCAAGATGACAGTCCGCAGTCGACCTGGTAGGCCCAGACCCCCTCAATGGGCTGTAGAGCCAAAAACCGGAAACATTAAAAGGGATTAGGTTGAGTGGGAATTACAAAACTACTTAGATGAACTACTAAATGGTTGTGCTGAAGAAATAAAGTATAGAAAAAATGGGGAGAAATTCAGTAACGTGTAATGAACGACTGGTTTATAACATAGATGGGGAGAAAGTGCCTCAGTTGCATATATCTGGGAATCGTTTTGAGCTCAAATTTATAGCGTCATGGAGGAATAAACGAAGTTCGGGGGTGGTGTGTAAATGTAGAACATTCTCGCTTTTTGGTAATTGATAGTTTAACCAATTGTGAGAGACCGAGTTAAGGTCAAGAGTACCGGTTCAGAGCGTCCGTGTATCGGTTCACCCTCCCCCCCACTTCCTCCCCTCCCCATCCTCTCTGTACCCCCTTTAATACGTGTCACTCCCGCTTCGTACCTCTACATTATTAATTACCGATATCCTTTCCCCCTTTCATGTGTAGCGACTCTCTCTCTATGTGTGTTGATTGCTGACTACTGCCCCGTGTTAATTAATGACTACGGCTCTCCCCACCCCTCCTACTGATTACTGAATAGAGTCCAGCCTTTTTTTCCCTACTATTTGTAGCTCATCGTCTAGCTGATGATTAATAATTACCGCTATAATTTCCCGCGCAAGTAGGCTGCTTTGAATCGTGGACCGTCGCTTCATTACTCTACCAATATATATTTATTTTCCCTATTTCTGTTTGTATTATTGTCATGTGATCCTCCATCAGGTGATTACTGGGTAATGAGCCAAGCTGCAAGCCTCTGCCCCTTTGCTTGTTAACGTCTAAAAGACCAATAAACAGACAAGTGACAAAAATGATTTCAATTCGACATCTTCTAAATAGAAGCTCTTGTTACAGTCTCTAATTTACATAACAGGGCTAAAGTCGTGACTTGGAGCAGTTTTCGGGAATTTCAGTTCCATTCTCATCTGCAACATTATAATTTTAACACGAAAGATTTTGAAATAAATATAAACGTGTTCATTCATATATCGTGTTGTGGACTGGTTTGATGCAATCCTGCATGCTTGGTAGCCTGTCCTGCGCAAGCCTTTTCATTTCTACGTAGCTACCACATCTCACATCCTCCCTAATCTGCTAAGCGTATTCTATCCTTGGTCTCCTCTTCTGTTCACTTCCCTCTACTGATAATTTTACAAGGGCCTCACGTCTCAAAACATGGCCTATTAATGAATCCCTTCGAAGTACTCCAATTCCCCCATTCTGCTTAGAACCTGCTGATTAGTGATTCTATCCACCCATCTCCTGTAGCATCATTTCATTCTGCTATTGCTATAGACTGGAGATTGAGAGGAATTTTTGTTGATTCGAGCGGAATATTCCGGGGGATAGTTATGCTTTCGCAAAATAGAGAAATTTACTTACGGGTAAAATAAGTGTGAATATTAGGAAATGATTTCTAAAAAATGTTGGTATGGTCTGTGATGTTTATGGGTGCAAATCGTGGACGGTAGAGGTTGCGGAAAGGAAAAGAAAAGGAAAGAACTTTGAAATGTGGTGCTATAGGAGAATGCTGAAAATCAGATGGGTGGATAGAATCTGTAACAAGGAAGATCTAATCAGAATAGCGGAAGAGCGAACAATATGGAGAGGCGTTGACCAACAGAAGGGACAGATTAATAGATCACGTTTTACGACATGAGGGTCTTGTAAAATTAGCATTAGAGGGAAGTGTGTGTGAGGTAATAATAGAAAATGGAGGAAAAGGATGGAATACGCTAAGCAGATTAAAGAGGATGTGGGATGCGGTAGCTATGTAGAAACGAAAAAGCTTGCGCAAGATAGGTTAGACCAGTCATAGGACTGAATACAACAATTATACATTGAACAAATATTACATGGAGCGGAATATTCCGCGAGTGGAGAGTAGGAGGAGTTGTGTATAAATAGAAGCGGAATTCCGCTGTTAGTTATACATTGAAAAAATAAGATAAGATAAGATAAGATTTATTGGATCCATTAGTCCTCTATTGAGGAAATAGGACAAGTCAAAGAATATGTTACATATCACACTAAGAATACGAATATAAGAAACAAAATATGGATACAACATATGAGTAAAGAAAATTATGTATACAATGATAAATAAATAAAACAAAGCAGAGCAAACAAAATATGAATACAACATATCAAGAATATGAGTACAAAACAATAAGAGAGATAGTAAAAGAAACTATGTATACAATGATAGACAAATAAAAGAAAGTATACATAACATATACAAAAGATATAATTTCTAGAGAAACAATGTCAATTTGGAACACTATAGCGGTATAATAGAGATCCACGCACTTCACAATACACTACACTTTGAAACACACGTGTGTAGGTAGATCCGTGGGAAATCAGGCTCCAGCAGATCTCGTCAATTTAGGTCATGAAACAAAGAAGAAAAGACCGTTAATGACCTGATATTGTTTGCATATGATGAACACTGATTCAGCACTTTTGCAAAAATAGACTTTAATTACTCCTTTCAGACCGATTGATAAATTCAGGAATAGAATAATAATAAACTCCTTCTAGCTTGCAGCGGAAGTTCCGCGACTGGAGATGGAGAGGGATCTATTTATCGGGACGGGTTATTCCGTGGATATTTAGAGGTTTAACTAATACTACTTAGAAGGGAATATATGGCACCTATTTATACATATCTCCCTCTAATATTGAGCAGCAAGTTTTACACACTGGCCGAATTTTCCACCACTCCTAGTAATTTTTTGGACGAATAATTATCTTTTGGTTTGGGTAGTGTTAGCTGATTTACCAAGTAACTGCTGAATGTTCCTCTCTTAGTTATATTTTGGGTTATTCTTTTAGCGTGGCTTTATCGAAGGGCAGTTTTTTTTAATAAAAAAAAAGCAGACGATTTCCTTAAGCTATATTTTATTAATTACCGCTATCCGTTCGCTTTCCCCTCCTCCCTCCGTGTGCCTGAGTTGATTACTGTCTCGCGGTACCAGTTGCATCCCTGCTTCTTTCTCCCCCCTCCACCTCTCCCGTCCTCCCCTCGCCGCCCTCTCCCCTCTCACCCCACTCTCCCCTCCCCTCATCTGCCGTGCCGTGCGTGTCCTGCGCCTTGTGTCACCCTCGCCGCCGCCGCCGCCGCCAGTCTTGCGTTGAGTTCCGTGCGTGGAGGTTGTGTGCGAGTGTCGCTCTCTCTCAATATATATATTGTGTGTTGTGTGACTTGTTGCGGGTGCGTCAATGACGTCGGCGGACTAGCCTCATTATTGGTAATTATTACTCCTCATCTGTCAACCTTCTCTCTCTCTCTCGTGTATGGCAGCACGCAAAGTAGTTTATCTGGGTCCCGGAACGTTTTCACTGTCCTAGGTTCTCGCATTCACCCGCGACACCGTCGTCCATCCCCTCGTCCTGCGTGTGTAATCTGCGCTCATTGTTATCCATCACCGCTTGATTAACAGAGAAATTAAGTCGCCAATTTCCATGTTAAAACATCTTTGGTCAAAACTCCCTGTCGTCTGTGCGCGTCTTAACGAAGATGTACGAAGGCGTGAGTTGTTTCGTAACGATTATATATAATACAGCTTCTTTCCTCTTAGCCACTTGACGACGGGACAAGTACCCGCACTTGTGCACCGATGTCGCTGGTCGGAATCGTCAAGTGGTCACCCGGTACAAAAACATATTTACGCTAAATTAAAGGAAGAGGACGCGTCCCTCGTACTAAAAAGTTTTCTCCCCACGTAACTAAGTAGTACTTCCGAATACCAGGAATTTATCGACAATTTACATTAACTACAAATGTAATAATTAAATTAAGACGTTCCGTCCGCAACTTTCGCGATCTCTTCAGTTTCGTTAATTGGAACTTCGTGTTACTAGTGCAATATACGAGGTTGTTACGTACAATTCGATAAAATTTCTAATTCTAGTCTAAAGTTTACCAATCTTTTTTTTAAGTATTCAACCATGTTTTGAATTTCTTGTGAATAATTTTTTTTTGATATGATTTAAAAATGACACCATTCGTACTGAAGTTGGTCAAAGTTAAATTTCTACTGTAAATTCTTCCATATTTGACACACAATAATAGTTTTTTGGGTGTGTTTGCAGTAGCGACACGAAATTTTTAATTAAATTTCAATTTAAAAACTGAAGATGTCCTGAAAATTGGGGTGACGAAACGTTTTAATTTAAATTAAAATTCTTCCATTTCTGACTTCTTGCCACTCATTGCATTTAAATTTAAGAAAGCGTTTATCATCTCACGCGAGTATCAGCTGTATCTAGGAAGGAAGGAAGGATTAAATACACAATGACAGAGGCAACAATAATTTGTTTTGATATGATTTAAAAATGACACCATTCGTACTGAAGTTGGGAAAAGTTAAATTTCTCCTGTAAATTCTTCCATATTTGACACACAATAATAGTTTTTCGGTTTTTGGGGTGTGTTGCAGTAGCGACACGAAATTTTTAATTAAATTTCAATTTATAGACTGAAGATGTCCTGAAAATTGGGGCGACGAAACGTTTTAATTTAAATTAAAATTCTTCTATTTCTGACTTCTTGCCACTCATTGCATTTAAATTTAAGAAAGCGTTTATCATCTCATTCGAGTATCAGCTGTATCTAGGAAGGAAGGAAGGATTAAATACACAATGACAGAGGCAACAGTTGATTTCCAAACAAGTAAATAAATCACAAATAACGTGGTTCTCCCCCCAGAATTTAGAAGAATGTGGTACGAATTTAAATAAACCTTTCAACAGAAAACGCTTTCGTCTCCAAGAGAGTTGAAGGTGTTTACTAAAGAGGAGGTGGCGGAATAATGAGCGACCATGTTTAATTGTCTAACCTCGTAGCAACAATGAAGTCAGATATTATGCCCAGTGAGAGGTAGACACGTCTTGCGAAGGAGGGAAGGATTCAAACAGGCTGATTTCAGACCAAAAAAAATACTTTTTTACAGAAAGATATTTTAAGTTACGGGCCTTCATCTCACTAAGACTAAAACAAATTACGGTAAACTGGCCAAAAGTCAGGAAATCATAAATAATGTGTAAATCAACATTAAAGAAAGTGTTTTTTTCATCTCCAAGTCTAGAGACAACTTCACGTAGAAAACAGTTGACTTTCCAAAAAAAAAATTCAGTATCACTTTTTTAATTACATTGATAAAAATGTGAAAGGAATTAAATAAAGTCTTGCACAGAAAAATTCAACCTGCAACTATCAGGGACGAAACGAGGGGAAAACAATTCCAAACGAGAATTAAACTTCAAAGTGGTTTCAGGTATATAATTTTTTAAATCATAATAATAAGACTGAACCGTGGGTGGAATTTTTAAAGTTTTCTCTGTCTGTTTTTACATCTATATTTGCCCTAATATGAGCCATTTAACTCATCAACCCCTCGGATAATAATTACTTTATACATCTACCGCAATAAATCCTCTGGTTATTCAAGCGTTCCTGTTTCGTTAATACAAATTGATTGTTGGAAGTTTACGTTTGGCCCGTCCAATATAACAAACAGCAGCCTCTACGGTCCAAACACTCGAATTTATGTACATAGTTGTGTTTCTCAAAGTAATGTAAAACATGTTTGACAAAATTTAAGTTGTTATAATTGTGACACTAATGTTAGCCAAACACCACGATAAATCTAAAAACCAGTTAAATAAAATATAAAATCCATATTCGATTTAGTATTATTATCAACTTAGAAGTTTAATTCTTGAGTTTTTTTATGATGGAACGTCTTCTTTAATTCTTTCCCCATTTTTAAATTAAAGACGTAACCGTGTTATACTGAATTTATTTATTTTTATTGTCTATTTCAGTACATTTAACTATTTATTTTTAGATACTCAGCGGTTATTGTAAATTAAGCATATATTTTCTGCCTTTTGGCAGGTGTACCGTAATACAATTAATATTAGTCAGACTAAACTCGATGTTTATTTCAAAATCAAAATTTCTTTTCGTCTCAGAGGTGCGCCTATTTTGAATCTCAGACGTGGCTCATGTTCCAAACCTCATTTAGCATAATATCTGCGTTTATTGTCGCCACAGATTCGACAACTACATAACGTCAAGATTTATTTCTTCTTTTTCTTTTCCAAATTTTCACCTTACCCATTCTTGGAGGCAAGACCCTTACAAAGCAAAGTAGACGCGGCTCCAGCGTATCCTTTTAACCCTGTATAACATTGTATTTTGTGCTTTTGTCACTTTTAGTGCTCCTGTTTACTTCTCCATCTTTTTCTCTCTCTCTCTTTTTGCCTAAAGCGAAACGAAAGTTTTTTCGCAGCCAAAGAAGGTCTCCTTGAAATTGAAAAATACCTAATATAATATAATATAATATAATTAGGGGATAATGGCAATGGTGGAAGCAGAATATAATTATATTTTTTTTCGGCGTAAGTTTTCATGGATACTGCAAGGGGCGAAAAGTTTTATGTTTGAGCCATTTTTGCTTCTTGAATTCCCGGAGAAATTTATTTCCTACCTGATGTCACAAATTCGACGATGAAACGTAGTATAGTGCTAATTGAATAAAAAATTCGGTTTTCTCTATAAATTTGATTCATTTAACTTACCTTCATATAAATTTCATCTCTCTGTCTCTGTCTATCTCTATATCTATCTGTCTGTCTATCTATCTACACCGCTAAAGTTTCAGCGGCAATATTCTCCCTCTGAGACACAGGCATTTTAATAAACTGTACAATAGTACAAGTGGCTAAAAATCAACCAGTTAAAATTTTATGACATACAGAGACATTAGAATAATGCTGGATGTATATATGTCAAGCTGACCAGTATGTAATTTATATAAAAAAGGCGAACAATTCGACTATATTATTCCTTTTCTACCTGATCCTCTCCTCCTCGCCTATCACCTCTCACCCCCGGGAGACCTATAACTTTAAAAGGGATAGTTTACCTGACTTTAAATTAATGATAATTTTCAGTATATTTATTACATTTAATCATACTTTCGTGACGTTTCGTGTCATTTCATGGGGACTTCATTTGGACAAGTGTTAACGAAATTTGGAAATCCAAGGTCTTTATTCATTATGTCTCCCTCGACCGAAATTGGGGCAGAGACCGTGGACTTTCTAAATTTTCATAACATCTGCCCTGGGGTGGGGGACCCCAGGGTATAAGACGAAACGCTGCGAAACTATGATAAAGTGTAATAATCTTGCTGACAATTAAGGCTGTTCCATTCACTATAACTTATGAAGTGAACGGGAAGTAAAATTAGATGATCCGGAATGAAGAAAGAGAAAGATTTTGGTCTTTCCTCAACTGACTGAGGTTTCCGTTTACAATATTATTCCCTTTTCAACCTTACGTCATATCTTGACGAGGTTTTCTTCTTGCCCCCCCCCCTCCCCCAAAAAAAGAGAGAGAATTTATTATTGTATCACCACATATTTTATTTTCTGTATGCATCACAGAGTCCTTGATCGAAACTAAGCGGACCGCAATAACCATAATTTTCTCCCCTCCTTGACACAAACATCATTGTGTCTCCTGTTACTCAAATTGACATGTTATATAAAAGAGACTAATTACGACGTCACATTAGGTAGTAATTTAAACCGAATGGTGATGATGATAATTATTTTTTAGAGGAATTATTAAAATTACGGTGTCCCCCGGCGGTTTCTTTTTCTCTCTTGTGAGAGCTGAGAGGGAATGGGAGGGAGGGTGGGAAGGAATCGTGTGCGTGACCGGACTCAAGAGGGTAACAAAGCCATGGTATTTGCAGTTCTAGAAGGGGGTTGTAAAAAAAGAAGAAAAGAAAAAAATAAAGGAGAGTCTTGTTTCTTATTTTTAATTGTGCTCGTTAAACGGCAAGATCCCTTTTATCGGGTAAATTATCACAAATTACAAATGAATAGACGAGTCGGCTTTGTTAAATGGCCGTTGTATCGGTTCCGTGTTTTGGAACATCTTCAGTTGCTAATGCAGTCTCTAATCGCCTTCAATTTAAAGGTGGAGAGAACAAACTTTTATATACATCAGATTTATTTTTATATGAGAAAATTTATTTTCTTGTGGTATCAGTAAAATAGAATAGAGATATTTTATTTCAATAAAGCTGTCCTATCAAAAAGTGAATCAAACATATAAAAATAGACAGTAAAAAAGACTTCCTTAGAGTTCAAGGAAATCGAAAGTTGACGACCCCAGTACGTGGTTCAGCTCTGCAGTTGTCTAATTACCCCAAATTTGAACAAGTTTTCTGTTCAATCGTAGTCTCTTTCTCCTCTGGAACACAAATTTACCTTACTGAAGTACCTGAAATCCTCAGTAAATAGCAAATACTTCGGTATCTAACCGTAATGAAAAATGAAAGTAACTCTTGAAGCAAAAAAAAACAACTAAAATAATAGAGAAATAGAAATTAAATTTAAATAAATAGACATAAAAAAGGTCTAGGAAGAAAAACAAATTAATTACAATTATTACTGACTAAAGAATTCTTAAAAAATATATCACCTGGAAACAACAAATTATTGCCCTTGCAGGTAGTCAGGTTGTCATATACATTCATGTTTACTCATAAAAATTACTTGTCAAAATCCCCAATATGGCGACGAAACGTCGATACAACTAAACGAATTTTCTTTTCCGAATTTGGGTCGTTAATTTATTTCAAGTGTGGGCACTCGGATATTAATTCTGAAAAAGTTTTCTCTTAGGATCTATACTCGGACAGTCGGAAATTTTGCCAAACAGAATAGAAGCTGCTTGTTTCAGGAGAATTGTGCCTGCCCAAAGTCACGTCAAGTGGCAACTAGAGGAATTGATGCTGGGTAGAGACACTGGAAGGATAGACACACAGGATCACATTCAGAGCTTGCTTCTTAAATTAGCAGTAAAATTAGAAGTAATAATATATGTGAAATACCGTATATATGTGAAATATGTAGGCAAATCAGGCTGAAATAGGTATGAGGAATGATGAAAAGATTAGTACAAACCGAATATGTAAAACTGACTTCCACAGCAACACTATATAAATTGTGTAATCCACTGCCAATTTAAAAAAATATATATATACAAAAATAACGTGTAAAGTAAAACTGCAAATAAGAAAGAGAGGAATACAAATTATTTTTAAATAAAATAAAAAATTGATGCGTTTTGTCTTGTAGTCCTATCGACAGCTGCGGAATATTCCGCTTCAGGGTAAATTCCCTTATGTTTACTGCGCTGACAGGCGGAATATTCCGCTTCCGGGTAAATTCCCTTATGTTTACTGCGCTGACAGGTGGAATATTCCGCTTTTGTAAAATTCATTAAATCGCCCGCCAGAGAGGCAATGTTCCTGTTCCAAATGGCCGCGGAATATTCCGCCAATCACAATTCGCCATGGAATATTTCGCGCTCGACGGCAAATATCTTGCTATAGGCAGGCAGGCACGTTGCAAATCCTCCCTCGCCATGGATGGTATTAGAAACACGCCGCCGTGCGTGTTCTCCTGGAACTAGTGCTGCCATCTCTTAGCCGTCGTCGCGACCGCCCCTCGAATCAATCCCCGCCCCTTGATTGGTGTCTTGTGTCTCTGGAATCTGAAACGCCGTTACGGTATTGGGCGGATGTATGAAATCAATTTTTCTTAAAAATAATACTGATCGACGCTGAGATCAGCAAATGAGGGGAAACGTTCCGTCACTGTTATTATATCAATTTGCACCTTCCCCTTATCCCCTCCCCCCGAGTTTTTATGTCGCCTGGAAAGCGCCACTGTTCTGCTTAAATGAAAGTTTCAGTTTTGAAGAAGAAAAAGTTTCTGTATATATAATCTGTTTCCGCCAAGTAGTCTCAAATTAAAAAAGAAAATAATTAATTAGTGTCAGTTCTCATTAATTACAGTCTCCTTATTCTGCATTCTGCTTATCCTCTTTCCTCTTATTATTAATCTATTTCCCCTTAATTTAATTTTAAGACATTTTCGTCCCCGTATAAAGTTTTAAATTGTAAATATGTATACAACTACGACGACTCTAATTCTCCCTCCTCCCGAGGAACGTAAGGGAATTTTCATACATTAAATCAGTTTAATCAATAGATACTAAACCAACAGGGCAACATGTCAGATTTTTTAAAATGTTAATAATATAACACGACGTTTCGTTCATTTCCTTGGAACTTCCTCAGGCGCACATTAGAACAGTATTTCAGCTATATCGAGCGTGGAAAAGGCGCACGCTGTCAAAAAAATTAGATCTGAAACTTTTATTCTTTATTGAAATTACATGCTGTTACTGAAAGTAAATTATTATTCGTACTCTAAATATTCATCTATGCAACATTTGTTATTTAACACAAGTTCATCTCTGAGGAAGGAGAAAGAAACGTGTTATTTTATTTTTATTAAATTGTTTCAGAAACGTCGGTCAGTTAACTTATTTAAAAAATAAAATTGATGAAGCGATGATCGTGATATTAGTTGTTTGTTATCATAATTAATATTTATCTCTTTGATCCTTATAATTCTTAAATTTCTTAATCATATAGTTATTCGAAATCTTTTTCTAATAATTTTTTTTCTTTTTTATCTCTCTGTGTTAAAATTCTTTTTCTTTTCACTTATTATTATTCCGATTTTGATCATTTTTCACGAATTTCTTCTTCATGTCCTTTTTTAATTTCTTCCTTGTTATTTTCATCTTTTTCTATTATTTTTTCGTTTAATTATTATTATTATTTTCTTTTTCGAACATCTTCTACATTTTTTCATCCACCTTACTGTTAAAGTGATTTACATTTATTATTACTTTTCCTTTTTTTCTTTCTCCCAATCCATATTCAATTATACACTATGTGTTGTTTGCAGCGACGCTAACCACTGCACAACATGAAATAACCCCTGACACTGACTAATAACGGTTTGATACATGATTTGAAAACCTAATATCATTTATCTTTGTCATTTATTTTTTCATATTTTTAACTACCGTCCAGAGTCTTTGAACAGTTATATCTATATGCTTTATATTGTTGTTGTTAACCGGGCAGGGTCCATATTCTGAGAGAAACGTGTTGCTGTTAAATTAAATTAAATAAAATTAAATAACCTTTCAATGGTCCTATTTGGTCGTCTGAAAACAATTATTATAAAGTCTGTAGTATTATATACAATCATTTTATGAAATTATGAACAATCTGAGAGAAACGCACAGTATGCAAAGAAACGAAGCAAAGGTAAGTTACGAGTCAATGTACAGGGGTTGGGCAAAATAATATAAACACCATGCAATAGGGTACGGCTTGCTGCAGGTTGGCACTACTGTGTAATCTTACCGTGTAAATTCTGCGACGCGGCTGCAGTGCCCAGTTGATGTTCCACGTTTTGACATTATCTTGCAGTCTTTGCTTTGTTTTGCAATGCTTAACACCGGTGATAGGTGAAATGCGTGTCTATTATACTTCAAAAGAGGACAAAATCGTTGGTGCGCGTTTAGCCGCAGCATCTGTGACGAAAACGGCTCAACTGCTCAACGTTTCACGAGCGAGAGAATACACAGTCAAAAATATTAGCATGTAGATTGGGTACAAAAAGAATGAAGGCAATATCTTAATATTCGTGACGCTTAGAAGGTTTTTGGTACCAAAAATCATAAAGCTGCGAAAAACTCATTTTCATGAAAAAAAAAGTAATAATTTATAATCAATGATGGCAACTAAATTGTCCTGCACCATATGCTACACCTTCCTTTCTTTTCTTTGGCAGTTTCTTTTTTTAGTTTACTTAATTTATAGGCATATTAATATGAAAAAATTAGAAAATCGATTTCTTTCATATTTTGGCCAAAATTTCAGTCACAAGCGTGAAGATCACATTTTTGATAATTTACCGTTTCACGGCCTATAAAAATTCTTCTTCTTCTTCTTCCAATGGCTCAACAGCCCTCTTGAGGGCCCAGGCCTACCGAGGCGGCTGCGGACTGTCACCTGGCGTGACACATTCCGAATTTGGGGTAATACATGGTCAGTGTATCAATGCCCCAGCAGCGGTCCTCGTTACCATGACGACACAAACATCCAAGCCCATGCCAGGATTCGAACCCGGGACCCCTGAGTTGTGAAGCCACTACACCACAGGAGGTCGGCGACTATAAAAATAAATTAAATAATTTGTTTGTATTCTCATTAATATTCTTTAAATTTTACCGTTTGTTTCGTTATCCTTCTTAAACTTCTCCTGTTTCATATAATGTTTGATGTTCTTCTTTTTTACTTTTATAATAATATTGTTTATCATTCAAAAAGTAAGGCCGCTGTAGGTATGTACAATTTTTAGAAGTAAAAGTGCCAAAATTTTTCTATTTTACCTTTCCTATTTTCCTCCTGTTTATTTTTTACTTGGTCCAATTCGTTGTGGTCGTCTACTTTCAAATATTATTGTAATGATTTATTAATTTTTTTAAAAATTTTGGGTAACACCAATGGAGACTTGGAAATTTTCTCCTTCCTGCCCATTCCAAACATAATAAAGGGGACGTGTTGATCCTTGAGAGTGGTACCTTAATTTGGAGACGACGGCCATTATTATTATTGTTGTCATTGGCGGTTTTTTTCACAGATGTGAGAAGAATTGAAAGGAAATTAATCTCACTAATTCCAATTAAAAAGAAGGGAGCCGAGGGCCATGGGGCAAAGTTGTCAGCGAGAACATAGTTCCCATCTCTGCGTACTGTGGGATCCAAAGTATAATAGAAGCCATCAGAGATAATTAAAGTGTATGGCGTGGCGGAACCCAAGTGTACCTTAGATGCGCTGGTGCTCATTCCTATACGTTCTGGAATGTCTGTTACCTGGGATGAAACCGCGGAAACTGGGAAAAAAAATTCTGTAGCGTTTGTAAAAGTATATACATCACTGTTTGCAATATGATCCAAGTGTTTGAGGAGGTTGTCTTTCCCTCCAGGCGATACAACAGTCTTTGCTGCTCTGCACACTGGAAACTAAAATGACGTCACTAATCAGCTCAACGTGGAACAAATCAACAACGTCTAATTAAGATACAGGCTGCAGGGGGGGGGGGACTGGTAGGAACAAGGATGCACAAAAAGAAAACAACAAATACGAGGAGAGACTTTGTGTCAGAACAAATTAGCTTGCCCCCGTTCCTCCGCCCCCGCCCTTCTTTTTAATCTGAAACGTGAGACGAATTTCACTCAATTCTTCTCACATCTGCTCTAAATGACCAAAGAAAAATAAATAATTAATCATAATACTATCCGTCGTTTCCAAATTAGGAAACCTCAAGGACCACCAAGTTCTAAATTCCCATGTTCCTTTAATTATCTTTGTAATGGACAAAAAGAAGAAAAAAATATCTCACGTCGTTTTATAAATAATTAACAACAATATTCAAGCTAAACTGTTCTTTCTTACATTACTAATAAAAAATTAAGAAAAGAAATTGGAAAAAGGATAAGAAAAATTAATTGAAAATCATAAACAGGATGAGGAAAAAGGAAAGATATAAAGGAATAAGCTACGAAACATTCGTATAGACAATTTCATACCAAAAAAATAAAAACACCTACATTGTAATATTATTAATTATCTCTTTTAAGTATCTTTTTTTTGGGGTTAACAGGCTACATGAGGGTGATCCTGAAACAGGCCACTTTACGGTGTTTTAATCACCAACATCTCCACCCTCGTTATTGTCATTTCATTATTATTATTAAAGAAGTTAACCGGGCATATTTTCTGAAACAATTAACGCGTTTCTTTTCTCTTCTTGTAACTTCCTCAGGTGAACAAGTGTGAAAGAACATTTGTGATAAAGATGAGTTCCACAAGTATGAAAATAAAGCATTTCCTTTGACTTATTATTTTATTACCGAATGAGCTAAATGGCGTTTGACTGGAACTTAATAAACTTTTAGTACCGTCATGCATTGCAAATCGTTCATGAAACCACTTTTATTATTTCAAAATGAACAGAAATAAACCCGAAATTGATTAATCACCCTTAAAATGTTGACTTTGATATAATTTCAAAATAAAGTATCCCTGTAACACACACAAATGTCTATATTATCCAAGAAATTAATTACTTACTGTACATAAAGAATTTTTGGAATAGAATGAGCATCTTGTGACGTCATCCAGAGACGTAGCTACAAAGCTCATGGGAGATTGCATTTCGTGGTAAATTAACGGCAAAGATAATATGTTCGCGCGCTAGAGGTTCCTCTGAATGATTTACAAAGACTTTGACCAAACAAAATATACTCAAAGTTTCAAAGATTTTTAGCATAGGGTCCTCAATTGTGTAAATAATTAAATAGAAAACTAGACAAATAACTGGTGAAATATTACTATTTTGTATGGGATTTATTTCATCACTTCATTTTGTCTGTTAATTGGTTAATTCTGTATTTAATTTGCCTTCACCTAACAGAGATATTTTTATCACTTATAAATTTATTGAAACTCAAGCCGTTATGTGAATAATATTAATATGAAGATAAGGGAAAAAACGTTAATTACTTCGTGATAGTTTTAAAATTTAATATCTTGCATTATCATTATGTTACATTAAACTCTCTTATAAAAAATACACATAACAACCCTAGTGATTTTTGGGAAGATAATTTGTAAGGTTTAGAACATTTTTACGATTTTTTGAGAATTATTAGATTATTTATTTTATTTCACAGACGAGGAGTTATGTCATTAATTAATTAAACTGTTAGTAGATCAGTTGTATTTGTATTTATGATGCTATTTGGTGCGTTTCTGGTTTTCCACTGTCCGCCCCCCTCAGGCTCCAGTGATTGGACTCTAAGTATTTATTTTGCAATTAGATTCAATTAGTGGATTCTGTTTGCAAGTGGAGCGTGGAACACACAATACAGCATAATCGAGTGGACTACATTATCCTCCATTATCTACCATTCTCTCCCCTACAGAGCTGGAGGGAGATAGACACTACGGTGGGGGGGAAGGGGGAAGAGAACAGGTAGAGAGAAACAATACGTCCGTCAAATAGGTTAAATATATATACTTAGAAGATATGGTCTTCCTTCCCCGCTGCTAACAGAGACAGAGTGACAATTAAGTCCGCGGACTCAGAGCTTACGTCGTCATCTACGTTGTGGTGGACGTTACCGTTTTAATGGGCTGGGAAACTATTCTACGGCATCTATAAGTCATTCTGCGTTCGACATTCTGTTACAGGCGTGACAGTCAAGTCCGCGATCTACGTCCTAACGTTTTCAGCTACGGAATTTTGGTCGATAATCGTTTTAATGGGACTGAAAAGTATTCTACGAAGACAGCAGTATGTTTGAGTCATACTGTAGCATTCCTGACACTTAAATTAACTCAGTCTTTGTGTCATCATCTACGTAGCGGTGGTCGATTAACAGTTGTAATGTGACGCAAACCTATTTCATGGCATCTAAAAAGTCACTGTGTGATGGAAATTCTATGAATGTCCTGAAAATTAAACCCGTGAACTCGGTCCTTACGTCAACAGCTACGTCATGTTGCACGATTACAGTTTTAATTGGTCGGAGAACTATTCAAGGGCATCCATGATGTTCATTCTATGACGATTATTCCGTTTTATAAGCCTGACATGTTTGCGTCACGGTAATCTACGTCGTCACCTACGTCACCGTGGTTTATTCTACTGTATGAAAGACATTTTCTTCCTTCCTTCTTACTGGGATAACGTTATGGCAAGGTGAATTTACCGTAATGATCAAATGAAAATTAGGTTCACCAAAGCGATTTTTACGTCATCATCAGGGTCAATGAGACGCGATGTGTCGTCTCTGGAATCATTCTACCTGGGAAACACTGTTACATGTGGGAACGATTACCCCCTTACGACTTGGTCGCCGCATGATTATTCTACGAGGCTTGGAATAATTCACTTCGACGGCTGTACGGAACCAAGTAAATTCGCAAATTCGATCCTTAAGTCGTCACCAACGTCACCTTTTTCGGGCGTCGCTCGTATGCAATTGAGACAATTCTAGGTCATTTAGAAAATCATTACTCGCATGACTCTTTAATATATGCTCGGCCGGAAGTTCGCGAATTCTGTTACCGAGTCACGATTCTTGGTGGTTTTTTTAACGATCATAATGGGAGCGTAGACTGTCCACAGCAACAATTATGATGACGTAGGACGTGGCAAATAAATTCGCGTTCACTGTTTACTACGTCACCACATAAATACGTCATGATGCGTCTAGGGGCTCGAAAACTTCTCCACGCACACAGCGAATTCGTTGCTCACGTAATCACCTACGTCATAGCTGAACGAACATGTTACCATTTATACGGAACGGAAGAGAAATCTATGAGCGCGCTTTGTGGAATCTCTTGTAGGCCTAAGTTCGCAAAATTACGGATCTCACGTTTTTAATGTCACTGGAGACTTTTTTTTTTGGATAACAGGCTACATGAGGGTGATCCTGAAACAGGCAACTCCCCTTTAATAGCATAGGAAAGGAATTGAAAAGGGGGGGATGCGGAAGGTAGAGCAAGGTAGCCAAGCAAGGGTTAACTAGGGCCCCCGGGCTATGGTTTAAGGATCCTACCCGGTGTTTCACCTAAAGAGATGCAGGGAAAACCCTAGAAAACCTGCATCAGGTAGGTCGGGCATTGGGTACTATTCTCACGCCCTTCCGAATGACGGGAGACGAGTTTGCTGTGGGGACGCAGCATTCCCTTCTCCGTGTCTCCACCAGTTTCAGGAGGCAGTTGGCCGACTGATCCAATGGGATCAGCGGACAGCTCTTGCCATATGCCCAAGGTCTTTGACCCCGGTACATATACCTCCTAAAATAGGTGAAGGTGTCTCGGCATATGAGAACTTTGATAAAAAGTACCCAGAGAGAGTGCGAGGTATCCATAGACACAAATAAGATGTCATGGAACGTATCTTAGAGGTGAGAGAATTAAATCAGCAAATTCTACGTCACGGTGGCAGCGTGATGCATCTACTGTCGTCGTCAAATTAGTAGAGTCCTCAGTTTCAAGTATCACTGTGTCCATTTTCATTGACCTACGTTATTGTAAAAGACCTCACTTTACGCTGTAACCGTCACTGACTCCACAATTATTGGTATTTGTTAAGTTTAATTTTTTAATTGGAAACAAATTTTTCTCATGCATCTTGTCAAAGTTGATAAATTTATTTGTGGAAAATCGGAGTTGCTCTCTTCCAAACTTTCTTTCCAATTTTAACATTGTTCAAACGTTTTCTTCAGTTTTCAGTAGTATGAGTAATGTTATTTAAAGGAAAACATCCAGGAAGATCGGCGGAGAATGGTCGGAACCCGGCCAGTGGGCAGAGGCGATACCCTACTTTAGCCTCCCGTTACAATAAACCTTTAATTTCTCCCTGCACTTTTTAAAAATCATACAAAATTTAGTAGCCTTTCTATATCAATGAAGCTTATATTATATAATTATTACTTTCAACCGCTCCAAGAAAAGCTCTGTCCTAATCTTCTGCGATGCGCCGTCCAAGAGTTAGTAGAGGCCCACTAATTAATTAATTTTTTAAAAAGTAAGAAACGCAGATGATTTAAAGTTTTTGGATAGATTTGGAACGGTTTGGAGTGTCTTCCGCTAAATTTTCAGGCCATTTAAAGCAATAGTTTGAAATTTAAGATTTGTCAAAGTCGAGCTATATGAAAGAAAGACCAAAAAACTGACTTTTTTTAGGTTTTCTTTTCGCCAAAACGTATGTATAAAATGTTTTTGAAAATTTTCATTTACATATCATAAAATGGCATTAAATTCTGCGTTAATCGAGGCCTTTTACAATAACGTAGGTCAATGCAAATTGACACAGTGAGGCTTCAAACTCAGTGCTCCACTATTTTGACGACGACAATAGGGACAGGGAGTCTTTTTTTTTCACCCAAAAGGGCAAACGGAGGTGACTGAGCCGTGGATGACGGAAGATTTATCGTTCGAAACGCCACTTTTTAAGGAGATTATCCGGTTGGAAACCCAAGAAACCTATCTTAAAAATAATTACAGTAAGGAACGTCATAACAGCCATTGTTAGATGCACTATTCTAACGACATATACAGTTTGAGGTCACTCTGTTTCACTAACAATTAAGTTTGCGACCTCAGAGTATACGTCATCAGCTACTCCGTGGTTGTTACGACGAGAGATCATCCGAAGATTCGATTGTGATGTCACAGGGCAAGTTGTTATAGGCGTGTGCTTACGTTGCGCTGATCGATTGGCTTGGGAGACTTTCCGTCCCTTACCTGTGATGCCATAAAGGACGAAACAATCAAGTCCGTACACCACCACTGATTAATGCGGTCGAACGGAATCTTTGGTTGGTGGACAGAGCTTCCACCCCGCGTGTCTGTATTTGTCCTTATAAAAGCTCCGGGGAAGAGGGAAAGAGAGACTGGAGGGGAAATAGAGTAGAAGGAATTTGGAGGGAGCGAAAAGAAAGCACCATTTAAGGGGAAAAACACTTGGGAAGAATCGGACGCAGATAGCTTAAGCCCTGACACGCAGGCTTAGCGCAAATGAGATTCTCCGTGAGGGAAGGAAGGGAGCCACACTACGCAGGGAAGCTACAGGCAGGTAGGGGGACCTTGGGGTGACCTCGTCGCCACATTCACGGATCAAAAATATCTTAGCGCCCAAATCTTTTACAGCAAACAAGAACTTGAGGCCCTATGAAACGTCTGGGAGATAAAACCGCGCCCGGAACCCAAGTAGACACAGTGAAGAGGGGGGGAACAAATCTAGAAACAGACAAGAAATAAAAAAAACAACAGAAAATCAAATATAAATAAGCAAACCCCCTAAAACAGTTTGGAAATAAAATAATGAATGAAATTATTTCGCATGGGTTTCTGAAACATCTTGTATATATTTTGTGGTGTTCGTTGGTTACACCATCAAAAATATTGTTGTACAATCAAACGAATAATAATAAAAATAATAATGTATTTAATTTGAATAGAAATATAACTCAATGTAAGTTATAGTGGAAAACATATAAATTTACGATATCAATTTAATCATTAGCTCAGTCGGTAATAGCAAAAATAATACTCTACGCAGCTTCTTAAATGGCTGCTCCAGGGAACAACGCGGGTGACGAACAACGATATAGTTGAAAATTAAATTCGCGAATCAGACGAGAATGGTTTGTGTGGAAAAACCGAGGTAAATTGCCGTTACCGGATGTTAACAATGGCCTGATGACGTCGTTCTTCGTTTTTGTTCGTATGCCGGTTGTTCCTTTGCTGGGTCACGTCTTCTTCATATTAAGATTCTCTAGCGCCTCTCCTTCAGATCAAATGTTGTCTTTTTATTTTCTGTACTCCCACCAAATGAATCTCCTTTCTTAAATGTGCAGAAACTAAATTTTATACATGTCGCCTTGTTCTGCCACTGCTTCGTCTCTCCCTAGCGTCTCTCTCAGGCAGCCTCTCTGCAACAACTGTCCAATCTAATCTCTTCCAGGCCATCAACATTGTTGCAGCCAACATTGTTGCAGACGGTGACGTATTCCCGCCGACATTTCCCGCCTACTCGGCCCCCACCAAACCATTATCGTCTTCCGTCCTGTATACGTAAATAACAAAAACTAAATTATTTTTGCTTTACCCGACTGTAAGGGTCATGAATCACCACAATTTGTAAACTATGAAATTGTTTGGAAAACTTTTTCTGTCGTTTGAGAGTGAGAGTTGGACAGTAGCATTGCAAAACACAAAAAATAATAGAATTATTTGCGATACTGTGTTATTACAGAAATTCTTTTAAAGTGAGGTAAGTTGATCGGATCCCAAATCAGGAAGTCTTGAATCTAATTGGTGGTGGGTGCATCATGGAGGACACTGATGGCACAGAGTAATAAGGACTAGTTAAATCAGTTTTAGGGGGAAGTGTATGTGGAGGGGTAAAGATTAGCCCAGGATAAACTAGCAGGGAGAAGAGGGCTGCAAACACACTCTCTGTTCATTATATTTAACTTAACTCTTTACTTTTCTTTTGCTGAGGCTATGAAAAATCTTTATCCAGATGGACTTCATCCCATAAATTAGAATTAACCATAACCAATGACTCAGAAATTCACAAGTTTTTATCTCCAGAAAAGTGTTATTAGTCACCTCTGTGGTTTAGTGGATAGCGTCACCACAGATTTCCCCGTACTTGAGTTTCCAATTAAAGGCAAATTAGTCCCATAATTCACTAAAAACCAAGATGTTAATGCTGCTATAAGTAGACTTTAAGAAAAGAGTGTTACATTTTCAGCCACTGCTGTTGTTATTCTTATTTCACGGCAGTGCTGACTTTCTTCTTTTCCCTAATCTCTGCAGATCCTTGTGGTAATGTAATGGAAACAGCCGTGTCTGTCAGCCATCGAGGGCGCTGCAAGTGCTTTGGCTCAACGCCAAGCAAGGTTGATTAGCGATACACTGTATTATCCTCATTGTCCTGGACATTGTCCTACATGATCCTCGGGAATGTATCCTCCAGAGGGGACAACGGTATCTCTATCTCTCCCCCTCTCCGTCCCTTCCTTCACCTCCCCCCATACGACCAGCAACACTAAAACTGCCTTTTAAAACCAAAAGACCGCATTAAGGAAAACACAGAAACACTTATTTTATTAACAGTAAATCAAATGATTCTTAATATTATTTCGAGACAACAATAATTTTAATTTAGTTTTCTTAATTCTTCCTTTTATATGTTTTTCATTTACTTATATTTATTGTTTTGTAATGAAATCTGCCCGTATCTGGTCTTTAAATTATTCAACTTATTTCCTTAATTAACTAGCTATGCTCACGAATTCGTTTGCGCAGAAAAAGCATTTTTTATTTTGCCCTAAAATCAAAAGTACGGTATCATTTATTTATGATCGCTTCACGGCAAACCTTATGACTCGCAGTTGATTTTGAACAGGTCTTGCTTTCACACGTTTGCAACAATAGATGGAGTGAGAATGCTCGCCTTCCACCCCTGCCCCCACACTCTATCTTATTTGCCGAAATTACGTTTATAATAGCAAAGTAAGTGGTATGAATGGTATAGGAAAGCCTAGTATGACTTTTAACTCGCAGTTGGTTTTCACGTCGCCTTTCGCGTGGCAATTCAATGGATATATAAATATTTACTTACGTTAATTTCTTATGAACTCCGCAAGATATCGAAATGAATCATGCACGTAAATTTAAACTTAAATTTCTGAAATTTTCATTGAAATCCGTTGAGCCGTTTCGGAGCATAAACAGATAAAGTGTACAGGCAATCCGCATACACTTTTTGAAGATTCGAACGCACGTATGCCAAGAAACCTTCCCGTAGAATTAATATTTATTTTATATTGATGTCATTATAGAAATGAAATACACACGAATATTTAAAATGAAATTCTGGTTTTTAATTTTCACTGAAATCCATTGAGCCGTCGCGGAGCCTATTCGAGACAAACATACGGACAGACAGACACTTCAATTTTATTTATTGATATATACTACATACAGTTATCTATACTTAATTAATCCTATTTAAGCTCATGTAACTTAATTTCTCATATTTGCGGTTTTTTCTGACTGTTTCTTAATTTATAAACCATTAATGATGTACACAATTCTGGCCGTGTTGCCTCGCAGCGTCAGACAACGAATTTAGTCACATATTCTTCCACTCCACTGGCCTTTTTTTATTAATGGAATTTCATTGGTGTAGCTGACATTCATTGTTTCCTTATTTATTAATTGATTATATTCCCGCCTCGACCACTGCGACCTGTCCACTGTATCACTTACAATTCTTTTTTTTTCCAGTTTGTGGTGGGTGTAATGCTCCGCGTTATTGTGTGTGCGTCTCTCCCCTTTCATAATAGGTCATTAACCCGCTTGATCGCTGGAGATGGGAGGGAATTACCGGTGATAGGCGCTCGCTCAGTTTGAGTGATGGTTTCCACAGAAGGGGGGGGGGGGTGAGGTGAAGCCCTTCTCTCCCCCTCCACCCTTTGTCCTGGATAATCCCGTCTCTCTCTCTCTCTCCCTCTCTCTGTCCCTGGGCCAAGCAGCTTCTCAAAGGACCTCCCCGCTAATCCTCGCTACAAATAGATTAAGGTGGTTCACCCCCGCAGGGACCAGAAACCCTCCCCCTCCCCCTCTGCACCCACCCAAAAGAAAAAAATATACAGGCTCTAGCAGCGTGAGAACTTTGGGAAGCATTGCTCAAAATTAAAACATAAGTTTTAAAAATATATAGAGAAAACTTATTGCAAATAAAACCCTTAATAGATAGAAAAGAATATTTAGTAAAGGTTTCTACTGATATAAGAAAAAATTGTGCACCAGAAAGGGTAATAGAGGAGTATTTTACGTCTCTGCTTCTTCGTTTAAAATGTGTAGGAAAAACCATAGATCTACAGTGCAAAATCTAACAAGGACGGAAAATAAGCTATATAGTAACACTCTTTTTTCAGTCAGTGTAAAAGTACTAACACTACAAGAAATGGAGAGTCAAATTGTTTTGTTTGGTAATAAAATAATTAAAAATAAATTGTCTTAGTAAAATAAATTATTTCCCGCAAATTAATTATAATGGTAGAGACGTGTTGGGGCAGTTGAAAATACTAGCTAGCTTTACATCACTGCACCAGGGTGCGCAGTGACATTATCAGCGCTACTGCGCATCAAACTCTAAGTCAGTGCAGTGATTTAAAGCTAGCAATTTATACTGCCCCGTGTACCCTAAAATTAATAATTACGGCCGGCAATTTTTTTTCTTAATAATTATTTTTTATCATTCTTAATGCAATGAAAAATATTATTTCCTTTTTTCCTATAAAACGATAATATGTTTGTATCCAACGGTAAAGTCAGACACTAAGAAGTAGGAAGTATGAATCATCCATCCACAAAATGATTGAATATTTTTTTATAGAGCGCTGTTAATTATATTGGTAGGTGCACTGCACTGACTGGTGCTACTAGCGTAGTGACGTCATTCATGCTACTGCGCCTCCAATTCTAGTCGCTGCAGTGTTTTACAAGCTAGCAATTTCAATTGCCGCGTACCTCCTATAATAAATAATTCCGGCCGTTAATTTATTTCACTGAAACAAATTCTTTTAAATTATTCTTATAACAATGAAAATAGGACTTCCTGTTTCTATGAAACAGTAGTAAATCATATTTTCGACCGAAAATTCGGGCACAAAGAGAAGGAAAAAAACGTATAAATCCAATAACACTTCCGTTGATGTAAAAGATTTTTTAAAAAAGAAAAACATTATTGACCTTCATTATTTTTTTTATAGATACGGGCATACATAATGTTTTATCGCTACACTGACTAGAGTTGCATGCGAAGTGACGTCATCCCTGGGTATTGCGCACGTAACTAGCGTAAACTTTTATTTTGTTTTATTGTGTTGTCTGTATATACGGATCCTCAGTTCATATTTTATTTAAGAGCCAGCTACTGCACATGAAATGCTAGTCAGTGGAGTGCTTTAAAGTTACAACTACTTGTAGCCAAAAATATTTTATTACGGCTAGTAATTTCTTTTATAATAAAATTTGATTTTCCTCTTATACAAAAATAGTCCAGTTTAGACTCAGGAAACTCTGGCATTAGAAAAAGTATGAATCTATTAACACTTACGTCGTAACGCATCATAAAAGAACTAAGTTGGTATTTTAAATATACCAAAATCGGCGTCCATTATTTAAATTCAGACAAATTGGCTTTGGAAATTCTCGACTTTAAACCAGTCCCAGATGTATGCGCAGTGACTTAATAAGTACTACTGCGCATATCAACTCTAGTGAGTGTAGTGATGTGAACTTCATAATTTCTAGTACCCCTTGCACTTATCTCGTAAAAAAATAATTTGGGATGATAAAAAAAACATTTTGTATATAATTATATTCTTATTATTAACTATTATATGAGATTTTTAGTCCCGAAATGATAGCACATTAATTACACAGAAATTAATACAGGGGAAATTGGATTGTCACTTACATCGTCAACATAACTTGATTTACTGAGACCCAGGAAGAATATTGAGCAACTTTTCCCTACTTCAAGTAATGTTTGGACGCTTTTCCCGGCTCTCCTGAAAGCGATCTATTTCACATCCACTGTGTTGACTGGTTTCGTTTCCTGTTCCTGTTCAAAGGAAGGACTCTATCGTCGCCACCATTTTCTCGCTACCCCCAGCCCACACCTTCCCAGAAAAAAATAAAAATAAAATAAAGTTTTCGTCGTCGATTGTCGTTGCATTGCGCCAAGACGGGAAAGGGAAAAACAAATCTTAAACTCCGAATTAATCTGTCGCCGAGAATAATGCTGTCAGTACAAAGGACGATAACTTATTTAATTAATTTGAATGGCCTTCGGGGGGAGGGACGCTGAGAAGGGAAGAAGCTGGATGGATCCCTACAAGGGGGGAGGGAGAGTTGCAGAGAGGAAGCTCCAGGCCCAGCGACGGGTGGGGGGGGGGGAAGAGAAAAGGGAGGAATTTAATCACTAAAATAAATATATCTGTCCGTTGATGATATTGAAGAAACTGTCGAAGATGGCTTCTAAAGTTAAACACCCTCTTAGTCGGTGGAAGGCGTTGGCCTGGTGTTAAACATCTCTGCCGCCAGGTCATTTATAATCCTTGGAGTCACACTATTATCTTTGACAGTGAATAAACGTGTCTACATTTGTACAGGGTTAAATATCACTGGGTAAACACTCCATTTGATTTTATGTACAAGTTCCTTCCATTTAAAAAAAAATTATAGAACGACAAATTATACTTTACGACTAATTACTTCCATTTGAAAACAACAACAACGTTTCGGTACTCCATTTCTACCATCTTCATGACTGTTGTAATGTGTGCATTAGTTTCAAATACATAAATGGTTAGTGATCAAAGTTTTTTAGTTTATGCGACTTTCTCCGTAGAGTGACCGCCTTCTGAAGAGGCTGCAAATCTGTATCTGGATCTTTTTTCTTTGCCTAAAGTTGCGTTTTTGTTTGAATATAATGATCATAATCCTAATAACGAAACCAGGCGTTAGAAAAGAAAATATATATATATAAAAATAAACCTATATGAAAACAGAAATGAATAGAATTTTTTAGAGGAAATGGAAATACGAATAGGAGAACAATAAGCAAAACTAAAATTATGTCCATTAATTGAATATAATCAGCGTCTTAGTCAGTTTTTTTTCAATTTTAATATTTAACAATACAACGTTTCGTCCGTCATTTCAGATATCTTGAGGTAAAAATTTAGCTGTACACGGAACTTCACTCCACGACTCTCTTTCAATATCAAAAGATTTTCGACCGTAGGAGTCATGGAGTGAGTTTCCACGTACAGATCAATTTTAACCTGAAGAAGTGTCAAATAAGAGACGACACGTTGTAATGTTTAATATTTAAAATTTAAAAAACTTACAAAGAGGCTGATTATACTCATTTATTGTATATTTAATTGTTAGATAAACTATTTATTTATATGTATTAAAATATATAAAGGAGCAAAAAAATAACTAAAATTGTACATAATAAAAAATGATATACTTAGGATTTTTAAAATGCCCGAAAAATTACTACAATATTTGGTGCACATATTCTTAAACATCCGAAGGATATCACCACTATGGGGGAGAAACACCTTTAGCATAAATATGGAAGTAATATTATTTAAATAATTTGTGAAATCATTTGCATGAGCAGGTCTCAGACGTAAGTGATGGAATTAGAGTGAATATAAGGAAACGCGCCATATTCTTACTCAAGTGTATTCCAAGGGGCTATTGTAATCAAATTCATCGGGAAACGTCGGAACTCCATCTAATAAGGAAATAAAAATTAGAAATTTACCTGGATGACGAAATCAGAGTAAGGTAAAATTGGAAAATTTAATCCTGTGTGAAAGTTTATAAAAAAATTCAGTTAATCTAATACATAAACGTGACGGTAAAATAAATAGCTAAATCAAAGATATAAGAACAAATACGGCGTTTTTGATAAACATTGAAACCTTATTTTTCATTTAGAACGACGTACATAAACCAAAGATGGTATTAACTAGTATGTAACTACAGCATGATTAAACTAATAAGGCGCTATTATCATAGTACGGTGATGTCTGAATTAGACTTTGGTTACAGTTCACTGGAAGCAAGTAGAATATTCTGTCGTCGTTCGGCAACGCTGCTTGTCCCGGAGATCCCTTCATTTCAAACGTTCTGATTGGATTGTCACAGAGCTCTTCGCAGCGGGGAAACACAACCAAAAAATAATTTGAATAGTACTGTAGGGGCCTTAGCTTCTGTTCAAGTGCTTGATAGATAAAAGTTGTGACCAGCATTCTTTTTTTAAAAAAAAAAGTCGTTGGACAAGCGCAAGGAGTAGGCTTCTCCGAAGTTTTCCCTGCATCACTTTAAGAGGAATGTCGAGTGAGATTGTCCGGAGCCCTATGACTGCCATGCTATTCCCTCCGCATCTCCCCTTTCTACTCCCCTTCCACAACGTGGCCGACCCTCATAGTAGCTTGGAACTTTCATAAAAAAAGTCTATAAAACCGTTACTACCTCTATATGTAATAAACCTGTCCCTTTAACAGTCAAGTGCGATATGTGGTGGTTTCATGTGACAAATGTCTCCTCTTCCTCTCCGTTGTCGATTGTCGTTCCTCTCATCCTTAAGGACTATTAGCTGTCAGTGCTGCTACAACTCTAAGTCTCCTGACGCATGTAACGGTCTCTGTATTTCGTGCTCTCGCTGTTTCAATATCATCACAATACCCAGAATGCCAAAAAAAGTCACTCGTAAAACCCTCTGGACGAGTGTTGATCTCCATCTTCTTCTCGGATAAGGGACTTCTTCCTCTTCTACCGTAGTTGCCTCGTGACGTTGGATCTGTGCGATCGTACCACTTGGTCAATAACATTTATGCTTCCTTCACGAAGACTGGCTAATAAATGTCTGATGGTAGGGTATCCAAGTCACGATTCAGAGCTTAGTTTGTTTTGGGGATCCAGAAAAGAGGGAGAACGTTTTTTTTTTGGTTAACAGGCTACATGAGGGTGATCCTGAAACAGGCAACTCCCCTTTAATAGCATAGGAAGGGAATTGAAAAGGGGGGATGCGGAAGCTAGAGCAAGGTAGCCAAGGGTTAACTAGGGCCCCCGGGCTATGGTTTAAGGATCCTACCCGGTGTTTCACCTAAAGAGATGCAGGGAAAACCCTAGAAAACCTGCATCAGGTAGGTCGGGCATTGGGTACTATTCTCACGCCCTTCCTTATGAATGACGGGAGACGAGTTTGCTGTGGGGACGCAGCATTCCCTTCTCCGTGTCTCCACCAGTTTCAGGAGGCAGTTGGCCGACTGATCCAATGGGATCAGCGGACAGCTCTTGCCATATGCCCAAGGTCTTTGACCCCGGTACATATACCTCCTAAAATAGGTGAAGGTGTCTCGGCATATGAGAACTTTGATAAAAAGTACCCAGAGAGAGTGCGAGGCATTCCCGACATGATCAGGTGAGCCCCGCAGTCACTCTGGGCTGAAGCGCCTGCGAGAAAACTCCCGCAGCGCCTCTCATGTCAAGGGAGAACGTGAAGATATTTCCTCTAATATCTCATGGTTACCAAACAACCTCCACGAGAGAGAGAGAGAGAGAGAGAGAGAGAGAGAGAGAGAGAGAGAGAGAGAGAGAGAGAGAGATCAAATAAATCGTGTGTTCCAAAGATCCCCCAAGAATATTTTTGGTTGTTCTTCTTTTGCAGAGCTCATGGGGTAGCCATTTCCCCCGTTTATCAGGAACTCATTTGTTGAGCGTTGTGCGACGGTCCACGATGCACAGCGTGTCTCCGGATTTCAGCCCGGTTCCTCCGCCATTGCCACGTAGAACAAGGTGAGTTCGCTTCTTCTCATAACGGATCACTGAACAACGCTGGAGTGAACCAAAACCTAGCAGCAGGTTGGTACAGAAGCGCCCCCCGCGGCGGGTGTTAAGGCAACTTCTCTATATCTCTCCGTTTCCTGACAATGGTAACTACTTAATTCAACAGTGTGACGTCATCATAATTTCCTATATGTATAGAAACGTGTGTTGGATAAAAACCATCAAAAAAAGGGAAAGAAGTAGGTAAATGAAGAGGCGGAATTAGGTGATAAAGTAAATAGCACCCAACGGTTCAGTTAATCTTGTTGCTGCAGTGAAGAGAGAGAGAGAACTGTAAAGGGAGATAATTGTAACAGCATTCGGGGACCAACAACGGTGATTGGAGCCATGACAATCATTTCCTCCCCCGTTCCCTCCCTTCCTTTCTGCAAAAATATTCCCAGCAGTCGAGTATCAACAGATTACTGACAAATGAGCGTCCATTCGTGAATATGTGGGACGCTGGGAGATTTGAATCATCACCGTATTACCGCCCCCTCCACAGCCACTGAGTCAAACAATGGGGCGGTGATTATTCCCCTAGAAAAGACCACGCACACACACACAGAGAAACGCCGATATTTTTCGGACCCCCCTCACCCCTCAGCCCCCCACACCCCACCACACTCATCCTCCATCATCCCTCCGCGCGCGAGTGTCGGCTTTTTTGGAAAAATGGCTGATAAAATTACAACAACGACGGCTCTGCTGAGCGCGAGTTAAAGAGAGAGAGAGAGGGGGGGTAACCTGGCTGGTTCCACCCCTCACCCCCCTCACACCCCCCCGCAGACTCTTTTCATTAACAATGGCGTTAGTGGAACCAGCGAGCGGAGGCGGCAGTTGTAGCGCAGAAAAGAAGAAATGCGGGGGGCGGGGGAGGAAATAATTCTCATTCAACTGGCGCGATTCGAATGTAAGATTTACCTTTAGCGAGTGACAATGGGAATAAATCACAAAAGCCTGGAGAGAGAGGAGAGAGGATGTCCTGGAGCGACCTTGCTGCTGCTGCTGCTGCTGCGACGTCCGTGTCGCTGATTATTTAGCTGCAGCGTGGAATCGGAACAGAATCGCAGACAAAATGTTACAAAGAGACTTGAAATCTTTTGGAAAGGTACATCAACAGATCTTCAACAGTCGGGACGCAAGGTTGGAAATCAAAAACATTACTGAACGGAAACCTCACTCTGTTGAAGAGCTTCAGCGGAGGCGCTGATGAAATTCGAACTCACAGATACGTCACCATATGCTTAAATCTGGAAGAAAATTGCGGAAAGGCCAATAAAATGTCTTCCAAGACGGTGACATAAAATTGAAAGGGATTAAAAATTAGTAAACGGCGACCTCAATCAAGTCATGACTATTGGCCGAGGCGATGATGGAACTGGAACAGAATCGTAGACATATACGTCACTTAAGAGGCGAAACAAATTTGGGAAACGTCATCAACACATCTTATACAATAGTGACGTATTGTTGAAAATCAGAAAAGAAAAAAAATAGTCCACGGATACCTGACACGGTTGAAGAGCTTCAGCGGAGGCGTTCATGAATTTGAAACTGAATCACACTCAAATACGTCAGGTAATACTTCAAAACTTGAAACAAATTGCGGTAAGGTTATCAACTAATGTCCAACGCATGTGATGTAACGCAGAAAAGGATGAAATATAGTAAACGGAAACCTCAGTCACTTGAAGAGCTTACTGGGAGACACAATCACAGAAAAATACGTCAAAAAAAGAGTTTTTTTAAAAAAAAAATTGAAAGCAAATTCAGAAAGACTAATAAAAAATATTCCTCGCCGGTGATGTAATGTTGGAAATGAATAAAACGTAGTAAATGGAAAAGCTCAATCACTCAACTGAGGACTTTCAGCCGAGGCTGTGATGGAAGTGAAAGAATAATGGCTGACAAATACCTTACTTAAGAGGCGATTAAAAATTGGGAAACGTCACAATCGGGACTTAAGGTTGAAAAATGGAGGGAAAAAACCAACGGAAACCTCAGTCGGTTGGAGAAGGACAACCGTTTACCCTTATACTTTTCTTTGTCACTCACGCGCTCGCGCACGTCCCTAATAACATTCAAATCAAATTTAACTATCCATTTCATTACTCAAATTTAAAGGTTCTGATAAAGAATTTGGTGTGATAGCTCAGGAGGAGGAGTAAGAGAAGGGTCTAGTTGAATTCTGTTTAGGAGAGACTAACCTCAAAATAAATACAGTTCAATTCATTAATCTGAGGGAGAAATAAGGTCATCAAAGGAATGAAGACATTATAGAAAAAATTAAGGGTAAAGGGAAGAATAACAGGGAAAAATCAAGAAAAGCAGCTGAACTGGTACGGGCACCTAAGAAGAAAGCCGTCAGGGAGACTGCCACTAGAAATATGAAATTGGGAGCCGGTAGAAAGAAGGAAAGGAGGAAGACCTACAAGAAAATGGTACGATGACATCCAAGAAGCAATGAGAGAAAGAGTCATAGAAGAAGACGATGTGTTAGGGTGCCGAAAGGATTACAAGAAATGATCTATAAGATTTTTTGGGGGTTAACAGGCTACATAGGGTGATCCTGAAACGGGCAACTCCCCTTTAATAGCATAGGAAGGGAATTTAAAACAGGGGGAATGCGGAAAAAACTGTTAATATATATACGAGTGAGAGAGAGAGAGACAGAGAAGAAAGCAGGTGAATGAACAGCGATCAAGAATTCAGTTCGACTGGTTCATCACTTCCTTAACTAATATTTGCTCCAGTATTTCTCAATTCATCGAGAGTTTCTAGTGAAAGTGTTGAATTTTCACAATATTTTCTCGATAACTTATCGATTTTATCGAGGTATGATTTCAGAATTTTAATAGCAGTAGTGACAAATTCTACTTGTTCTAGAAATTAACATTATTTATTATCGTTAATAATGGAATTGAATATCTGAAATTTTAATAATTTTAATGTATTATTTATCTTTTTCTGACACATTTTGTTATAGTAACATTTTAAGCAATTACGTGAGGAAGTCCCAAACAGGGTGACGAAACTGTCGGTCTAATTAAACGAAACCCTTTATATCGGTAATTTGACCGTAAATCAATTCTATATATTTTGGTAAATAGCTGGGTACCCGGCGTTGCCTAGGTTTTGAGATCGACGAACACTCACCCTGGTTACTTTTCGTAACCTGCGAAGTGCTTCTAGTAAGTATTTGTTATTTTTCATCTATCACGGCCGTGATGTTCTAGAGGGCAGAGAGTTAATGCTCTGTCATGGCCGCAGCCTCCCAGGCGTTAGCTTGAGTGACAGTCGGACGCCATGAAACAACTAACAGCTTTCTGCTGCTGCTCCCTCACCCCCACCCACCCACCAAAAAAAAATATATATATATGTACATATAGTCGTCGTTATCCCGTGCGAGATCGTCCCAGCGCTGGCGGTGACAGAACCTGTCTCTGTCCTCGCGGAAAATAAAGGCAAAGGGAAAAGTGATAACGTAATATAACGCGCACGTTCGCCATACACCCTCACGAAACTTTCACCTTGTTGCATGGGGAGGAGTTATCGGTGAAAGCCTTTTTTCAGGCATAAAATGGCCGCCGAAACGTGCGACAAGGCTTCATTGACGTTATCACTCGGTACACTTTGTACTGCACGTCGACCCTATGGTGCGCTTTCTTAAATAAACTTCATTTACTAATCACGATCAATCTTGTCACCTGCTCTTTTTTTTCATTATTGGAACCACTTCTCGATTCAGTATTCAGCTCCGTCAGCGTCAATGGTGGCAAAACGTCGTCGTCCTTTTAACGATCCCTTCCGTGGATGAGGCAAAACAACAGTTTTGTTTTTCACGTATAACCAGTTGTAACATTCTAAAGACTGGGATTTCTAAATAATTTGATGTATGTCAAAGATATGTGCGTTGGGAGATTTATTTATAGTATCTTTGTATGAGTTATGTCATCGTTGGTGAGGTTGCCCTGGCAGTTGAAAATTACATGTTTTAATTCAGTGCAATTGCTCAAATAAATGGTGATTGTTCATAAATTGTTCCCCCTTTTAACTAAAATACTCAAGACTGCAGTAGAAGTGTGAATAATTGGTGGTTTGCCTTGTGGTTTAAAGCCTAAAATTTGTTTACGCATCTACGTGAGTTGCCTTTATGTTCTTTTTCAAGTATGCTGAATAAACTGTTAGAGATACGGAGAAGGGAATGCTGCGACCCCACAGTAAACTCGTCTCCCGTCATTCGTAAGTGCGTGAGAATAGTACACAATGGCCCGACCTACCAAATGCAGGTTTTCTATGATCTCTCTGCATCTCCTTAAGGTGAAACACCTGGTAGGTTCCTTAAATTATAGCCTGGGGGCCGTAGTCAACCCTTGGCTACCGTCCTATGCCCTTCTCAATTTCCTTCCTAAGCTATTAAAGGAGAGTTTCCTGTTTCTAGATCTCCCTCATGTATCTTGTTACCCAAACAAAAATAGACAGTGTCTTCTGCAGCTCTTTATTTAAGATTTTTTTTAAAATTTTCGTTTATAGTCGCATCAACCGCAAGATCATTAGCGACTGTGCTCGATTAGGGGAAGCTTATATGCATATAGGGGTATCAAAGTAAGGTTTCTCAAACAAAACAAACATCCAAGCCCATGGCAGGATTCGAACCCGGGATCTCTGTGGTGCGAGGCAGCGACGCTAACCACTAGGCCACAGGAGGTCGGCATTGCACTATTGTTTCAAACATACTCGTTGACTTTGATATTAAAAAGTTTTCATTTAACTTATTTCCGAATATGTATCTTATTCTTCTATAGCACCAAATTTGAAAAGCTTTTATTCTTTTCCTTTCTGTACCTCCCACCGTCCAAGTTTCGCACCCATATAACCCACGCTCTATAACAACATTTTTAGTAATGATTTCCTAACATTAACCGTAAGTAAATTCCTCTTTCTTGCCTGTACTATCCTACTCTAGTTATTATCCTGCCCAAATAACTTCCTTCCCAATCTAACAGCCTTTGTTATTCCACTATTTCCCATACTGCACCCCATGACCTTAGTTTTCCCCATATTAACCCCCATGTTGAACTCTAAATTAAGAACCACGATCATGCCATTTATTATAGCTTCCAAATCTCCTCCTGACTCCCCTAATACCACAATGTCATCAGCAAACTCTTGGATTCTATTTCTTATCCTTTACCATATTCCTTATCAACTTTATTCATGGCCTGTTCTATATATAAGTTAAATAACATGAGTGATGACTCGGCGGTCAAAATTCAGCAATTTTGGAACGAATTTTCCTCCCCTCGTTTCATGCTGCAAAACATTAAGTAAGCAGTTTCTTGGCGCGCGCAAGTCGAATGACAATTCCGACGTCATCAGCAAGCAACCACTCCGATATCAATTCCGAAAATTTTCATAATCATTGTATAACAACCCCTATTAAATGTGTGAAGTAATTTTGTCTGTCGGTGAAGAGGAAGAAGAGAATCGTGAGCCAGAGATTGTAAAGGGTGCAGTCAGAGAGAGTGAGCCACAGAGATTTTACGATCGCTGAAGTAAGCGGCGGCATTATTGACAGAAAAAATATATTTTGAATGAAATAAATGTTACAAGTTTGCATTTATGTCGTGCTAAAATTCTTTGAAATATTTTTCTGACTCGCGTAAAACTCGCGTGTTATTTTGACATTCGGACAACACAAAATTTTTCACACTGTCAAAATTGAGGATCCGTTTGAGTCATAACTATATGTAACCGTGAACGTAACGAGTAAGAAGCTACTTTACTAAATCACTTGCCATGAAAGTTCGCACAATTTCATTTAATTGAAACGACGCGACCATGACGTAATCTTGACTGACTTGTTGTTTGACCGAAAAAAGTAAGCCACTGGCGCCGCCCTCTCTGAATGCCTACATTAAAGTTTCGATTATTATTAATTTAAAAGACACGGACGAGGGTAGGATTTTCTTCACTTGCTGGACGTTCTCTTCGTTTGTCGTTGTGTTATGACGTCATCGTCAACGCCCACTTACAGACATCTGCAGCGCTCGTAAAGTCTTGTGTCCCAATGGTAGATCCGACGGAAGCTACGGTCAACTTTTCCACTACGGTCAAACAAAATTTTACGGAAATTGTTTGATCCCTTTCCACATCGAAAAGACGTTTAACTTTTTCGATTGTCAACAGTAAACTTACCATTCAAAATGGTTGCCAATTACAACGTACTTCAAGGTCTAAGACGTCCCCGGTGAAACTGTTGCATAAAATCTTTCTCTAAGAAGATTTCGAAACGACGCGCAATATATGTTTGACCCCGGTGAATGAATTCTTCACACTTCAGGAATATTGAAAATAATATATTTGAAATTTGGATTTATAAAACCCGCCAGTTTGAAAATTTCCGGATATTCTTTTTATCAGAGCGCGAATATAACAGACATTAAATTCGCCCTCTCTTGCCAATCTTGAAATAGTGATTTTTAGGTACCCTTTTTTTTCTTCGTGGCGTTATGGTATGTCTTGTGTAAGCTGAATAAATTCTTTCAGCTGCTCCGTTTGGACGAAAGTCTTCCAAAATTGACCATACAAATGAGATCTTGACGGGTATCTTTAGAACTGGGACCGTGAAATAGTCTCATGTAAGGGGAATGGTCACATGTGAGTATCGTCATGTGACTCTACCAAGAAATGCTCTGTGAGTGAGGAAGCCAGGGAAACAACATTGTAAAGGTTTGGTCCTGACTCCGTCGTCCTTGAGCACCGCTTTCTCTTAAGGTTACCCCATACAAAGCACTGACACACACCCCGAGGATATATATTGTAGCCGATCCGGCGTTCCTCCTTAATCGAGGATTTAAAATTCTTTTTGGGCGCCAGATATTTTTTTAATAAAAATACCAAAAAAGTGGATTTTAATAGCTTTAATCCATTTCAGAACATGAGAAAAAATTATCACTACAGGGCGTGGTCATTCTCTCGTCGTCCAGCCGACACGACCTTCTCCTTCCACTACCCCATGACGACTGCTCAAGTCTCGCCAGACTCAATTGTTGGCCCGAGTTGCGACAATTGCAACTCGCAAGCTGGCCCGCATTGTTGCGTGTAACTTTTCATGTTACATTATCCCCGCCCCCAATGAATTTAATAAAATTGTACAATTTTTTAATAACACTTACTGAAACACAGTCGTAAACAATTTGACTGACCCACGCCCTTAGTCAAAATTACATTAGGTTTTACAAAAATTCACTCATAAATTAATTACAAATTTTTCTGTAGTCAACTGTCTCTGCACAACAGCTGTTTGACGCACGTCGCAAATTTTCAACAGAACATCTGTTTCTTATAACTAATTACAATGTTATTACATAAAATTTTATTTGCCATCAGCTGTTTCTGACAGTTTATATGACACTTATTTTAATTGTTGTCAGCTGTTTACCGGACGTTAACAGAACATCTGTTTCTTCTTAGTTTGACATTAACAGAATACCGCATTCAGTTTTTTCACCTGAATTCCAAGGAACTCCACCTCCACCCCTATTCCATAACTTTCTTCCTCCTCTGTTTTCACCATAGGATGCACAATTTTGAGACATAGAAGCACATTTTCCGCTAATCATCAAGTTCCGCTTAGTTTTTTGATGAATGTTTCTCCCACGTACTTTTCTCTTGTACGTTTTTCGGGAGTTAGTCTTAAACCTATTAACAAAACATTTCAATACTTCATCTTTGTTTGCAAACATAATCAGCTGTTCCCTAACCTGTTTATTCAATGCGTTCGTATTACCTTCACACTTATCAGCTTCAACTTTCTTAACTACATCATGAAATCGATCCTTCCGCATCAGATCTTCCTTTATTGTTACAGCAACCACACTCTCCTTTTTTAACAAATGATCTCTTTGCTGCTTTGGTCCATCCTTAGCCCCCAATGATAGTTTTATTTTTATTTCCTTGGCTATCTCATTTGGCCAATTGTTGGCCCGAGTTGCGACAATTGCAACTCGCAAGCTGGCCCGCATTGTTGCGTGTAACTTTTCATGTTCCAATATATATATATATATATATATATATATATATATATATATATATTATACAGGAAGAGAAAAGAACATGCGAGCAACCCACAATCCCCCTCCTTCCTCCCTTCCTTTTATCCTGCTCCACCCTTCCGGTTCTGAGCCGTTGGTGTTTTGTCACGCAGTTAAAATAATTACTCTGCCTCGGTCACGTTACAGAGGAGCGAGTCTCTCACTCACACACATACAGGGGCAATTAAGAGTGACCCCAAGAAGAAGAAGACGACGACGACAACGATTGCTGTAATTGGCCGAGATGACAACACAAGTGTGCTCCATAACTAATTACGACGACTCCGCCACTACTTGTTGTCCTCCGTGGGAAAGGAGTGGATGACCACACTCATCGCTGGACAGACTCAGGGTCTCTAGCGGGAAAGATTTGCGACAGAGGACGGTTTCAATACCCAGCAAAGGGATAGAAGAACTTTTAAACTCTATATTGCTCCGACAATAGAATACCATGATCACGACATTCCACGACCATGCTCATAAACCAGTTTTTGAAGATTATTTAACTTTTTTCTTGAGAGTGGCAGGCTGCATGAGCGTGGTAACTCCTCTCGGAATTGGTTCGAAGGAGGATTTTTATATTTATATTTATTGTTGTTTCCATTAATCCTCGATTGAGGAAATAGGATACGTCATACATTAAAAATTAAAAATGAACAAAATAAAGTACATAATTAAAGACAAATAAAGTTAAAATAAATAAGTAAAAGAAAGTGTATATAGACAAAAGTCAATATAAACACAACACGGACACACACTGGGAAACACAAACAAGCACACACTGAGGAACACGCAATGGAGTTTTAACTACTTGGACCAGGAAACTGTCCTTGCTCCAGGCAATACATGAAACAAACAAACAAAAGAGCAGAAAAAACTGAATAGAAATTTTAAAGATATGTGATGTGCTATTTTATAAGGCAGCTCATTCAACACTTTTTGCAGGAACCTTGATTTAAATACTAGAAGGACGATTAAGAAAATCCTGTACCGAGTAAAACAGCAGCGCCATTTAAAAGAATAGTTTTACTCTGCTTCACGAAGCTTTTGTAGGTACTATTTTTAACCTCTGGCGGAAGGAAGGCTGTTGTATAAAATTATCCCGGGGGTATTGTGAATACTTTTCTGGTGTAGAGCAAGGCGATGCTTGTCCGACCTTAGAGCTGAACGATTTCTAGTCGCGTATTCATGAAACTCGCCATTTGTTTGAAACAAATTAGTGTTTCCCTTTACAAACTTTAATATTTCACAAATATATACGCTTGGTAAAGTAAGTATTTGAGGGATAGATTAGGAAGACCAAATTTCCTTTTTTTTCGTGGGGGGAGGAGGGTAACAGGCTACATCAGGATGATCCAGAAACAGGCAACTCCCCTTAATAACATAGGAACGAGGTTGAAAAGTGGGGGTGTGGAAGGTAGAGCAAGATCGCCAAGGGCTGCCCAGAGCCCCCGGGCTATAGTTTAAGGATCCTACCCGCTGTTTCACCTAAAAAGATGCAGGGCAAACCTTATAAAACCTGCATCAGGTAGGTCGCGCTATTGGGTACTTTTCTCACGCCCTTCCGAAAGACGGGAGAGGAGTTTTCTGTGGGGTTGTGGCAGAGTTCCCTTCTCCATGTCTCCATCATTTTTAGGAGGCACTTGGCCGACTGATCCAATGGGATCAGCAGACTACTCTGTCCAAGGTCTTCGGCCACTAGTACATACACCTTCTATAGTAGATGAAGGTGCCTCGGCACGTGAGAACCTTGAATAAGACCATAGAGTACGAGGTTGAGCCCCGCTGTCAATCTGTGGAGAAGTACCTGCGAGAGAAATCTCCCACAGGTATTTATCCTGCAGTAGGGGAGAGGAAGTCAGTCAAGGGCCCCCAGGAATAATCACAATTAACTACAAGCATCTCCAGTGAGTAACAGCTCCACTTGACAATATACTTCAGACATTGTTCATCTGGAATACGATACTGTGAAGTGTCTTCATTTACGGTGTTCTTTCCTTCCAGACATCTTCTTAATTATTAATGTTCTTTAATAGAAAGTATGGAATTTGTCTTCAATATCAACGAGATCTCCTCTTAATAACTGTTTCTGATTTTAACTACAGAAACACTGCTCTGTTTTATCTTCGAGATCTTAATTTTGTCAAGTTGCTTCTAAATTATAGTTTATGTTTCACTAATTTTGGTCTGCTTTTGGGCTTATTTAAACTTACAGACATTAATAACTGTTCTATTGTTCAATTATAGTTTTAATCGCCTCTGATTGGTCAGCACCTTCTTACTGTTCTCATATTTCGCGTCGCAACTTTCGCCCCCATTTTAGACGTTTCACATGACAACCACGTATGAATTGTGCGTTCTCTTCTCTCGTATACTAAATCAGAGTTGTATTTATTAGAGTTGGAGCGACGGCGAGGGAAATCCCACTTTTATTTAGGGGTTTGTCGTGTTCGTTGGCGCGAATTCCAGTTGACACTGGCCATGTTTGATGACGGGAAATTGTTTAACCAGCTTAATAACAGCACTCGAGGCCCAGAGAGAGAGAGAGGGAGAAATAAAAGCCAAACTTTATGAATTAGCGACAGTCAGTGAGTTGGGTTTGGGGAATTGGCCGATGATTGGAGTAATCGAGTAACTCTCGCGCAATCGCTTCAGCACAGAGCAGGTTCGCTGATATTATTACTGCACACACACATACACATACAGACGGACGCGTGTGCACATGAATGTGTGAGAGAGAGAATCGCGTTACGCCCGACCCCTGCCTGTCATGTGTATTTTGGAGCCGTGGGAGTTGCCAGTGTTTGCTGCAGAGAGAGAGAGAGAGAGAACTTCGCCACGCCCGCCTTCCACTTCACACACGACTACAACCTTGTGGCTTCATCACTACTTATTCCTTCTCTTATAGTACATATATATAATGCTGGCCGCACTTACTGTGACTCCGGCATTCTACCTCGTTGATATTACCTACGTAACAGCTGCACACATTGTGTTGCCCAGCGATAATCAGCGCCGCAACTCTCGATCTCTTCTTCGAGACGAATAGCAACAGTGTCTTAACTCTCTCTCTTTCTCTTAGTCTCCCTTTCACAATATATTTCTACTTCTGTGTGTTTAATAATAATTTTGAAAAATATATTCTGTCTAAGAATTTCTAATCGAAAGTAATAAAATTTGAAATTCATACATTTATGAAAACACGTTAATCTTGCTACGTCTTTCAGTTTAATGCGGCTTTTTCAAAGTCCTTTAATTGGTATAGTAGTCAGGATATTCAGTATGATGATTGACAGTGAGTTGTCCCACGTCGTTTCGTGCCGCAACTCTCGATCTCTCACTTGAGACGCTTGGTAACAGTGTCTTAACGTTGTATAATGTTATAACTGCGGTGTTCTCTCTTTTACAATATATTTCGTTTTCTACGTGTAATGAAAAAAGGGTGATTATTGTTAATTTAAATAAAAATGAAACAGTGGATTTGATTAAATAAAAACAAATTAAATTTATTTACAGAAAAAAAGAAAACAACAATAATTACAAGACTTAAAAAAAATAGCACGGCTAGCTCAGTTTCATTTAGTAAGACTTTAACTGCTTAAGGGTAATTTTTTATGGGCTTATCGTGCAGCAACAAAATCGTCATCAAGCACTTTTCGATATTGGCACTAACACGCCTGATATTTTTTTTGTGGGTCGTAAACAGCTTTGCCCAATCCGGTATCTTGGGATTCGTCTTCCACAAATTCTGGCCGCTTTTGGACTCATTTCTGGACTCTGGGCGGGATACCGACTGCTTGCAGTTCGCCTCGTTGTAGGGACATCCTTCCTTCTATTACTCCAGCGAGATTCCTCGTTTTCTCTCCGCTTGTTCAATTTCCCATGCCCGACACCTCGCTCCCTCTAAACTTCCTCCTCCTTCACAATTCCGTGCCCGACTGACGTGCCGTGGGTCAAACACCAACAATCCTCCAGAAAATCTTTCTTCTTCAACTCTCCGTGCCCGATTGATCAGGTTTTTCTTCCTCCTTAAATCACCCCACCATGATTTGCATGGCGGATCACCTGACCAACAACCTCCAATCAAAATTCAGGTTGGCCCGCGGCTTCTCTTTCTAATTTCTCGCCTTCCAAAATTCCCGGGGTCAAAGAACTGGACTCAGGTATCAGAATTTTAAGTCCCCAAACAGTGTTTTTGGCACGTTAAAATACCGGATGTGTCGCATCTCTGGCGGCTTGGCGTTTACTTGAACGACTGCCTCCAATATGGGGAGCTCTTCACCCAATGGTGATATAAAATGGCGATTGTCATATCCACTCATTACATGCGTTTAGTAATATTCAAAAAAATATTGTGTGACGTGGTTTTTATTATTTATAAATATATTAAATATTAGTTATGTTTAGATGGGTGGGCGCCAATAAATATCTATTTTGAAATTTTAACAGTTTTTATTCTTAACAAAACTAAAAGGCAAGATTAAAATATTTAAATTTAATGAATTTGATTTTCCTAGCTCAGCCTTAATTAGAAATTATATTGCAAGAGACTTAGTAAATAGAATCTACTTTCCCTCAGGGTTGTATCACGTGTTTATACACATAGCAGAGCGAGATTATTGCCTTGGTTCCTTACTGTACAAGTTTCTTTGTTGACCCGCAGTCCTGGGTTTTACACAAAGGCAGCTTCCGGGTCAGCATAGAGACAGTCAGCAAGCCTCGAATTTTGGTGTAGTTTCCTTGTTGTCCTTGCAGCCAGGCCGCTTCTCCTCTTAGCCAGTCAGTCGTGCCGTCCTCTCACCTCCGACTCTACTTTTTGAATCCCCTGGCGAGGTCCTTTCTACCTCAAAACTAACCTCTCCTCAAACGTGGTTCGTCTCCCTGCTCTTTCTATTTTTCCCAGGTCCTCCAATGGGGTTGGCGGCGTTCCTACTACCCTCCTTCCTCTCCAAAAATTCAAATTTTGGGAGGGGCCACCCCTAGCAATCCTGGGGGAACTGGGTTTTTTCGGTGAGACGCAAATACCTTTGAGACAAAGACTGCACCCGTCAGGCTACAAGTTATTGTTTTGCTTGTCTTGTCTGGTTTTTTCCACGGAATGGTGCCTGCCTGCCTTGCGAATACCTCAGGACTGTTCTCTACAGAATTTTACACAAAATGTTAACTTAATTTATCTGAAATTTTATACGCGTTACAATTGTGACTCGTGAAGAGAATTGTAAACCAAATTAGTTAAATTTGGTTTCTTTTAAAAATTGAGACTGATATAAAACCAAGGTTTCTTTTCATTTATGAAAATATATTTATTTTGCTACATTTGCTATTAGCTCGATGTATACTATTTGATATATTCAATATGATGATTGACTGTGCGTTGCCCCGCGTCGTTCCGTGCTGCAACTGTCGATCTCGCCTCGATGAAGGAATTTCACTGGATACGGTGGTGGTAATGACGCATGTTGTTGTTTCAGGATGACGCCGCAAGGGGCGTGCAAGTTTCTGACGGCGGCGCCGCCCCCGGGCACGGCGAACCCGATGCCCGTGTTCCCTCTGAGGGCGGGCAACTACGCCGCTTACTCGCCCTCCCGCTTCCACGTGGACAAGCGCTGCCGTCGCCGCTGCTCCTGGAAGTGCTGCGCCATCTCGCTGATCCTCCTGGCCACGGCGCTGGCGGCCATGCTCGCTTACTTCGGCGGTGAGTGACTCAACTCTCTTTACCACATCGGTGTACCTCACCAGGAGAGTGACTTCACTGAAGGTGATGGCGGTGGCGGTGGCCGTCGGTTGGAGTCCCAATTCAATTCAATATTGATATTAATTGTAATAATTAATGGCAGAAAGAGTTCAATCTGAGGATTAAAAGATGGAAAACAAAGGTAATGAAATGTAGTGTGGGAAACGCTGAAACAACAATGTGGGTGTTAGATTGGGAAGGGATATTTTGAAGGAAGTTAAGAAATTCTGCTACTTGGGAAGCGTAATAACTAGGGATGGCAGAAGTATAGTAGACTTAAAGAGTAGGATATCACAGGCAAGGAAGACTCGCGAAAAAGAGGAATTTACTTACGGATAATATAAGTGTGAATATTATGAAATCGTTGATAAAAAAAAGTTCGTATGGATCGTGGCGTTATAAGGGTGCGAAACATGGACGATAAGAGCTGCGGAAAGGAAAAGAATAGAAACCTTATAAATGTGGTGCTATAGGAGAATGCTGAAAATCAGATGGGTGGATAGAATCACTAACGAGGAAGTTCTAAACAGAGTAGGGTAAGGACATTGATCAAGAGAAGGGATAGATTAATAGGCCGCGTTTGAAGACATTACCGTTAGAGGGAAGTGTGTGTGGTAAGAACAGAAGAGGAAGAGAAGGGATGGAATACACTAAGTAGATTAGGGATAATGTGCGATGTGCTAGTTATTTCTTTTGGTCCTTCAAGAAAGGAACCACTGTCCCCAATAATATAGCTGCAAGAGACTATAAATTCTAGACTTTCCTAACAGATACTCGGTGCATCGACATAACATTTAACGCAACTCTTTCCATCTTATATAATTTTTCTACTGTATATGATGGAACATCTGTTAACTTTTCTTGACATACCAACTGTTTTTAGCCAGGAAAACCCCTCTTTTTCTGTCGTGGAACTCATGAAAAAGAATTATTCAAAACATCGGCCCTCTCTAGCTACACGTTTCCTTCATCTCTCGGGCGATTTGTGGATACCACGCCAAAAAATTTCCTTTTTTTATGAAGGAAAATATTTCATCAAGCCAATTTCGAACGTCTTCTTCGTGGGCCATCGACTATAACAGGTGGTAGTCGGAAGGGGGCGAAGTCTGGTGAATGAGCTGCATGGAGTAGTCGAGAGCCTCCAAGTAGTTTCTGACCGCTGCTGACGTGTGCGAGGACGAATATAAGCTTCTCAAGACTTTGTATCAATTCTTAATTTGATCAGTTGGTGTTTGGGATTGACGATTTGAAGAGCTCATAGTAGATGATCGTCCGAAGCGATGTCGACAGATTTGATGGTTGGCCGGGATCAACCCACTGTTTTGTCCACTTTTCCATTGCCAGTCACAATTGTAATGTACGACCGATTTCGCTTTGGTCAGCATGTTCATCTGCCCATCGTTTAATTCATGTCGCATCCATTTCCCGATCCTTAGAACATTTACCCAGACCCGTAAGCGCACTGTTTGTAAAACACCGAATTGTTCGACAAGCGATGGGGATCGTCTAAATGATCGCCTGCAAATGATTGTCCTAAATCTTCCTGCAACGTGTCCCTCGCTTCTTGTCGCCAAGGTCAAAATTGCAGCCTTTGAACGACGTTGCTTCAGATGGAACACTGTCAACATTGAGCTTCTACGAGTATTTGGCGCCATTTGGCAGCCAATTTCTTCAAATTGAAGCACAAAAGCAGAGCTTCTCACGTATGCTATTTTTCTTTGGCAAGAAACGAGACAGGATTACCAACTGAGAAATGTATGTTGTTGTATGAACTTGCTGTTGATGTTCACTGACCAGTGTTGACAGATGACAAACTCATGAATAAAGAAAAGAATGGCGTGTCGATAGTATTTTTTTGATCCCATTAACGATGGGAAGGTCCAGGTAAATAGTATTTCCCTGCACCGGACCTATTTGTCCTTTCCAGGTGGTTATATTGTTAGCATTAGGGGAAAATGTTGAAAAACCCCTACATGGATTCAAGAAAACTTATGTGATGAGGCTCAACGGAAACTCGTATTTATGCTCTGGTTTTGTGGTAGTTTTACCTAGAGACTTTAGGTAAAGGTTGACTGTTTGAAGCCTATTAAAGAATCGTTTGGTCAGTCTGCATATTTCTTCGTTGATGCGATTTAATTTGTGTCCATAGTAGCTGAATATGATCACTAACGCCATCTATGGATTTAATCGTACACATTTCGTAAATATTTCAAAACCTTAGTCAAAAAACTTCAAAAGTAGACTAACAACCAAGTAGCACTGTGCTTTTTATTTTCTTCCCCAGGACTTCTTTTCCGGTCATACTATCAGCTGACGTATTATGACGTCATCTTCGCCACCCCCGTAACATTTTCTGTCTCGTTCTGTTGCTAATGTTCTCCACTTTCTTCCCCAGGCTCGTCATGTAAAACGTTGCGCCTCTCATGACGGGGTTTCTGTCTCTCGTTCTTAACTTCCGCTTTTCCTCCCCTCCTTTCTTATCCTCCGACTGCCCAAATCCACTTCCCTTCTCTAGGTTTTCTCTGGATTACAATTCAGTGGTCCATTCGTTCACAATAGCCGTTTTAAGAATTACATATTCCCTTTTATCATTAATTGGTTTCCAATATTTTTAATGTTTTCCTTTAATTGTTGTGATTGGACAATACGCCAATTTGAAAATCGAGTAGCTGAGCCTCGTGCTTTGATTCCTCAGTCTCTTTTGAGGAGGGGATCGTTTCGACTTTCTTCCAATACTCTTGATGTTCTAACTTTGTCAGTAATCATCCTGGAGGCTTAATTGAGGTAACAGTATGTAATAAATAAAAGGGCGTAGTTAAAATCGAGCATTGGTACTATTTCTTAAGTTACTTTCCAGCCGCCACTGGATGATTCCATTCCTTTATAAAAGTTTCCCTCCCTCTTGTTTATCATCGACGACTTGAAGACTTCAAAAGTCTCTCCCCTTCCCCCTTTCGCACAATTTTCTAAAATAAACTTCGTCAAGCTTTTTTTCTCCCCTTCTTTATTCATATATAAACAGTTTCAACTCGCTAAGTGCGCGCTCTTGCTCATCAAAAGTTTGTAATTCCTTTTTCTTAAAAAAAAAATAATAAAAGTCTCAGCTGTCTGATCGTATTTCACCCTCGGTTTCTTAAAGTCTTAGTTTTAAGTTTCTTAAACGGGCTTGAGGCCTTGTTGATAGAGTTCAACGTAATTACTGACCTCAGTCGCTCTCTCATCATCAGCTTCCATTTTAAAAAGTTTCACCCACTTATATATTTTTAACGTTAGTTTCTCCTAAAAAATCTCTCTTTAAAGGGGCAAAAGAAAGTTCTGAAAATTTGTTTCCTCCTTTTCTTGTATGGTGAAGGACTAACGTAACACTGAGTTTGATTTTTCGCTCTTCCTTAAGTCACTAATTTATGAGATGAACTCACCGTGTGGCGAGTGTTTTCACTTGGCTCCTCCGTGGTTTCGTTATTTTCCCTCCCTCTCGACTGTCATTATATTGCTATTTAATTCAGTAATTCATCTCCGTCTCTGTCTGTTCGTTTCCACTTATTTACGCCCTTAGCTTAGTTTCTACTTTTCCATTGTACTTTATTTTATTGGTTAGATACTCCATTATATATATTCTCACAATAAAAGTTCACAGAGGTCATGAAATACCTCGTCCATTATCAAATATTTTTGCAAACAATAAAATATGCTGAAATATTTGATAATGCTCGAGGCCCGAAGGCTAATATATTATATTGAGGACTAAAATCAGGCTATTATTCATCTTTTTTATATCTTTATATCATATCAGCTCCCTGTTTCTTTTACATTCATTTCTGTCTCTCTTTGAGACTGCCTTCTCATATATTTAGACCCTTTTAAGTGCTTTCTTCTCATTCTATTTTATTCTTCCTATTGTTTATTCCTCGAATCCGAAATTAAGTATTCATTACTAAATATATATATATATATATTATTTATCCTGTTTGTAAACTGTTCCCTTTCTCACCATTTCCACTTAATTTTAAATTGGTAAGTTGATCACACGCTGGAGCCTGCTTTTAGAAACTAAATATATTTATAAAAAGGTCTATAAGATAGGCATTTCCCTGTTTCAGAATTGCCAATAACTGAAAGATAGGATGTAAAATAGAAGACTATGAAAATTACATGGAAAATATAATACATATTTTAAGAATAACTGCCATCACTGCCAAGGGTAGTAAAAAAATCGAGGCAAATATATTTCAATGTCAAATTCTATTAAGTATCTGAGACGATAATAATTAAAAATAGTCTTTACAGGACATTGTTCTCTCCTAAACTAGTGACGTAAATTATCTGGATATAGCAAAATAAAATTCTTTACTATAAATAAAATACAGTAAATGGTCAAAAGTGAGAAAAAGTCTAGTAAATGACGTTCCGTCCCCAACTTCCGGGACTCCTTCAGTTCTTTGTAGAAGAACAATTAATATAATTACATTTGCGCAGTAAAATTTGAAAAAAAAATAAACAAAGGTTTTTATGTGACATTGTTACTTATAGTTAAACCATTAACAGTAATTTTTGTGTTTCTGCCTAAATGAGGGAAAGCAGAGCAATTACATTGATTTGATTTTGAGGGAAGAACTGAAAACGTCCCAAAAAGTTGAGACGAAACACCTCTTATTTTGAATTAAAATTCTTATATAATTTCTGACATTTGGCCATTTATTGCATTTTATTTATAATATTAAGTCAGATAAATCTTTATATTATCGTTATAAATGATATACATATATCTTAGGAGGCGGACAGAGGAAAAGTAGATTAAAGACCGGAGAAGCTCGTTTTTAAGGAATAACACGAAAAGAAGAGAAAAATGCATTAGGAAAGGAACAGAGAGAAAGAGAAATGTTTAGAAGGAAAACTAGTAAAATATATGGAAATATAGTAATAATATATAATAATAAGAACTCTCAATAGGACTAAACAATTTGTTTTTGTACGAGTGGGGCTAAGTATTAATGGAATAGTTTACATTGGAACTGATAATATTAAAACAAAAGCGATAAGTGAGAGAGAGCTTAGGAGAAGACTATTAAAAACACGTGTAAGAGAGAGAGAGAGAGAGAGAGAGAGAGAGAGTGAGGACCACCCACACGCATACAGAAAGAGACACTAACAAGGAACGTTCGTAAGGGAGTTTAAGGTAGGAAGGAGTGTTCTGGGAAAGTTATTCGGACCGTGAAGATGAACCAGCGGGAGAAGCGAGGGGGAAGAGGGGAAAAAACCGGGGAACAAATGTGGGGGCTGGCACCATTAACTGTCACGCACCGCCGAATAGAAATAATAGGAAGGAAGGAAGAAAGGCATTTCCTCTCTCTCTCTCTCTTCAGGGCCAATCTTAACACGACGAAACCCACCTCAGAAATGCTTAATACGTCGAGCAGAAAAATCTAAAATAGCAACACGCGGATTCTAAAAAAAAACCACAATGAGGGTCTTTTGTATTCAGCAACGAAATGAATGTAGGGGAAGGGGCGGAAGCATAAGGAAGACTACGAGAAATATCATCGATGACGTCACTAAAAGGTCGTGGCTATTTCCGCTTTCTCGGCTTATATCTCGAAAAAGGGTGCATATTAGCTGGAAAATCTATATGGACTATATTAAAGCTGGCAAGTTTATTTTTTACCAGAATACTCCAGTATTGTTTCTTCGTATCTGGAATAGTTTCCGAGTTACCCCGTTGTTTTCAACATGGCGCTTAGCCACGCTCACGAGTGAAGCAACTCAGAAGATGACGTCATCAAGCTGCTTCCTGAATTTTTTACCTTTTAAAAACGACGTCGATATAAACAAGGAAATTTATTTTCTTTTGATATTATTATAAATGTGAAGAAAAATGTATTTACGTGTTTATATCGTAATGTGATGTTCTTTAAGGAACGTGGGTGATAAAGGAAAAGTTCTGGAAGAGGACGGAGAGTGACAAATTAGTGTTCCCGGGAAAATGTGGAAACCAAACTAATAATTTCAAGGGGGGTTGGATTTTTATTATGCGAAGGAAGGGAAAGGGTATGACAAGAGAATTACCGATGAGGTTGCTGAGAAAGTTGTGGTTATTTTTTATACTTTTTCCGCTAATGTCTCAAAATGGTGCACTCTGGGTGAAAAATGAATCATTACGAAACGGAAGCTGACTAAATTTTCTACAATTATACTCCAATCAAGTTTCTTGGAATCTGGAATATTTTCCGAGATAATCGACTCTAGATATCGAACCACGCCTCGTGGCGCCTGGACGGTTAGGCTTAGCAGCATAACTCATTCAGGCGATGACGTCGGCAAGATGGCGACTTTTCCACAAGTTAGCTGGACATGGAGAAATAGAATTGCTCTGGAATAAATAAATATATGGTCCGGAAACCATACTAAAAGTGTTTCTATCCTGAGGGGGATTAGTCTCAAACATTTGTCTATTTCGATCACAATTTTTCTCTCTCTATGTCTCTATTCTCCTCTTTTGATATATATATATATATATATATATATATATATATATTGTAATATACTTTTCAGGGTATAAAACATTAATTAATCAATAGAACAAATTATAATCAATTTTAAAATTTTTCATTTATTAATTTAAAGTGATTACATGGGCTTAATCTCAGGGGATTTTGGGTCTCTCGAGAGATGGAGTATGCAGTTACTGTAAATAGAAAAAAAACAACCATTAAATATTATTTAACCAGCACAATGAGCAAGTTTCACAGCTTTTTTTAACAACTTACCCACAATTACTGGGCCTACAAACATCCACCTCACGAATGTTTCCGCGTCTCTCTGGCGTCTTGCAGGATTTTTATCGATGAAGGTAGAAGGAACCAGATCCGCAACTCATCTGCTTCCTCGAAAACATCTAACGTCTCTGCCCACCTCTCACAGCATCTGCTCTCGTCCGTCCTCTCCTCAACTCGTCTGACTTCTCATCATCTGCTCGGACCACGTCTTTCCTCAACTCTTCTGACTTCTAATCACGTCCGTCCTCTCCTCATCTCGTCTCAATTCTGACCCCGAGCCACCCATCGGCTCCCCTTTTTGAATCCTCCGACGGGAATTCCCCGCCATAGGTCTATTTCATAAAACTCCGAGGCTCCCCGCCTCAGGTCACCTTAAAAAATTCCGGGATTCCCCGCCAGTTCATTTCACAAAATTTCGGGGTTTCCCGCCCTCATTTTTTACACACGTTCGGCGGGAGTCTTCCGCGGGGAATCACCATCTTTCAGCCGACTAGACATTGTTGTTGGCCGAACTGCGCCTCATAACGCCACAATACCACAAAATCCGCGTTTTTTTATCACAATATATATATATATACGCGGTATGTTCAAAAAGTGAGTACAAAGAGAGGATGGAGAATAGAGGACAGAGAAAAGTGGCGGGATATTGGAGGAGACAGAGGAAGGGGATGAAGAAGTGAATAGACAGGGAAGCGAAGAGAAAGAGAAGAGAGAGAGACGAGGAGGATGGAAAAGAGTGGAGTGATATGTCATATAGATGAAAGGAGAGAAGGAAGAGACGGCAAGGGAAAGAGAGGAGTGAGAGAGGAGCAACGCAGAAAAGAGTTGAGAAAGAAAAGAAATTCAGGGTAGAGAGAAGAGAGGGGAGGAAACGAAGGAGAAGAGAGATGATGGAAGAGAGGAACAGAGAGAATAGTGGATAGAGAGATAGTGTAGGAATCCTGTTTAAAAGTTTTGCCATTAAGGATTTACTAAGAAGCTGTGCTGCATTTCCCTTGAAGGCGACGGCGTGCTTGTCTAGGATTAGCACTTTGCGTGCATCTCAGGCGAGCAAGTGGGAATAATAGGGAGCTTTAGGACACAGGAGGAGAAAGAGAGATGCATAAAACATTTGCGAGAGGAGAAAGATAAGCCGGGGAATATTACAACGCACGCACACGGAGACGGAGAATAGCCAGGCCAAGGCGGAGGAGGTAAAAGATTTGCAAACTTGGAAAGCCGAGATAAGGAGACACGCAATGGTCTAAATGCTGCACTTACAAAATAATGCGCCTGCGACATTTGCATAACGAGATTACACGGGACAAGAATAAAACTACGCGGCGGAGTGTAAATAAGAAAGAAATACTTGTTGAGTTATTTAAGTGACTTTTAAGGCCACACTCAAGAGAGGGGAGAAGATGGCGGCGGCGATTCTTAACTTTTCAACACTGTTGAATGAAAGATAAGCTCTCTCTCTCTCTCTCTCTCTCACTCTGATCTCTATCCTTTCGCAACATAAGATTTATTATAATAATGAAACTTAAAAGAAAATAATTTACCAAGAGATCCCTGTGGGAGTTTACTCTCCTGATTGACTGCATTGGGAACGTCTCGTGATCTCTGGTTTTCTCAAAGGTCTCACATGCCTAGGTACCTTAATCTATTTTAGGAGATGTATGTAGTGGGATCAAAGACCTCGGGTGGACGACGATAAGAGTTGTCCGTCGATCCCATTGAATCAGTCGGCAAATTGCCTCCTAAAAATTGTTAAGATACGAAGAAGAGAATGCTGCGACCCCACCGCAAACTCGTCTCCCGTCATTCGGAAGGGCCTGCGAATAGTACCTAATAGCCCGACCTATCTGATGCAGGTTTTCTAGGGTTTCCCAGCATCTCTTTTAGGTGAATCACCGAATTAGGTTCTTAAAATATAGCCCGAGTGACCCTGGAGACACGGAGAAGGGAATGCTGCGTCCCCACAGCAGACTCGTCTCCCGTCATTCGGAAGGGCGTGAGAATAGTACCCAATGCCCGACATACCTGATGCAGGTTTTCTAGGGTTTTCCCTGCATCTCTTTAGGTGAAACACCGGTTAGGATCCTTAAACCATAGCCCGGGGGCCCTAGTTAACCCTTGGCTACCTTGCTCTACCTTCCGCATCCCCCCTTTTCAATTCCCTTCCTATGCTATTAAAGGGGAGTTGCCTGCTTCAGGATCACCCTCATGTAGCCTGTTAACCAAAAAAAAACCAAGTCAACCCTTTGCTCTACCTTCCGCATTCCTCGTTTTCTATACCATTAAAGGGGAGTTGCCTGTTTCAGGATCACTGTATGTAGCCTTCTTACGGAATACAGAAAATATTTCCTTCTCAAGTACAACTTTAACAAATAAATTATTACCTAATATATGGAACGCAGGCTTTGCCATACTTGTCACGGGCTTCCAACCGGGTGAAAATGCGGTAGTTCCACGTTTCGAAAGTGAAAACTACTAGCAACTACTGCACTGTCACCCGGTTGGATACTTTGTTAAACTTAACAAAACTAAAATCGAATTCCGACCTCTTTATGTAGTAATAAACAAGTTAATGAGAAGTGGAAAGAGAACGGTAAAGAGAGGAGAGAGAGAATGCAGTAGAAAGAGAAGTGTGAATAGTGGAAGCAGCATAAAGGAGAGACGGAATAGGGCAAAGGTGACTAAGAGTAAAGAAGGAAAAGAGAGCATACCAGACGCTAGAGTACGAGAAGAGGAGAAAAGAAAGGTGAGAAAGATGACTATAAAGAGAGGATGGAGAATAGAGGACAGAGAAAAGTGGCGGGATATTGGAGGAGACAGAGGAAGGGGATGAAGAAGTGAATAGACAGGGGAAAATGTTGTACTTGAGAAAGTTTACTAATGATAGGGGAAACGGCCATGCTGTATTTTTGTTGTATGACTATGTTTGACCTAATCATACCCTCAATATATTACATTTGACTTTTCTGTACTAGACTATATTAAAAGTAATGTTTCATCTTTTTCAAACAAATTTATATATGTATACACAGGGTGTACCTTCTGAAACAGTGCGGCCAAATTTCTCTGAAGAAGAGGAGGGTCGAAAAAAAAGTGCATTCGATGCATGCATTATTTTGAGCTTTTAAGAGCATACTTCCAAGAACATAGTTCATTTTTTAAAAAAAATAGCAACCGCATTTTTCACCACCATGAAAGTTTTTCGTCTTGATGAGTTGTTTTCAGATACCACAGCAGTCATGTCATTTATTATATTGCCACTGGCCGTGATCGCTCTATGACGTATGATGACGTCACGCGGACTTTGGTAATATTTCGTTACATTTTGTAAATGATGGGGGGGGTGGTGGAATATTAATTAATGAATTTAATAATTGAGTTTAAATATATTTATATTTATTAATTGTAAACACAATAGTTTTTAATATGGGTAGTGCGTAGATATATTAAGTTCCAAATAATTATTTAAAAATGGGATTTTATTAAAGATCTCAGGGTATTAATGGTTTGGGTGATCACGTGTAGCAGATCTGTTCATTGACGTTCCTCAGTTGTTTCATAGGCGTCTCGCTGTAATTTCCGTGTTGTGGAACTTATAACGGCCGGTACGAAGTCATGCTGGCAAAGTAAGGAAACTCCGCTTTTTCCTCTTTCTTCCCTGCTTCCTGGACTGATCAAAGCATGGTCCGTCTGCGCTGCCACCTCACCACCAATCTGCTCTCGCCGTAACTTCTCTGCTTCCAATCTCCTTTCGCCACCACCTTCAAAAATCTCCTCCACCACTCTCCTTCAATCTCCTCTCACCATCACTTTGCAAAATCTTGTAAAATTGTCTCCGCCAGCCTCTTTAAAACCTTGTCTCCCCACTTATCCGACACCTATCACTAAGGTGGCAGGGATGGATATCCTCCAATCCTATCCCTTGTTTCATTTGGGGAACACACGCCACCCGGTCACCAAATTCCCAGGCAGATTAAGACATTCCGAAACGGCGACGATGTGTCCGACCTTTTTGGTCCAGGTATCAGTCGCAGTCCCTTTGTTGTTTTTCCGAGCCGCCGAGGAAAAACCCCTTCTTCCTGACAAGCGACTTTGTCATTCCGGAATAATTGGTATTTAAGTTCCCGTAAATTATAATAAAAATTTGGACGCGGATTCTACTGCGCTACAATCTCATGGGAGATTCGAACATATACATCCATCTCGTCAAATTTCTCACGTGTCGATAAACGTGTACTGACCTGCTTCGATATTCAACGGCAGTTTGCACAAATATTTTGGAATCTTGTACTGTTACGATGCCCTGACCTCCAATAAGTCAGAGAAATCACTCCAATGCAGCCGCATTTTTTATTGAAGAGATTTCCAAATAAATTGTGATTACAATTAATACACGTCGTTCAGTAGTAAAAGTCCATTTTAAAAGATAATGATACATTCAATATAATACGCCGTTTGTCTCGCTACGGCCAGCGATCACACTCCTCTTCCAAAGAGTGTATATACTCCCTCCCAAAGCACTTCACCCGTACTCTCTCCCGTGCTTCTCTGGCTCACGAAGGTGCTACGTCACAGTGGGCGAGTTATTAATATCAATGTTATCAAGACTTAGTCTCAGACTTGATGTAGCTCGGAGATATGGAGCGAAACGTCACAAGGAAACGATCACCGAACAACCATCCATATGCAAAACTAATTATTACAGAAACTGCTCCCTCGTCGAAGTACGACCAGCCCATTTTATTTCCTTTCGTATTATTTACTCGACTTTGGAAGCTAATTAAATATTCCGGTTGAACACGAACCACAATCTTATTTCCATATTAATATATAGTATATATATGATTGGATTTCCGTTTTATGCAACGAGACACATGAGGTACAAATACGCACACTCACACTCTGACGATAATTGAAACATATCAAAAATTAACTCTCATTGTTTTTCAATTTACGAAATGGGTTTTTTGTAATTACTGTATTTTTATTATTCCCTCTTTTCAGCGTCTCTCCTCTCCTCTCGTATGTCCCATTTTCATCTCCTTCCATTTTCATTTTGTCGTTGTGTGTTAAATATAAAACTATATGTATGTATGTGTGTGTGTGTTGCTCTTCACACGAGCGATGTATCTGGTAATTGAGTTACGCAGACTCTCACTTTTTATTTTAATTTTTTCCAATATGTATAAAACGCATTTGTGTGTTTGTTTCCCCTTTTATTCTCCTCTCGATGTCCATTTTCCCCGTCGTTGCTTGCACAAACGTAATGTATTACAGTAAGCACTAACTTCATATATATATATATGTTCAAAAAGTATCGCTAATTTGGTGTTTTTTCAAGAAGTATTTATTTTTCATCAATATCTATTTTCCCCCTTCAAAGTAATCCTCCCCCCCGGATATTATTCATTTATGCCAACTTTTCTTCCAATCCTCGAAACACTTAGAAAAATCATTTGTTGTGATCATCTTCAGCTCCTTCTTCGATGCAGTCTTTATCGTCTCAATCGTGTTGTAGCGTCGTCCTTTCATGGGCCTCTTCAGTTTGGAGAACAGTAAAAAGGTCAGAGGGGGCCAAGTCTGGGGAATAAGGTGGTTTCGACATCACTAGAGTTTTGTTTTTGGTTAAAATTCACGCACAAGCAACGATATGTGAGCAGGAGCCTTATCATGGTTCTTCCACAAATGCGGGCGTTTCTTGCGCATAACTTGCAGGCAATATTCTTTATTGATTGACAGCGCGACCCTGATGCACCACGCCCCTGTAATCGAAAAAAAAATGTGAGCAAAACTTTCACATTCGACCGAACTTGGCACGTTTTTTTGATCTTGGCTGATGCGGCAGCTTCCATTGTGATGATTGAGCTTTGGTTTCCACGTCATAACCATAAACCCACGCTTCGTCCCCAGTTATGATCCTCTGGAGCAAAGTTGGGTCCAACAGCTCCTTTACAGTACGCCGTATAAATTTGTATTTGTACATCACATATTTAAAAAGAAACTCAGTCGTCTTGTAAATAAATGATCCTCCTTATCTTTCTCTTGATGCTTTAAGATATATTTTTTTCTTCTTCTTTTTCCAATGGCTCAGCAGCCCTCTTGAGGGCCTGGGCCTACCGAGGCGGCTGCGGACTGTCATCTGGCGTGACACATTCCGAATTTGGGGTGACACGTGGTCGGCCTTAATCGCGGTCCTCGCGACCATGACGTCACAAACATCCAAGCCCATGCCAGGATTCGAACCCGGGACCCCTGAGCTGTGAGGCAGCAACTAGAGGCTAAGATATATTTCATGGGATTCAAATAGCAGTGGTGATTTTACGTTGTCAAGTCATGTGGTTGGTCCTCAAGGAGTGGGGGAAACCAGAGACACGATGTCTTCACAGTGAAGAACGTCAGCGACCTCATTACAAACATGGCCGAGTTATCACCGGGAACCAGTAAGACGGGAATCATCAGAGTGGACGAGTGAAGACGGCAAGCACAGCCAGACTAAGTAGGACCCTCTCCCCTCCGCATCAGCGTGTCTCTGTGTGTGTGTTCAAGGGGAAAAGAAGCGGAACGTTGACAGTTGTTTTCAATCAACTTTCCTACCCTTCGTCCATCACATTTACGTCTGTGGACGGCTCCACCCTCCCTCATTCAGACAGAAGAGGGTCTGAGACCTGTTGTTGGTCCGCATTGTTACGTGACACGCGAAGGGGGACAACACACTCCACAAGTCTCCTTCCATGCAGCAGCAATCTCCTTGATTACACTCTCTCTTCTCACTTTTTAAATTCTATAATTTTTTCACTTGTTTTAGTTTCTCTCTCTCTCTCCTCGTCTCCTCTCTCCCTTCTCATTTCTTCATTTTCTCAGATTTTACTTTTCTCATTTTCTTTCCTTCTCTCTATCTCTCTTCTCTTTTTTCTCCCTCCATATTTTCTCTCATCCTCCTCAATTTCTCTTTGTGTCCCAAGCTTCTTTCTTTCTCCTTATTTTCTCTCCTCATATTTTCCCTCTTTTCAGTTGTTCATCCTTTTAATTTTATCTCCCTCCTCATTTACTCTATTCATACTCATGTTCCCTCCGTACTCATTTTCACTCTTCTCATTTTACTACCAATTTATCCTCTTCATTCCCATTCTTTCTTATCTTTTTCCCTTTTCATTTGTCTCTCCCCTGATTTCTACCCCCGCCCCCTTATTTTCTGTCTTATACTTTCTTCATTCTGTCTCTGCTCAATTTCTGTACTTATATTCTCCCTCTCCTCATTTTAACCCTCCTCACTTTTTGTTTCCCCGAATTTCTTCACCTTTCACATTTCTTCACTCTTCTCATTTTTCCCTCTACTCAAATTTTCTATCTTCATATTCTCTCCCTCTCTGTCTAACTCTCTTCACATTGAATCCTACCCCTTATCTTATTTTCCCCCTTTCCTCCACTTCTCTCTCTCTCTCTCTCTCTCTCTGTTTGTGTAACTCTCTTATTATTGATTCTTATCTCTTGTCTGGCTTCGTGTTTCTCTCTTATTGTCCTTCTCTCTCCCTCTCGTTGTATTTCCCCTTTCTTCCTCTTATAATTGTCTCCTTTTCTCTATCTTCTCTTTCTCTCTCCGTGTACATGTTTTTCTCCTCCTTCTCTGAGCCTTGCGCTCCTCTCGCCACATTCACTGTGTCCATATTCCCTACCTCCTTATAATATGTCTAGTCTCACCAAATTTCTGTGTGCTATTCTTCTCCATCTCTGGACCTCAGCACTGTACTCGGCACAGCCATATTGATCTCATTTCCCTTCAGTTCATGCAACGTGATGCAATAACAATTCTCGATTGTTTCTCACGTTATCCGAGCGACTTGGCAGAGTTGTAAACATATACAGCTGCAGCGGTGCCGAGGGCGAAGCTGAATCGGGGATTTCATGGCCTTTTATACCAGAGCTTTGCTGGTGATAATAAAATTTAAAAAAAAGCGTTTCCTCAATTTACCGAGCGAACAAGAGTCTGGCAGTTTGTAGCCGCTAAAATAAAAATTCCAAGATTAATATTAGCCGTGTTTCCCCCTCCCTCCCCCGGCCTCTCCTCGGCCGTGTGTACCTTTCATAATTAATTCTAACTTTTTTCCCCTACTCTTTCTCTGTCTTTTTTTCTTCCTTTCTCTTGCTCTCCCTGCTGTTCCTGAGCCTGGCGTTATTAAATTAGAAAAACTCCAGGTCCCTCCGTGGGCCGCCGCACCGTGCCGAAGGGAAAAAAAACATCCCTTCCTCTCCCTTGAACCCGGCCTCTCCAGTCTCCGAACTTTCTCTCCCTCACCGGGAGAGAGAGAGAGAAACTTTCTTCTCCTTGACGATATTAAAGCATCGACGAACCGGAAATTGGATCCCGGAGCTTGGAGAATGCGGGCGGGCAACAATGCCGCAACCAGATACGGAGAACAAGGGAACATTGTTGTCAGAGAGGGGTCAGTCACCTGCCACGGCGTCGGCGTCGCGACGCTCAGATAATCAGGCACGGGGAAGAGTCAAATGAATCATGTTTCGACACACGCTGAATGCAAGTCTGCTGACGTCACATTGGTTTCACACCACCACTTATCAAAGCTCTAATCACCGAACGCGGTTCATTTTTATTTTATTTTTTGTTAACAGGCTACATGAGGGTGATCCTGAAACAGGCAACTCCCCTTTAATAACATACGAAGGGAATTGAAAGGGAGGGGGGATGCGGAAGGTAGAGCAAGGTAAAGAAAAGAGACTGTTATGACTGGGGCACAGGATTAGAATTGACCATAGCGCGTTAAAAAATCTATTTCTTGGATGGCAAACCGGAAAACGGAGAAGACACGTCTGAAACATCAAAAACAGTAAAAAAAATTGTAGGAGAGAGAAAGGATAATAGAGATAAAAGAAAGGGAAGATAACCGGGCAAAAGGAAAGACTAAAGTAGCTGTGGCACATAACCATTGTAAAGTAATGGAAGAAAGAAAATGAGGCTGGAAGACGAAAAACAACGTGTGCTGATATATGGAAACGATAAGAGAAAGAGAGAGAAGAAGAAGAAGGGAAAATGAAAGAAAGAAGAGGGTAGAGACGTGTCGAAGGTCATTTACAGTGAGACGAGATAGAGAAAGAAGAAGACAGAGGAGGGAGAGAGAGACTGAATAGAACAGGAAGAAGAATAGAGTTAAATGACTTTGGTACTTAATTACGTTAACTTTGCAAGTTCTTGGAAGCTAAACGAACAAAAGGAAGAAGACATGGCTGAAAAATTGAAAAGAGTCTGTGATGAAATAATAGAGGGAGGAGAAGAGAAAATGAAAGAAAGAAACGAGTTTGCAATTACTGGAACACAGTATTACAACCGACCGTAGGAAGTTGGTAAATCAAAATTTAGGGCGGTAAGACGGGAGGAGAGAAACGTTGAGATAGTTGGAAGAGGACCAAAGAGAGTTGAAAGTGGGGAGGCGGAAAATGGCCATGAAACTGAGGAAACCGAATGATTCTTTATTATTAAAGATACCAAGGTACTCAGAGGGTAGGAAGGATCCTTTTAATGAATTAACTTTTCCTGTCATGTTTCCTATTTATACAAATTTTATTTTAATGTAAATATAAATCCCAAGATTCGTTATTGAAATAGAACAAGTCGCTCAGAATTCATTTGGGATATTTATCCAGGTTATTTTTAATTGCATCTCTCTTTCTCTTATCTCTTTCTCTGGGAGTTTATTGGAGCCATTTTCTCTTTAATTGCCTGGCTAGGAATAATTGTTCGTTTTACCTCTGTAAATACCTGAAGCATTGGCAGTTCTATAAAGATACACTCACTTGTAAATGAGGAAGAATGCTTGATGTTCTAAGAGAATATCACTTTTATGTTTAACCCTGAAGAACTGGCCTTCATACAAAATTCTTCCATTTTTATATGAGGAGTGGAAAAGTATCAGCATGGTTAACTAATTTTTGGTCACTTTGACAATGCTTCGGTTTCCGAGTTCGTTCTCGAGCGGGCGTCGTCCATGACCTTACCACCATTGCCCGGGCGTGTCCTAGGACCAGATGTTTGCTCGTCAATGAGTGTGAATTGAGTTTAAACTCGAGTGGAGTGTTTCCCTCTCCCTCAAGTCTTGTCTCGAGGACCTACGTCGGCATCTGTAGTGAGCCTGCAAACACAATCGATACATCAAACTCATTCCCTGGCCTCCTCCTCCTCCTATCCCGCTCCCTCCTCCTTTCCCTCTTCCATCGACACAAGAGTGAGGGGAGCGACGGACGAAGACGGAAAAATCAAAGCTGCTCCCTCGTGGAAAAAACTGCCTACGAACGGAACAGCCAGCCCCCGAGACAGGATCGCGACGTCCATCCACCCTCTAAACAAACTCCAGCGTTTGCTACAGGTCAACTATCGTAAATAGCGAAATTGGAATACCCCAAGGTACTATCCTCGAGGTACTTCTCCCCCTTAAGGTTTTCTCCTTTTCTACCCTTAAAAGTAAGAGATTGTACCGACACCTTCAATAGTTTAAAAAATATCTAGCTAGGTACCCGGCGTGACCCGGGTCAGAATTGGATGCCTTATTTCAACATGTTATTCTATTGGTATCGATTTGTGTTGTCACGTGTTATGCTATGCATATAAAGTGTACCTTTTCCACTGTAATAAAGCATATGCGTTGAGTGACGCTGTTTTTCGTGTGAGGGGCGTACCTCATTTAAAAATTCAAGTTTCGGGCTGTTGCCCACGACTTTGTATGACATTTTTTAACTGTGTTTCCATGACGTGCCTAAATGTATGATGAGAGCTGGTTGGGCTCTTTTAGAATTTCATTTTTTTTTAGGATTGGTTTTGCGGTCCCGTTAGGTTGTGGGATTTGGGATTTATATACATATACTTTTTTTTATAGGAATATACTGGAGTTTTATCTGGATGTTATATTAGCCATTAATTTTGTTTGCGTGTCGTTAATTTGGCCGAGATTTTGTATTGATTTAAATTTAGATTTCTTACAGTTTTTATGTATATAGAACCTTAGGCACTTGCCTTGCGACTTATAAAACTTTATTTCAAATTTATTAACTGACCTCCTGTCAATTTTTTGCGGCTCCCATTTAGTAGTTTCGCGAACCGCTGCCATAATCCCATGATCTACGAGAAAATTTAATATCTGTAACAGCCATGTTGCGCGTGACGTAACGTGTTGACGTTACGAGATGCGCCTGGTATGTTTTACTTCAACTAACGGATGTAACACGAGTGTGCACAATTTTTTTTTATATTGGTAAGTAGATAAAATCGTTTTTAGGAGTTTCGTAGCGTGAAAATGTAGATGGAGCAGAGGGAAATTCGCTCATTACGTCGGCAGAGTTCTGCCGGAGTCATTAACAGGCTGCGCCGCTGCTGCAGTTGGCAGGTGTCACAATTACGGCCGTCACCTTCCTCTCATTTCCTCCCCTCCAAGGTAATCCTCCGCCGTATTTACCGTCGGCTTTCAAAACCGCCACGCGAATCTTGATTAATATTTTCTTTCCCCGACTAACGACATCTCTACGCAACTTGTCAGCATTCTTTTTTTCTTTCTATTTGGAGACGTCATCGTTATGGAGGAAATTGAACAGTTTCAGCACATCAGCGTTACCTGTTATAAACACTGCTTGGTGGTGACAATTGCTACTGTGGCTTTCAGTAGACGGTATTGATGGATTTATGGTTGATTTAGTGCGTTACCCACACCGGCACTCATAGATAGATCTGATCGGAACCTTTGGAACCCTTGAAGAGGCAGCTTCTGGAATTCGACGGGCTGCTACCGCTCGCTGAAAAACCTTCCTCCAAACGTCTCAACAAATCCTCCTTCCCGACCATTTCTCTAACTATCTCAACTTTCCCGCTCAACAACCACATTACAATTCTTTATCAACTCTACTCTTCATCTCGATCTTCCACTTTACGTAGCTTACTTCAACAACTAACTTCCAACCTTCTCCAAGATTCTTCAACAACTAACTCCATCAATCCTTCTGACCAACATCTAAACCTCTGATTTTCCCCTTCTCGATTCAAATTTTGGCAAATAGGAAACATTCTTACATTTTAAAATTCGCAAATCGGGCTTCACACGTCTGCCCGAAACTCACGACAACTCAAGCACCAGAGGTCACTGAACTTTCTGTGGGAAGGTTTTTCAGACGCGACCAAAATGTTTTGATGTTCTGAGGTCTGCTACCTGACAAGGAACGAACGAATCATTGACATTCGCTACTCGGACCAAATTAAATTTAACAGAATTTTATTCCATTAATATTATTATCCTTTAATAATTTAGAAAACGTGTACACTTTAATAATGTTGTGATTTTATAAAAATATACTTGTGTGTATACTATAAACGACCGTTGCTAAAATCGATACGTTTTTCCTGTAACGATAATCGAGTATCGATGGTCACAGATGCCCGACATCGCGTCTCGAGTCAATTAACACGCACGACCACACAAGTCACAAAGCTATGTTTATGATTTCCGCAATTACCCTTAATTATTTTGTGGAGGAAATGCCACATTATGGCATATATATATCCATACATGTCTGACTGTGTTTTGCCGCTTGCTGTATTATTATTTTTTTTCATTCTATCTCGTGTGGCTTTATTTTCTGAGTGTATGAACGTTGCGTTCCCCGGGTAATTTGGTTTACCACACACATATACATACACAGACATATATATTCATACACACACACACAGGTTGGTATTTGTACACGTGCGTGTGCCAGTACAAAAGTAATTAAAGTGTCGGAAACTGTTGGCGAAATTTCAGAGAGCGACTCTGTTTATTATTGCTACTGGCTACGCCAATTAGAATTCAATATCATCCAATTTGCTTTTTTTTTTATTATTTCCATATTCACCCCTCTCCCCCACCCCCGTTCCTCGTCCATCCCTCCCATCATATTTTGCCCCTCCCTTCCTCGGCGTCTCTTATTTTATATCCTCAAATCGCAAAACACCTACAGTATGGGTGACGTCACAGCTTCTCGTCGGCAAATCGCCGTGAGTTCTGATTCCTGTTAATAAAAACACTTATTAATTAATAAAACAGCCTGTAAGTAGTTAGAATGAATAAAAGATAACTTTTATAACAGGTCGTTTCTCCCCTAACTCATCTGGTGTCATTTTAACTATGAAAAGAAAAAGAAATATATACCATGCAATATGTATAATACAATTATCTCATAAAATTATTTTGCAAAATCAAGTAATTTAGGAGGGGAAGAAATAAAAACCTTACGCTTTGCCGACGATATTGTATTATTAAGGGAGTAAAAAGACTTGGAAACAATAATAAATGGCATTAACGTAGTCCTGGAGAAAGAGTTCAATATGAGGATTAATAGAGGGAAAACCAAGGTAATGGAGTGTAGTATGGGGAAACAGTGGAATAATAAAGGCTGTTAGATTGCGAATGGATATTTTGACGAAAGTTAAGGAATTCTGCTACTTGGGAAGCGTAATAACTAGAGTAGGAAAGCACAGGCAAGGAAGGCTTTCGTGAAAAAGAGGAATTTACTTACGGGTAATATAAGTGTGAATATTAGGAAGTCGTTCTTAAAATTGTTCGTATTGAGCGTGGCGTTATATGGGTGCGAAACGTGGACGATAGGAGTTGCGGAAAGAATAGAAGCCTTTGAAATGTGGTGCTATAGGAGAATGATGAAAATCAGATGGACAGTAAGAGTTGTGGAAAGAAAAAGAATAGAAGATGAAATGGGTGGATAGATTAACTAACGAGGAAGTTCGAAAGCACAATAGCAGAAGAGTTAACAATATGGAGGACGTTGAGCAAGAGAAGGAATAATTAATAGGCTACGTTTGAATACAGCATTAGAGAGAAGTGTGGGAGGGCGCCAAGGATGGAATACGCCAAGCAGATTAGGGTTGATGTAAGATGTTCTAGTTATGCAGAAATGGACAGGCTTCCGCAAGATAGGTTAGCATGAAGGGTTACATCAGATCAGTATTAGGACTGAATACACACAACAACAACAACAACAACGAGTATTTCGATGAGCGACAAGTGAAGAGGCATAAATGACAGTCAAAAACAAATTGCTCATAAGCGAAACTTCCACGTTAAAATGCAAAAAAACAATGTGTCGGTGTCTCAATTTTTTTTTTGTGTAAATCGTAATATATTTTTTGAAAATCCGGTTCACCCTACAAAATATATCTCGGCTTACCACAGAGGAAAAAAACGTTGAAAAATTTCATTGTAAAAGCGTAATAAATGTTTTGCCAAAATAATAAAATAACTTTTGACGTCAGCGGATAAATGTTCAGTTTCAAAGAATGGGAAATGGGTTAATCATTATTATAGCGTTATTAAACGATTAAATTAGGATTTAATTAACATAATATTACAATATTACGTTACAAGAAAAGTTGTGCAAACCTCAATAAAAATGTAAAAAAAAAATCGTCCAATTGACATCAAATATGTTTAGAATGTATTATCAAATATCATGCGACACGGTGTAATGTAAAATTGTTATCTGCAAGAATAAAAGGCAAGTAATCTAATATCATAGGAAGGAAATTGAAAAAACGGGGCGTGCGGAAAGTGGAGCAAGGTAGCTAAGGGTTTAAGTATCCAACCTGGTGATTCACCTAAAAGAGATACAGGGAAAACCGTAGAAAACCTGTTTCAGGTAGGTCGGACAATTGGGTACAATTCTTATGCCTTTCCTTACGAATGACGGGAGACGAGTTTGCCGTGGGGTCGCAGCATTCCCTTCTCCGTTTTAGGAGGTGGTTCATCGACTGAGCCAATGGGATCAGCGGACAACTCTTACCGTATGCCCAAGGGCTTCGATACCAGTACATGGCAGCTCCTAAAATAGGTGAAGGTGCCTCGGCATGTGAGAACCTCGAAGAAACCAGAGAGAGTACGAGGCATTCCCAACGCAGTCAATCTAGGGAGAAACGCCTGAGAAAGAAAACTCCCACAGGCATTCGTTCCTTCTATACGCTGTTCACTTGACTCTCGCTCTATTAAAGACACAGAAAAGGTAAAGTAATAGTAGTAGAGAGAGAAAAATATATATATAAGAGGAGAGACTGCTATGACTGCGGCGAAGACACGTCTGAAAGATCAAAAAGAGTAAATATCTGGAGAAGAGAGAAAGATATAAGAAAAGGATGATAAACTGGCAGAAGAAAAGACTAAATGGCTGTGAAACAACTACGACTGGCCATATTAGGTTAATACAGAAAGCTCTAGGTTAGTAAACTAATGAAAGGAATAACATAACGCTGGAAGATGCAAAATAGTGTGTGCTGAGGGAAAGAAGAGAGTAGAGACACGTGTCGAAAATTATTTACAGTGAGACGAGAGAGAGAGAAGATGACAGAGAAGGGAGAAAGAGAGAGAACAGAACAGGGAGAATAATAGAGTGAAATGACTGGGCATTTAATTACATTAATTCTACACGTTGTTTTATGGACAGAGCTGGATAATAGAAAGTAGAGTTAGATGAAATGAGAGAGGGAGGAGATAAGAGGTTGAGAGTAAGAAACGAGGCTGCAATTACTGGAACAGACAGTGTGAAGTTGGTAAAGCAAGTTCTATGATGGAAATGACGGGACAGGAATGTCCCCCACCAATTTTAGGGAAGTAGTTGGCCGAATGAGCCAACGGGATCAGCGGAGAACTCGTACCGTAATCCAAGCAAGCACCTGCTGAAATCGTGAAAGTGCCTCGGAATTTTAGAACCTTTTAAAAAGTGGGGAGAGTACGAGGCATTCCCGAAGGTGAGCCCCGCAATCAATTTGTGGTGAAATGCTTGCGAGAGGATCATGAAGTTTTGCATTGTACTACGCAGAGAAGCTTTCCGTCTATATAGGTTCCCTTTCAAGCTGATAAAGATCTCATGCCCATTTCCGCTCTAAGGCTTTGTTTGTCGCTTATGATCAACATTACCTACCCTAAAGGGATGTAGATCTTACACCATGCCCTCACGAAGCCTGCCAAGCGAGACAGGTCCGCGCGTGCGTGCGTGACGATGACGTCCGCGAAAGACAATTAAAAATCACTGTAACTTATATAAAAATCATCGTTATATTTAAACGTTATTTCACGTCAAGGGTAAACACATTACTTCAAGCTAATATGTCTGTTGAGCGTGATATAACACTTAAATTTAAAAGTAATGATACTTTTAATTAGTTAATAAAAATGCTAAATGTCCCCGGGCAGATGATTAAGGTGCGTTATATAAAGACCAGGTCTACACACACACACACTTTTATGTATGTATGTATCTATACACATTGGTGTTGGCTAAACAGAGGAAGAGATGGTTCAAATATCTTCACCTCGTATTTACAATTAACTCTTTCTTTAATTATGTGCTTATTTTAAGGTAGCAGTAGGTTTGTTGTGTGGATTAAGGTACTTAGTCATTGCGTTAGTTATGAGGTCATAAGGTAGAGGAGGCGTGGAGCGTTGATAGGTAATATTTTAAATATATATATGGATTGCTGTTGAATTAATTACTGCAGCGGACTAATTTACCCGGGCATAGCCGGGCACCCAGGTAAGTTTAAATATAAAGTAATTAGATTATATATTATACCGTGCATATTTTTATGTTGTACATCCTGCATTGATACTTCAGTGCTTATTAAAATCCAACTGAAAATGCCATTTAACTTGAACAAGAACAGCGTCAGCCATATTTGTGAAATGATTGCCGTCACCTAGGTATTGGAACTGGGTTAATTGGTTTTCTCGTTTCCGTTGCAGCCGTGAGTTCCCTGAGACCGGGTCCCGACGGCGCGGGATGTATCCTGGTGGAGGACGCCAAGATGGCGGCGCAGGACGAGGAGCCGCGGGACGTGACGTCGTCGCAGGCGCCCACGGAAGGTGAGAGGCGAATGTTTACCAACCAGAGGGAGAGGGAGAGAGTTGATGGTGCAGGTGGACAGGACACGCTCTATTGATCGGTACGCGTCCCCCCCTTCAAGCTGCTTGCTCGTCCTCACAGCTGATGACGATGTTCAAGGATGACAAACACTGCGTTACTCCTTCTCATCCTCTAAAACGACGAAAACATAATGTAAATTATATAATGGAGGGTAACTATTTAACAAATTATTTTATTTATATATCACTATTTACAATTGGATATATTTATTAAGGGGGATGATTGTTTAAATTTCAAGGGGGTTCCTCAGCATTAATTACTGGGGGTAACAACGTGCAGCAGAGATTTTATGGTTCGCGACGAACCTGGTCGAGTTGTGGACTTGACTTCGGTCTATGTTAAAGGCAATGGGTCTGGTGCCGCCGGGTGAATTAGGGAGAATCAGTTTTCCTCGTTCGTTAATCGTGAATCTAACACACACTGCAACGCTGCTCATTTTTCGTCTTCTCAACTCCCAGCTAAGTAAGCTCTTCTTTTCTCCTTCTCCAAAAGGAAAGGGCCACCCCCCCCCCACGTGACGTGTCTTCGCCAATCTTCTTTTTTTTTCTTCAAATTGTCAAGCGCAGGATTTTTGTGCTGGCGAATGGAAGGATTACCGAATTTCTATCGTTGAAAAAAAAAGGTGGATCAAAATTAGAGGAGGGGTCATACCGCGCTGTATATTTAAGCTGAAATCGTATTTTTTTGTGGAAGAGCGAACAAAGAAACGATTTATTTTGAAATATGTCATTTCTTTCTGCCTCTGCCTCTGCATGTTGTAGATTGATTGATTGACATTAGTTATTCTCTCTCTCTCTCTCTCTCTCACACACACACACAGAGAGAGAGAGAGAGAGAGAGAGAGAGAGAGAGAGAGAGAGAGATAGAGAGAGAGATAGAGAGAGAGAGAGAGAGAGAGAACTACTGACGGTGTGGCTTTTACTCTACTTACACAAACTCTTCCCCCTCCCCCTGCGTGTGTTTTTTTTCTCTCTATCTCCCTAACTGAGTCTCTATCTCTCTGTCTCCTTTTCTGTGTCTCTATCTCTGTCTGTCTCCCTTTCTGTCTCTATCAGTCTCACTCCCCTCTCTCCCTCCATCCCTCCCCTCTCTCTCTATGTGTCCTACTGTCTCGTTCTATTTGTCTCTCTTTCTGTCTCTAAGCGTCTGTGTGTCTGTTCTCTCTGTGTCTCTATCTCTCTGCCTCCCGCCTGTGTGTGTGCATGTAAACTAGACTAAGTGTTTCCATTTAGTGCTTACACAACATGTATGCGAGTTTTGATTCTATTTCTGTCTGTCTGTCTGTCTGTCTGCCTGCCTGCCTGCCTCTGTGTCCCTTCCCTCTTCTGATGGTGGCACTTTGCTCTTCAAACATGGCTGACTGATGGCGTGAGAACCGTTTTATCTCCCCTTGTGGCTTCACTCATCCTCTGTGTGCAACAAACGCACTTTAATCACCTCTTTCCCTGAATAGTCATCAGCAAAACAAAAACCGATTCTACAAAAGCATTCAGTGACGACGGAAGGCAAAGAGAGGAATGTGCAACGACGGGTCAAAAGAAAATAGTCCTCCACCTTCCCGTGTAATGTAATGGCGGAAGCAATGGGAAGCTAACCCCAGCAGGAGCACAGGCGACTTTGTTACCTTTGAATCTACATTATAATAAAGCATTGTATGTAGCTTTCCTTTTGTTGTTGTATGTTCTTAATAGACATTTAAACGCCTGGACAATTTACTACAAAGATTGGAACAAAAAATCCAGAGAACACTGGCAGGGTGGGAAACCTCTAACACAAACGTCTTTTAAATGTGAATGATTAAGCGTGCGTACGTCTGGGAGGTTAAAAGAGACGATTCAGGGAAATCCAACCATATTTCGTTGTGCTCAATATAGTGTGATTGTTTCCTTTCTCTCACATTCCATCAATTATATCCTGCAATACGAACACCAGGACCGCATGAATGGACGATAAAAGAAACAATATTGATTTTTTAAAAATATTAGTAAGTTTGTACTATAATGAATATATGGGGGGATATTAATTAATATTGAATAAAGATATGATATTGTAATAAAAACAATACAACAATTTACTCTAACAAAAAAAAATTACATTAAGAATTACACTTATTTTCAATAAAAACTACATATATATTTACAAAAATGTTTTATATTAAAAAATAAACAATTCTAACAATTTTAAGACAAATCTCAGGGTCGCATTTATGGGCCTATCCCATAGAACAGATATTTTATTACACTAATCCACTCGGACACTGTCGGCAGCAAACAGAAAATTACAAAGAGTCACAGGAAGTATTTACTGTAATCGGCTTAGTGCAGGTTCCAGCTCCTTCCTCGTCCTTTCTCCAGATCGTCACCGCTCTCGCAACATCTCCCACAGTCTGCAACTTCTTTCTTATCAATCTCAACACCAATCAGTCACCACCAAATCTGTGCCAAAAATGTCTCCGCCTGCCTCTTTAAAACGTCCTTCCTACTTCTTTAGTTTCTATCGGCAAGGTGGCAGGAATGGATATCCTCCAATAGTATCCATGCTTAAACGCCCGGTGCCGATTCTCACACAATTTTGGGAAAGTCCCGAGCCGAGACGCCGCGTCTAGGTTTTATGGCCCAAGTGTCTACTGCTGTCTCCTTTGTTTTGTTTCCACGCCGCCAAAGTCCGAGTAGATGTATTTGTCTGTTACAGTACATTACCGTACATCACACAGAACCACCTTTTAACATGGCATATGTTAAGGAACAAGCGTAACTAGATTTCTGCCCAATTACATCCCCAAATACAAATTTTAGGAACAAACCATTTTTAAGTAATTATACTTTTATTATATTGATTTTCAATTCCAGAGGGTGACAAAATAATTGAAATAGAGTGTTTTCGCTTTTCAGAATTTTATATTAAATAATAGGAATACAAAAAAAATCTAGTGTTAGATTTGTCGAAGTTTAAAAAACTGACGAAATTTCAAATGAGAATTCCAAATAATTAACTACTTTACATATAATTAATATTTGTTAGTGAAGAATGGGGGTTTTCGTTATTTATTAAATTTGTCTTCTGGGCGCAGTATTTTTAAGTTCGCGCTTCGAAACGTGTTTTAAATAAATTGACGCGAATATAAAATTTCTTTATCTTGGAAAATTTTAATTTGAAAGAAGTACCCAGGTAACGCCGGGCAACTATCTAATTAAGTGAATAAAACTTCATACATATTGTTCTCTTATCGGTTTTTGATATTTGTTGAAGTTTTTATTGCCTTGACTCCCTGAAATACATCACGTTCAAAGGCGGTTCTAAACACCTTTGGTATTTTTTTTTTAATCAGCATCCTGACATGTGTTCGCATTTAGCTGGATACAATTGAGCCAAAGGATTTCCCTGTATTCTGTTTTCCGACGTCACAGACTGACGCTTGCTGAACCTTTAAGATATTTCCTTAATTATAATATTTCTTCTACGTTTGTGCTAGGGGAGTCACACCCCGCCACAGTGTTTTTCTTGGTTTTTTTTTGAGCCTATATGTAGCAAGTTTTGTTGCAGTTTAACACACGAAGATTAAAATCAATCTTGTATTTTCGTTTAATATTTCTTCTTCATCATCCTGTCCTACCTGAAGAATAAATTTCTGTCCTGTTTGTTTGTATCCCGTCTCGTTTCTCTTTCCTTCCCCCGTTCTGATGGACTCCTCGTCTACTACTCACCTTGTGAATTACGTATCACATTTTCTTCCTCGTTAATATTCCGTTTTTTTAACTCTTTAAACCCCTCCTTATCCTGATTCGTGATGCACTTCTCGTCGAGTCACCTCGCATGCAGCTGAAGGAAACACGTCTCGTTTAGGCCAAATCTCCTCCTCCTTCGTCCGCACCCGCAGCAACTCCTTTCTCAGCTAATAACTGTTCCTTTTGTAATATATCTCCCTCACAGATCCCCCCCCCCCCCCAGATCCTCCAATATCTCATTACGTTTCCACCCCAGCCTCGTCTTCCTCGCCGTTCGTCTTGTCAATCAAACCGTGCGTCTTCTCCAGTTTCTGGCCAAGTTACCTGCTCGGGTCCCCTTCCTCTTCCAATTACATTGTGCTCTTTCCCTCCCCAGCTGTTGCACCAAGTCCTGTTACCTCATCTCCTGCTTTTGTGGAAGTGAGAGATGTCCTCAAGACCTTCATTGTGCGCCAAAGAGTGGTGATAACATCTCATCTCCAAATGCTGCTGTCTTTGTGTGTCCCCTTTCCGTGAACCCATCCAGCTGTACTTCTTTTTTCCTCCGTTATCTGTAACCGTCTCTTGCAGGTCACAAGAATGATCCAGTCGTAAACAGCGAATAAAATATTTAATAAGTAAAACTGCAAAATTACGTTTCGTCCTTATGTCAGTTGATAGTATTGTTACACATTACTCAGTGGACCGTGTCGAGAAACTCAGATGATTGTAACTTTAAAAAATTAAATGAATTGTCAACCATGTTTGAAATTGCTGCTATGAAATCGGTCACTACATTGACTTAACTGCTACATGCGAATTGACTTCATATGCGATACTGTGCATACAGCTCTAGTCATCGCAGTGACGTAGTGTCTCGTTAAATTTGGCTATTTTGAAGTGGAGTACCAACTCTGATATTCATTTATTTACCTCGAAAAATGAAAGTATTGTAAGCAATTTACTGATTTGTTCGTAAAAGTAATTAAGTATAGTAAACACAGCGATGCCAGGCTTCATTAATCCCATAATTAAAATGGTGGTCAAGCTCGCGTTTAACGTCGGTCCTGCCTCCTCTGCCTGCTGTACTGTTTTTAATTCTTTTAGAGAAAGGAACGACGTTCATCAATGTTTTTGTCGCAGAGTCTCTGCCCACGAGCACGGCCGTGCACTCGCAAGCCAGCGCCTCCGGCGGCGGTTCCGGTGGTAGCGGCGGGGGCTCCGGCGGCCCCGGGGGCGGCTCCGGGGGCCAGGGCGACGCGTCGCAGCACGCGGGCGGCACCCAGCAGCAGCAGCCGCCGCCCTCGTCGTCGTCCTCGGCGTCCGAGTGGCCGTCGTCCGTGCTGGAGCTGCGCGAGCTGGGGGTGGCCCACGTGGCCACTGTGCCGCCCTCGCAGTTCTGGAACTCCGAGTTCCGCAACAAGCAGCCGGCCTTCATCCGCCTCAACCTGACGCTGCCCTGGGGGGCCAACTTCGCCGTGTACGGCCGCCGCAACGTCGCCCCCAGCGTCACGCAGTACGACTTCGTCGAGTTCGTCAAGGGCGGCCGCGTCGACAACCGCCTCCGCCGCTCCGCCCCCGTCGTGAGCTTCACGCCGCCGCGCAGCCACCTGCTGCTGCAGGCGCACGACGAGGTCCACGTGGTGCCGCCCCCGGCCTTCATCGTCAACCGCAACCGGCTGGAACGCTCGCCCGAGGAGCCCAGGACCCCGCCGCCTCCCCCGCCCCCGCCGCCCAAGGAGAGGGAGCGCCGGTCCGCGTCCGGGGCCGTGGGCGGCAGCCTGCTGATGAAGGTGAACGTGACGCTGCTGCAGTACCTCGACACCGGCCGCTGGTTCCTGTCCGTGTACAACGACGACTTCCGGCCGCACCAGGTGACGCTCGTCGTCGCCGAGGCCGAGGGCGTCTCGACGGCCTGCCCCAACGACTGCTCCGGACACGGGTCGTGCTACCTGGGCAAGTGCGACTGCGTCGACGGCTTCGAAGGCGTCGACTGCTCCAAGAGTAAGCTGGAAAATTATTACGACCTCTTTGACATACACTCAGCAGATTCTCTTTACAAATTCACATATTCTTTTTAAATCTTTTCTATTGAAACTTGCTGTTGCCTCTGTTACCATAGTGAGTCATAGGATTGTCATTGAAAAGGTTGCTACCCTGACGTCCCTTATCACGGCAATTGACACAATTTTCAAATAAAAATTTTCACTTCTCCCATTTTGCAGACATTTTTAAAATTAGAGTAGCAGGCACTTTCCTCATCTTCAATCTTCTAAGATATCGCCTCCTTGAGTTAGAGCTCATTGGTGGCACTTCAATGTCACCACGGTCAAATTCCACCCGATGAGACTTGAGCAGGCTGTGTCTCGAATCCCTCAAAGTCTCTCTCTTCACCAACAGACATGTTAGAGGTAATATTTTTGGCTTTTTTGGCAACCAAAGCAAGCTGTTTTTAATTTAAAATTTTGTTTCACACACAGCTGATTTGTTTTAAAAGGAGAATCATGAGATAACCGAGTTTTTTCTGTTTATTATTACAGCATGATGATAAAACTGAAACACAAATGTCACATGAGTATAAGACAAATATATTCTACCCAGTCGGATCTGCTCAATATGACACCATTGCTCATATCTTACTTGTTTTCCTAACCTTTCACTTTTTGGGTTAAAGCCGAGAGGATTTTGTGATATTCCTCCCTTGTCTCACGTCAGTCAGCAGTCCTGCACACCTCTCAGAAGAATGCCGTAACTTTGTTGTCATTACTGTCATTAGCCAACCGCAAGCCTTGATGTTGATAATGTCATATTTCTGTGTTGTTTTATGGTATATATCATCTCCCCTTGTCTGGGAGCAAGAGCTTTCTTCTTATTGAAGTAAGTATGAAATTATTGGATTTTTGAAAGGGTAACTAAAGATATAAATTTTCAGAACATGTTCTATGACTTGCCATAGGGTATAAATCTTAATGATAATTATCTGTGTGTTCTCTATCCAGAGTTTTGTGTGAGATTCACTTTACCCTGTTCATTATGTTCATTCATTTGCAATGTGCTGCTGGCACTCATGTTCCATTAATATATGGAATTCATTTTCACAAAGAGTTGTTTAAAAGAAAAATCACTACAAACAATCTCTTTGTAACAACTACCTATTGTGGATAATAAATAGTGAATACCCTATTCATAAAGAGAATATTGTATTTTATTTAAAAAGGGTAATAAATATTTATCAGACTTAGAAATGGTTTGCTAAATGTGTCATTCATACATGTTTCAAACATATTGTAACCATGTTGCCTTTTCTTGCAGGTGTGTGCCCCGTCCTGTGCTCGAATCATGGCAAATATGGAGGAGGTCTGTGTCACTGTGAGGAAGGATGGAAAGGTGCAGAGTGTGACACACCTGAGCACGACTGTCAGGTTCCCGACTGCTCCGGACACGGACAGTGTCTGGCAGGAGTCTGCATATGCCGTGCAGGGTGGAAAGGGGCCTACTGTGAACAAGGTAGAGAAATGCCACTGTCTCTCCTCATAGCTTGGCCACAAATAAAGGTTGTGGAAAAATCATTTTTTATTACCATTGGAAGAAATATGGAATGAATTAGGAAATATCTTTTGTATTTTAGTACTGCATAGATTTCTTATGGCAAAATACAATTGAAGGAATTAATCCAATATTAAAATTTGCTTGTGTTTGAAATCCTAATATTTTTATGGCTAAGATGTGCCAGCACTAAACAACAAAGCGAAACAAAGTCCTACAACTCATAACAAGTTCTGTTTCCTGCATACTTATAAATTTACATTTTAAGTTCACCACCATTCTGCCCCAACCTGCCCATGAATTATAAACAAAAAGCTCATTCCACCACAATTGCCTAATGAATTAATGTCGACAGATACAGGCCTTACGTCACATTATGTGAGACCTAACCTAATCTCCTGGTGGCTGTTTACTGCTCCAGCATACAACCCATATATATTTCAACTAATTTGAAACATGTAACTGTTAAAGGCAAAAGGTTTAAAAAAGAGCTGAATACTTGTAGAAATATATCCAGATTACTGAAGAGTGTAGAAAAGTACCAATATTATAGAGTTCACTAAATAAATTGATAATTTGATCTTGTGTTTAGAAGAATCAAATCAAAATATTCAGGACTATTGAATGAATATTGATGAATATATGTTTTCCCTCTTCCTTTGCAGTCGACTGTCCTGACCCCTCGTGCTCTGGTCACGGCTCATGTGTTGGTGGCAAGTGTTACTGTAAGGCTGGTTGGCAAGGCATCAACTGTTCCAGCGTGGACCAACAAGTCTACCAGTGCCTACCTGGCTGCTCGGACCACGGAAGCTATGACCTCGAAAGTGGAGCCTGCGTCTGCGAGAACTACTGGACGGGATCAGACTGTTCACAAGGTGATTGCAAATTGTTCCTCTTTTAGCAATATTAAAGTTCCATCAGTCCCAATTTCATTCCAGAGACATATTTTTCTTATCAAAGTATCAACATCAGCCAGCATTTTAAGAGAAGCGTGTTCCCCGTTGAATGAACTTATGGAGTAAGCTTTTATTAGGTTTCATCAATATGGTACAGTAATACTCAAAGGTTGTAAAGCCAATAAAAAATTCTTTGTTATTTTCACAATTTTATTGATTTCATGTAATGATATAAATAAATTAAATGTGAGCTTTTGATATAAATGGCCACCTTCAACTGTAAAAATGTACCAGACATATTTTAATACCATCTATGTAGCAAATATTCTTGCCTGATTTAATTTGCTGTGTACATAGCAATAAATATAAAACATCAAAATATAAATTTCATGTAATATAGTTTCAGAAAGTGTCTGTAATTCAAGCAGGTATGAAGTAAGTCATAATGGATCATAGTACAGCTTAACCTTGGTGAGATAGATTACTACAATGTGAGTACAATGCAAAAGAGGGGAGATAGGGGGAGGGGGCAGCTAATTTTCTGTCTTCTTAGTTATCAGGCTGGCTGGCTATTGTTGACAGAGAATTTACATGAAAAGAATGTTATGTATTTAGAATTAAGCAAATAAGATAGAAATTATAATTTGACTAATGTAACTTATGTTATAGTCCAAATTTATCTAGGCAAAAATTTTACATGCAAACTGAGAAGATAATGTCTAGTTTTCTGCTACTGATCTGAAATAAGTATGTCAATGTTGGTGACGGATTTGGAATATTGCTTGTACTTATCATCAGAACTAATGCTGTTATCTACCAATTTAAAATGTATTACATTCCTTCTGCAAATAAACTGTATTATTTTATATAAAACATATAAAAACTTTTTTTCTCCAGTCATATAATTTAAAACTGATTTTACTTTAAATACTGTTTTTGGTGTAGAAGCTTTCATAACTTAGATATTCTCCTGTTGTCACATTAAATTAACTAATTGTACTGAGAAGTTTGAAAAACAACTTCTTAAATTTAAGTTTTATTGTTCAAGTCAAACCATACAGTTATTAGAACCACAGATTTATTTGATATATTTTACTGTATATCTGCAATAGCTCTCGACATTTAACTGTAATTTTAATTTGTAAAATCACATACTTTAGTATGAAAAGTTGTCATTAACTTAACAAAATCATTACTTGTGTATTATTTGTTATAAATACAATATTTTATAATGGTATAAAGTTAAATTTGGATCTGTGATGACAAAAATTAATGAATTTGTTTAAATATTTATTGTTATAGCAGATAAATATTGTATATCCGGGAGCTGTTGTATGAACAACGTGTGCCTCTCCAGAACATTGTCTAGGAGGATCTTTCTGCGCTAATCTCATTGGTCAGATTTTCCACATAATAGTGCATCCTCCCATCCCGTCCTTTAATCTGTTTAGACAATCTGTACACTGGATCTGGACTAAAAATAAGTTTCTTGCTTTCCATGTACAGTTATCTCCTTATTCTGGTTACTTGACTTCATCTTCTCTGATGTGTCTCTGCATAAAGAAGAATAAAATTCTGAAAAAATACCTTGAACTGAATATTTAAAGTAACTTGCCTTAAGATATTTCATCAACTTTACAGCTCTCTGCAGCCTGGACTGTGGACCACATGGCCGTTGTGACAAGGGCAAGTGCGAGTGTGATCCAGGATGGACAGGTGACAGATGCGATCTGTTGCCATGTGACCCTCGCTGCTCAGAGCACGGGCAGTGCAAGAATGGCACCTGCGTCTGCTCACAAGGCTGGAACGGACGTCACTGCACTTTACGTAAGCAAATAGTGGCATTTGAAAAATATTAAATTTAATAAGTTTCCATTTATTGTTCCTCTGAATTGTTCTGGTAATTTTCCTCTTTTTTCAAGAAACAATTTTGTTTCCCTAATCCAAACAATATAAAATCTGTTAAACCATCATTTGAATTGCTTTTACCTGTTGTTTTTGTTACCAGTCAGTAATAAATAAATACTTAAGCTGTGTGCCCTATACCTCAGCTGCTGCCAAAGCTGACACTTTCACACCTTAATGTGTGTGTGAAGGAAGAGGTCTAATGTAGTAATTTTATCTTAAATGTAAATGGGTTGAAATTGTGGGTAACATGAGCACAACATAAAAGAGCGAATATTCTCATTCTGCATTTCCGAAGAAAATTTTATTCTTAATGACTTCCAAACTAATACCTACATTTAATCCTTAGCTGTATTTATTTGTTAATCCTTATTTGACAATGTTTCCCTTTGTCAGCTGGCTGCAAGAGTGCCTGTAACAGGCACGGAACCTGTTCGCTTGAGGACGGAGAGTACCGCTGTGTCTGTTCCGATGGTTGGGCCGGCTTCGACTGTAGCATTCGTCTTGAGATGGAATGTGAGGATGAGATAGACAATGATGAAGGTGATGCCTTTTATTTTAACAAACTTATGCTCTCATGTACCTGGAAATATATTACATAATAATTACTTCAATTTTTAAACTGTTGTAAAATTAATTAAATTCAGCACAAATGTGTGCTAAAAATAAGCTGATTTCTTATGTTTTAATATTATAAAAACACTATTTATTATAACAGTATTAGATTTGTTATTCACATGTTTATCAGTAATTTTTTAATAAGTTATCATAACGGGTGTTATTTATTTGATATGAATGCTGAGTTGAATGAATGGTTTTAACAGTCACATTTTTACTAATCCTTTTTTAAATACAACTAATAACAACCACATTAAACCTCATTTAAATACACAGTACAATAGTTCTTTGAACAATAAATTAAAATATTTTAATTCTTAAGTTTCTAAGTAACTTACATATTTAACTTTAAGCCATTTTCAATAAATGAACTATCTAATGATAACAAATATACAAATAAAAAAATCATCCAATTTGACAGTGTTTTTATACTATTTATTTCATTTCTCTAAGTTTTGTCTGTAGGTACATATATCAGATACTAACAGACATTACTGTTTCTTCTAAAAATTGAATTGACAGATTTTTGTTAAAATATAAAATGCTCATAATTTGAATTAAGTTATGAAAATAATATAGACTCAGATTTTTAATGGATAAAAATACATTAAAAAAGGAGATTTAGCCATAGACCCAAAAAATTTGCTTTCTGGACTGTGTGCATAAATGGATGCTGACAGCCAAAATGTTATTAAACAATGTGTTGACTTTGTAGACTATTAAATTTCAACAATGGAAAGAGATAAACTGTTGTTTGTTGTTGTATTACTTCCTTAGAGTGGTCTGACAACTCTCCATGCCAACCTATTCTGTGCAAGCCCTTTTATATCCTCATAACTACCAAAACCCACATCATCCCATATCTGCTTAGAGTATTCAATCCTTGGCATCCCTCTTCTCTTCACTTCCCCATAATGCTCATTTTATAAGACCCTAATGTCGGAAAATGTGACATTAATCTATCCCTTTAAAGTCCTCAATATTGTTCTCCCTTATTCTGCCTAGTAACTCTATTCACCCATCTCATTTTCAGCATTCTTCTACAGCACCATGTTTCAAAAGCTTCTATTGTTTTCCTTTCTGCACCTCCTACTATTCATGGTTCTCACCCATATTATGCCACACTCCAAACTAACAGTTTTAGTAATGATTTCTTAATAATCATGCTTATATTTGCAATAAGTTAAATCCTCTTTTTTCCTGTACTATATCGTACTCTAGTTATTCTGCTACCTAAGTAACTTCCTTCAATAAATCCCTTCCCAATCTAACAGTCTTTGTTGTTCCACTATTTCCCATACTGCATTCCGTTCCCTGGGTTTCCCCTCTATTAATCTTCATGTTGTACTCTTTATTCAGTACCCTGCTTGTGTCATTTATTATATCTTCCATATCTCCTTCTGACTCCCCTAATAACACAATATCATTTGAAAACCTTAGAGTTTTTATTTCTTCTCTTTGCTGTATGATTACATTTTAACTCTTTTCATCGCCTGAATATATAAGGTAAAACGCATGTGCAATAGACTGCATCCCTGTCTTACTCCCTTCTTGCTCTTCAATTCTAAATACTGCTGACTGCCATCTGTAGAGGTTATGGATAGCTCTTCTTTCTCCATATTTTATTCCTGTCCTCTTCAAAATCCTTGCTAGTGTGTTCAAGTTTACATTATCAAAGGTTTTTTATAAATCTACAAATGCCATGAATGTAGGCCTGTTTTTTATTATCCTGTCTTCTAAAATTAGACACAGACTCAACATTGCCTCTCTTTCTAAATCCAAACTGATCTTTTCCTAACTCACATTCTTTTTAACTATTTTTATTAATAATTTGCACACATGGATTACTAATCTAATTTTCATGTGCTGTTCGCATCTATCAGCTGCAGTCTTCTTCGGTATGAGTATAATTATGTTGTAACTAAAAATTAAACCATTTTTATGAAGAGCTTCTTAGCAGTAATATTATGAACTATTATAAAATTAACATTTCATTTACATATAAATTGCCTAAATGAAATATATAATGAAAATAGTTTATGGAGATAATTATTTAAAGTTGCTTTTATTTTACTACTGATTGTGTGTTTTGTTTTACAAATCATGTTCACAAAATTGTAATATTTACAGACTTTTTGGTAACCTGTTATGCAACTTACAACATTCTTGCAAAATCAGTTTACACTTATTTTGAGTATTACATTTTAGTTATCAGTTGGACATACTTAAGCACACAACATTATAAGATATACTGCACATTAACATGCAGGCTAAGTAAGGATGAAACTTTTCACAGCATTACAAACATAAAAGTGGATATCCCAAGGTCCTGGGTTCGATTCCCTGGTCCGGTTGACATTTTTCCATTCTTGTCTATCTTCTACATAAAAGTGTAAACTTCACATAATAGTGCACATTTCATATTCAGTGATACTGAAACAGGAAGGGGAAATGTTGACGTTTTAAAATTTGTTTTATAAGCTTCAATTTAAATGTGCTTACAGACAACAGTATTGATTAAAATTTAATAATTATGTTAGCATTTTAGACAATTCACACTTTGAAACTATTATATTTTAAAATCAAATATGCTCCCTTATATAAGTCCAATGCAAGGAAATTAAATCAGGAATCATTATGCAGATCTTTTAATAAACAGTTCTTTCACAAGAGAGCTGTCACCAAAAGAAAAGGTATTGAAAGATACAAGAACACATTGTGATTTCTCCATTTTTACAGACGGACTTGTCGACTGCTCCGACAGTGAATGTTGCCTCCATCCTGTGTGTGAGGGCAACGTTATGTGCCTGACGTCAACAGACCCAGTTGAGGTGCTCTTACGCAAGCAGCCACCGTCAGTGACAGCTTCCTTCTACCAGAGGGTCAAGTTCCTCATTGAGGAGAAAAGCGTCCAGAGCTACGCACACATGGACGAGTATAGCGAGAGGTAGGGCCGCTGCTTCTGAGATACTATCCACTTTGTTTGTGGTTCACTGCAGAGAACAGAAAAGCATTTTCAGAGTGGACGGAGGGCAAAGGTGGAGCAAAGAAATTGAGAAAAATTAAAATCAGATAGTAAATTAAAGCTTGGCAAGATAAAATTGTGTAATTTTGTTAACTTTATCTACATTGAAAAGAGGAACTGATTTTATATAAATGCTCCAGTTTTGTCTGCCTATATCTTTTTGGTTTTAATTTTAATGGAAATTATGTTTTGAATTAACCTATCCTCCAAATAGCTTCTCAAATATATTTTTTAAATTTAATTTTACTTTATTCTGTAGCTGTTTTATTTTTATTTGATGAGTTTTAAGATGTTAACACAGTTTTAGTAACCCTAACTTAATTGAATACCATGTTATTCCTCCCTTTACACCTTGTCTTTAAGTCGTGATATAGAAAATGAATTGTTGGTTGGTGGGAAACTTATGTTACTAGTTTTTGAATGTGCATCAGAATGTTTTTTTTAATAATTCTGCATAGAAATCCTGTAAATAATTACAAAAAATCAGTTCAGCTGTTGAGTTTTATCATGTTAATGGTGTTATTAATTGTGTGGATGGGAGAGGGGGGGTGGTTAGTTTTGTATTTTCAGTATACTGGTTTTCATTTTTGGAAAAAGAATAAATAGTTTATAGCAGCTTTTTTTATATAAAATCTTTTCTTTCAACCCACTTAAAATTTTTTGTGTTTTCTCTTCAATAATTACAGAAGTCTGCTTCTCTTTCAAGTTTTCTGATATCACGACTTAACGCCTAACATTGTGTGTTTTGTCTAGTGTTTCTCCCTTATCATTACCAAACTACTTTTATGTGTTTGTCCTTGTGTCTTACAATAAAACAATCATTGCAAAAGAAACAAAGTGAGTAAGAAAAGCTCGGTTGGTCTTCCTGTTGGTAAGATCCATGTAGAAAATTAATAATTATCCGTATAATGCTTCTTTTTTACCTTTAAGAAGCTGTTATTTTCTGTGATAACAGTTTGAGTAATCATATTTCCAATATCAGCATGTGTGTGAATGAATTATGAAAGGACATCACATATGATTGTATGTGTTGGTCTAATGTTGAAAGTAAACTCTGTCATCTTTACTAGTAAAAAAAAACTTGTCATAGATTTTAAAAAGAAAATGTTTGCCAAGAGTTGAGGCAATATTAAGTTTAATTTTCACAGTGTACTGCAGATTCCTTTGTTTAATATTGGAACAATAATTTAGCAAATGTGCTGTTTCATTTAGTTTTCTGAACAATAACTGAATGCAGAAAAGAATTACAAATGTTGTAATAATCCTTATTTAGAAGTGAGACTTAAGGAATGAATGAAAACATATAGAACAAATGTTTTCCATTTCAATTTGAATGAAAATAAGTTGAATCAAGTTTTGATTTGCCATAGGAGAAAGAAATATTCTGATTTTGAAGTTTGTTGTCCATGGTGTGGATATATTTGTAATTATTTTACATGTTTGTGTCATCTATAATTATACAACATGTGAGAATGGAGCAATAAAGAAAGAATCCTACATTTTGAGTTCAAGGAATAATAGAGTGCCTCAGTGCAAAAGTTGAAACAGTCCTGAACAAAATTAGCTTAATAAAATCATCTTTTGCTAGGGACTTAGGTTTGAAGCCTCCAAAATTAAATATTGGTAACTAAGTCTATATAAAAATTTAAGCAAAATATGGACTGGGAATTCAAATGTGCTCTCATTGTAGAATCTTTTGCCACAGAGTCTACTTTCAACAAGCAATTAAGTTTCTCATTGTACAAATAACGTTTAACACTACACTGATATAGGAAATTACTTACTCCTATTACTCTTGAAAGTTCTGAAGAGTTCATTGCTACCATTTTGCTTCAAAATTCTTTATAGTTAATATTAGATAACCACATCACTTAAACAATGGATAATTATAACTTTTAACTAATAAATCATGGTTCTGTGCTCTGCAAGAAAGTTTGACCCACACAAAAAAAACCTTCATTGTTATGAGAAATAACTCTTAAATTTGTGGTAAATGAAAATAAATAACTCATTTTCCATGCAATGTATCAAAATCTTTCAAACAATACAAATTGAAGTATTTTTCTTTTCAAATGAACATAAGTTGCATTTATTCTCAAATATTTCACATTAGGTGTCTCTGTAAACGATCCAACTGAAATAATAAACTTTAGTATGAAATAAAATACACTTGACCAAGTAAATATTGTAGTAACAGCTTCGTTGTGATGGCACAGTTGATTAATTACTCATAATAGTTAATGCCATGCCTGTCATAAGTGAACGGCCGTGAATTTAATAAAATAAAACTATAAAATAAATATTAGATAAATAAAACTGAGGTTACTTCAGAGTTGATGATAACTCAAAGAAGGAATGATAAGTGCATAAAATGGAATCAAAATTTAAACTTACAACTTTTAAAATAATTTTTAATTTTTATATGAATCATTAGAAATTTTCAAAATTTTGAACTTTGAACTCTTCGGAACAACAGACAAAAAAATGAGATGTGAACAATTATAGCTTTTCCTGTGTAGCTTTATGACAGAGTTATCAATATTCTCATAGAAATAAGCATGAAAAGAAGTAATAAAAATATTTTTTATGAATTTAATCCCTAACTGTAAGGTTGGATTTCTCGTGCTGTTTGCTTTTATAAAATGCTGCTCACTGCAATTGAGTGAACTAGAAATTTGTCTCATATTTTCCATTTCAACACGTTTCCTCTGCAGATGTTAAAAAAATTTAAAAATTGGCATTAAAGACACTATTTTTATAAAAACCGTGTTTCTCCATATTTTCTTATTCAACTTCAAATTTGTTTTCAGTACCTGTATTAAAAAAACTCAGGAAAGCAGAAACTAATTTTAACATAGTTAACACAGCATACATGATGGTTTTTTTTTCAAGAGCAAAGAAATTTTGAGTGACAGGATAATAATCTGTAGGTTAACAAGCACATATTTCAATCTTCCAAGTGCATTGATGTGTATTTAAGCTCAGTATTTTACTTTCCATTTTGCATAAGCTGGTGTATATTTTTTGGGGATGTGAAGCTGAAATTTGGTAAAACAAAATTAATAGGAACTAATCTTTTATTGCTGCAGTATTTAGGTACAGTGTAAACATAACATGGTCAAGCTCAGTAATGGTTCCAAATAAAAAGTTAAGAACTTTTATTGCCAACGGGTGTGCAAAATCTGAGAAACCAGTTAATAACCCAGGTGCAGTTAACTGACTTGAAAAATAAATTACTTCTTTTCATGCACAATTGGTATAAGTTTTAAAAACTAAATTTATATGTTCACGTGTGAAAGAGGATTTGCTTAAACATTTATTCATTTATATGGTAGACACAAGTGAATAATCCGAAGATACGTCCGAAGCAATGAGTTTTGTATACGTTTTGTGCTTTGTCCGTCCAATTTGTGCTGTGTTGAGCAACTTGTGTCTGTCATGTAGATATGTGTTTGTGTGTGTGTGAATTCTTGTATCTTCTGTTGTTTTAAATAAACCGCAGCATAATCAAGCATTTATGAAAGAGTACAGTTTTTTGTGCAACTGACATGAGATAAATTTATTAAAAGTTTGATAATTGAAAGGGAAAAAATTAAAATTTATTAAAGATAAGATTAAAATTTCTACACATATTTTTGACTAACAGCTACTCTAGTTTTAAAATAATGCCATCTGCAATATTCTCTTGTGAAATTAATTAGCATGAATGTAATTTCTTTTGATACAAAGCTAATGCAATTAATACATATATATTATTAACAATGCTACTTTTAAATTTTTTTGTGTGTTAACCTCAAAATGCTTGACCAATGCTGTTTGTTTGTTTCTGTTTTGGTAATTTGCTTACGTCGTAATGTCCTTCTCTTCTCATTACTTCCCCCACAATGTAGTCAGTTCTGGAATTCATTTACACCGCGGTAAGTTGGTCCCTGAAGTTCTTACTTTACTGTTCAATTTTTTAAAAAAAAGACAAAAACAAAAAAAAAGACGTAACATAATTTTATACATTTTAAGATTTATTTAAAAGTTTTTCTTCTTGTGAACACTGTCTTGACTTTCACTTCCAAATATCACACATTCAAAGATGTGCCATCATCAGAATGATAACTCTTGTCGACATTTGATAACAGAAAAAAGGCAAAATAGCAACTACAAAATGAGAGAGAAAGATAATAAGAATTTTGTGATAGCATTTGTGAACAAAAGAAGGCAAACTCCATTAATAAAAACTGCATGCTTCCATCATTATAAGAAGCAGTATTTTTCCTCGTGTGGAAATGTGTTAAAATATCTGATGAATGGTAAAGTAATGATGTAGTGTTCAGTACATGTCAGTTAATGATTTTAAATAGTAAAGTATAATTTTAACCAAAATTAAAGCTGAAGAAGGAAGTCAAAAGTCAGTATTAGTGATGAAAGTTGTAAAGTATATATGTATACAATGTTAATTTTTAAACTTTCATTTACATTAATATAGGACCAAGGAAATTCTTTGATTTTGTTTTATAATATTTGAAGTTATGAATTCAGCATAATTTACTGTATAGCTTCAACAAATATAAAATTAATAATTCAACAGGTTGTTTCATTGGTTTTGGAGGAATATTTGTACATTTTGGCATGAACTGACTCTGAATACAATCCAGAGACCACAATTCTCTTCTTATTTATATAAATTCAATAATTTACCTGAGAAAAATAGAAAATTTGGACAAAATGTTGTAGTACTACAGAACTTTAATTAATACTGTGTTTAATTTGATATTATACCAGATAATTAATTTACTGAAGATATGTACTGAATCAGATCAGACATTGGACATGAATTGAGCATGAGACTGTGCAAAAAAATGTTATTTACAAAGGGAAAAAGACGAACACAAAGTGTATCATGTACAGTTCTCAGTTTAACAGAAAAATTTCAAAACAAAAGTGAAAAACTGGAGATGATAAAATTAATTAATTACATTAAATGAGAGAATATTTCCCCCCCTGTAGTTCTGCCGCCAATTCAGGGCTCTCAACTACCAGGTCGACTGCAAACTGTCATCTTACATGACACATTCCGAATTTGGAGTGATAGATGGTCAGCATATCAATTTTCCAGCAGTCTTAATCCCAGAAGCTAATGACAAATATTTTGCAGTGTGCTTTTAAGTATGAACACTTCTTTTAAGAAAAACAATAACAGCTGATAAAATATTCTTAAATATTCTACAATTATATAATTGACAATCTGACAGTAAAGTTAAAGACTGATATATCCAGATTAATAGAAATATAAAAACTTCTGTATTAAATTAACACAAATGAAAAGATAATCAAGTAGTAAATAGAAAGATAAACATAGGTGAAAAATTAAATACTACTCAACATTTATACAATACTTATTGCTTTTGTCAGGCAGAAAAAAATTCATTACATGTGCCAGAAAAAAATTAGAAGTCTCAATATATGTCATTGTTTTAAGTGTTCGAATTCCAAAAGTAAGTAACCAAAATACTGATAAAAAATAGATTGTGGGGGTTTCAGGCAAGTAGCAATAGAATGCTGGATTGCATTCAATCTAATATTTGTATAATTTTTAATCAAAGGAAATAAATTTCATTGCTAAGGAGAATATTTGTTATGTTCATGGAATTAGAAAGTCAATATGGCTCTGTCTTAAATGTTGTATACGGAAAGCAATTAGAAAGAAAATTGAGTACACATTCTGAGTTACTAATTGGTGAGAATGAAAGTATTGTGAATAGATAGAGAGACGTTATGTTAACTAAGGGAATGGTTTAATTATAGCTCTTGAGTAAATTGGGATAACACTTGTGGAAAGTTTTGACTATAAATATTATTTCTGAAGACTAAAGTATACAAGAAATATCATCTATGTATCTAATATATCATAGAGCTGGAATGGAAGTAGAGGTAGATAAGTATTCTCCAACTTCTCAGCAAAGAGAGAGACTATCCACAAGAGACACCTTGAAGTGAACTGGATTAAACTTAGCATAAGTTATGTTGAGGATTAGATTTAAAATGCATAAAATTTCATTAAGTTTTCAGTAAATTGACTGGATTACAAAACTGTTAATGGCTAAAAAAAAAGTTGAATAGCGAAACCTTAAGAGAGTGTAAAGAGTGGTCATAAGGGATGGTTAAAAGTTTTCAAAGGGTAGTTTACTATGCTGATATATAGAGAAAACATGATATGAATGTGATTACAGATTTTTATAATTTTTACTTCACCAGACAAAAGCAAAAAGGATTGCAGAAGAATTGTATGATATTTAATTTTCACTTAATTTAGTATATTATCTTTTTATCAAATGAGTGAACTTGTGTTGTAGTGCTCTGGTATCACAAGTGCAGATTGAAAAGTATATAAGAAGCTCAACTTTCTACTTTTAAATTAGACGACATAAAATTCGGAAAATATAAATTAATAATTAACTCTATACATGGAAATAAAAAAGATAAAATGTTGTCACATCAGACTGAATACTGTATAAAGCTAGTTTTGATACTTAAATAAACAAGTGGCACATTTTTGAATGTTGTGTACATTTTTCACAATGATGGATTGCAGAATTCTGGAGTAACAATAATATATTCTACAATGATACACAGTGACATTAAACAGCAGTATAAATTACTATGTTGAAGGCTCTTGCTTTGCTCAAGAGTGAACTGATTGGCATGGAGAACCAAATGTCGAATGTTGAGCATTTTTAATCACGGAATACTCCATTAATAGAAATAAATATATCATTGTTTATTTTCTAGTTTTATCATATTTAATGCCTGTAGACCATAGAGATGGAATAATTCAGGAATACGTGTAATGTTAGTTAAAGATGAGAAAGACTTCAAAAATTTCAATCCAACAAACAATTAAATAGATCTAACAGGAGTAAAAAAGGAAAACAGTATTCACTTTTACCAAAGCAAAAAACTTCAACTAGGAAAAATACTGACACTGCAGTTTCTGTTTCTAATCTCTGTGTTGTGTGCGTTGCACTGTTTTTTGTCAGTACAGTACTTTAGTTTTCAGCTTTTAAGTTTTTTATTTCTTTACTGTATTGTGTTGTGTGTGTTTACGTTTAAAGTCACCAAAATAATTGTAGAATAAAGTACCAAACCCCATTTTCCTCCTTGTCCCTTGTCTGCGTCTATCATTGTCTCTCTCTCACTCACTGTCTCTCTCTGTCCCTGGATCCTCATCCTTATTAGGTCCTTTACAGTGCACCCAAAAAATTCTGTAAATCTTTTAATATTATAATCATAGTGATCACTAATGCATTTTTACCATCCTTCACTAAATATTGATGTTCTTTTTATATAAGTGTATTTTATTAAATATATACTTTTTTAATTTCTCTGTCTTAGTGAAATTAAATTGCTTGGATATGCCATTTTAAGTGTTTCAGTTTCAAAATTTCTCACTGTTGTTGTGTTCCAAGGCATAAACTGGAGTTTCAAGATAACATTGTGACTGGAAGTCTGTTATCATACAGAAGCAGATGAGATAATAATTACACAAATATTCAGCGACAACATATGCTACGATTCAGATAATGTGAATACTCAGTTTTATAAATTTTGAAAGTATTCACGATAGCCTCTGAACTTTGAAGCCATTAAAATAATTCATAGATCTTGTTTACAATTTTACGTATTAGCTGATTCAATCCAGCTTGGAGAAAAATACTATTATCTTTTACATGTTAGGTGCACTAAACAATTACAATCTAAATTTGCAGAAATTGTACTAGTAAATGTTGTGTTTCATTTTTAATCAAATGAAAATATTAACAATTTCAAAAAGAATTCTGCACTTGGTGTCAGCAGTAATCTTTAGGTGAAATCTTGAGGAAAATGTAGCATTCAATGTTGTTGTGCATATTGAGTGAATTTAAGAAAGTCAGTTACAATGTCCTGCTGTGATTGAGCTAAATGTCATCATTAGTCATCTTCATCAAGTTTCCTCGCCTTCACAGTGCATACTTCAGTACAAGTACATATAAATCATAATTACTAGCATAAATATTGAATCCAAGATTGGGCACAGTTTTATTAGTCACATTTACTTGTTTTGGATAACTTAAGTCAGAAATATTTATAAAAGTAAATCAATACAGTGCAATTGAAATGAAGTACTTCAGTTTATACCTTGGATACAATACCAGAATTCAATATATTTATACATTTAAAAACAGATATATAGTAATAAGTTTCATTTAATATTTTTTGTTAATTCTATAAAATGCACTGCTGCACTTTCTTTAACAAAAACATTATGATTGCTTTATTTCTTTGCTACAATTATAATTTTTTATAATAAAAGCCAAAAGAAAATTGCATGACACTAATAAACCGTTTTGAGGAATGCACAGTGTGAGCAGACTGGTGCATGAAAGATTAAAAAATTATATATGGCCATATTGTGCATTAACTCACATAATCTCTTTTCATGGGAACTGGTCATATTATTTATTATATTGAGCAAGTACTAAAATCAGCTCGAGATGGAAGGGAAGCATGGAACAGACAGTTATTGCATGCCATTTTAATTGCTCATTGGATGTAACTGGGAGGGTCAGTAAAATATTTATTGACACAAAAAAAAATTACAGATCAATCTATAACAGGACTTTTCATTATCTTTAAACAGTTAATCCAATAAAATGTTAGAAATAAAATATTACATTGAGCTGAAGGGTCTACTTACAATTATTATACTGTACAAGTCTAATCAAGAACATATAAAAATGTTTCTCTTTCATATTAAGACATATATTTCAATATTGTGAGTGTCTATATTAAAATGTGTTTGTAAAGAGATGTTTCACTTGGCGTACAGTGCAGTGTTTGTATGTGGACTGAGGAGTAATATGACCAGTATCACCCAAGTCAAAGAGACGTGCATCTATCTCTCTTAGACGCACTCACCACTGCATACTAATATGTTTTCCATCTGCCCCTCTAATATAGCCGAGTCTCTGTGATCAGAGGCCAAGTGGTCACGCCCCAAGGTCTGGGCATTATCGGCATGAGAGTCGGTGTGTCCAAGGACTCACGGTTCGGTTTCACACTCACCAGACAAGGAGGATGGTAAGTGAAACGAATCTTCTCTTCCTGTTTGTCGTCAAGTGCCATGTCATACATTTACATCAGCATTGGGATTGACAAGAAAACATAGCACCACAAATCAGGGCTAGTAGTTATATTTGATTTCAAAATATATTTATACAGAGAGTGGAACAAGCCAAAATATTTGTATAAGGTAATAGTTATATGGCATTAAATTAGATATGCATACGTTACACTAAAATAGTAACTAGGCAATTTTGAAGCATTGTTATTAATAGGTTCACTTATTGAGCTAATGAAATATTAGTATCCAGATATTCTTGAACTAAATAAAAATTCACTTATTGAGCTAATGAAATATTAGTATCCAGATATTCTTGAACTAAATAAAAACAGAGAGAGAGAGCTTTTTTTTTGACATTGATTGAAAACATTTTTAACTTATACATACTTTGGGGCAGTTTCTTATATCCTCAGTGTCTGATTTGACAAGTGAATTTTACCACCATTTCATGTATTCTAACAGTGAATGTCATTATTTAATTCAAGAATAATAAAATTTTTGTATGCAAATCAAACCATTTCACACATCTGGTTTTCAATATGTTGTTGTTCATTTAACACTGCACCCTTTCCAAATATGTAACTGTAACTCACAAACTTCAAACAGTTGCTTCATTATCTATAGAGTGTTTCAATAAGGGTTGGTTGATGTTGAAGTTGAATAAAACAAGTTGTGTGTAAGTTATTAATAAAATTATTTTAGTTATTTGAAAAGACCTACATGGGCCTTTAATACTTCAAACAGCTTGTTTTAATCAACATGGACCCACCTTTATTGAAAAACCCTATGCATTGATATCGACCCTTTAAATTTGTGTGTTTAAACTTTCCATTCTATCACATGAAAGACCTGCTCAAGGTTACCAGAAAACAGAATTTTAAAATAATGCTGTTATAAATTAGTATACTTATGAAAACACAGATAATTACTTTTGGTCATTTTATATAAACTATACAGACATAAAGAAATGAGTAAAAATGTTTCTTTAAAATTTACATATGAAAATATCTGTAGTCAATAAAGAACTTTCTCTATATTGTTTGGAGGTTGATTGCTGTTTAGCATCCAATTACTGCAGATGGTTCAATATTATTTATGGAATATTCCTTTATTTATGAGAAGCATCCTCAAAGGTTCAAAGAGTCAATTTGAAAAATGTGATGCGTCCTCATTTTAAATTTAAAAAAAAATTAAATTTTTTTAAAAATGGAGAAAAAAAGGTGTATTTCATAATTAAATTGCCTCATTGGACCAAAATTGTTAATTCACTAATTATTCATTTTAAGTCCAACAAATTATTTGCATACAAATTTTATTTTCATTCCTTTAAATTTCTGACTTTTGATATACCATTAATAAGCTCATCAAGTTAATCATTATCAGAAAAATCCCTCATTTCAGTATTAAAATAGTTTTTCTATGCTTCTACATTCTTACAAATTAAATTGTTTTATCAATACATTTTTGATATATGGTTAAAGTTTCAAATAATTTTGTATTATCAGAGAGTGAAAGTTTTCCCAGCACATTTACTGCACGAGCATTGATTTGGCTTCCAACCTGGTGAAAGTAGGCTTTGGCCATGTCATTATCATTGATAATGTTGGCAACAATCATCATTGAAACTTTGTGACCTAAGCCCACTACCACTGGGTTAGAAGTCCAAGAAAATACTTATGTATGTTTCCTCAATTATGAAAAATAATATTTATTGTTCTGAAATATGCAGTGTGTAATATCTGTCCAATCTATAAACATTTTCTAATATTATTAAGAGATAAGTTCAAGCTTACTTGAGAGCTGCCAAAATTATAGGAATTTTAAAATTTTTATGAATATGCAAAGAAAATGGAGGTTTCTTTAACATTAGCAATTGTCTGGCTCACACCAGCTCTGAAAGTATGCACTACAAAAGAAAGAAACAGATGTGGATTTTCCCCCCATTTAAGTACTTCTTCTGAATGACATTTTTATTTGGTTGTGACAACTTCTGTTTGTGCAGTGCAGTGAACTGGGAAGTTTATCACTAATTATAAAAAGATGTCTATTAGTGTGTATAAGGTAAAAACATATTGCAGGTGTCTTGAAACACACTACTATTTTACTTTCAATCCTCATGATTATAAAATTAAATGTATTTTATATTTTGTCATTGATATAATAAATAATTACAATGTCAGTTTGTAATGTACACTGTTGTTTCACCAATTTATGAACTGTCATTGCTTTTATTGGTTATTAGAGGTTTTTTCATGTTATTTATTTCAAAATGGCAGTTTTTAAAGATAAAATGCTCTCCCCATTGAAAAGACACAGCAGTGAATTTAAGTGTGACGACCAATGGTTCTGTCATCATCTTCCAGGTGAAGACGTCAAGCTCAGGTCTCCAATAACATTCCTGAATTTCTTAAATAGGATATTAATTGGGCAACACAATAATTCTGTCAAGATTGAACACATAATATGCTCCATCATTCCATGAACTTTTTCTACAATTTATACTCCTTGTCAATAATATAAAGTTGTCACTGCATGAATTACCTGTAACAAGATTATGTGACATTACTGAGTTTTATTACCTCTCGAATATAAATGAAATCAGATTTTGAGTTAGAGTAAATGGTTTCAACATGGTGATAATTTTAACAGTCATTAATCGCTGCATTACTTTATGATACCCATTGTTACCCTTAATGTGAAATAGGTTTGATGTCCTCGTCAACGGAGGAGGGGCCGTAACATTGGGAATACAGAAGGCCCCTTATCGACCTATGACTAAGACCGTATTTGTACCTTGGAACCAGATAGTTGTCATGCCACCCATCACCATGCAGCTTGGAGAAGACTCGGACATGAACCTGGAACATACGGCAAACACTGGACTCAACATGGGTAGGCATTTCATTTCTCTGTTACATAGGAATCTGTCACAGAGAGAAGTGAATATAAATTTAATATAGTTCTTTACAAAATAGATTCTTGACCTTCCTTTAATATTAAACAGTTTTGCTTCTGTTTCATAACCATAATTATTTATAAAGCTTTCTTAAGATACAACCTAAGACAATAGAGGGTTAAATTTAAATCATGGCTGTTTCTTTAGTGTTAGAATCCAATTTAAATTTGTATGTTTATTGCCTAATAACAGAAATATTGTAATCTAAAAAATAGTGTATAATTATTAATCTCCTTTCATGGAAGACAATAATTAATAAACATTGTGTTTGTCCCTATTTCTCTTCCCTTCCAACTTATTCTGCCATTCCACTGCATATGTTATGTCACATATTCCAGCTGTTCCTCCTGGAAGCATCCCACTTTTCGCAAACATAGCTCAAATAGAGCCTTGTCTTGATCATGACCATGAGCAGCTGAGGCCTGTTGTCATGTCAACATGGATGCCGGAGAAGGTGGGAGGGGTTCCTGGGAGAAGTCTCGTGTTTGCAGAAACACAGGTACAATTCAGTGTAAAACAATTATAAATTCCCTGTAGAAAATTAAGAGTTAGTCAGAGAGAGGAGTATCACTGGAGAACAACAGGAGTAGGAAAGGATATAATTTATTAGAAGTATTATGTTATAAATTATATTAAATTGATCTGTAAACATAAATTATAATAATAAGTGTATTGATAAATATGACTGGAATTGTTTATTTGGTGTTTTGCAAGTACTGATCAAATATGAGGATATAATTAGTAAATAAATATGGAGCCCAACAATTGCTAAGTAAGTTATTGAATTTTATTAGTAATGTCAGTATTATACAAACTGGCAGATTTAAACTCTGGTGATATCATTTATATTTCTCGCTTGTGGACCACATTATTTTTGAGATAGAGTTATTATTCATTGTGTCACAGTGTGCAAGTGGTGATATTAAACTGTTCTATATAACTATGGTGAGATTAGTTGTGGATAAGTGAAGAATTTGAGGATTGAAAAAGGCATTAAGGTTCTATTGCCAAGAAAGGTTGAAAGTATTTATTACTGTAAAGAAGTGAAAAAATGTTTCCATGTAATGTGCAGACTTTTTGTTTAAGATACCATAATATTGAAATAATGCATGCATTATTTTGGCTTCTGGCTACATAACACCTAATTCTAAAACCCACTGAAGTATGAGAATAGAACATGTTTGAACACAGACATTGTTGGAGTGGTCAGCCCCTGATTATTATGAACAGTTTCTTTTATTTACTCTTCTGTTTTCATTTACAGATCCTGCAAGAAAGTATCCGTATCCCTGGATCTGGTCTCCACCTGGTTTACAGGAGCAGCCAGGCACCCGGTTACCTGTCGAGAGTACTCATGCGTCTCACACACTCGACGATTCCGTCTACCTTGACTCACGTCCACGTCCGTGTCGAGATAGAAGGTTCTGTGCACACAAAAACTTATGAGGCTGATCCTCATCTTACACACACATTTGCATGGAACAAAAGGAATGTTTACAAGCAGAAGGTAAACCACAGTTAATTCGTATTTATTTCAGATAATCAAAATCAAACATTTTAAAATAATATGATCTTCGAACAGGTTTACGGAGTCGCCCAAGCACGTATTTCAGTTGGCTACCAGTACTCTAGTTGTCCCTCGGTCATCTGGGAGACCCAGACTGCTATGCTTCAAGGGTTTGATGTTGACATCTCTGACATAGGAGGATGGAGTCTGGACATTCATCATCATTACAACTTCCATGAAGGTAAGCAAACATACTATCTTTGCGAAATAATCAAAATACTCCTATATTATTTCACTTCTTAGTTCATTTCCAGCTTCAGTTTTCCATTACGTTTTCATCTTATTTCACCACAAACCTACAATTTTACACTCCTTTTTCTACTTTCCAGGTATTGGAAAATCCTAAATATGAATCAGTTATAAATTGTAAATCAATTGATTTTTGTTTTTCACAATAATTAAAACAAATACATCTATGACCAAATTACAGAGATAAAGTTTTTACCTAATTAAATACTAATGTCACCATGTTTGGGACTTCCTCAGATTATATATTCAAATGTTAAATTTTGATGGACTAATAGAAATGGAATTGTATAAAAATTATATGAGTTATAACAGCCTCTTTGTCAGTTTTCATTTTATTTAAATTATGAACTATACTACATAGTGCCTCTCATTTGAGACTTCTTCAGGTGTACTAGAATGAAAATTACAATGTATTACATTAGATAATATGTTACTAAAAAAATACAATGCATGGTTTTAACCTTACAAAATTTAACTGTTGATGGACCTCACTCCATGACTCCTTGGGCATAAATGGGGGAAAGTACAGAAAATCCTCCTCATTATTTAAATGTCAGAAATATATAAAAGTCTTAAATGGGCTGCCTAAAAGGACGACTTCAATCCTTGTAGGCAGTCTAGTTTAGATTGTTATAGATTTCAACTTCTCTTTGTTCATCATAATTTAATATTTTAATAAATTACTGGAGAGTGTCCCAGGGATGGCTCCCTTTTATCTCTGTAATTTGGTCATAAATTTATTCAGTTGAATAAGTTATCTTCCCTAATGCTATTTAAGAAACCTTAAACTGTATGGAATTTCTAACTCAAAATACCTTGTAAAAAAATGAGCTGGCAGCCTATAAAAATCAATTTACCTTTTACTTATAAAAACACTCTTATATTCATTCTCAAACATTATTGTGGCTATATGAGGACACAGTTCTTGTAAATCTTTTTAGTACATCTACTGAACAGATTATGAGATATTAATTTATTATCAAATCCCAATATTGCTGTACATTATTGATACTTTTGCAGGAATCCTACAGAAGGGGGATGGTTCGACACTTCACTACAAACAGTACCCTCGTACGGTGAAGGTTGTCATGGGCACAGGACTTCAGAGGCCACTGATCTGCTCAGACTGCAATGGTGCAGCCAAGGACAGCCGACTTCTCACTCCTGTTGCACTGGCCAGTGGACCGGATGGCAGCCTCTACGTTGGGGATTTCAACCTAGTGCGTCGCATCACACCAGAGGGAAATGTTTACACAGTTCTCCAACTCAGGTGTGTATTTTCTTTTTAACTTTCTTTTTTATAAATTGCAGCTTCTGTAAAATATTATGTACAGTATTAAAACTCTCCTACTACAGGCATTAATGTAAATGAAAATAAAAAAAATTATAGTTCCACTTGTATTGCTCTTAATTTAACTAAATTTTAAGGATTACAATCAATCACATCTGTATGATCATAGTACATTATCAGCCCAAATTATTGACATGTTACTTCCTCCTAGTGCTTGTAATAATTTGGATAGATTCTCCATAAAATTAAATAACTTAGAATGCTTTTTTTTTTCCTTTTCCAGTGCCACACAAGTATCATACCAGTACTACTTGAGTGTTTCCCCTGCTGATGGACACCTTTACATATCAGATCCTGAGAAGCACCAGATACTTCGTGTACTATCTTTGGAGCCGGTGCAAGATCCCGGAATCAACTGGGAGCCAGTGGTTGGCTCAGGGGAAAGATGTATCCCAGGAGACGAGACTCACTGTGGAGATGGAGGTCCAGCCTTAGAGGCAAAACTTGCACACCCTAAAGGTAAAGACTTTTACTCTCAAAGTAGGTATTTAATTCTTTAAATTAGCTTTACAATGAACATTCTTTTAAATCTTTTAATTACTCAACCAAAATTCTTCATACTCTCATTGCCTTCTCTTAATTTAATTTATAACATATAATTAATAATATTCTGGCACTTCTTTAATCTTCTTCATACATTACTTCTTTTAAAAATTTGAATGTTGAGTAAAGATATTTTTAAATAATTAAAAACAAAAGTAAGAGTGTGCTAAATAGAAAATAAATAATTGTTCAATTTCCTTTTCAGGATTGGCTATTGCTGCCGACATGACGATGTACATAGCAGATGGTACTAACATTCGAGCGGTGGACCCTCAGGGCGTAATTCACACTCTTGTCGGACATCACGGGCACCACAACCACTGGACACCTGTTCCGTGCAAGGGAGCCATTCCTGCTCAGCAGGTGAGCTTTGCAATGCTTTCATCATTAATAGAAGCATTTTCACAAATTGTATAATATGGAAGAAGATTAAATGTTCTGAAAGCTAAAGAAATGATTGAATATTGACAGGAAATAGATATTTAAAGAAGCTGGTTCTTGTGTCCCTCAGCTGATATGGGAATTATTTGTGAGATGTGTGCCAATCTTAATGTAGAATAGGAAACTAATTAACAGATGACTTCATCTATTACCATTCAATAGTGTCTTTAGCCCTTGTCATTCTTGTATAGTTGCCCTATAATCACATTAATTTTTACATTGAGATTTGCTTTCCTTGGTATGATCAGTATGTAATTGGATAATTTCTGGCAGATATAGTGAATAAGTGCAAGTAGATTGATGAATCTCCCATTCTGTCTATGCAAATAAGTAATGAGTAGTATAATATTTATTAGGAACAGATGTATGTTTTTAAGATAAAAGAAAGTAAGATTCTATGGAGTTTATTATGAGCAAATATTAAAAGCTTCAAGACTTTCCTCTTAATTGTACATTTAAAATTACTTCGTATATCAACGAAAAGTGTCGATGGAAAGAACAATCACAATTTGAGAAGGAAGATTGCTTCTCCAAGCGATTGATCCTACATTTGTGATGTCCGGAAAAAGGAAAAGATGAAAATATGTGAAATGGGACAGTTCAGTAGCATAGGATCGCTGTCACCTTGATGACAGTCAAGGATTGGTGTCTTGGTAGATGTTCAGAAGAAATGCACAAAGTACAGAAGACATATTTTTTGTGCCTAAGGCAGTCCACACAATAATATAAAGGATAGAAAGGAAAAGAAGACTAGCAATAAGATAATTGCTAGGAGCCCTTAAGGGGAGGTGTTCACATGAGCAATGGTTGTTCTAGACTGACGAGCTAATCTGGTGTTTGGTGAAGGTGGACCAGGGCAGGTTTTGCCCTACCTTCAGCAGTTGCTAGCCAGTTACCTATGGAAATGGCAGTAATTCAAAGATGGCTGCCTTTCCCCTTAAAATCTTGCCACGGAGAGGTTTTGCTGACACCGCTGTTCTCATATTGTCGCTGGGAACGTTCCTGACACATGTTGGAAACATCTGTTATGCAATGTCATCAAGTTTATAGTTACCAGATGCGTGCGCTCTAAGACCTTACGAAACAATGCTCAATTCAATAATATATATGACATACTAATCAATGCAAGCCCTAATTTGGTCTTCAAAGTAACACAATAAAGAACTCCAATAACCAGTCAATATTAATATATTTACACCTTCAGAAGATTTAGGTTTCACAGGCCATATTCATTTGTTGGCAGTAATTCATAACATGAATTTAGAGATACTCTATGAATAACGTAGAACTGTTCTTTGTTTGACATATAACTAGCCTGGAAGGATTTCGTTATGTTACCCATATCTGAGTCAGATAATGTTATGCCTAGAGTCTCTCTAAATTCAAGTTATGAATTAATGCTAACTGATGAATATAGCCTGTGAAGCTGAAAGTTTCTGAAGGTGTAATTGGCAATTGGAGTTCTTAATTGTTCAACTTTGAGGTCTTCTCTGTGTTAAATATTAAAGGGTTAGATGTGTACTGTGAAATAAGATAAATAGTGTAAAGTTTAACTGTTTTATTTATTTACAGGCACAGCTTCAGTGGCCTACTGGTCTGTCCCTCAGTCCTCTCGACGGTAGCCTCCACTTTATTGATGACAGGTTGGTTCTGAAGTTGACTGATGATCTGAAGGTTAAAGTGGTGGCAGGAACACCTCTTCATTGTCACACAAACAGAGTAGAGGGACACGCCAAAGGCACGTCAAGCAGTAATACCGAAGCATCTACGTCTGAAGACCCTGCAAAGGTGATAAATCATTTAACTTTCCTTCTATAAAACAGACTAATTACAATTTTCTTTCATTATCGATGAGCTATTGTACTTTTAAACTATAGTGATTTTTAGAATTGTTTATATTTAGCTTTTTACCAGTTATTCAGCTATTACAGCATCTAAAATGTTTTAATTTTTGCTTTCACCACACAGTTGGAAATAGATTATGAGGATGGATTAAAGGCAACACAAACGGTCCTTGGTTCAGTCCTAGCCCTGGCATTCAGCCCATCAGGAGATCTTTTCATTGCTGAGTGTGACTCAAAGAAAATTTACTCAATCAGGATGGTGGACTCTGCTGGTCGAATAACAGATTTTGCTGGGAGGCAGCAGGAGAAAGTGTTCAGGTTAGTGTGTAAAAAAAGGTTAATTTAAAATGATAAAGAGGTCATATTCAGAGAAAGAATGACACAAGAAGCACAATATTTACTCTATTAGAACTCTGTATGGGAAAAAATAACTTAAGACAAAAGCTATTTGTGCACCTGTAGATTTCTACAAACAGTTGAGCAAACATTGAGCCTCTTATACCTCATAGTTTATTTGTATCTGGCTATTTTATCATTATTATACTTTTATACTCTAAAACTTGAGGCATTACAATGATCAACTATTAACTTCACAGAGGTCAGAACTGTGACTGTGCTGTAAATGTATCGGCAATGGCTGGACCTTCAGCATGTCCCTGCGGAATGCCTGATGAAGCTGGCAGCGATCACAATGCCAAGGAAACCATGCTGTCATCCAACGCCCAGTTCACGTCTATATCTGCACTGACCGTGTCTGCCGACGGAGTTCTCAACGTGGCCGACCAGGGCAGTCTTCACATATTGGCCCTGGAACACTACCTGCCTGTGCACAATGAGAATGGAGAGTTCAGGTACAAATGGCCCGAAATGTGTTGTTTAAAATGATGATTGCCAGCAAATTTATACCCTTTCACTAGATACTCATTTAAATTAAATATGATAAAATTTAGTAAACTGATGTGAGAACCATTTGAAAAACATGTTGTTAGAACTTAAATTGGAGGTCAGGGAGGTTTGTGTCAAACTGTTTCCCATTTTAGGTGAAAAAGTAAGAGCAAACCAATAAAAGTTAATTTCAACAGGTTTTATTAGTGAGCATGCTTCTAGAAATGTTTGCAGATTTCCAAGCAAGTGGTGTTGATTTAACAGAATATTTTTTAGGTCAAGCATGAGCAACCCAATGTCTGTGAGCCACATGTGGTCCACCAGCACACTGTTTTGTGTGACCAGCCTGAGCTTCACTTTTTGATGTTTTAAATATAAATTCTACAGGTTTCCCTATCTGATTTAAAATGAAATACCAAATTTATAAAATAAGCAAAGACATTTGAATTGTGGAATAAATATATCATCTAAACAACAAGCAAGAAAGGGAATGATGCTGCACTGCAACGAGTCAGTGGACAATTTCAGATTGTGGACAAACAAAGCTTTCAACAAAATTACATGACTTGAAAAAATGTTTCATAAATCATGACACAATTCAAATTATGACACTTTTCAAAATTACTTGTGTTTGGGATCAATTATTATCTGGACTGAAAATAATTAAAATCAGCTGCCAATTGACATTAAATGATGTGCCCTTTAAAAGCTGTGTGTGAGTTGCAGTGTCATCAGAGCCAATTGCAAGCAAAGAGGAAACTTTTTATTAAGCTTTGTTTACTTTTCCCCCTGTAGTAATTATCATTTGCTGCATTTTGTATATGAATCCATATTTATTTGTTTTTCTGTAGAGATTTTTTTCATTTTGATAATAGAGGGATTATTTATGTCTGTCATCTATTACTGTTATTACTGTAATATGTTTATTATATAAGGTCCATATCAAATTTTTAAATTTAGAAGAAAGACAAGGATGAAAAATGTCTACCAGACCAGTGATTCGAACCCCGGACCTCCCGTTCTTTTTAAATTTATAGTTGACATGCCCTTAGAAAGGGTTGCTGATCCCTGTTTTAGATGTTGATGGTAAAATTTGCTGGAACATTGTATTTAATCAATGCCACTTGGATGGAAACCCAAGAAAGTATTAAACAAGTTTTAAAGACTTGAAATCAATTGTCATTTGAAGTTATAAACCTATCATAATTGCTAACAGTCTACTATAATAAGTAGTTTAGATTCCAACATCATTAAGATACACATGAGAACTGTAAAAATTGTGCCAAATAATATATAAGGAATTATTTATTTATTTATGTTTGTCTTGGTGTTGTTCTATAGTAATTATTTATGGAGAAACAATAATCAACAAATATGCCTCACAGCTGTAAATTGTTTGAGTGAGAATGCATACTTTAAAAGGATGAATCTATGGTAAAATTGCACTCTAATTATTGTTACTCAGTCATTATATTTCACCAGTATCATATTTTTTGGTCCTCAACCTCAAGTTGCCATCTTCAAGAAATTCAAATCTATTGGAGGCGTCAAACATCAGAATGTTGGAGGTAATAGGGTTAAGTGGCTATAGAAATTAAGAGCTTTTTTTTTCAGAAAAATTAAATGATGTAACCAAAATTTATCATTTTTTTTTAACTATTTCCTTGAATTCCAGCCCAATAAAAAACTGACAGCTTGAATATGTTGTTGTTGTGGTACTTAGTCTTAAGACTGATCTGATGCTACCCTCCATGCTAACCTATCTTGTGCAAGCCTTTTCATTTCCACATAACTGCCACATCCCCCCCTAATCTATTTTGTGCGCTCCATCCTTGGCCTCCCTCTTTTGTTCTTACCCCTCACACTTCCCTCTAATGCTTAAATGTGACCTATTAATCTATCCGTTCTCTTGGTCAATGCCCTCCATATTGTTTGCTCTTCCCCTGTTCTTCTTAGAACCTCCTCGTTAGTGATTCTATCCATCCATCAGATTTTCAACATTCTCCTATAGCACCACATTTCAAAGGCTTCTATTCTTTTCCTTTCTGCAACTCCTACCATCCATGTTTCACACGAACATTTTTATCAATTATTTACTAATGTTCACACTTATATTATCTGTAAGTAAATTCCTCTTTTTCACAAAAGCATTCCTTGCCTGCGCTATCCTACTCTTTAAGTCTACTATACTTCTACCATCCATAGTTATTATGTGCCCCACAAATATGTTAAACATTTCAAATTTGTCTTCTTTTTTACAAACTAAATGTTGTTGGACACATTTATTTGATTCTTATGTGAAAGACTTCACAAGTTCAAATGAGAAAACTTTTCTGTAAGTAGAATAAGAGTATTTGGATCTTCTGAAATGTCTTGTAAAATTCCAATAATTATTCCTGACTGAATACTAGAGGCTGCATATATACAGATGTTGGTCTGAAAGGGTAAATATAATAAGTATTCTAATGTGTCATGTAGTTTTCGGAGGTACAAAGCTACTATATGTATGTATTTATTTTTTAAAGTTAGTTAACACTTGTTCCTACCTTGTTTTGCAGGATTCCATACCCACCAACCAGGGAGATCTATGTTTTCAATAGATATGGCCAGCATATAGAAACCAAAGACCTCACCTCGGGTAAGACAAGATATTCATTCCTCTACAGCAAGAACACCAGCTTCGGTAAACTGTCGACAGTCACAGACAGCTCGGGGAACAAGATCCTTTTCCTCCGAGACTACAGTAATGTTGTAAGTACCATGGATGGTTACACTTATAAGTATGTGAGAAAACTTGGCAGTAGTTTACCATTGAAATTTGTAATATTTTAGGTGAGCACAATAGAGAACACACAGGACCACAAATCAGACTTGAAAATATCTGGAGTCGGTTTCCTTGTTAAATTCTTCGAAAAAGGCAAGACTGAGATTGACTTGGAGTATGACAGCACTTCAGGGTTACTGACTAGTCGGTCTGACTCCAAAGGAGGCGGGGTGAGGAAATAAAACACACTGATGTTAATCTAACCAAGTAATCTTCTATTACATTTTAGCATTGATTTTGTACCTCAAAATTAATGAATACTGTAAAAATGAATTTATAATAATTTTTATACACATCAGATTCTATAATTTATAGCATGTTACTCCCCAAAAAATGAAATTTCAAATATATATTCAATGGCACAAAAAACATTGTGGCATGTTAATATCTTGGACAATCTATATGAATGCAAATATATTTTATGTTAAATTTTTTACGCCATTTTATATGCAGGGTGGAGAAACTTACATGTACCACTACGAGTCAAATGGGCGTCTAACAGATATTGTGTTGCCAACTGGAGAAACTGTCAACTTGGGTTCACACTTGACACCTGAAGATGGGCTGTCTGTTCAAGTTTCAGCTTTGACCCAGTCTCTCTCGGCAACTGATTTAGCTCAGCCCCAACACACAGTTACTCTTAAAATGGAGGACAGAGGAGCAAAACGACTGACAATGCAGGAGGGTAAGGGCTTTATGAACACATTGATAACAAATTAGGTAGATTTGCTTCTTTGTTACTATCAATTTTAAAATCGTGTACAGAAACTCAGTTGTATTGGTTTTGCCTGTCTTTTGTATTTTCATTAATATTGAATTTATATAAACTACTTGATCGCATTCTCCTGATAGTCACACAGGACCATCCCTATATCATTAGTGTTGTTTCTTAACGTTTATATTTATTCACTTTTCAGGATCAATGACGAGTGAAGCGATGAGCTTCCGTAATGGCTCCTTCTCAGTTCTCTGGGGCTGGGGTGGCCAGATGGAAAGCTCAGCACTCGCCAGGCATCCTCTGCTGGAACTTGCGCTTCCCACTGAGGCAGAAATGTTGCCACTCTGGAGCCGACAGACGCTGTCCCTCGGCGAAGGCCTCTACAACAACATGGCGTGGAGCTACAGCCTGCTGGGAGATGTCGGGGCCTCACAACAGACTCTGTTGCGTGAGCTCTGGGTAAGTGAAGAAACTTATAATGACACCTTAAAAATAAACTAATGGCCTGTGATTGAGGAAGTGTCACAAAATAGGCTGCAGTATTAATAATATTTGTTGGTATAGGGTAACCAGTATAATTAAAAGTAGGAAACTGTATTAAATGTAAGAGTGGGATGTCATTAACTGAGAAAAGAATATGGAAATTAGAAAGAACATTGAGGTGTGTACACACTTGTCACATGTATATAACTAAGATCGGAGTTGATGTGGCAGATATCGCTGCTATTGTTAACAAATGGTCACATCAAATTGTCATATAAGACTTTACATGCAAAAGTAGTTGATTACAGCACATATACCCCAAAATGCCTCTATATATTTCCAGAATTGTTATTTGTGGAATTTCCTGGTGCTGTTTAAATTTTGACTTTGTACAGTGTGACTTAGATAAACCTTGCTCTCAATATTTTGTTTGTATAGTTTGTTTCAATATCAAAAAGATGTCAGCTTACTGTAATGCATAGAAAGTTTATACAATTTTAAGATAAAATAGATCTTTATGAGTTTATAAATGGACTTTAAATCTGTCTTATGCCATTGTAAGTACTTTATTAAGAAGAAACAATAAATTGTAAAAGTACTATGCATATTTTGATAAAGTGTAATATTTAATTACCATAATTCTAATAAGAAATATTATCTATAAGCTTAGAGTAGTATTAACCCGAAATTTGTCATCCTAGAGAGTTTAGGTTCATTTTTGTAAATATTGAATTAACAAATCAATTGTACATGGCAAGTATGCAAAAGGACATAATAAAAGAAGTATCTTAAATTAATAATATTCTCTGTTCTCCTTCAGGTGAATGGTTCACGTGTTTTGGGAATTGAATTTAACCAGAACACTGGCCAAGAGACTTTCTATGATCGTGATCGCCAGGCCCTTCTCTCCGTGGCTTTTGACCAAGCCGGATTGCCGCAGTCCTGGACACCATCAAATGGTGGACAACCTGTCAATGTTACATATGATAGGTATGCAACATACCTTCACTTTTTAATTACTCAAGTCAATATACATCTTAAATAGAGAGATAAACAAGAATATTTTATTAATAGTTGAATGAGCATTTGAAGCTCAAAATCTTATATAGTTACAAAAATTTTATAAACCACCAATATGAATGGATTAGATTAATGAAATGGAAGCATCTTCTATACTAAACACATTTTCTGAATGTTTTTTAAATTAAATTTTTATCTGTTTCTGTGTTTTCCAGATTCAACAGGGTCGATGGTTGGCACTGGGGAATCCAGAGTGAGAAATATAATTATGACGGCCATGGATTACTTTCTGAAATTTCCTCACCCAAGGACGGAGTTACTCAGTTTGCCTATAATGAGCTCAACATGGTGATTAAAGCTTCACTTCTTTCTTTTTTTTGCTAAAATCTATATTTATAATTGTTTGTTTTTAACTCTTCTATTTCTTTCCTATCCTAATTTCCAAGTTGTCTGTTTTGTACTCTTATTTTTTTTCCTTATATAAACTGTATATATAAATTATAGTTACAGCTTATTTGTTCCCGTTAATAAGTAAAAACTTATAGCATAATTTATTTAACTGTAGCAAACTTCACAGTCTTTTGATGATTTCAAACAAATTCTACAACCTTTGTAAAGTACTGATATCTAATGTATTGTCTGTAATAACTGTTCGTAAAATAAGTAAATAAATAATACTGCATTCTTTGAATGTTTCACTGACAAAATTAATTAACTTTTCCAGTTGTCGCACATCACTCTGCCTAGCAAACGTCGATTTGGTCTGCAGTACTCTCCAGATGGTGGACTGCGACACGTGGTCCTTCCCAGCGGCACTCGTCATTCCTTTTCCTGCCAACCTTCACTCGGATTCCTCAGGGTTTCCTACACAGCACCTGGTACAACCAGAGCCTACATCCAGCACTATGCCCACTCGGGCGCTCTCTTGCAGACAGTCTTCCCAGGTGACGGAGCACGGGTACTCTACCGCTACCACCGGTCTGGCCAGTTATCTGAGGCAAGTGATTGTTTGAAATTATGGTCCTCCAATAAAATAAACAGTTTATCGTAAATCAACAAATGAGTTAGCACAGACTATAATGACTCGAACATGACTGGTTTTAATCGTGGTAGTGGGTGGATTCTTCTCCAGTAGTATCCTAGCTACCTTAAAGGAAAATTATTTCTTATTTAACTTGGTGCTCTTTTAAATACAATATACAGTAAAGCCCCTTTTTAATGAAACACTGGAGACCAGACTTTTTTTCCTTAAATCACAGTATTCCCAAAACTGAGGTGTTCCTTGCACAGGTGTTTGCATAATATAAATATGAAAAGTTTTCTAAGGTTAAACTAGTATACTAAAGACAGGCTGATCTTAATTTAATTTCTCTGTAACATAACAGATGAATATGGTACAATAGCTGAAAACTTTTGAATATCCTAGAATAAACATTGAAGACTGAATTGATTTTTATTTGTATTTACTAATTAACCTGTGGACTTGTTATATAGATATTAAATTCAAATGTTTCTTTTTGCTGTGATGTACTTCATAACATTTAACCCCATGGCACACTTGTTTTTGATGGGAGAAGAATGATATTCAGCAAGTAGTTTTATGTCACATTTACTATTGCAGAAATTTACATTTCCCTGCATTTTTCTTAGCATGACAATCGCCAGTATATCTCAATAATATATTATTTGAATTTTTATGTTTCTTGTTGGTTTGCTTTAAAAACTACAATTAAAAGGTTCTCAGCTGGTCATTGAGTATTTGAATTATAGTGCATTCTAATATTTAATTGATTTAATATGTTACTCCAAGTAATAGGATTGCAATTAACTCTACTTTTGAGAAATTTGAAACCCAAAGTTTTTCATGTCTGGGCATACTCAACCAGCTTGGATATTCTTGTTTTTCCTTGGCTCTGCAGCCCATTCAGGGTCTTGACCAACCAGGTCGACTACAGACTGTCATTTTACATGAAAAATTGCAAATTTGGAGTGATACATTGTCAGCGTATCGATTCTCCAGCAATTTTAATCCTAGTCTCAGTGACCATGACAAGACAAACATCAAAGGCCTTGCCAGGATTTGACCCCATGACCTCTGTGTTGTGAGGCAGAGAAGCTAGCCAGCACACCACATGAGGTCAGAACCAGCTTCGATATTAACATGTATAAATAACGTGACACACAAAGTTTTGAAATAGCTGGAGCTATTACACAGACACTTCTGATTACTTGTTTGTTGTATGTGTTTGTTGGGAACAAAGAGATTAAATGTATGAGGGAAGTTTCCATTAAAAAATCATAAGAATCTGTTCCAATCGAGATAATTACAGACCCACATATATCAAATTGAAATTTTCCAGAATTAAAATTTTCTCTTTACATTAGGAAGGTTTTGCTTTTATTAACAAAGACTTTATTTTGATAACAATATAAACTACATTTGTTTTTATGAACAATTTAGGAAATCACAATTAGAACAAGGAACATTACGCTGGGTTAAGCATTAATGTATTAATCATATCTGTATATTCCTCTTTCAGGTCCTTCATGGAGATGGCCGAAGCCAGATTAATTACTCTCCTCAAACAGGCTTCCCCAGTGAAATCCTCCATGTTGAGAAAGACTTTGAGTACCGTTGGGACTACCAGTATGTTGCCGGACTTCTCACAGAGGAGAGACTGGATTTTGGAGCCAAAACAGGTCTCAGCAATGCGAAATTTACATACGAGTATGACAGCAACTTCAGGCTAACTGGTGTACAAGGGCGAATAGGGGGTCAAAACCTACCAGACCACACACTGGGCTACAATGCAAAGACTGGATCTCCAGAAGTGTTGGGACAGTTCAAGGTAATTTAACCCCTTCCTGAACATTTCAGACTGTAGTTGAATAATATTTCTATCATAAATATTGTACACACTATCAGATTTATAATCTTAAAATAAAAATCAAATGTATTTCATTCTCTTTCTTACAGTACACCTAATATTCTGTTTTGCAATGCCATAGGTTTCTCGACCTAGGAACAATGAAACATCTGTATTTGATGGTACTGCAATATTCACTAGGCTGACAAATTCCCAGTTCCAAGAGATTCAGGTTGCCGTGACTATCCACCGCATGGAGGTCTTCAAGATGGAATTTACATATGATTCTCGAAGGTAAGTTTCCTTTTGGTATTTGAGAAAGAATTTACTCCTGAAATCAATGACATTTCAAATGAATATGCTTCTCAGGTTGTGATGATAACTGAAGAAAATAATTTTAACTTTTAAAAGACAACAAAAGCATAAATATTTTCAATTCATTATAAAGCATCATATCTGTCCAATTGAATGCTAAGGTAAAGTAAATAGTTGAATCTGTTTCTCAGGTAAATGTTGGTTTTAAATAAACTAGACGCTGCACATTTTTACAAAAAAAGATGTAGGGAAAAATGGAGTGTGGTTTGTACTCAGTATAAATACAGTGAACACCCTTTAATTTATAACACTTTATTAGTGTAAAATGGTAGTATCTACATCACAACATATTGCTTTTGAATGTCATTAAGGTCATTCATCATAGCATGACACTTTATCAGTCATATTCCCGCTGTCAGATTCACAGAAGAACAGAAAAAAGTAGTGTCAACAAATGCTCTAGAATATTTAAAAAACTTGTCAGCTACAGTGTTAGCATGGCTTTAGGGATAGACAACATTTCATAGAACAAATCTACTTTGAGTCTACAATGGGATTCAGAAGCAATAATATTCCCCACAAATGTTGTCACTTAATTGTGATGCAGCTATACAAGCAAGTACCCTTTAGGCTCTTAAATACTGTATAATTAAAGAAACTTGTTTGAGGATAATGGCACATGGGTTCTGGTGGTTAGGATATATATATTTCTTAAAGTACGAAGTCATAGCATACGATTTCTGTTGATTACTTTAGGTTATATTATTTCTGTGGAAGTAAATCTAATTTTTTTTTCTCAGTCGCATCAGCCAAACACGCACAGACACTCGCAATGTGGGTGTCAACACATACACCAATGTGAAGAACTACACTTGGGACTCTGACGGACAGCTTTCAGGTGTTGAGGCCCAAGAGCCCTGGGGATTTCACTATGATGATAATGGCAACATGCTGTCCTTGACATACAGGTGAGAGACATGAATATCACTTTATTTCTCCAAATTTGCAGACTTAATATGATGTTATACTTATAAGTATGTAGAAATTGATATTATTTACTCTATTCATTTCTTCTTATAATCATATATTGAAATGAATAATTATGTCATACATATTTTTCATCTTCTTAATATAAAATGAAGATACAAAAAATGCACATGTTGAGGGACACTCACCATGGGGAGATAAAGTACCAAAAATTAATTACAGGCATGAAATATATAACAAATAAAATTTTAGTACAGGAAGTTTAAATAATAATTTAATCTTAATTTTGAATGTCCATAATTAGGCCATAAAAATGTCTCTGTGCTTCTTGCAGTTTTTCTTCTGCACTTACCTCAGATATGCACTATACTGTGCTTTCAACACTAATTCACTTCACATTCTCCCAATCTCCTCATACTTTCCACATCAAGTTTCATCAGGATATACATCAATTGCCAGCTGTATATAATTTGCTATTACATATACTTTTATTTGCTCTCCAAAACACTAATGAAACAAGTTTTACATTTCCTTTCCTGAAATTTTCTCCATGAACTGACTTGAAATCTCTCCCACATCTGTTCACTCAGGACTCACCCTCCTTCTCCAAATGCTGTTACTCACTGTAAATGGGTGAGCATGAAACCATTGACAAGTATTAAAATTTAACTCTTTACGACATTAGTGCTTCCATTGAACTGTAAATCTGTGGTCCATGTTACAGAGGGAACACAATCCCCATGGAATACAACGTGATGGACCGTATTGTGAAGTTTGGTGAAGGTCTATATCGGTACGACAACAGAGGGCTAGTCATTCAGAATGCGAGAGAGGAACGTTTCCACTATAACGCCAAGGGTCTGCTGGTAAGTTTAGGAACCATGTAGATGGAAAGTGAGCCTTGTTTTGTATTTAATATTTGGAACTTGTATAAGTGGCTTCATTTTTTCACAGGTTAGAGCAACAAAGAGGGGAAGATTTGACGTGCGGTATTACTATGACCACTTGGACAGACTGGCTACTCGTAAGGACAATTATGGCAATGTTACACAGTTTTTCTACACCAATCACATGCGTCCTAATGAGGTAAGTAGTTTCTATCAGCAACTTTCTTGTTAATGTTATCTAAACTTAACAAGACCTGAGAAAATTAAAAGAAGAATGAGTAATTTGCTTTAAAAATTGGATTTACATTGATCATTACCTTATGTATTAAGTGACAAGTAGCTCAGTAAACTATTTAGTGGCCCTGAAATAACTTTAACCAAGAGCCACCATTTAATAATATTATATTTTAATAGCCAGATGTCAGAAATAGAGGAATTTTAATACAAAATAAAACCTTTTGTTTCCAACTTTCAGGACCTCTTCAGTTATTTCTCCAAAAATTTAATACAATTATATTCCCGAACTCAAAAACAATAAATAAACTTTGTATGATATGGTTACTTACAGTTAAAACTTTAACGTAATTTTGTGTTCCTACCCCAACATCCTGGGACTTAAAGGGTAAACAATGCCAAAGAAACAGATCTCAAAACATATATTGTTGTAACCAAAAATTTAAAAGTACAATAATTACCATTCAAAATTTCTAGAATGCAACTTCAAATCATAATAATACAGAGTCATATGTTGAATTTAAATCTTTTGTGTTTGTTTTTACATATATACAAATTACATTTATTTGGCATGAAGCAACTCGTTCACCAACTGAGAAAAATAATTGCTTTCTACACCCAAATTGTCTATATTTCTCCCAACAATCCTTTGATTTTTTAAACACACATTTCCTTAGCATATTGTTTTTGTAAAGGTTGTTTTAAGTTTGCAAAATTATTCCTTAATTTTGGTTTGAAGCTTACATTGTGTTTGACCAACATAACAACCTTTACAGTCAAAACACTCATTTTATATACAATATTGTGTTTATAAAAATTATTTATCAATCTTTATAATTATCAACATAGTTTCAACACAGTAATTGGAAGACAAGTTAATTAATTCACATTGTATTTTCTCTAAATGTGCTAAAACATCTATTTCTGACTTTTGGTCATTTATTGTATTTATTTATAATATTTAGTCTTAATAATCTCATTTTTTATTTATAAATTTATATTTTAATATAAAATTTGCTATTTAACATAAACTTTCAAGCATGAGTAATTCAATTAAACAACTTTATATTACAGGGTTAATATTATCGTTAATTGATAGCTTTCAGATTAATTTGAAAAATTATCTGAATTTACTTTTTAACAGTACTTGAAATTTGCAGAACAAAAGAGAAATATAAGTTAAATTTGAATGCAAGTATGTTTTTATCAAACAAATTTTCTGCTTTAACTTATGGTTTCCATGTCTTTTCCCCAGGTGAGTCAGATCTACAGCCCTCGGGACGGCAAGCTCATGTCCTTGGTATACGACGACAGAGGCCACCTGATATTTGCTCAGGTCTTTCGGCACAAGTACTACATAGCAACTGATCAGTGTGGAACACCAGTTATGGTTTTCAACCAGTATGGAGAAGGAATCAGGGAGATTATGCGTTCACCGTATGGACACATTGTGTATGATTCAAATCCATACCTCTACTTGCCAGTCGACTTCTGTGGTGGCTTACTTGATCAGGTTTGTATTGAACAACAGAGGAAAAACTACAGTATTGAAAAATTTTTTGTATGTAATCATGAGGAACAGAATTTCCCAGACATTAAAAATGTAGACAACTGTAAGTTTGATGTTACTGCCACCTATTTATAATTTTTCTTTTACAGTTGTTTAAATATATGATTGTAAATCTTTCAAACTCAAAACTTTAACATTTTTCCTTCTAGAAGAGATTTTTATTAGTGTCAATCTTTAAAACATTAAGTCAACCATTGAGCAAAAAGGGGTAAAAAGCCTAAATTAAGTACTATCTAATCATTATTTATACAAAACTGATAATCACAATGTGCTACTGCTGTACCTTTTACAAATGTCAATAAAATGTGATATGTGTATAAATGAAAACCAAAAGTATAGTTCTGTTTATAATTCATGCTGATGCACTTTAGGTCTTTTAGGGCTTACATGAATAGAGAAAACTTAAAAAAAGTAAAAGGTGGAGAGAATGATGAGGTGAAGGCATTAAAAATACTACAATAAATGGCCAAAAGCCATAAATAAAAATTTTTTAATCCAAAATGTGACATTTCAACCCCAACTTTCAGGACCTCTTGATTTCTTTAATGTTTTCAGTAGTAATTAAAAAACTGAAGAGGCTGGGGACAAAAGTCTTATTTTAAATTAAAATTCTTCTATTTCTCACTTTTTGCCTTTTATTTTATTTATAATACTAAGTTTGATTAAAGTAATTATTTTATTTGACATTATATTATTACTTGTGGTTTCAGGTCACATCGCTCGTCCACATGCCTAACGGGAAAGTCTACGATCCTCTGATAGGACAATGGATGTCGCCCATGTGGGAAGGAGTGCTCGACAGAGTGGCGAGTCCCACACAGTTGCACCTCTACCGTTTCAATGGAAATGACCCCATTAATGTACGGCGTAATCCACAACACCTGACAGGTGAGTGACCACATATATTGCATTGAAGTACAGATAAACATTGTTATTTGTGACTGTGTAAGATCAGATCTGCTTTTCTGTTTAATATGGATATTGTTATATGTGTAAGATAGAGCAAAACTGACTTAGTCACATATAACAATTTTTATTGAAAAATTATGGTGAGGAACAAAAAAATTATTTTTGTCTCAGAAAGTTAAATATGTGATTCTCACAGTACATTTTCACCTTAATTTAAATATCACCATCATGTAAGGTTTCTGAGACAGAGGCATTTAAAATATCATGTTGTTGTTGTGGTAATCAATCCTATGACTGACTGGACTGATGCAAACCTCCATGCTGACCTATCCTGCACAAGCATTTACATTTCTACATAGCTCCCTAATCTGCTTAGTGTATTCCATCCTTTTCCTCCTTCTTCTTCTGTTCTTACCCTCTAATGCTTATGTACAAGACCCTCATGCCTCAAAATGTGACGTAATAATCTATACCTTCTCATGGTCAATGTCCTCTATATTGTTCTCTCTACCCCTATTATGCTTAGAACTTCCTGGTTAGTTACTCTATCCACCCATTTCATTCTTCTATTCTTTTTCTTTCCACAAGTATTACTGGCCATCAAGATATTGCTTCTTATCAACTCCTCTGAAATGTTAGCAGTTCCTGCCGTTTTACAATTGCTCTGATCTGCCAGCACCTTATCAAACACCTAACTCTTCATCATCAACCTCCTACATCCTGATCTAGATTTCACACTGAGATACAGATTTTCTAGATATTTCTTCCATCTTTCCCCCTTTTCTTCATTATCTAAATTGGCTTTCCTGGTCAAACATTTCTAAATGCTTTATACACAATATTCAAATATTCTGACTCACCTAGAAAGTAAGAAATGCCAAAAAATTTATCGTTATATGTCACCTCTTGAACAGCCATCTATATTCCATTTTCCTTGATACATCTTTTTCATAGCCGATGAAAGTGTTCCCTGTGCTCATCGCTCACTGTCCAAGATTTTCCAGTAATTAATTTAAATGTCCAAGTGTACCTTTAAGGACATAATACTACACAAATCTTTATAAGATGATTTAAGTTGACAATATTGCATTTCTTGGAAACCTTGCGCAATGGAGAAAAGTCAACATCATATGTGAATTCAGGAGAAATAATATCAGAATCACATATGTTGCTTTTTTTTTGTTTCTAAGTGTAATAGACAAAAAGCATTTATTTTAAGACTAATTGAAATAGAATTTTTTTAAATCTATGGGTGTTGGAGAAATTCTGAATATTTATTCTAAAACACGACAAAGAACTGCATCAAGAACAACTATTGGTGCTCAAGAGACAAAAATCATGTTGAATAGTATTATTTAGTTCAGTAGTTTTTTGACACAATCCAAAAAATATTACTTCAAGATATTGAAGTCAGCAAAATTCAACTTTTAAAGTAGCTATTGTGCCCTGAATCTATCTTCCTTGCAAAAGCCCAATATGAAGTCAGTCCATACGGCAATCTTTAATTTTGTTCATTTTTACCCTGAAGTTCTTCCATGATAATATTAACCATTCACCTCAGTCTTTCCAGGAACAATTTAAGGCAACTATCTGAAAACATTTACCTGTTCAGGCCTGATGTATGTGTGTCACTCTGTAGACCTTTCATTATATCTGTTTCACTACCAGATTAAGAGTTCATTTGCAACCCAATCAAAACCTCGACAATAATATCTACCTATCATCCAAAGTTATTGTCATAAGTTTCCATCACTGTTTGTGATTTTTGAGCACCTGTCATATACAAATATTATAATAATATTAAGTTCTGTGTGTGTGCAAATATTAAAATTATTTTACTTGAAGGTTGTAAGTTAGACAATAGTACCAATTTAAAAATGATAGCAGATATGGGAGGCCCATTAAAAATAAAATATTATCAAATATCATTATCAGTGTAGTCAATGTAGAAACATTACTGTGCTCTGAGTAATTTAGTCAAATGTTATAATTATGATTCCATTTAATTCACTCCAGTTAAATACATAAAGTGTTAAGAATTAGCAAACAGAGCAGTGCACCTCCGGAAAGTTTGAGTTTGAAGGTGAGCTAAACTATAAATCCTGGACCAAGTTGAAGTCCTGAGAGAGTATTAAATAATGAAACAATTTGTTCACTAGTGTTGTTGAGTGTTAGAGATACGTTGTACAGTAAAACTTTGTGGACCAGAAATAATTAATTGTCAAAAGTGTTAAGTTTCATTTCAGAAGTGAAAATTATTCTTAACCATTTAACCTAATTGATGAGCATTCAGAACAATGGTGTCATTTCTGAACTTAAAAAATGTATTTGAAAATGGAACTTCAAATTTTTAAGATATTTTATCAAGTCAGTATTTGAAAGGTCAGATAGTTCTCTCTCTACCTCTGATATACTAAATACAAAATGTTCAGACTCAAGCCCCCCCTCTCTCTCTCTCTCACACACACACACACCATTTGAAACAATGGGCTCAACCTTCCAACTTATTTCTCACTTCACACTCTAACCAATCAAGCACCACAGTCTCAACATCAATACCATGATGGTCATTTTGTTGTTTAATTTTCTTTGTGACGTAAGTTGATGATGAAGTCATGTGCAGTGAGTCTACTACTTTGTTTTCTAATCATAATGTCACAGTTTATAAAAGCAAGATGTACTCATAACATTTTTGATTATACTTAAATTATGTATGTAGTAAGTCTTTTAATTTTATGCTTTTTGGAAATTAATTTAATTCACTTCATCATATTTGCAGTTTCTTCCCTTTAGTTGCATACATAAATTTGAATATTATTAACAAATCTCAAGTTTCATTTTGTTGTTCTTTTAATTACAGATCATGAGAGTTGGTTGAACCTTCTCGGCTATGACCTGAGGAGTCTGGCGCCACAGCTGTACCCTGACAACTTACCTGGTGGTTTCGGTGCACTGGGGCCTTTACCGGGAGGTGACCCGGCTAAAGGTTCCCTGTCAGCGGCCATGCCGCAGCTCATGCTGTCCCGGTCCTCGTCCATCCAACTGAAGCAGGCCACCGTACTTCCTGCCTTTGGTGTGACTTCTGGTTTCTTAGCCCACCTTTCTGAGCGCCGCCTTGGAGATGCCTCCATGCTGTCATCTCCACCAAGGTCAGCCATGAAGAGAGACCCGTGGCCTCCTGGTAACTTCCCAGCCACCAATCCAGCATCAGTCTTCCCCTTCCGACGTCTCGGAGCGGCGTCGGAACCACCCTTTGGCCGAGGAATCCTCGTCTCCAGAACACAGGATGGGTACGCTGTGGTGAGCAGTGTCCCTGGAGCCAATGCCATCTACAGGGATGTCTTTACATCAGTATTCAACCAGTCATACCTGTTGCCCTTCACTTTCCTGGTACACAATGCTCAGCAGGATGCCTTCTACTTTGTCAAGGAGGAGACCTGGAGGGCGAATGAAGACAGAGGACAGCTCAAGAGGCTGGGCGGTCAGGTAAACACTACCTACCATGAGAAGGAGGCTGGGGCACTGGAAGCTGGTGGCAGTGGTGGCACTGGAAAGGTGGGAGACCTTAAGATTCATGGCCTCAGTGCAGTGGTGAACCTCAGATATGGGACCACTCCAGAGAAGGAGAAGCAGCGTCTGCTGCACCATGCCAAGGGGCAGGCAGTTCGCAAAGCCTGGCACAAGGAACGTGAGGCTCTCAGAAACAACTTTGCTGGCACAATGGAGTGGACAGCTGCAGAGATGGAGGAGATAGTCAAGGTTGGATACGCTTCTGGCTATGACGGGGAGTACGTCCATGACGTGCGGCACTACCCAGAGCTGGCTGAGGATCCGTTCAATGTAAAGTTTGTCAAGAAGACCGGAACTTCGTCCTCTCTGAGTGAGGGTAGCAAGAGACGTCGTAAGAAGAGAGGTGCCGGGAAGGGAAAACTCCTCTCTAACGATCTTCTTAAAGCAGTTCGAGGGGACAAGTCTCATAGCTTAGTTGGATCCTCCTTGGAGGCTCCTGCGAATCATGGAAGGAGCTGTGTTAACAAAAGACACTGGTGGTTGCCTTGGACGCACCAGGTTCCACTGTGCTAGGACTGCCTCAGACAGGCTTTCCCTCTTCCGACAAATGAAAATAATGAGTCCAATTTGCTGTCGTGTTGTGGGAAAGCAAAAAGAGAAAAAGACTGATGGTGGCACAAAAAGTTAAACACAGAAACAAATTGAAGCTTCTATTTTATAAAATATCAAAAGGATGCTTCGACTTCTGAAACTGTAAAAGGAGGACTATATTATTTAAAATGGTAAATGGACTTTCAATGCATTTGGACATTTTAAATGTGTATTATATTTTGTACAAGTTGCGTGTGTGTGCAGATCTCTTTCTCTTACTTTGGAGAAGAGAAATGTTGTTGAAGAACAGAACTGTATCTTCTTTTTTTATGTAAATACTACAGAACCAAAAATAGGAGCAACAGACAAGAAAGTAAAGTTTTGTAATGCTCACTTTTCACTGTTGCAAGGAAAAGGAGGAATAAATATATATATAGTTGAGAGAGAAATAATAAGTAGTATTTTCTAATGATGTAGGAATGGTCACGTCACTCATAGATGCCAAAGAGAGGGAAGAACGTGGAAAGATGCAACTGCAATGACTTTATCACATAATATGTATTTGTATGCATGTTTTAGGGTACTAAAATGTAGCATATACCGGTGTGAACGTTACCACAACCGCACTATATCCTTGTTTTATAAAATAAAGATGAAAAAACAAAAAATGGGAATGAAAGGATAATTGCAAGGAGGAAAGAAATGAGCCGCAAATTTTCTTTTGTAATGAAAGAACCCTACACCTTCACCTCAATGTAAATATATTTGTAAATCATGAAGAGTAAAAGCCATTTTAACATTTACAAATACACATAAACAACTTAAAATATCTGTCAAGTATACCAAATGTTGCAAATTGGTTGGGAACAGTTGCCAGCCTGGTCATATTTAAATTTTGTATGTTTTATTGCGATCGCTGGATCCGTGTGTATCATAAGTACGGCTTTGCAGTGCCACTGCTCTAGACTGTGAGAGTATTACTACTGCTACACCCACACGTACACACATCGTGTGTTGATATTTCTATATTTTTATCACGCTGTGGGAAGTGGACTCTGGTGGACTGAGGACACGAAAAAATAAAACACATGAATGTAATATTGTTTACTTTGTAAAATGTTTTTAATGTTTGTGTTCATATGTTGCTGACTGAATATTGTAGCTATAAATCTGTGGGAACATTGTTATTCTTTTTTTTTTAACATTGCCTAATTTACATACATATGTGTAAAATGTGTTCATAAGCTTTGATATATATATAATACTGTTGTAATATGAATCTGCTAAAGTAAAAGAGAAAAGGAATGTAACGAGAGAGATGCAAAATGGCACAAAATGAGTTACTGAATTTCAGGGGGGAAATGGTAATGGTAAACATTGATTTGAACGATTCTCAATTGGTGAAAGTTTGCTTAATTGTGTGTATATATACCATAATATACTCCACCCATTCGAATATGGTGACTTGAAGGTGTGTACATGCTGTGACAATAATTGTGCAATCACTTACATGTAATTGTACATTTTTTCTGGTCATAATGTTTAATGTGTATATGTTTTTCGCTGTTGATTTCTCCGCCTTCTCTCACCGATACTCCGCCTCTGGCTGTCGTGTTTGTGTCGCAGAGTCCATTCTACTCGACGTTTATCACGTTTGGAAATGCGGACGAGATGTAAATACCTAGGTTCTTATCTTTACTTTACACAAGGTAGACAGACAAGTTTGTGAGAAGGGAAAGTGACAGAGCGAGGTTCATTTCCCTGTTCGAGCTCAGTTGGTCGGACGTACAAGTTTCCTGATGGTATAAATTGCTTTTAGGTTAGGAATCTGCTTTCCTTTCTTATACTCATTTGCTTTTCAGCTTAAAGGTAAATTTCCTGAAGGTGTTGTATTCATTTGTGAAATTAATTGATGTTTTCCAATGTAAAATGAATCTACTGAAACACTGTGTTGCTGCAAAGGAAAATTATTTCATAATAATAACAATTAAGACATGTCAAATATTTGAGATAGAGAAAGCAATTTTTTTTTTTCATTTTTGAAAGGGATACCACAACTGATGTGTATATATGTGTGTTACGTAATATTCCATACAGATGTTCCAATCTGTATGTGTGTATGAATGTTTGTATATGTATATGTTGAAATCACGAATTTGTTAGAATCTTTAAATTTTCCCCCAAAGAATGAGCTTATATATAATAATATATATTTAAAAACATTGGATACTGCTTTGACATGCTTCCTCTGCTTTAATGGAAAAAAATGTAAAAATAACATAAAATATGGATTGAGTAAAGGATACCTCTGCCTTAAAAGTAAACTATTGACAAATTTTACTAATGTGATCAATTATTGTAACCTAACTTCTGTGAAGTACATACAATTGTAAAATTGATCCGATCTGCCAATTACGAATTGGGGAAAGAAAAAATTATGAATCTCTCTGTGCCATTGCTGTTTACGTTTCAGTCTTTCTGTGTTCAATTCTAATTCACGTACTGACTCTGCCAAAAATATTAAAAAAAATTAAAACTATGTAAAAAAAATATATAATATGTAGTGTCAAACATGTTCTAATTGTGAGGAAATGATGCCAAATATGTTTTTAATGGTGCAATACCAAAGATGATGTTTCCTGAATACAGACAGATAAGTCTTTTGTTTTTTATTATTATTTGGATTTCACTTTAAAGGGAAATTTTACAATAAAATATTATTTTGTAATATTGAGTGCTACTTATGGTACAGTGTTACGGCAATGTATTACATGTAGCTCAACTTGAATTTGGTATGAAGCTAATTAAATATATAAAAAAAATCAATGTGTAACATTTGCAAAAAAAAATTATAAAAGAATATTAATTTTATGAATATTAAATGATTTATAAATAATGTGTTTTTTTTTCAGAGCACAATTCCTTTACTCATCCCCCTCCCTTGAGTGCGCCCTATTTCGTAAACTGACACTGGTTATTAAAAATTCTTACTTGCATAAATTAAATCATGGACTTATAAGAATAATTAATGTCTGTATAAAATTTAAATAACATAAGAATTAATGACCTGCAAAACAAGACTAATAAAATTTTGAATCAAATAAAAAAGTAGAAAAATGATTAACATTTTGACCACCCCTTGACGTCCTTGTCAATATGTAGTGTAAATTTTTCTAAGGTTCTTTGTTTAATAATGTTTTGTTGGTAATTGGTAAATTAGTAGTTAGAACTTGACGCGTGACGTTTCATGTTTGGTTCTTGTTGTGACGTCACGCCATAGCAGACGAACTGCAGACGGCGTGTTAGGTTTTTGAGGTAGTTTAAGAAATCACCAATAGATGGCGTTGTCATCGTTCCTGTGACGTCACGGGGGATTTTGGTCTGACGTCACGTTTTAGCAGACGACTTAGTTGTAGTTTATCAATTTTTCCGTCAGATGGCAGTACTGTTGATGAAGTCAAACCCTGTTAGACAGAGTTACTCATTTTTAATTGGATTTATCTCGGTTAGTATGCACGAGCGACGGGAATTTTACTAGAAAAAGTTACTCGGAAAATTGGGAAGTATATGTTCGTGCTGGTGTAATTTTCGTGTGCTGTGGGTTCCAGGGTATTTACCTTCGCCGTAGGACAGATTCTCTTAATCATCCTTTTAATTTCGGAGATACTCTCTAATGAAATCTAATAAACTTTCTGTAAATGTAAAATAAGAAACCTGTTAGTTAAATCCAGTGTATGACGGTTTTTCAAATAGACTTTGTGTGTCACATTTTTATGTTACTCTTTTGTTCTTGATAATTCAGTCTCACAAGAAACACAATTGTTGGTTGAAATGACTAATTATTTTCAAAAAAATTTATTTGTTGCATAATTTTATTGAACCATGAACTATTAAAGTAATAAAATTAACCTCAGAAAAGAAAAACAGTATAGTCTAATATTGATTTCGAAAATCTCAGCTGTAGAAAATATGTATTTTCGATCTGATTGGGGAGTGAAATTCTGCATATTCAATCAAATAATACAGCAGCTGATAAGGCATGGAGGATTGCATCAGACCAGTCTTAGGGCTGAAAAACAACACACGATGAGCCGCCGCACTACAGTGGACTCTGACCAAACATTATAGACCTTATCCGTAGAGTCACTAAAACGAAATATATATTTTCTATCAGAAAAACGTCTGATATTTCTAATGGCGTCAATTAGAAAACGATATCTGGTGCCCTTCTAAACGATTTATACGTCTGAAAAAGCTCATTTTTGGCGTATTTCACTTTGGCGCCATGTTTTCTGCACCAAATCTACAAAAGCTGTATATAAACCGTCCGACTTGTAGACACGTATGTAAACATGCAAACTACAAAATATGAATACCGTACTTACTTTATTAATGTCATCAAAGTTCTTTGAAACTTTACGGGTTCATAGCTGCCAGGGATGACATTTGGTTATATTTTCATATCTACGCAAAGCGATTTATCTTGGAAAGGAATTTACAGCCAAAATAATGAAGCTCAAATTTGGCAGTTATGAAACATGGCCGTCTCCGACGAAGCAACGACTTGGACATAAAAGCCCGTATCTCCGCCAAAAAAAATGCATATTTAGAAATAAAATTTTGGGCTTTATGGTACAAAGTGTCTAAATTTCATCAAAATCGGCAAATGTCGCGCGGGGATCGTTCCTCAAATGACATGGAATTACCCATTAGTGATGCAGTCAACTCCAAGAATTCTTAAACAGAATAGAAGGCTCAGCGGCCAAGTAAAAATTTGTTTATGTTTAAACTCTTTTGTAATTGTTGAAAGGATTCTTGGGTTTTCAGCCGTGTGGCGTTGTAAATACATGACATCTTCTTCCAGGTGGAATGACTATTTGGTGTCCCTGTGTTGATGGCGTGTTCAGCCGCCGCTGATTTAGATGGTTGACCGAGACGTAAGTGTCTTTTGTGCTCTGTGATTCTCTCTTCCACGGTTCCAGTCGTTTGCCCGATGTATATGGAGTAGACTCCCGATACCTAACAAATAGGAAACAGAGGGTTACATTAAAAGACTCTAACTCTGGACAAATTATTAACTCAGACTGGGGACAAATAAAGACTGGGGTACCACAGGGTTCCATTCTAGGTCCATTGCTCTTCTTAATATATATAAATGACTTACCTAGATCCATAAATTCTTCTTCTAAAACTATACTTTTTGCTGATGATACTAGTATTTTGGTTACAAATAAACAAAATAGTCTGGAAAATGCTGCCAGTGTTACATTAAGCCAGATGCTTCACTGGTTTTCAGCCAATGGCTTGTCAGTCAATTGTGATAAAACTCACTTCATGCAGTTTCAGACAAAGAATGCCAATTCGAACTCAATAAAAGTAGCAACAAATAATTGTGAAATAACTGAAGTTGAATGTACAAAATTTTTAGGTATATCCAAGGACAATAAATTAAACTGGAAGGATCATATTAATATTCTCCTACGAAAATTAGGCTCGGCGGCAACCTTTGCTCTTAGAATTATGTCAAGTTGTAGTGATCCTAACATAAGAAAATTAGTTTATTATGCATATTTCCACTCTATAATGACATATGGTATAATATTCTGGGGCAAGATAAAATATTTACACTTCAAAAAAAGGCTGTTAGAATATTATGTCAGGTCTCACCAAAAACATCTTGTAGGGGACTTTTCAAGAAAACTGGAATACTGACACTCATATTCAATCACTCATGTTATTTGTTATTAATAACAGTAACCTCTTCAGATATACATGACTTTGATACCAGAAGTAAAAACAAGGAAGGGAAGTCTCTAACCGTAATACAAAAGGGTGTACATTACAATGCTATTAGCATATTTAATAAACTTCCCACCTCCATTAAACAAGTAAAAATAAATCCAAACAAGTTCAAATATGAACTAACTAAGTTCTTACTAAGGCCACTCCTTCTACTCTGTTGAAGAATTTATGAAGCTGAATGTATCATAGGGTAGATATTTATAATTATGAAAGAACATTATTAGAACACTAATTTTTTAGTATAGGATGTAAAAATATTTATCAATTTTATATATAAGGCACAAATTGTATGTCTTCTGCATAGAACTTAAGAAAATCTTATTATAAGTTAAAAATTAATGAATAGTTACAGTATATTCTAATATTAATAAAGCAACCTAACTATGTAAAATCTCTGACTCGTTCCACATCCTTGAAGCTTTTGCTTCTCTATAGGATTTATGGAATATGATTTTATACTTATACCCTAAGGCCCAAGTTGTCCTTTATCGGCCATAGGGAGTCGCGAATGTCGTTTAACGGCCGAAACACTGGTTTAATCCCGTGTTTGGATAAAAGTCGTCCAATCTGTGAGGAGGTGCGGCCCAGGTACGGAAGAAAAACGGCTTTTTCCGTGGAGTCTTGATTCATCTTCTTCAATTTGAAGGCATCATTTATTTGGCGCTTCGAATAACCGTTGGAAAGAAAGGTTTTCCTTAAACGCGCAACCTCTCTGGTCAGACTTTCCTTATCGGAAACCGCCCTGGCCCTGTAGATTAGTGACGTCATGACGTCTTCTGTGCCGGGTGGTGGAAGCTTTTTCCGTGGAGGTATCTATCGGTATGCGTGGGCTTCATGTCCGAGTCTCCCATCAGGCTTCTTGTGAATGAGGAGGTCGAGAAAGGGGAGGACCCCGTCTTTTTCCTTCTCCATTGTGAACTTAATGTTCCTGTGGATACCATTCAGGTGTTGTAGGAAGGCGGCCAGACCACAAATGTGTCATCCACAAACCTGGAGGCTGTATTTAGAGCCACTTCCTCAAAATGCTCCATATATAGGTTGGCTATTGCCGGGGAGAGTGGTTGATCCCATGGCCACTCCGTCAATCTGCTCGAAATATTCCTCCCCCCCCTTTTTTTGCGAGGGCAGGTGAAAATCTTCTAAAGACACTATCTCAGGATAGTAGTGTGGGATTCTACCCACTAAAAACACCTCCCTTCCTTTCCAACGACGACTGTGTGTATCTTCCTGTGGGACCGTCGTTAGACATTACTTCACAGGAAGCAGTCGTAGCGTCAAGCTCTCTCTGTCTCCTTTAAACATTATTATTTCTCTCTTTTTCGTAATTTCTTAATCTTTGAATTACTGTAGAGGCATATGCGCTTACTTTATTCCAGGTATTAGGTGAGAGCAGCCAGCATATTGGGTACCAAATTATCTGGTGTTATTGAGGTTCCAATATCGCTTTCTAATGCTCGTCTCCCATATGAAAATCTCGAGCAACTGAAAAACACGTGTTCTGGTGTCTCATTAACTCCACATTCAGGTGAATTATCTATGGCAAACCTGTAGAAGTCTGCAGCCGTGACCGGTCAAGAGTTGAGTAAGATAATAATTCACTTCTCCGTGTTTCCGATCAATCCAGTCTTTAATTGATCTTATTAACAACCTATGGGTCCATCGGCCCTTTATTGGACTCATCCCAACGGCGTTGCATATTCTTCATATGTTTTGAGCCTCTCTCAACTCTCTTGCCTTCCAGACCACTGTTTGTTCGTAGTCTGCGGCACTCGTCGGCCAGAATGTCTACCGGAGGCATTCCTGCATCGTCCTGTAGGCACAGAGCCTGTGGATGGAACTAACCTTTCTCCTGTTTGATTTTACTGTCAAAGCATATCGAGGCACCATCCATACAAGGTCACTGATCGCACAACATTCGCGAAAAGAAGTCGCCCTCCGGTATTGTCTTGGACCTGCAACATTTGGCATAATTCGTGACAGTGCAGATACTTTACGTCTTACATAATCAAGGTGGTGTTTAAAAGACATCCTATCATCTATCATTATACCAAGATATCTGATAGACGATTTCGAATAGATTTCGCAGTTTCCGACCGTAAGGTTGATGGATTCTCTGGATTTCCTCCCAGTGACAAGAACTGCCTCTGTTTTTCCTTTCGCCAGTTGCAGTCCCATTGTCCGTAGCCATTGCCCAATCACATAAATAGCCTCATTGGCTATCTCAACTATTTGTTCCCGGTGCTTAGCGACGACGACAATTGCTGTGTCGTCTGCGAAGCCAATAATTTTGGTATTGGTATTAAACCCATGCACGTTTGTTTGTTACATCTTTGAGTTTGTGTTGTAGTTTAATCATGAATGTTTGAATACGACGAATTTTGCTAAACAGTTGCTTTTGTCTCTATAGATGTATTTTTGCTGAAGATGAACAACTTTTGCTGGATTCACTTTTAATTATCTTGTCCGTAGCCATTGCCCAATCACATAAATAGCCTCATTGGCTATCTGAACTATTTGTTCCCGGTGCTTAGCGACGACGACAATTGCTGTGTCGTCTGCGAAGCCAATAATTTTGCTTTCCGTGGGAATCTCAAGTCTTAATACATAATGCTCCACAACAGGGGTGGTCCTAGTACCGATCCTTGTGGGACGCCTCCTGTGATGACGTACTTTTCCACGCCGGTTTCCGTATCGTAGAGAAGAGTTCTGTTGGAGAGATAATTCGTCACAATTCTCCTTATGTCTGATGGCACCTGTAACCTGCGCATTGTTCTCTCGAGGATACAACTACTCCATCTTGCCGAGTTGAAAGCGTTTCTGATGTCCAAGGTGATTATGGCGCAGTATTTTTAAGGGCCTCTTTTCCATCTCTTCCCCCGAATAGCTTGGCGAGCGGTTTCCACTACCAAATTAACTGCATCGAAATATTCCCCTTGGGAAAGGAAATGTGTGGTGGTGAGTCTACCCCACACTTGGAGCAAAATATTTGTCCAATATCAAAAGTACATCTTGTATCGGTACCTTTCTAAACAAGAATACCGCGTCGAAACTAACCAAAATGTCGTCTGGCTCGATGGCTATTCCACTAAGGGTGACGGCGAACTCAGCAGAGTTTCTGACGTGGCGCTCACACTTTCCTACGTGCGTGCTCAATTTGTTGGCTGGAAATTTAACTAAATTGTAAGTGGCTGAGTTTATTGATCTGACGATGGGTCTTAGTGGAATATTGTCCTTATGAATTTTAGGTAATCCATATATCCTACAGGCGCCTTCTGTCTTAAAGCCCGTTTTAACCCCTGACATAAACCCGAATTACCACTACACGATAAAAACTTTAAACGAACTCAGACTTGAACAACAGGCGAAAGACTAAATAAATGTAATAAAAAGACCATAAATGCCGTCGCCTTCCTCTCCTAAAAATGCACAAGCCCTGCCCTTAACCTACCCATCCAGAGTTTAATTTTTTAAAAAAACAACTTTCCTCTCTTTCCGTGCAATAACATATAAAAAACAACCCTCCCTATCTCGAGAAAAAAAAGAGAATCCTTCATTACACAACACACTTCCCCTCGTACAAAAAAAAAGAGGACTCCAAATCTCCTGTTACCCTAAAGTCTTCAGACTATCAGAAGCAGGAAACAATAAGGTGTTGTGACGATCCCCGACGTCCTTGCTGGCTGATGGCTGCTGGGCGTCGGAGGTATGCAGGCTTCAAAGATGGACGGATGATTTGATCAGGTTTTACGTCCAGTGAAACTGACGTAACTATTTAAATTTTTCCAAGTTGTCTTCTAAAAATGCACCCAAAAATGTTTCTGTAAACTGCTCTGTAAAGTAAAATGTTTCTGTAAACTGCTCTCATAAAGTAAATGTTTCTGTAAACTCCTCTGTGTCGACTCCTAGTGCACCCTGGTTTTGTTCTTCTCGCCCCGCCCCAAATCTCTCCTGGTGGGCGTGGTGCACTTTCTACTTCCTCCATATGGAGGGTAGGATTCTGGAGATTATTATTTCGGCAATTGTCCTTCATAATCTTGGAAACTGCATAACAAATTGTTATTATGAAGGCGTCAGGTCAATTTTTACTTTTCCCATGGCTGACCAGATGTATTGCTGGGAAATAACATTTGTCGCCCATGTCTTCCGCAGGACAGCCTTGACGCTATCTCGTCCAATAATATTTACCGAACCTTCATGTTTCCGTTTTCTGGCCGAGGAGAAGATGACTGTAATTCGTCATTTACTTAACCTATCGCGTTCATTCATGTTCCCGATTTCGTCCTGCTTATATCTAAATACTTATGTACAAAATAAGAAATTAAAAAAAATACAATTTAAGTAATTTTATGTTGTACCGGCAATCGCGTACCACAACCGGGAAAATCTGCAAAAATCTTTTGTAATTATTTTTAACTGTTTAATGGAGGCTGGAAGTTTATTAAGTATGCTAATAGCATATTATTAAAGACTTCCCTTCCTTCTGTAAATTATTTTCATGTCTGGTATTAAACCCATGCACGTGGCTACGTTGCGTTTTGTTTTTTTACATCTTTGAGTTTGTGTTGTAGTTTAATCATGATTGTTTGAATACGACGAATTTTGCTAAACAGTTGCTTTTGTCTTTATAGATGTATTTTTGCTGAACATGAACAACTTTTGCTGGATTCACTTTTAATTATCTTGCAAACTGTTTTAATTTTGTTAGCCTCATTAAAACAGATTTTTAGCTTCAGCTGTGACCGTATTTTGTATATTAATATATATGTTTTAAGTTTCTAGTTGCTAAATAAAGTTTGCATTTGTTCTTACAATATTTTTGTCACTTTTGCTACACAAGCATCACTGTCTTTAATTTTATAAACAATTTGTTTCTCAGGAAAACAAGATTCGTAGTGTAGAAGTAAGGTTTCTAGGAGGAAATCGAACTGATTAAGATTGGTTTCTTCCATTCCTTAAGGAACAGTCTTTGATTTTCGTGAATATGATAATTTTCTTTTGTAGTTAGTGTACATGAGTAGTTGGCATTAACAACTGTCTGTAGTTAGGGAAGAAGGAAAGTTAACCGTTGCATTTAGATTAAAGGAAGCTTGGCTATGTTTGTAAATGCAGTTTACGAAGATCGTCTACTAGAAGGATTACATACTACGATTTTTTTCCACTTTATGTAATTACTGCGGTGAGTTCCCTTTACATGACATGTATATAATGAGATTTTTGGCTTTGAAATCAATTAAAGTTGCGTTGAAACTCTTCATTATACCTATTGGTATCTATTTAAGTTCATTTGAGATTAAATACAGCCAACTCCTCTTTTCTGATCTCCGATAAACATATCACATCAACACTGTGTTCTTCTTGTAATATAGACAACTGGAACTGATCTGTTTTGGTCAATAAATTTGTAATATTTCGGAGAAAAAAAATTGAAATAGTTTCTTTTTTATTGTTTGGTTATGAGCACATACGAGTTACTTGTGATATTTCTATGAGATTGAGCATGAAACACACATGAAATCCCTCACAGCGAGATGCAATGAAGTGTATGGTGTTGCGAACTCTGTCCTCCTCGCCATCTTCAGGGAAGCTTTTCCAAATCATTGACCACATCCAAAAGCCTCAGAAATGAAGTCTTCAACAGATCAGCCATGACTTGATCCAAGCAAATTGAACATTTCTATTTGATCTTTTAATTTTATTCTGCATTGAACTGTCTTGCTCTTTAGGCAAATGATCTTGTTTTGGGGTTACAACAGGACATTCATCTTGGCATTGTAACACACTAGTGTCAAGAGTGAACATTTCAGGCTTACAACATAATAGTCATATTCCGCGGGTCTTCCGGTGGAGCAATGCTTCGAGGATATGGAATGAGTAAAATAGTATAATTTATTAATTTTATATATTACATAGTACTACAAACTCCTTTACAGAATAGAAGCAGTGGCTAGTTCAATTATAAATTTGTTAGGTTCATTTAAGAGCTCAGGGTTCTTCCCTCCCATACAGTGTGACAGTCTCTTACATTCTGTCTGTTGGCTGTTCTGGGCTCATCTGCAGAAAAAGAGGTCCTGTATTGTCAGTGGCGTATGAACATATGTCAGTGCTGACACGAGAGCACTGCCTACAGTCATGACTGGCGTTCCCCCTACACATAGGAGGTCAGTCGGTCAATTATCGACTGTGTACAGTGTGGAAGGGGCTGACTATCGATTGTGCTGAACATTGGTGAGTGGTTTGGTTCAGCAAGCATTTGGTATAGAGTTCGTATGTTGTAACTACTCACCTTTAAATTTTTAGGTTACTTTCCGAAATATTGTTGTGGTATTCAGTCCTAAGACTGGTCTGATGGAACCCTCCATGCTAGCCTATGCCAAAAACAACGTGAAAGGATTATATATATAAAATATATAAACGAAAAATAATTCATTTTCTTTTGTTCACTAATTGGCATGTTTAAAGGAAATAAAAAAACATGTGAAACCAGCTTGAAAGTAGAGGCATTTACTTACTATAGTTATAATAATACAAAGAAATATTACTACGCAACTGTTTTCATTTATGTATCTACAGTGTGGTGTAATACTGAGTTTGAATTTTTCGAGATGATTTCACGAGCCCTGCACAAACATAAAGTCATTAGGTATGGACATTATGCGTACGTGAATACACAAAGGGGGGGAAATATTCAACTTGATAAAAACAATATATCGATACTATGCAACATCAACATTTCAGCCGGTCGTAGTTCCCAAGAAATAGCAGAGAAGTATAAACATGTACCAGAGTTCACTGCCCGTTCAGTTAGTTGTGAGAGCAGCACTTGCCAGTGAAGAAGTAGGCAGTTGTCTGCCCTCGATGTAAACGACAGGCAGTGCACAGCCAACCCAACTTGGACGAACATCACTGCCCGTGTAAACCTACCTTAACTTTGTCTAAAGTTCCATAATCAGCTGTTCCGTTTCCCTTATAATATTTTCATATTTACAAGTTGTGCAAAGCCAAGTTTGTCCTTTTCTAACCTCACTTGGCATGACATTGCTGCATGCCTCCTCAATTCTTCGACAATATTCCTGACACTTGACGCCACACACACATATATATTGTGATACTTTAATTATCCACATGGCTAGGTACAATGATTAGAAAGGAGGTAAATGAAATCTAAGTTACTCTTTGATGACGACACGGAACACTATCAAAGTGGAGAACTAAAACGACACAGACAGTTCCTCAAGCTGACTCGACACATTTTACAAAATCACAGCCTCACGCAACAATAGCTCAAGGAGTTTGCAAGAAATAGCCACACACTTACCTATAGTTATTTAATATCCAACACTTTATAGCCCAGATTATTTAACTTTTTCGGGTACAGACAAATTGTATTCAAATTGCAACTCAAGTTACTTAAAAGAGGGGAAAAAACAACAATTATTTGAATACATTATGTTTCGTTAAAATGTTAGAAGTTTCCGTTGTACTATCAATGGTTTTGTCATTTCTTACCGTAAAGTTTATATACCTGTGGAGTGACGTCACAGACCTGCGCGCGCAGTTGATTTTATTTTACTATTAAAAAAAACAGTTTTTGTTGTTATTTGTGCAACAGTTTAAATATCCACAAACGCACATGATTTACTTGGGTTTCATTAACGTAAATTCGTGTTTCTTCTTTATTGGAATCTGCAAACGGCCGCTGGTAAAGTCTTGTATTTACAAGTTGTCGCTAGTTTCCTCCCCTAATTTACAAATTGCAAGACGTTTTTCTTAATATTAAGCGTTTGGAGGTCAGGGTTTTTGGAAATAATGAAACTGGAGTGATTTATAAATTATTTTACTGAAACTATACGGCAAGAAATACTACATAAGCCAGAGACTCGCAGTCGTCCATCAGCGAAGCACCAGAGCAGCCATTTTATTATACTATAAAATCTTGTCATTCCTGCAAAAGAAGAACGAAACGTCTCATTAATAACCAGGCTAAGGAGACAAGTCAAGGCAGGGAAACTGACCGGAAGATCATCTTACAAGCTTGCTCCTTGGTTTCAGTCTCCAGCTCGAATCTCCGCTACAGCAACCACCGAAAAATATCTTCTGCGTGATTCCTAAATTGGAAAAGAAACAATAATTGCAGTTAGAATTTGAAAGTGACGTTGGCGGGAAAAAGAACAGAACTAAACGAGAGGGAAAATTAAATGGTTATAAAAGTCACATAACGAGAACCTGGAGTAACATGAACTGTAAACTTTTGTGTTGTTTGACGACATTCATTACCACCGATTTTATTGCGAGTTTCCATCTTCAACGTCCTTTGAAAAAATTCGATGCAGTTTCGCGTTTTACGTTTCAAAGTTTGAATTTTCAACTTCCGGCGCGGCGACCCTGCAGGACTTTAGGCTGGCCCTCGTAGGGCTGGGCGTGGCCTAGGGGTGCTAGCTGATTGGGCCTCGAGGGAGGGGCGACGTGACGGCACACCCTGCCAAATTCACTCCACGGAATATTCTCTTTTTATAGATTTTTTTCAGTTTTTTTGACCGTAACTAATAATTTATGATCAGTTTTTTAAAAATATTTAATTAAATGACGTTTCGGTGGCAGAATAAGTGTTTGTGTTACCTCGGACGTCTCTTTATTAATAATTACTGTTTTACAATATGTTAAGTTTTAACAACTGATTGGATGTAACAATAATCTGTCCGAGAGAAATCCTGAAGAAGGTGCGAATATGCACCGAAACGTCGTTTAATTAAAAATAAAATATGACTGAAAAATTCCTGGTCGTATTTAATAATTGAAGTCGTTTATGCTGCTGTGAAAACACCAGCGCTCCTCTCAATCTGCTGCTGCTACGGCAACTTAGGCAACACC
>CM067376.1:14686120-14702286 GCA_034510155.1 Eucriotettix oculatus
GGGGGGGGGGGGGGGGGGGGGGGGGGGGGGGGGGGGGGGGGGGGGGGGGGGGGGGGGGGGGGGGGGGGGGGGGGGGGGGGGGGGGGGGGGGGGGGGGGGGGGGGGGGGGGGGGGGGTGGGGGGGGGGGGGGGGGGGGGGGGGGGGGGGGGGGGGGGGGGGGGGGGGGGGGGGGGGGGGGGGGGGGGGGGTGGGGGGGGGGGGGGGGGGGGGGGGGGGGGGGGGGGGGGGGGGGGGGGGGGGGGGGGGGGGGGGGGGGGGGGGGGGGGGGGGGGGGGGGGGGGGGGGGGGGGGGGGGGGGGGGGGGGGGGGGTGGGGGGGGGGGGGGGGGGGGGGGGGGGGGGGGGGGGGGGGGGGGGGGGGGGGGGGGGGGGGGGTGGGGGGGGGGGGGGGGGGGGGGGGGGGGGGGGGGGGGGGGGGGGGGGGGGGGGGGGGGGGGGGGGGGGGGGGGGGGGGGGGGGGGGGGGGGGGGGGGGGGGGGGGGGGGGGGGGGGGGGGGGGGGGGGGGGGGGGGGTGGGGGGGGGGGGGGGGGGGGGGGGGGGGGGGGGGGGGGGGGGGGGGGGGGGGGGGGGGGGGGGGGGGGGGGGGGGGGGGGGGGGGGGGGGGGGGGGGGGGGGGGGGGGGGGGGGGGGGGGGGGGGGGGGGGGGGGGGGGGGGGGGGGGGTGGGGGGGGGGGGGGGGGGGGGGGGGGGGGGGGGGGGGGGGGGGGGGGTGGGGGGGGGGGGGGGGGGGGGGGGGGGGGGGGGGGGGGGGTGGGGGGGGGGGGGGGGGGGGGGGGGGGGGGGGGGGGGGGGGGGGGGGGGGGGGGGGGGGGGGGGTGGGGGGGGGGGGGGGGGGGGGGGGGGGGGGGGGGGGGGGGGGGGGGGGGGGGGGGGGGGGGGGGGGGGGGGGGGGGGGGGGGGGGGGGGGGGGGGGGGGGGGGGGGGGGGGGGGGGGGGGGGGGGGGGGGGGGGGGGGGGGGGGGGGGGGGGGGGGGGGGGGGGGGGGGGGGGGGGGGGGGGGGGGGGGGGGGGGGGGGGGGGGGGGGGGGGGGGGGGGGGGGGGGGGGGGGGGGGGGGGGGGGGGGGGGGGGGTGGGGGGGGGGGGGGGGGGGGGGGGGGGGGGGGGGGGGGGGGGGGGGGGGGGGGGGGGGGGGGGGGGGGGGGGGGGGGGGGGGGGGGGGGGGGGGGGGGGGGGGGGGGGGGGGGGGGGGGTGGGGGGGGGGGGGGGGGGGGGGGGGGGGGGGGGGGTGGGGGGGGGGGGGGGGGGGGGGGGGGGGGGGGGGGGGGGGGGGGGGGGGGGGGGGGGGGGGGGGGGGGGGGGGGGGGGGGGGGGGGGGGGGGGGGGGGGGGGGGGGGGGGGGGGGGGGGGGGGGGGGGGGGGGGGGGGGGGGGGGGGGGGGGGGGGGGGGGGGGGGGGGGGGGGGGGGGGGGGGGGGGGGGGGGGGGGGGGGGGGGGGGGGGGGGGGGGGGGGGGGGGGGGGGGGGGGGGGGGGGGGGGGGGGGGGGGGGGGGGGGGGGGGGGGGGGGGGGGGGGGGGGGGGGGGGGGGGGGGGGGGGGGGGGGGGGGGGGGGGGGGGGGGGGGGGGGGGGGGGGGGGGGGGGGGGGGGGGGGGGGGGGGGGGGGGGGGGGGGGGGGGGGGGGGGGGGGGGGGGGGGTGGGGGGGGGGGGGGGGGGGGGGGGGGGGGGGGGGGGGGGGGGGGGGGGGGGGGGGGGGGGGGGGGGGGGGGGGGGGGGGGGGGGGGTGGGGGGGGGGGGGGGGGGGGGGGGGGGGGGGGGGGGGGGGGGGGGGGGGGGGGGGGGGGTGGGGGGGGGGGGGGGGGGGGGGGGGGGGGGGGGGGGGGGGGGGGGGGGGGGGGGGGGGGGGGGGGGGGGGGGGGGGGGGGGGGGGGGGGGGGGGGGGGGGGGGGGGGGGGGGGGGGGGGGGGGGGGGGGGGGGGGGGGGGGGGGGGGGGGGGGGGGGGGGGGGGGGGGGGGGGGGGGGGGGGGGGGGGGGGGGGGGGGGGGGGGGGGGGGGGGGGGGGGGGGGGGGGGGGGGGGGGGGGGGGGGGGGGGGGGGGGGGGGGGGGGGGGGGTGGGGGGGGGGGGGGGGGGGGGGGGGGGGGGGGGGGGGGGGGTGGGGGGGGGGGGGGGGGGGGGGGGGGGGGGGGGGGGGGGGGGGGGGGGGGGGGGGGGGGGGGGGGGGGGGGGGGGGGGGGGGGGGGGGGGGGGGGGGGGGGGGGGGGGGGGGGGGGGGGGGGGGGGGGGGGGGGGGGGGGTGGGGGGGGGGGGGGGGGGGGGGGGGGGGGGGGGGGGGGGGGGGGGGGGGGGGGGGGGGGGGGGGGGGGGGGGGGGGGGGGGGGGGGGGGGGGGGGGGGGGGGGGGGGGGGGGGGGGGGGGGGGGGGGGGGGGGGGGGGGGGGGGGGGGGGGGGGGGGGGGGGGGGGGGGGGGGGGGGGGGGGGGGGGGGGGGGGGGGGGGGGGGGGGGGGGGGGGGGGGGGGGGGGGGGGGGGGGGGGGGGGGGGTGGGGGGGGGGGGGGGGGGGGGGGGGGGGGGGGGGGGGGGGGGGGGGGGGGGGGGGGGGGGGGGGGGGGGGGGGGGGGGGGGGGTGGGGGGGGGGGGGGGGGGGGGGGGGGGGGGGGGGGGGGGGGGGGGGGGGGGGGGGGGGGGGGGGGGGGGGGGGGGGGGGGGGGGGGGGGGGGGGGGGGGGGGGGGGGGGGGGGGGGGGGGGGGGGGGGGGGGGGGGGGGGGGGGGGGGGGTGGGGGGGGGGGGGGGGGGGGGGGGGGGGGGGGGGGGGGGGGGGGGGGGGGGGGGGGGGGGGGGGGGGGGGGGGGGGGGGGGGGGGGGGGGGGGGTGGGGGGGGGGGGGGGGGGGGGGGGGGGGGGGGGGGGGGGGGGGGGGGGGGGGGGGGGGGGGGGGGGGGGGGGGGGGGGGGGGGGGGGGGGGGGGGGGGGGGGGGGGGGGGGGGGGGGGGGGGGGGGGGGGGGGGGGGGGGGGGGGGGGGGGGGGGGGGGGGGGGGGGGGGGGGGGGGGGGGGGGGGGGGGGGGGTGGGGGGGGGGGGGGGGGGGGGGGGGGGGGGGGGGGGGGGGGGGGGGGGGGGGGGGGGTGGGGGGGGGGGGGGGGGGGGGGGGGGGGGGGGGGGGGGGGGGGGGGGGGGGGGGGGGGGGGGGGGGGGGGGGGGGGGGGGGGGGGGGGGGGGGGTGGGGGGGGGGGGGGGGGGGGGGGGGGGGGGGGGGGGGGGGGGGGGGGGGGGGTGGGGGGGGGGGGGGGGGGGGGGGGGGGTGGGGGGGGGGGGGGGGGGGGGGGGGGGGGGGGGGGGGGGGGGGGGGGGGGGGGGGGGGGGGGGGGGGGGGGGGGGGGGGGGGGGGGGGGGGGGGGTGGGGGGGGGGGGGGGGGGGGGGGGGGGGGGGGGGGGGGGGGGGGGGGGGGGGGGGGGGGGGGGGGGGGGGGGGGGGGGGGGGGGGGGGGGGGGGGGGGGGGGGGGGGGGGGGGGGGGGGGGGGGGGGGGGGGGGGGGGGGGGGGGGGGGGGGGTGGGGGGGGGGGGGGGGGGGGGGGGGGGGGGGGGGGGGGGGGGGGGGGGGGGGGGGGGGGGGGGGGGGGGGGGGGGGGGGGGGGGTGGGGGGGGGGGGGGGGGGGGGGGGGGGGGGGGGGGGGGGGGGGGGGGGGGGGGGGGGGGGGGGGGGGGGGGGGTGGGGGGGGGGGGGGGGGGGGGGGGGGGGGGGGGGGGGGGGGGGGGGGGGGGGGGGGGGGGGGGGGGGGGGGGGGGGGGGGGGGGGGGGGGGGGGGGGGGGGGGGGGGGGGGGGGGGGGGGGGGGGGGGGGGGGGGGGGGGGGGGGGGGGGGGGGGGGGGGGGGGGGGGGGGGGGGGGGGTGGGGGGGGGGGGGGGGGGGGGGGGGGGGGGGGGGGGGGGGGGGGGGGGGGGGGGGGTGGGGGGGGGGGGGGGGGGGGGGGGGGGGGGGGGGGGGGGGGGGGGGGGGGGGGGGGGGGGGGGGGGGGGGGGGGGGGGGGGTGGGGGGGGGGGGGGGGGGGGGGGGGGGGGGGGGGGGGGGGGGGGGGGGGGGGGGGGTGGGGGGGGGGGGGGGGGGGGGGGGGGGGGGGGGGGGGGGGGGGGGGGGGGGGGGGGGGGGGGGGGGGGGGGGGGGTGGGGGGGGGGGGGGGGGGGGGGGGGGGGGGGGGGGGGGGGGGGGGGGGGGGGGGGGGGGGGGGGGGGGGTGGGGGGGGGGGGGGGGGGGGGGGGGGGTGGGGGGGGGGGGGGTGGGGGGGGGGGGGGGGGGGGGGGGGGGGGGGGGGGGGGGGGGGGGGGGGGGGGGGGGGGGGGGGGGGGGGGGGGGGGGGGGGGGGGGGGGGGGGGGGGTGGGGGGGGGGGGGGGGGGGGGGGGGGGGGGGGGGGGGGGGGGGGGGGGGGGGGGGGGGGGGGGGGGGGGGGGGGGGGGTGGGGGGGGGGGGGGGGGGGGGGGGGGGGGGGGGGGGGGGGGGGGGGGGGGGGGGGGGGGGGGGGGGGGGGGGTGGGGGGGGGGGGGGGGGGGGGGGGGGGGGGGGGGGGGGGGGGGGGGGGGGGGGGGGGGGGGGGGGGGGGTGGGGGGGGGGGGGGGGGGGGGGGGGGGGGGGGGGGGGGGGGGGGGGGGGGGGGGGGGGGGGGGGGGGGGGGGGGGGGGGGGGGGGGGGGGGGGGGGGGGGGGGGGGGGGGGGGGGGGGGGGGGGGGGGGGGGGGGGGGGGGGGGGGGGGGGTGGGGGGGGGGGGGGGGGGGGGGGGGGGGGGGGGGGGGGGGGGGGGGGGGGGGGGGGGGGGTGGGGGGGGGGGGGGGGGGGGGGGGGGGGGGGGGGGGGTGGGGGGGGGGGGGGGGGGGGGGGGGGGGGGGGGGGGGGGGGGGGGGGGTGGGGGGGGGGGGGGGGGGGGGGGGGGGGGGGGGGGGGGGGGGGGGGGGGGGGGGGGGGGGGGGGGTGGGGGGGGGGGGGGGGGGGGGGGTGGGGGGGGGGGGGGGGGGGGGGGGGGGGGGGGGGGGGGGGGGGGGGGGGGGGGGGGGGGGGGGGGGGGGGGGTGGGGGGGGGGGGGGGGGGGGGGGGGGGGGGGGGGGGGGGGGGGGGGGGGGGGGGGGGGGGGGGGGGGGGGGGGGGGGGGGGGGGGGGGGGGTGGGGGGGGTGGGGGGGGGGGGGGGGGGGGGGGGGGGGGGGGGGGGGGGGGGGGGGGGGGGGGGGGGGGGGGGGGGGGGGGGGGGGGGGGGGGGGGGGGGGGGGGGGGGGGGGGGGGGGGGGGGGGGGGGGGGGGGGGGGGGGGGGGGGGGGGGGGGGGGGGGTGGGGGGGGGGGGGGGGGGGGGGGGGGGGGGGGGGGGGGGGGGGGGGGGGGGGGGGGGGGGGGGGGGGTGGGGGGGGGGGGGGGGGGGGGGGGGGGGGGGGGGGGGGGGGGGGGGGGGGGGGGGGTGGGGGGGGGGGGGGGGGGGGGGGGGGGGGGGGGGGGGGGGGGGGGGGGGGGGGGGGGGGGGGGGGGGGGGGGGGGGGGGGGGGGGGGGGTGGGGGGGGGGGGGGGGGGGGGGGGGGGGGGGGGGGGGGGGGGGGGGGGGGGGGGGGGGTGGGGGGGGGGGGGGGGGGGGGGGGGGGGGGGGGGGGGGGGGGGGGGGGGTGGGGGGGGGGGGGGGGGGGGGGGGGGGGGGGGGGGGGGGGGGGGGGGGGGGGGGGTGGGGGGGGGGGGGGGGGGGGGGGGGGGGGGGGGGGGGGGGGGGGGGGGTGGGGGGGGGGGGGGGGGGGGGGGGGGGGGGGGGGGGGGGGGGGGGGGGGGGGGGGGGGGGGGGGGGGGGGGGGGGGGGGGGGGGGGGTGGGGGGGGGGGGGGGGGGGGGGGGGGGGGGGGGGGGGGGGGGGGGGGGGGGGGGGGGGGGGGGGGGGGGGGGGGGGGTGGGGGGGGGGGGGGGGGGGGGGGGGGGGGGGGGGGGGGGGGTGGGGGGGGGGGGGGGGGGGGGGGGGGGGGGGGGGGGGGGGGGGGGGGGGGGGGGGGGGGGGGGGGGGGGGGGGGGGGGGGGGGGGGGGGGGGGGGGGGGGGGGGGGGGGGGGGGGGGGGGGGGGGGGGGGGGGGGGGGGGGGGGGGGGGGGGGGGGGGGGGGGGGGGGGGGGGGGGGGGGGGGGGGGGGGGGGGGGGGGGGGGGGGGGGGGGGGGGTGGGGGGGGGGGGGGGGGGGGGGGGGGGGGGGGGGGGGGGGGGGGGGGGGGGGGGGGGGGGGGGGGGGGGGGGGGGGGGGGGGGGGGGGGGGGGGGGGGGGGTGGGGGGGGGGGGGGGGGGGGGGGGGGGGGGGGGGGGGGGGGGGGGGGGGGGTGGGGGGGGGGGGGGGGGGGGGGGGGGGGGGGGGGGGGGGGGGGGGGGGGGGGGGGGGGGGGGGGGGGGGGGGGTGGGGGGGGGGGGGGGGGGGGGGGGGGGGGGGGGGGGGGGGGGGGGGGGGGGGGGGGGGGGGGGGGGGGGGGGGGGGGGGGGGGGGGGGGGGGGGGGGGGGGGGGGGGGGGGGGGGGGGGGGGGGGGGGGGGGGGGGGGGGGGGGGGGGGGGGGGGGGGGGGGGGGGGGGGGGGGGGGGGGGGGGGGGGGGGGGGGGGGGGGGGGGGGGGGGGGGGGGGGGGGGGGGGGGGGGGGGGGGGGGGGGGGGGGGGGGGGGGGGGGGGGGGGGGGGGGGGGGGGGGGGGGGGGGGGGGGGGGGGTGGGGGGGGGGGGGGGGGGGGGGGGGGGGGGGGGGGGGGGGGGGGGGGGGGGGGGGGGGGGGGGGGGGGGGGGGGGTGGGGGGGGGGGGGGGGGGTGGGGGGGGGGGGGGGGGGGGGGGGGGGGGGGGGGGGGGGGGGGGGGGGGGGGGGGGGGGGGGGGGGGGGGGGGGGGGGGGGGGGGGGGGGGGGTGGGGGGGGGGGGGGGGGGGGGTGGGGGGGGGGGGGGGGGGGGGGGGGGGGGGGGGGGGGGGGGGGGGGGGGGGGGGGGGGGGGGGGGGGGGGGGGGGGGGGGGGGGGGTGGGGGGGGGGGGGGGGGGGTGGGGGGGGGGGGGGGGGGGGGGGGGGGGGGGGGGGGGGGGGGGGGGGGGGGGGGGGGGGGGGGGGGGGGGGGGGGGGGGGGGGGGGGGGGGGGGGGGGGGGGGGGGGGGGTGGGGGGGGGGGGGGGGGGGGGGGGGGGGGGGGGGGGGGGGGGGGGGGGGGTGGGGGGGGGGGGGGGGGGGGGGGGGGGGGGGGGGGGTGGGGGGGGGGGGGGGGGGTGGGGGGGGGGGGGGGGGGGGGGGGGGGGGGGGGGGGGGGGTGGGGGGGGGGGGGGGGGGGGGGGGTGGGGGGGGGGGGGGGGGGGGGGGGGGGGGGGGGGGGGGGGGGGGGGGGGGGGGGGGGGTGGGGGGGGGGGGGGGGGGGGGGGGGGGGGGGGGGGGGGGGGGGGGGGGGGGGGGGGGGGGGGGGGGGGGGGGGGGGGGGGGGGGGGGGGGGGGGGGGGGGGGGGGGGGTGGGGGGGGGGGGGGGGGGGGGGGGGTGGGGGGGGGGGGGGGGGGGGGGGGGGGGGGGGGGGGGGGGGGGGTGGGGGGGGGGGGGGGGGGGGGGGGGGGGGGGGGTGGGGGGGGGGGGGGGGGGGGGGGGGGGGGGGGGGGGGGGGGGGGGGGGGGGGGGGGGGGGGGGGGGGGGGGGGGGGGGGGGGGGGGTGGGGGGGGGGGGGGGGGGGGGGGGGGGGGGGGGGGGGGGGGGGGGGGGGGGGGGGGGGGGGGGGGGGGGGGGGGGTGGGGGGGGGGGGGGGGGGGGGGGGGGGGGGGGGGGGGGGGGGGGGGGGGGGGGGGGGGGGGGGTGGGGGGGGGGGGGGGGGGGGGGGGGGGGGGGGGGGGGGGGGGGGGGTGGGGGGGGGGGGGGGGGGGGGGGGGGGGGGGTGGGGGGGGGGGGGGGGGGGGGGGGGGGGGGGGGGGGGGGGGGGGGGGGGGGGGGGGGGGGGGGGGGGGGGGGGGGGGGGGGGGGGGGGGGGGGGGGGGGGGGGGGGGGGGGGGGGGGGGGGGGGGGGGGGGGGGGGGGGGGGGGGGGGGGGGGGGGGGGGTGGGGGGGGGGGGGGGGGGGGGGGGGGGGGGGGGGGGGGGGGGGGGGGGGGGGGGGGGGGGGGGGGTGGGGGGGGGGGGGGGGGGGGGGGGGGGGGGGGGGGGGGGGGGGGGGGGGGGGTGGGGGGGGGGGGGGGGGGGGGGGGGGGGGGGGGGGGGGGTGGGGGGGGGGGGGGGGGGGGGGGGGGGGGGGGGGGGGGGGGGGGTGGGGGGGGGGGGGGGGGGGGGGGGGGGGGGGGGGGGGGGGGGTGGGGGGGGGGGGGGGGGGGGGGGGGGGGGGGGGGGGGGGGGGGGGGGGGGGGGGGGGGGGGGGGGGGGGGGGGGGGGGGGGGGGGGGGGTGGGGGGGGGGGGGGGGGGGGGGGGGGGGGGGGGGGGGGGGGGGGGGGGGGGGGGGGGGGGGGGGGGGGGGGGGGGGGGGGGGGGGGTGGGGGGGGGGGGGGGGGGGGGGGGGGGGGGGGGGGGGGGGGGTGGGGGGGGGGGGGGGGGGGGGGGGGGGGGGGTGGGGGGGGGGGGGGGGGGGGGGGGGGGGGTGGGGGGGGGGGGGGGGGGGGGGGGGGGGGGGGGGGGGGGGGGGGGGGGGGGGGGGGGGGGGGGGGGGGGGGGGGGTGGGGGGGGGGGGGGGGGGGGGGGGGGGGTGGGGGGGGGGGGGGGGGGGGGGGGGGGGGGGGGGGGGGGGGGGGGGGGGGGGGGGGGGGGGGGGTGGGGGGGGGGGGGGGGGGGGGGGGGGTGGGGGGGGGGGGGGGGGGGGGGGGGGGGGGGGGGGGGGGGGGGGGGGGGGGGGGGGGGTGGGGGGGGGGGGGGGGGGGGGGGGGGGGGGGGGGGGGGGGGGGGGTGGGGGGGGGGGGGGGGGGGGGGGGGGGGGGGGGGGGGGGGGGGGGGGGGGGGGGGGGGGGGGGGGGGGGGGGGGGGGGGGGGGGGGGGGGGGGGGGGTGGGGGGGGGGGGGGGGGGGGGGGGGGGGGGGGGGGGGGGGGGGGGGGGGGGGTGGGGGGGGGGGGGGGGGGGGGGGGGGGGGGGGGGGGGGGGGGTGGGGGGGGGGGGGGGGGGGGGGGGGGGGGGGGGGGGGGGGGGGGGGGGGGGGGGGGGGGGGGGGGGGGGGGTGGGGGGGGGGGGGGGGGGGGGGGGGGGGGGGGGGGGGTGGGGGGGGGGGGGGGGGGGGGGGGGGGGGGGGGGGGGGGGGGGGGGGGGGGGGGTGGGGGGGGGGGGGGGGGGGGGGGGGGGGGGGGGGGGGGGGGGGGGGGGGGGGGGGGGGGGGGTGGGGGGGGGGGGGGGGGGGGGGGGGGGGGGGGGGGGGGGGGGGGGGGGGGGGGGGGGGGGTGGGGGGGGGGGGGGGGGGGGGGGGGGGGGGGGGGGGGGGGGGGGGGGGGGGGGGGGGGGGGGGGGGGGGGGGGGGGGGGGGGGGGGGGGGGGGGGGGGGGGGGGGGGGGGGGGGGGGGGGGGGGTGGGGGGGGGGGGGGGGGGGGGGGGGGGGGGGGGGGGGGGGGGGGGGGGGGGGGGGGGGGGGGGGGTGGGGGGGGGGGGGGGGGGGGGGGGGGGGGGGGGGGGGGGGGGGGGGGGGGGGGGGGGGGGGGGGTGGGGGGGGGGGGGGGGGGGGGGGGGGGGGGTGGGGGGGGGGGGGGGGGGGGGGGGGGGGGGGGGGGGGGGGGGGGGGGGGGGGGGGGGGGGGGGGGGGGGGGGGGGGGGGGGGGGGGGGGGGGGGGGGGGGGGGGGGGGGGGGGGGGGGGGGGGGGGGGGGGGGGGGGGGGGGGGGTGGGGGGGGGGGGGGGGGGGTGGGGGGGGGGGGGGATTTGTGACAGAATAGACGTAACGAGGAAGAGGTTCCTGAAAAAGTCAAATTCAGTATCACGCTCCTGTACTATAGATACATAAAAATGAAAACAGTTGTTTAGTTAATATTTCTTTATATTATTACTACAGAAATCAAGCATAATAAAAAACAGCACAATGTACTTTGAAGCTGGTTTTCAGTGTTTAATTGGGTTGGTTTCTATTACTTGTTGTTTTATTCCCATTAAAGTTGTCAATTACTGAACAGAACGAAATGAATTATTTTTCATTACGTGTGACAGTAGTAGATGTTTTATAGCTATACATCATTCTTATTGCGTATTTTTTTTCCAGTTAAAGTTTGTGCCGTTGGAGGCTGGACAATAAATATTTCTGGAAAGTTAACCTAAAAATTTATAGGCGATTAGGTGCAACAAACGAACTCTATCCTAAATTATTTCTGAACCAAAATTCTGGTCGCTGTTTCACAACAAATATTCACTTACTCCAATCGCACACTATACAAACTGCACGCGTATTGAAAATGCAAAATACAAATTGTTTACCATCGCGCAATCGATAGTCAACCCTGTCTCACCGTTCACAATCGATAATTGACAAACCGTAACTGCCACTAACTGGCCTCCCATGAGGCGTCTAGGTCGTGGAGGGGGAACGTCAGTCATGACTGACATACTGTTGACACGCTCACAAGAAAGAAGGTGAGGCAGTAGCACTCGTGTCCAGGCGCATGTAGTAGGCAGTTTGTCAGTGACAAGCACTGTACGTATGTTGACGACGCCACTGACGACATCACTGACCCATCGTTTTCCCTGGCACAGTCATCACTGCCCGTGTAACACCATAGCCTATAAGACCTAAGAGAAGGGAAAAATTACACAAGGCCACAATTTAAGAGACGAGGGGTCTTGCTAAAATTAGCATTAGAGGGAAGTGTTGGGAAAGGAACAGAAGAGAGAGGCCAAGCGATTGAGACACGATACGAAGAAAGACTTAGGGATGATGTTGGTGGGTTTCTGGTGCTAGTGACTCAGAGACAAGGAAAGAAAGGCTCGTGCACGATAAGGTAGTCAGTTGAGGGTTGGGAGCGACAGACTCCAGTCTCTAGGAACCTGAATACACACAACAACAACGTGGACAGGTAAGGAGTAGCAGAAAGGAAAAAAAATAGAAGCCATTCAAATGTGCTGTAGGAGAATGTCTGAAAATCTACATAGGTGCGGAGTAGTAATCTCAACCAGGAAATTCATCTAAAGGATAACAGGAATAAAGATTGGAGAATACATATTTGGGATGGCCTTTTGACTAAGAAAAGAGGCCCACTGCTTGTGCAGCACATTGAGGGACATGTGAAACTAGCGTTAGAGAGGGACCGTGTGTCGAGGTAATAACACACGACGGAGGCCAAGGTTTACATACGCCTAAGGGCTAAGGGACTAAGTCGGGATTGATGAGTAGCTACGTGCAAAATGAAAAAAGGCTATGCGCCCGGGATATGTTTGCCAAGGTGGGTTTCCGAGATCTTATTTCTTAGTAAGTGACATCACACAACAACTATAACAGTTTAAAAGGTCTTAGAAACTAGGAGGGCTCGACGTGGTTGATGTTACTCACATGGTTGGGATCCGCTTCATCTCTCACTGTTCTGGAACTCATAGAGTCAAGGATTGTACCAATCCTCACTTCATTATCATCGAACGTACAAATACTGACATCTGTGGAAGAAAAGTTCGTCACAGAGACAGCACAACCTATAAGAAACTTTATCATCTGCCAATGATACAGGACTTCAATCATAAGACCTGTAAAACAGACGAGTACACTAAAACTGTATCTTCAGGTTTTTTTTTGGTCGAGACGAAACAGTCCGTTAAAACTGATTTTAAAATACAATTATAATTTTTATTTTAAGTTAGCGGTAAGATAAAAGAACTATTACTGATAGCTGGTGATGTTTCGAGGCAATTGTAGGTGAGACCCCAAGTGCGTCCCACTATTTCGACCCACGGTGGTCTACAGCACTGGGAACGGGAAAGAAGAACAGATTATCGTGGAAAAACAACCAATATAAGACAAAAACAATTGTGTTGGGTTTCCACCCCCGGGTTAAATGGAGTTTTAAGCCACGACGTTCGATGGCGTAACTCCTGGCCATCGTACTCAAGTGAAAAGTGAGAACGATGAAACGTCGTGGGGGGGGGCCCTTAAAAAAAAAATTCCATTTTAACCCGTGGGTGGAATAACCACAAGCAATTGTATATTCAGAATAGTTACGCCGGGAAAACCTTCGATCGATCTTAAAAACCCAATATAAGTATTGACAAGCGGGAACGGCGATAGGAATAAAAAATATATAATCTGACTACAATTAACAGATGAATATTCAGTTTTGAAAAGTTATATAATTAGTTACATTATTTATAAAGCAAAGACAATATTCATGGATGGGGAACTTATGTTGCATTCTAATTAACGTAAATGAAGTTACATTGACATTTAGTATGGCCAACGCGTGCAGGCAGAATTTTTAACAACTCATTAAAAAGAAATAGAAAAAATAAGGTTTTAGTTTCACGAAACCGTCCAAAATCCACTCTCAGGATGAGTTTTTTATTCTTTTAAACGAATATCATACGACATAATATAGTCTAATATTCTTAGATCTATAAATAAAAATTAATAGCATTCATAATTTATTAGTGTGAAGTGCATAAGTATTTATTATTTTCTTTTTTCGCTATATTTATAAATTCTGTGCATTAACCAGTAAATTACTGCTGTATTAAGAATATCACAGTTGAATAATATATAACACCGCTGCATAAAATTTAAAGAGAGATCAACACAAGCGGATGAGTTTGTCAACTTTTATATTAAACAAATTTATTTATAAGAACATTATCACTACTACAAAAAGTTGGGTAATGTACAATGCATGGCTAAATCGGAGAGTGAAATAAAAGCGACATGGAAGTTATCAAAGACATCTCGGGTAGTTCTAAAAACCTTAAAGATATACATACACCATACATCTAGTAAAGAAACAGAATGCGAATTTAAGTCATAGTTTGAAGCGATATTTTTGATAAACAAGGAATGGAGGAACGTAACACGTCCAAAATTATAGAGATGCTGCGCAACTATACGCAGAGAAACCGGGCTAAATAATACTTTCTTTTACGGTCGGGATGATCACAACAGACGCTATACTCCCACTCCTAAACGCGTCGCAACAATCCCTCTTCATAGCCCGTGCCGTCGTCTCGGGCTCAATGTTGCCGCCCAATTGCGCTGTAAACCGTCCAAATTGTAATCGTGTTCTTTTTATTTCTTCTTCCTTGCAGACGTCACCCAGTCGTGATAAACCTGCTCCTTTCCCCTTCGAATAATCTTTGTAGCATTCAGCAGCCGCAGTTATCTGTATCACTTTAGTAACAGGCAATAAAAGCGGACCGTTAATTATTCTTTCTTGGGTTACACAGGCTACATGAGGGGTATCCTGAAACAGGCAACTCCCCTTTAATAACATAGGAAGGGATTGAAAAGGGGGGGCGTGCGAAAGGTAGAGCAAGGTAGCCAAGGGTTAAATTGCCCCTGGGCTATGGTTTTAAGTTCATTACGCGGTGTTTCACCTAAAGAGATCTGAGGGAAAACCTAGAAAACCTGCATCAGGGTAGGTCGGGCATTGGGTTACTATTCTCACGCCTTCCGAATGACAGGAGACAAATTTTCTGAGGGGTAACAGCATTCCCTTCTCCGTGTCTCCACCAATTTCAGTAGGAATTGGGCCGACTGATCCAATGGGATCAGCGGACAACTCTTGCCTTATGCCAAGGTCCTTGACCCCAGTACATATACCTCCTAAATAGGTGAAGGTTGTCTCGGCAATGTGAGAATTTGATAAAAAAAATACCCAGAGAGAGATACGAGCATTCCCGCATAATCAGGTAAGACCGCAGTCACTCTGGAGAAGCACCTGCAAGAAAACTCCCACAGCCCCCCGCCTCTGACCGGTGTTTAACATTCGTATAAATTCGAGTGATTGGTCTGCGGAGCTGTAATTTCTTTTTCCTGTAACCCTCAGGAGACGATTGGGACGAATTATTGGTAAATGTGCATCCATATTCGTACAAACGTCGAAAATTCCCGAAACAAGAGGAATGGACGGGAGTTTGATGTCTATTGTGGTCCATGTCGCAGATCGGGATTGAAGTGAGGATATGAGTTTCAGACCATACAACCTGTGTCACCTTCGTCAGGGTTTATTAGGGACGTTGAGCCGGCGCCATCTTGGAGAAGGAGGCCAAGACCACGTCGGCTGAGACGACAATCAGTGATGACAGCTGGAATCGTCCAAGTTCTGTGACGTCAGAGGTACGGTATGATTTAAAAATAAGTAGTCTAATATTTTTAAGTTCCCCATAATGGAATATAAGGAATTCCACGCTTTTCGGGCTGTGAAATTCACCTGTTCCTGTTGTTGAAGCTTATCCCCAGATATTTTCAGTTCGTTACCCTTGGTATTAGTTCCCCACCTATTCTATATTTTCTCTCATTTAACAACGTTCGTTTTGTAAACGAGATCGAGCTGCTTTTCTTTCCATTAATTTTAATTTTATTTTCCTGAGCCCAGCTATTGACTTTATCTTGTAACAATATAGCGTCTTACTCGTTCCTTATCTTTCTGTAGTTGATGCAGCGTTCAGCGAAAATCCTTAACCCTGACTTTTTAAATAAATCGGTAAGTCATTAATAAATATTAAAAACAGTAATGGCCCGCTTACGGAGCCTTGAGGAACTCTCGACATTACAATGCCTGAATCCGAAAATTGTTCTCCGATTTTGACTTTTTGTGATGTATCGCTTAATAATTTTTCTACTCATAGTACCAGTCGTTCATCTACACCTTTTTTTATTTAATTTTATTTCCAATAAGATATCATGAGATACTACATGAAACGCTTTAGCGAAAGTCTATGATACCCGTCTATTCTACCCCCCCATTATCTACTTAATCTGCTAATCCTTTAAATAGATTTATCATGTGGCTTTCGCACGAGAACCCTTCCCGAAAACCATGCTTGGCAATTAAAACAAACACCCTTTTTTATCAAGTTCAAGATCTACGTAGGCTCATAATCTAAACACGCTACTGAAGTAAGAACTAGCGTATTATTTCCCAAAACCCGGGTTTAAGTTGCCTTCAGTTTATTTAACCAAGAGTCTGCTGTATTAATTTATTGTTAAATTATTTATTTGACAAACCAAACATTACAGTGGTTAAGCAAATAATAACAAGAAAAAGGTCAAGACGAGTCCACAAGGACTATATACCTAATATTAGGTACTTATTTTTAAGTCATACCGTACCTCTGACGTCACAGAACTTGGATGTTCCAGCTGTCATCGCTGATTGTCGTCTTCAGACCGCCGTGGTCTTGGTCCTCCTTCTCCAAAGATGGCGCCGGCACCAACGTCCCCTAACTAACCCTAGACGAAAGATGTACACAGAGTGTATGGGTCCTGAAACACGACACTTTCCTCACTTCAAAACCCGATCTTGCTGACCATGGAACCAGCATAGATCCACCAGAACTACCGTCCATTCCTCTCTGCTTTACTAATATGAATAGCGCATATTGCCCAAGAATTCAGGGTTTTTCAGGAGGAGAAGAGTAACAATGCTCACGAGGCCAATCACTGCACAAATTTAATACCAAACATTTTCACAAATAAATACATAGAACGGTCAGATTTAATTGCCTGTTACCGAAAGAGATACAGATAACTAGCGTGCAGGCTGAAAGATACAAAGAACAAGTTTCGAGGGGGGGGGGGGAAGGAGCAGGTTATTTCACGATGGGCTGGTGAGACCTCTGCAAAGAAAGAAAGAAAAAACAAAGGAGCACGATAAACAGATTTGGACTGTTTCCCCAACACAATTAGGCGGCACATTGATGGAAGGTTATCCTTCTCTTAGTAAGGCTCGTTGTTTCCTTGTGCTATTCGCGATCTGGTCATAAGGGCAGTAGACGAGCGTCTTGCAACAGACTAGAATTTAGACACACCGAAACTTATAGCGTCCGAACGTAGTTTTAAGGAGAAGCAGCAGCGACGGAGAGGCGAGCGAGGAGGAGCATCACTACAGTTGGTACTGCACTGGGAGACGCCTAGTCAAAGCCATACCCTTGACTTATTTCCCTCGTCCTATTTTTATTCCATTAAAAGTATAGACGACGCGTTCCCCCCTAGGATCACCCTCATGTAGACTTTTACCCCCCCCCCCCAAAAAAAAATTAATGAAACTGATGAAATCTCCCCTAGTTACTAACTAACGCTCGTTCACATAATAAATTAATAAGCTGCACAGTTTATTTTTCAGATAATGTTCTTTTCGATCTAG
>CM067376.1:14702386-14731280 GCA_034510155.1 Eucriotettix oculatus
ACTTGATATGTTATTGACCCAGTATCGTTTGTCGTCTTCGCAAGACAACGTAAGTTTTCGTTGTTTAAGGGTATAAATTTTAAATTTCTCCGATGCAATACGCCTTTGGTGGTGAAAAAATTGTTTATGATCAAATATGCATGACTTGTAGTCGTCTAAAGTGAGGTTTCGTGTAACACACATCCTTACACCCTTAGCCTTTGCAACTGTCTTATCTTCGAGTGTTATATATGCATACATTTTGGCTCGAATTCCGGCAAAAGTTAACATGGGAACGCCAGAACATTCGTCTTTCCATACTCCCACCACTTTATGGTTTGCTCTTTGAATTTGGTAGGGATTATTTAACTCGTAATTTGCGGTATCGAATCTTTCAGTATTTTCCTTTATCACTCGATACGGATCGATATGTAATATTTCATAAATAAAACTATCCGTGTCCATATATAGTAAATTTGAATTTTTCAAAAAGTTGTTGTTCATAAATTCGTAATGGAAATCGTACATCTTTAATTTAGAAATTTCCAATATGCAACATCCAACATAGATTGGTTTATCAAAAGTAATACACGCTCTCTTCAATTCAATGGTGGCACAATTTTTGTTTACGATATGAGCATTTTTAAAGGTTGGCATCGCAATATAAATGCCCGCACCGTAGCGACCTTCCCAATGCTTAACTATTCTAATGTCTCTGTACTTCCTTATGTTTTGACATGATTTGCCGTAAATAACATTCGTCATCAGTTTAAAGAACGATTTTTCAAAATTATTTTTGGTCTGTGCTCGTAATTGCGCATTTAAATCGACATACTCCTTTAACCACGCTTTTTGTTTAAATTTAATACCTCGACTCACTTTTGTACATTGCACACCTAAAAGTTTAATGCATTGATCCAGATTCTTTACGTGTAATACATATCTTTCTTTATTATATAGTGTCGCCATTAGCTTAGGTAAGCGTGAACCTGGAGGTATTCTTTTCTCAGGGCATGGCGGTAAATCGTTTAACTTGTCATGCAGATCTGGAGGTATGATCAGATCAACTTCTAGCATATATCCTACTTCTTGCATTTGCGATGCAATTTCAATTTTTTCTCCGCTTATCGTATTGTCATTTGTATAAAAACTTTCGCGAATTTCCTCCAAAGACATCCAAGTGAAATCTTTAAAAGGTAAAGGTTGTGTCATAGCCCAAGAATACAATGCATTTACATCTAAATACAAAAGATACTTATTCTCGTTTTCTTTCCGATATAACTCGCGCATGTACTTGTTATTCGCTTCAGCATATCTCTTCACGAGAGTAGTAAGTCCGCCTCGCATTCCGCGCTCGAAGAATAAAATCTGATCGATATCCGTCAACAACGAAAGTTCGATGCGAGATTTTTTTAACATCGCATCCCACGAAAGACCAGGGGCACTGCAGTAATGCGCCGGGTCAAGATCATATACGTCGTGACAAATTTTTCTAAACCGTTCAAAGATATCCGCTAAGAGAAGCGTATCTATTTGCAAATAAACCTTTGCGTAATCCCACAGAGTAACGCAATTAAATTCTTTAAACACCTCTTGAGCGTGAGCGTAATCCGTATCGGAAATATCAGTTTGCGTCAGTGCATTAAAGAATTTGTTTCGCGGAGGAAGGCCTCGTTCGTCGAGAATTTCTTCTGATTCTATGTAGTCGTACGGCAATACACCCTTTCGTAATACTAACCGTCGCTGTCGAGGATCTGAAATATATCGTCGTATTATCGAAAAGTCTTGATCGCTCATCGTTTCCGCGAGTGTTTCCAAACTTTCACTCAAGAATCGATAACTATCGATGAAGTGTAAACGTACGCCGTTCTCTACATACTTGAAAATAGCGCGATGTGTTTCATGAGAAACAGGTAAAAGCTTCACATTTCCTTCGCTTGATAAAATTTCTTGCATTAATAATTTACCATCGTAACCTGATAAATTATGAAAAATTATTGGGATAAATTTAGGTTTTCTAAAATTTATATTACAAGTATTATGAGCAGGGCCGCGATACTCTCCTGTATAGTGACAATGATCTGCACAAATCAAGTCATTAACCGTAAATGGAAGTAGACAAATATGACAACATCCTCCATTGTCTCGTCTCAGTTGTTCTGCATCTATTCTCCTATTTATAGGAATAGGATTCTTGAGAACGTTCATAACATACTGAGATAATTTAATCATTTCATTAATAAACCAAGCTATGCAGTCTTTCCCACGATATATTTCAAAATTTGACTTTAAATTGTCATTTGAAGAAATAACAGAAAAAGCGACTGCATATGGTACATGTAATTTTTCTTTGACTGTATATGAACTGTTAGGAGATGGGTCAACAGATGCGATAGGTTTTATCAGACATTCGAAATCCGCGTAAACTATATACGGAACTCTTTGTTTTCTCTCGAATCGTTCAAATTTTATCGTAGCTTTCGCGGTTCCTTGACGTGGCAAATCAATTCGAACAGCATTCTGCGTATTACAATCTTGTACATGTTTCTTTAATTTCGTTTCGCTCCATTGATAATTCAGACATCTATCGCAGATATACATTTTATTGGTTCTACTACTAATCTGATTTTTTATAAGAGCGCTTAAATTTTTTATATTACAATAATGTCCTCTTTCTTCGTGTGTTATATACAAAAAGTTGAAATGATGTAAGCTTTTTACTTTTGCACAATGCAGAGGACCTATTATTTTAGATTCAATTTTTTCATCGACGCCGAAAACGTTAAAGGAGTATGTGGGATTTAAACGTTCAAAGTTCGGTATGTCGTTAAGTGCTAGGGGAAATTTGATATTATAGAAATTAAGAGATCTCAACAGTTCATAATACGTAGCTCTGTACGAGCTCATACAATTTTTATTCGTTGTGACCGGTTTAAGAGCAGAAGCTAACGCCCATAGAAAACAATGATCATCATTGTTGTAAACATTCACAACAGCATGTTTGTTTCTTATTGCATTGGGAATTGCAACACATGGAGCACTACCCGAAATAAACAGTGAATCGCAAACATTAACGTTAATCAATAAATAAGGAGCGGCTTTAAAAGATTTCCCACTTTGAAGTTCAGAAAATTCATCCATCTTACGTATTATAGCTTCAATTATATTTTCGGTATACCAATCGGAAAGATTTGTGGTTTTTCCTATTATGAGCATTTTGGTACTTAGATAAATATTGGTTTCTATCTCTTCATTATTTTTCTGAATAATGTAAGTGCATACTAAATCTATATTGGATTTTACTTGCGCATGTTACTTTTTTTTTTATTCACTAATTACACTAATAGCCTGTTTTCTTGAGTATCTATAACAGGCCTTATTTTCATTTCTTACAATGTTTGTGTTACAGATTTATTCTATTTTATTTTATAAATATTTATTTTTTTTAACAATGATACTGCTTCTACGTCCGATGCTCTTATGAACTCTGCTGGAATGTTATCAATTCCTGGTGCTTTACCATAACTCAGGTCTTTCGGCCATGGCCCTATCAATCAAATTCTGACCTTCAAATTTTGTTACCCCAACACTTTGTCATTCACGTTCTCTTCTTTTTCTATTAAACAGGTAAATTATTGTTAGATGCATATAAAAATTGCTGTTCTTTATATTTTATTGGTAATAACTTTGTGTATGTATAGTATTTATATCTCACAGTTGAAAATGGCCATGGCCGAAAGCTTATGAAATTAAAAATCAGAATGTTTTCCTTTTTTATTTAATTATCACTGTTAAAGTTGTTTGAATTTAATTTAAAGGGTAATTAAAGTGTATTGCGAAATTTATTTATAAATGAATTTAAGTAGGAATAAACATTAATGAAGGAAATATGCACAAATTTTGGAGGTTTCGACAAACCGTGAGCGATACCCTCCCTAGACGACAACGATTGGTAAACCAGACAGCGTACCTCCTATGTAATGTGTCGTCGACCTTCCACCACCGTCTCTTCTTCGGCGTCGACTGTTTACCTCCTTCATATACGTCCGGCTCCAAGCGTCGGTTCCTAACCGTCCTCGTCCACTTTCAAGAGCAGGATGATAATTCGTACAGCCTCACCACTGTGTGAAGAATCCGCGAAATCGATGTTTGGCAATTAATTTTCTTTAGACCACGAAACCCTGGACCATGTTAACGGAATTCTTAGGTCATATTCGTACGTGTCCGAAAGACATCTCAGGGGATTAGAGACGGCACCAAACGCCTATATGCTGACGCCTATTTCATCTTTTCAAACCTAGCTAAGTTTATATTAAGAAATAATAAAATATCAACTATAGCGCTACAAATGTTTCAAGAGTTTGACTAAATCTTAATAAGTAATTGTAAATTTAATATGTATAGGTAATTATGACTAAAATTTTTTTAAAAGGTTAATTCAATTTATGCTTCAAAAAGGGACACAAAATTCAAGCTATACCACACCTAACATCGAACTGTTTCCTAAAACATTAAATATAAATAAAATATATGATACATCAGTACAATGACAAAAACATTTTGAGTAACTTAAAGATTTAGATTTAGATTTATTGTTGTTTCCATTAATCCTCGATTGAGGAAATAGGATACGTCATACATTAAAAATTAAAAATGAACAAAATAAAGTAAATAATTAAAGACAAATAAACTTAAAATAAATTAGTAAAAGAAAGTGTATATAGACAAAAGTCAATATAAACACAACACGGACACACACTGGGAAACACAAACAATCACATCAAGTATCAAATATTTTGGCCCCTCAATATGAATCTTCTACAATGCATAATTGTCTTTCTTAAAAACACATAGTTATACTCATTTCGGTTCGGATTTGCAGTAGAGACAGATAATACCCTTTTAAAATACAATAAAATTTATTTATAATACAAAAATTTAGGAATGTATAAAAATTACAAGTCAAATAATATGACTGTTTCTCTACAGGAATATTATTGTTACAAGAAAGTAGACAGACTGTTGAAAACTGTCACCAGATGAATGAATTGAACAAAAATGACACATGAAAAGAAGACTTTAATCTGTTCATTAAGAATGTAATATATGATTAAGTGCACTTTCATGACTCAATAACTAGGCAATACTTTTAAGAAATATGGACAATGCAAAGGTTATAATGGAAAATTAACATTATCTAACTTTAAAAATGAGAAAATAATGTAAAAATAACAAAAGATATGCTCTATTAAAGTACAATGTATATAAATATGAGTTTGGTAATTTTACAAAAAAAAATTCAATTGAATCAGGATTGAATAACACAACCTTTACAATTTGTAAATTATTTGCCATGGTTCAGTTTAATATAATTTTCATTTATACAGTAAATGAGTGCAACACTTTCCACTTCCACATGAGTATCATCAGTAATACAGTAAAATTTATAAAATACAAGGTGATGGTAAGTCATGATTGCTACTGGAGTAGTAAAGGAAGTAACAGTATAAAATTGACCTTAGGAAAATATCAGCACATCAATGTATTTAGACTCCACAAGATCAGTTCCCCCTTTTTCCAAATACATCGCAACCTTTGCACTTAATTTTATAAATTATATCCTTGCTACCTAACACATCAACGTTGTCCCTTTTTGTTGTTGTTGTTGATATATTTATTGAGTTTGCTAACGGGTCTCATCACAATATTGGTGTCCCCAAAACCTTGGTTTGTAAGTTTTTCTCATTATTTTTTTTTCTGTGACACCTCTAATGTATTTCACTGTGGGTTTTACATACAGGGTGTTTGAAGAGGACTCATCACATACCATACCCATGGACAATGTAAGTGGTTCTCAGTGTGACATATTTCTTTTATTTTACAGTTCCTGTTTCTTCTTTTAAAACATAAAAATAATGATTGGAGACATTGCGAATGGTAGTCTCTAATATTGTGATCCCACAAACTGGAAACTCTTCTACTTTGATGGCATGGGAAGGGAATTGACATGGGGGTTGCTGTAGCGGGGGGGGGGGATGAAGGGGCAGCCAAGGGTTGACTAGGGCCCCGGGCATTAAGTCTAAAGGATCCTACCCGGTGTTCGCCTAAAAGCGATGCTCGGAAAACCCTAGAAAACCTCCACATACGGTGGGGATATTGATGATTGTTCTTCTTTGACACGAATAAGTTTTGATTTTTTTTTGCTGTGTATTGTCAATTTTTGGCTTGTGTTTCATTCGCCTTTAGTCAAATAAAGATATATATATTTCGTTATAATAAGCAAATAAATCGGCCACAAGGAAGAAAGTGTTTAATAAAAGTGTTATGAAAAAGGAACCACAAGCTTCCTGTGGTGTCACAGATAAGGCTAACAATCACCGCCGATATCGGGAACTGTTATGCTTTCAGGAAGTTACGTGTTACATTGCTGCTTCGTGAGAAATAAATTATTTCGTTAAGAAATTTAATAGTATTATACTATTTTATTATATTTATATAATATATTGTAACATGAAAAGTTACACTTAACAATGCAGGCCAGCTTGCGAGTTGCAATTGTTGAGGAACGACGCAGCCCGGGCCAACAATGTAGTCTGGCGAGACTTTTGGGAGTCGTCATGGGGGAGTGTTTGGAGAAGCAGGTTGTGTCGGCGGGACGACGAGAGAATGACCACGCAGATATAATTATTTTTCATGCTCTGATTGGAATTAAAGCTATTAAAATCATCTTTTGGTATTTGTGTGAAAAATACCTGGCGCCCTAAAGGAATTAAATAATCCTCGAATACGGAGGAACGACGGATCCTCTACAATATATATAAATAATATATTTTAAAATATTAATATTTTAATACATATATATAAAACGAGCAGTTTACCCCTTTCCTTTCCTCTACAGCCCATTGAGGGCCTGGGCCTGCCGAGTCGACTGCGGACTGTCATCTTTCGTAACACATTCCGAATTTGGAGAGACACGTGGTCAGCGTATCGATCCTCCAACAAACAGTCTTAATCCCAGTCTTCGCGACCATGACGACAAGCCCATGCCAGGATTCGAACCCGAGACTTCTAGGTTCTAAGACAACAACGCTATTACACCACAGGAGGTCGGCGCAGTTTATCCCAATTAGACTTAACAGTTGATGTTGTGGTATTCAGCCCCAAGACTGGCTTGATGCAACCCTCCATTCTAACCTATCTTGCGCAAGCCTTTTCGTTAACTAATAACTACCACATTTCACTTCCTCCCTAATTTGCTTAGCGTATTCCATCCTCAGCGGCCCTCTTCTGTTAACCCACACACTTCCCTCTGATGCCAATTTTAAAAGCCCCTCGTGACCTATTAATCTATCCCTTCTCTTGGTCCAATTCCTCCATATTGTTCGCTCTGCCCCTATTCCACCTAGAACTTCCACGTTAGTGATTCTAATCCACTCATCTCATTCTCCTATAGCACCACATTTCAAAGGCTTCTATTCTTTTCCTTTTTGCAACTCCTATCGTCCACGATACACCTCCCTTATAACGGCCCGCTCCATACCAACATTTTTAGCAACGATTTCCTAATATTCACACTTATATTACCCGTAAGTAAATCCCTCTTTTTCGCGAAAGCCTTCCTTGCCTGTGCTATCCTACTCTTTATGTTCACTATACTTCTTCCATCCCTAGTTATTACGCTGCCCAAGTAGCAGGACACCTTAACTTCCGTCAAAACATCCCTTCCCAATCTAACTCCCTTTGTTATTCCACTGTTCATTATAATTATTATGTTTTGAAATAAGGACCATAACCTGTTAAATAAAAACAATATGTCTCATTGCGATCAATGTGTTTTTACAGCGCATTGTCCAATCACATCGGAATCACAAGTAAATGGGTATGAACTTCTGAAATCTTACGTTTCCACTTCAAACACCCTCTTTAGTAATAATAAATTTATAAATATTGTAGCGGATTCCGCGTTCCTTCGTATTCGAGGATTTATAAATTACTTGTGACGCCAGGTATTTTTCACAAAAAATACCAAGAGATGATTTTAATAGTTTTAATTCCTTTCAGAGCATGAGAAAAAATTATATCTGCAGGGCGTGGTCATCCTCTCGTCGTCCCGCCGACACGACCTGCTGGAAGGAAGGAATTCTGCAACTTGGTAAGCGTAATAACTAGGGGATGGTAGAAGTATAGTAGACATAAAGAGTAGGATAGCACAGGCAAGGAAGGCTTTCGCGAAAAAGAGGGATTTACTTACGCGTAATATAAGTGTGAAATAAGAAAATTGTTGCTAAAAATGTTGGTATGGAGCGGGCCGTTATAAGGGAGGTGTATCGTGGACGATAGGAGTTGCAAAAAGGAAGAGAATAGAAGCCTTTGAAATGTGGTGCTATAGGAGAATGAGATGAGTGGATTAGAATCACTAACGTGGAAGTTCTAGGTGGAATAGGGGCAGAGCGAACAATATGGAGGAATTGGACCAAGAGAAGGGATAGATTAATAGGTCACGAGGGGCTTTTAAAATTGGCATCAGAGGGAAGTGTGTGGGTTAACAGAAGAGGGCCGCTGAGGATGGAATACGCTAAGCAAATTAGGGAGGAAGTGAAATGTGGTAGTTATTAGTTAATGAAAAGGTTTGCGCAAGATAGGTTAGCATGGAGGGTTGCATCAAGCCAGTCTTCGGGCTGAATACCACAACATCAACTGTTAAGTCTAATTGGTATAAACTGCGCCGACCTCCTGTGGTGTAATGGCGTTGTTGCCTTACAACCAAGAGGTCTCGGGTTCGATTCCTGGCATGGGCTTGTCGTCATGGTCGCGAAGACTGGGATTAAGACTGTTTGTTGGAGGATCGATACGCTGACCACGTGTCTTTCCAAATTCGGAATGTGTTACGAAAGATGACAGTCCGCAGTCGACTCGGTAGGCCCAGGCCCTCAATGGGCTGTAGAGGAAAGGAAAGGGGTAAACTGCTCGTTTTATATATATATATATATGTATTAAAATATTAATATTTTAAAATATATTATTTATATATATTGTAGAGGATCCGTCGTTCCTCCGTATTCGAGGATTATTTAATTCCTTTAGGGCGCCAGGTATTTTTCACACAAATACCAAAAGATGATTTTAATAGCTTTAATTCCAATCAGAGCATGAAAAATAATTATATCTGCGTGGTCATTCTCTCGTCGTCCCGCCGACACAACCTGCTTCTCCAAACACTCCCTGACGACTCCCAAAAGTCTCGCCAGACTACATTGTTGGCCCGGGCTGCGTCGTTCCTCAACATGACGACTCCCCAAAGTCTCGCCAGACTACATTGTTGGCCCGAGTTGCGACAGTTCCTCAACAATTGCTACTCGCAAGCTGGCTTGCATTGTTAAGTGCAACTTTTCATGTTACAATATATTTTCATTAATTTGTTGACGAATGCAGGCGAAAAATTACGGCCAAAATTGGTCAGAATTAAAAATTATTTATTTATTAAATTATAGCACAACGTTTCGTTCCCTTGTTTGGAACCTCCCCAGGTGTGAAAACGAATCAAATAAGTAATTTTAATTCTGTCCAATTTGGGCCGTAATTTTTCGCCTTTATTATTCGAGGTGCAGGCAAGACAATTATAAAATTTGGTGATGAATGATTGCGTGATCTCGGATGTTGCAATAGGCACCAGTATGCTTTTTATCAAGGACTTATTCAGATAATATCTTCAAGGAATCATTTTTGTATTAAATGACAGATTATAATTTTGGATGTACATGCAACGAACGCTCAATGCATAAAAATATTATGGCAGCCTCTCGTGTAAAATTTTCCGGAAGTAAAATAGTCCCCTATTCGGATCTCCGGGCAATGAATACTCGGGAGGATGTCATCAGACAGACAAAGGGTGACGTTCTATGAATCGGAGCGTGTAATGTCAGAAGCGGGTAGATTATAAAATGTAAAATGGGAAATGAAAAGGAATTAATGGAAGTAAGAGTGGATAGATTAATAGGCCACGTTTTAAGACACGAGGGTCTTGTAAAATCAGCATTAGAGGGAAGTGTGTGGGGTAAGAACAGAAGATGGGGGTAAGGATAGAATACGCTAAGCAGATTAGGGAGGATGTGGCTTGTGCTAGTTATAAGGAAATTGAAAAGGATTCTGCAAGATAGGTTAGCTTGGAGGTTTGCATTAGACCAGTCTTAGGACTGAATACCACAAAAATAATTTTGAATGAACATAATGTTGGTATAAAATCAGTCTCAGTCTAAATGAAAACCGAAAATTATATTTTATTAATATCGATTGCATTCTTTTAAAAAATTATATAACCGGTGTTTTGTTCCCCAGTTCATCTGTAAATAAGAATACCGATTAATTAAGAGATTCTTAGGTGCCTGTGGGAGTTTTCTCTCGCAGGTATTTCCCCTCAGAGTGACTGCGGAGCTTACCTATGTCGGGAATGCCTCGTACTCTCTCTGTTTTTTTTTGAAGTTCACACTTGCCGAGACACCTTTACATATTTTGGGAGGTTCATGTACTGGGGATCGAAGAGCTTAGGCATAAGGCAAGAGTTGTCCGCTGATCCTATTGTATCATTCGGCGACCGGCCTCCTAAAACTGTGGAGAATGCTGCGACCCCACAGAAAATTCGTCTCCCGCCATTCGGAAGGGTGTGAGAATAGTACCCAATAGCCCGACCTACCTGACGTAGGTATCTAGGGTTTTCCCTGCATCTCTTTATGTGAAACATCATGTAGGATCCTGGAAACTATAATAAGTAGCATGAACGTGGTCCTGGAGAAAGAGTTCAATATGAGGATAAATAGGGGGGAAACCGAGGTAATGGAGTGTAGTAAGGGGAACAGTGGAGTAACCAAGGGTGTTAGATTGGTAAGGGATATTTGAAGGGAATTAAGGAATTCTGCTACTTGGGAAGCGTAATAACTAGGGATGATTTAGATTTAGATTATCCTCGATTGAGGAAATGGGATTCGTCATACATTAAAAATTAAAAATGAACAAAATAAAGTAACTAATTAAAGACAAATAAACTTAAAATAAATTAGTAAAAGAAAGTGTATATAGACAAGAAGTCAATATAAACACAACACGGACACACACTGGGAAACACAAACAAGCACACACTGAGGAACACGCAATGGAGTTTTAACTACTTGGACCAGGAAACTGTCCTTCCTCTGCAGTAGCTCCAGGCAATACATGAACAAACAAACAAAGAGCAGAAAAAACTGAATAGAAATTTTAAGATATGTGATGTGCTATTTTACAAGGCAGCTCATTCAACACTTTTTGCAGGAACCTTGATTTAAATACTAGAAGGACGATTAAGAAAATCCTGTACCGAGTAAAACGCGCGATTTAAAGAATAATTTTACTCTGCTTCACGAAGCTTTTGTAGGTACTATTTTTAACCTCTGGCGGAAGGAAGGCTGTTGTATAAAATTATCCCCAGGGGTATTGTGAATACTTTTCTGGTGTAGAGCAAGGCGATGCTTGTCCGACCTTAGAGCTGAAGATGGTAGAAGTATAGTAGGATAGCACAGGCAAGGAAAGGCTTTCGCGAAAAAAAGTGGTGTTTACTTACCGTTAATATATCCGTGAATAATAGGAAATTGTTGCTAAAAATGTTCGTATGGAGCGTGGCGTTATATGGGTGGGAAACGTGGACGATAGGAGTTGGGGAAAGGAAAATATTAGAAGCCTTTAAAGTATGGTGCTATAGGCGAATGCTGGAAATCAGAGGGGGGGATAGAAAAAGTAACTAGGAAATTCTGAACAGAATAGACTATCAACACTTGGCTACCTTTCTCTACCTTCAGCATCCGTCCCCTCTTTTTCATTTCTCTTGCTATTCTATTAAAAGGGAGTTGTCTGTTTCAGGATCAATCTCATGTAGTCTGTTAGCATAAAAAAAATTGATAGTTTACTAAAAATTTCTTGAGAATTATACATTATAAAAACAAATTTGTATTATATATGCATTTATCTATAAACCTTTCCCACTTTCCTTAAAATAAAATGATTTATTTCTCAACGAGCAGCCAAGCTCAACTTCAAGGAACACGGAAATTCCTGAAAACATCACCACAGCTCCTGTTATTGGCGTAAAAAATTCTCATTTCCTATTTTCCTGCGGAGATTGTTAGCCTTATCTGTAACCGCAGTAACCTGTGGCAGGACCTAATAAATGAAGGCAGGGATCTGCTGTTAGTTAGCATTCAAGATGGAGCACGCCATTGCATTAGTCCTCGTGGCTCTGGCGGTGTTGAAAAGTGCAGCAGAGTCAGCTGAGGACAACAGGACGGTAAGTCGCACCCAATCATCCTCTAGTCACAATTCCTTCCCTGTCGCTGCCACCATTTTCCCCTACCTTTACCTTCAAATGACATCGTGGTCGATGATCAGTTTCGCTCAAGCGAGACGGTTTGAACTCTCGCTGGTGCAATCTTCCTGGAGAGATGCAGGGGCGGCTAACTTCCGGAATGCTTCCTTCATCTCCATCTCCTTTTCACCTCCGGTTCCCCAAAAACCGTGGTCTGTTTTGAGATGTGTGAAATTGCCTCAGTACCTCAAGGAAGATCGTAACCTTGTTTACAGGCTACGCCGTCAAACTTCCCACAGCTGAGCTCGTAGTGACTTTGCTGTTCAGAATTATTTTCCATTGGATCTGGTAGACTTATAACCCCCATGTACACGTCATGACCTTTGAAGCCGCGCCCAGTAACTCGTGATTGGTTCACAACTAGTGACGTCATACAGTCTGTTAGAACAGGTAATTGTTGTTGTGGAATTCACTCCGAAAACTGGTCTGATGCAACCCACCACGCTATCCTTTACATTTCCATATAACTACTACTCCTTAGAGCATTCCATCCTTGACCTCCCTCTTCTGCTGTTATTCCACACACTTCCCTCTAATGCTAATTTTACAAGACCCTCGTGTCTTAAAACGTGGCCTATTAATCTATCTCTTCTCTTGGTCAACGTCCTCCATATTGTTCACTTTTACCCTATGTAAATGATGGGGGGGATATTATTTAAATGAATTTAATAATTGAGTTTAAATATATATTTATTAATTATAATCTCAGGGTATTAATGGTTTGGGTGATCACGTGTAGCAGATCAGTTCGTTGACGAACCTGAGTTGTCTTCATGGGCGTCTCGCTGTAATTTCCGTGTTGTGGAACTTGAAGCGGCCGGTCGACATAAGCACGAAGTCTTCCTTTCCTTGTTGCTAATGCCTTTCTTCCCTGCTTCCTGGACTGCTCAAAGCATGGTCGCCGCTGCCACCTCACCAATCTCCTCTCTCCATCCACTTCACGATCTCTCCAAAAATCTCTCTCTATCTCCTCTCTCCATCCACTTCACGATCTCTCCAAAATCTCTCCAATCTTCTCTCTCTATCTCCTCTCTCCATCCACTTCACGATCTCTCCAAAATCTCTCCAATCTTCTCTCTCTATCTCCTCTCTCCATCCACTTCACGATCTCTCCAAAATCTCCCCCAAAATTGTCTCCGCCAGCCTCTTTAAAGCCTTGTCCCCACTTATCCGACACCTATCACTAAGGTGGCAGGGATGGATATCCTCCAATCATATCCCTTGTTTCATTTGGGGAACACACGCCACCCGGTCACCAAATTCCCAGGCAGATTAAGACATTCCGAAACGGCGACGTTAGTCCAGGTGTCAGTCGCAGCCCCTTTTGTTGTTTATTCCGAAAGGCGAGACGGCGGGCGGAAAAACCCCTTCTTCCTAGCAAACAACTTGCTCATGCCGAAATATTTGCTATTTAAGTTCCCGAAAATTATAATAAAAATTTGGACGCGGGTTCTACTGCGCTACACCTATTTTGTTTACAACTTCCTCATTAGTGATTCTATCCAGCCATTTCACTCTCCTATAGCACCACATTTCAAAAGCTTCAATCCTTTTCCTTTCTTCAAGTCCTACCGTCCTCGTTTCGCATCAATATAAAGCTACGCTTCATATAAACATTTTTAGAAATAATTTCCTAATATTTACACTTATATTACCCGTACGTAAATGTTTTTTTTTTTTGTCAAAGCCTTCCTTGCCTGTGCTATTCTACTCTAGTTATTATGCTTTCCAAGTAGCAGATTCCCTTAACTTCCGTCAAAATATCTTTACCCAATATAAGACTCTTTGTTATTCCGCTATTTCCCATACTACAGGTTTCCAAGTCTTCTTCTTCTGACTCCCGTAATACTACAATATCATCGGCAAGGCGAAGGGTTTTTATTTCTTCTCCTTGCAGTACGATTCATTTCCCACATTCAGTTTTAACCTTATTCATAATCTATTCTCTCTCTCTCTCTCTCTATATATAATATATATATATATATATATATATATATATATATAGTAGAAGATCCGGCGTACCTCCGTATTCGAGGATTTAAATGCTTTTTTGGGCGCCAGGTATTTTTTAATAAAAATACCAAAAAAGTGGATTTTTAATAGCTTTAATCCATTTAAACAGCGTCCTCTCGGAGTCAGTGGAAATCAGGATCCACAACCCTATCCTGAACAAGGACACTGGTTTCCAACTAAGTAAAGCGTGGGACCCAGTCTTAAGTAGCTTGCGAACACGGAATAAAGAATACGGGAGCCATATTAGCCGGCGGGCCGGTAGTCAACACGTCGATCCCTCTCCCGCTCTGGAACCCACGCCCGAAGACGCAGCGGAGATCCAGAACAGATACTGGTTACGCAGCCACGCTGACAGCCAATCAGCGCCCTCCGCAGCCGCAACCCTGACATCGCTATAAAAACCCCTGCTAGTGACTCGGCACCGTCAGTTCACCTGAAGAAGATGGCAGAGCAAGCCATGGAAACGTTGTGTTCAAACTTTATACTTACCCGGTTGAAAACCCGAGAATTGTTCATGAAGGTAGCCAAGGGTTAACTAGGGCCCCCGGGCTATGGTTTAAGGATCCTACCCGGTGTTTCACCTAAAGAGATGCAGGAAAACCCCTAGAAAACCTGCATCAGGTAGGTCGGGCATTGGGTACTATTCTCACGCCCTTCCGAATGACGGGATACGAGTTTGCTGTGGGGACGCAGCATTCCCTTCTCCATGTCTCCACCAGTTTCAGGAGGCAGTTGGCCGACTGATCCAATGGGATTAGCGGACAACTCTTACCATATGCCCAAGGCCTTTGACCCCGGTACATATGCCTCCTAAAATAGGTGAAGGTGTCTCGGCATATGAGAACTTTGATAAAAAGTACCCAGAGAGAGTGCAGGAGGCATTCCCGACATGATCAGGTGAGCCCCGCAGTCACTCTGAGGCCTAAACTGAGTCTATGATTATAGTAACGCTTATATTGCCTCTAATTCCATAACACTGCAGCAGAAAAATGCGAATTAATAAGAAGTTGAAGTGGAGCTGCAAACGCATCTGTTACAAGTTTGCTGTTAATATCTGCCCTATGAGTTACGAAATTAATTTCGGGCGTTGTAATCGGTGTTTTCCTGAATGCAATTCTTTACTTTCCGGGAATTATTACAACACAGTTCGTACAAGTGTTCTTGCATTAGTTAGATGCTTATCTACTGCTGTGACACGTTTACGAAACGCAACGGCCGCTTCCTTATCATTCCACCTACGTGAAGGACATTGATATCACAGCTATATTTCCCCTTTACTTTTTCCTCTGCATTGGTTCACACTAGGCTTTAATCTTCTTAGAATTTTCTGTATATATTGTGACGGATCAATGATCGCCTCTGCGTCGCATGTTGTTTTTTTTCTTGGTGATCTTTCCAATCCTTTCTTTATCCAATAATAGAATTTCTTCATAATAATCGAATTTTTATGAAATTACTCGCTATTTTCAATATTTTATTTCCGAATTATTTTCTAACTTATTAAAAAAAATTATGTTAATTGCGTTTAATAGAATAGAAGACCAAGAAAAGAAAGCAGAAATCAAAAAAAGGAGTAAGACAGGATTGCAGTCTATCGACCACGCTGTTTAACTTATATATAGAACAGGCGATGAAGAAAGAGAAAAGGGAATATGGAAAAGAAATCATACTGCGAGGAGAAGAAATAAAAACCTTACGCTTTGCCGAGGATATTAGGGGAATCAGAAGAAGACTTGGAAACCATAATAAATGGCATGAACGTACTTCTGCAGAAATAGTTCAATATGGGGATTAATAGAGGCAAAACCAAGGTAATGGAATGTAGTATGGGAAACACTTTTTTTCTAAATCTACAAATGCCATGAACGTAGGCTGGTTTTTTCGTATTCTATCTTCTAAAACTAATCGCAAAGTCAATATAGCTTCTCTTGTCCCTATATTCTTCCTAAAACCAAACTCATACTCTCGTAACTCGCATTCTATATGGCGTTCCATTCTCCTGTATACTATTTTCGTTAATATTTTGCATTCATGGGATACTAAACTAATGGTTCTGTTCTGGTCGCATCTATGAGCCCCAGTCTCCTTGGGTATGGGTATAATTATGTTGTTACTTAAATCTTCTGGGATTCTTCCTGTTTCGTATATTTCGGAAACTATACTGAACAGCCATGATGCTGTTTCTACGTCCGATGCTCTTATGAACTCTGCTGGAATGTTATCAATTCCTGGTGCTTTACCATAACTCAGGTCTTTCAGCCATGACCCTATCAATCAAACTCTGACCTTCAAATTTTGTTACCCCAACACTTTGTCATTCACGTCCTCTTCTTTTTCTATTAAACAGGTAAATTATTGTTAGATGCATATAAAAATTGCTGTTCTTTATATTTTATTGGTAATAACTTTGTGTATGTATAATATATATATCTCACAGTTGAAAATGGCCATGGCCGAAAGCTTATGAAATTAAAAATCAGAATGTTTTCCTTTTTTATTTAATTATCACCGTTAAAGTTGTTTGAATTTAATTTAAAGGGTAATTAAAGTGTATTGCGAAATTTATTTATAAATGAATTTAAGTATGAAAAACATTAATGAAGGAAATATGCACAAATTTTGGAGGTTTCGGCGAAGCAATCTCATCTCTTACAAATCTCGGGTTACAAACCGTGAGCGATACCCTTCCTAGACGCCAACGATTGGTAAACCAGACAGCGTACCTCCTATGTAATGTGTCGTCGACCTTCCACCGCCGTCTCTATACGGGCGCCTTCTTCAGCGTCGACTGTTTACCTCCTTCATATACGTCCGGCTCCAAGCGTCGGTTCCTAACCGTCCTCGTCCACTTTCAAGAGCAGGATGATAATTCGTACAGCCTCACCACTGTGTGAAGTATCCGCGAAATCGATGTTTGGTAATTAATTTTCTTTAGACCACGAAACCCTATTAACTGAAGCAACCACGTAGTATTTATATATTCCGTTGCCTTCGAGCCTCTGGATTCCCGCTGGACCATGTTAACGGAATTCTTAGGTCATATTCGTACGTGTCCGAAAGACATCTCAGGGGATTAGAGACGGCACCAAACGCCTATATGCTGACGCCTATTCCATCTTTTCAAACCTAGCTAAGTTTATATTAAGAAATAATAAAATATCAACTATAGCGCTACAAATGTTTCAAGAGTTTGACTAAATCTTAATAAGTAATTGTAAATTTAATATTGTATAGGTAATTATTGACTATCAAATTTTTTTTTAAAAGGTTAATTCAATTTATGCTTCAAAAAGGGACATAAATTCAAGCTGTACCACACCTAACATCGAACTGTTTCCTAAAACATTAAATATAAATAAAATATATGATACATCAGTACAATGACAAAAACGTTTTGAGTAACTTAAAGATTTAGATTTAGATTTATTGTTGTTTCCATTAATCCTCGATTGAGGAAATAGGATACGTCATACATTAAAAACTAAAAATGACCAAAATAAAGTAAATAATTAAAGACAAATAAACTTAAAATAAATTAGTAAAAGTAAGTGGTATATAGACAAAAGTCAATATAAACACAACACGGACACACACTGGGAAACACAAACAATCACATCAAGTATCAAATATTTTGGCCCCTCAATATGAATCTTCTACAATGCATAATTGTCTTTCTTAAAAACACATAGTTATACTCATTTCGGTTCGGATTTGCAGTAGAGACAGATAATACCCTTTTAAAATACAATAAAATTTATTTATAATACAAAAATTTAGGAATGTATAAAAATTACAAGTCAAATAATATGACTGTTTCTCTACAGGAATATTATTGTTACAAGAAAGTAGACAGACTGTTGAAAACTGTCACCAGGTGAATGAATTGAACAATAATGGACACATGAAAAGAAGACTTTAATCTATTCATTAAGTATGTAATATATGATGAAGTGCGCTTTCATGACTCAATAACTAGGCAATACTTTTAATAAATATGCATAATGCAAAGGTTATAATGGAAAATTAACATTATCTAACTTTAAAAATGAGAAAGTAATGGAAAAATAACAAAAGATATGCTCTATTAAAGTACAATGTATATAAATATGAGTATGGTAATTTTACAAAAAAAAATTCAAGTGAATCAGGATTGAATAACACAACCTTTACAATTTGTAAATTATTTGCCATGGTTCAGTTTAATATAATTTTCATTTATACAGTAAATGAGTGCAACACTTTCCACTTCCACATGAGTATCATCAGTAATACAGTAAAATTTATAAAATACAAGGTGATGATAAGTCATGATTGCTACTGGAGTAGTAAAGGAAGTAACAGTATAAAATTGACCTTGGGAAAATATCAGCACAACAATGTATTTAGACTCCACAAGATCAGTTCCCCCTTTTTCCAAATACATAAGAAACTTTGCACTTAATTTTATAAGTTATATCCTTCCTATCTAACACATCAACGTTGTCCCTTTTTTGTTGTTGTTGTTGATATATTTATTGAGTTTGCTAACGGGTCTCATCACAATATTGGTGTCCCCAAAACCTTGGTTTGTAAGTTTTTCTCATTATTTTTTCTGTGACACCTCTAATGTATTTCACTGTGGGTTTTACATACAGGGTGTTTGAAGAGGACTCATCACATACCATACCCATTCCGATGCGGTTGGACAATGTAAGTGGTTCTCAGTGTGACATATTTCTTTTATTTTACAGTTCCTGTTTCTTCTTTTAAAACATAAAAATAATGATTGGAGACATTGCGAATGGTAGTCTCTAATATTGTGATCCCACAAACTGGAAACTCTTCTACTTTAATGGCATGGGAAGGGAATTGACATGGGGGTTGCTGTAGTGGGGGGAGGGGATGAAGGGGCAGCCAAGGGTTGACTAGGGCCCCGGGCATTAAGTCTAAAGGATCCTACCCGGTGTTCGCCTAAAAGCGATGCTCGGAAAACCCTAGAATACCTCCATCACATACGGTGGGGATATTGATGGTTGTTCTTCTTTGACACGAATAAGTTTTGATTTTTTTTTGCTGTGTATTGTCAATTTTTGGCTTGTGTTTCATTCGCCTTTAGTCAAATAAAGATATATATATTTCGTTACAATAAGCAAATAAATCGGCCACAAGGAAGAAAGTGTTTAATAAAAGTGTGATGAAAAAGGAACCACAAGCTTCCTGTGGTCACAGATAAGGCTAACAATCACCGCCGATATCGGGAACTGTTATGCTTTCAGGAAGTTACGTGTTACATTGCTGCTCCGTGAGAAATAAATTATTTCCGTAAGAAATTTAATAGTATTATACTATTTTAATATATTTATATAATATATTCTACCATGAAAAGTTACACTTAACAATGCAGGCCAGCTTGCGAGTTGCAATTGTTGAGGAACGACGCAGCCCGGGCCAACAATGTAGTCTGGCGAGACTTTTGGGAGTCGTCAGGGAGTGTTTGGAGAAGCAGGTTGTGTCGGCGGGACGACGAGAGAATGACCACGCCCTGCAGATATAATTATTTTTCATGCTCTGATTGGAATTAAAGCTATTAAAATCATCTTTTGGTATTTTTGTGAAAAATACCTGGCGCCCTAAAGGAATTAAATAATCCTCGAATACGGAGGAACGAATGATCCTCTACAATATATATAATATTTTTAAATATTAATATTTTAATACATATATATAAAACGAGCAGTTTACCCCTTTCCTTTCCTCTACAGCCCATTGAGGGCCTGGGCCTGCCGAGTCGACTGCGGACTGTCATCTTTCGTAACACATTCCGAATTTGGAGAGACACGTGGTCAGCGTATCGATCCTCCAACAAACAGTCTTAATCCCAGTCTTCGCACTAGAACGACAAGCCCATGCCAGGATCGAAGCCCGAGACTTTTGCCTAGGTTGTCAGACACACTGCTATTACCCCACAGGAGGTCGGCGCAGTTTATTCCCAATTAGACTTAACATTTGATGTAGTGGTATTCATCCCCAGAGACTGGCTGATGCAAACCCTCCATTCTAACCTACTTGCGCAAGCCTTTTCATTAACATTAACTAATAACAACCAACATTTCACTTCTCCCTAATTAGCTAGCGTATTCCATCCCGGCCGTCCCTCTTCTGTTAACCCACACACTTCCCTCCAGTGCCATTATTAAAAGCCCCCTTGACCACTAATCTAATCCCTTCTCTGTCCAATTCCTCCAATTTGTTCGCATCTGCCCCTATTCCACCTAGACTTCCACGTTAGTGATTCTAATCCACTCATCTCATTTACTCCTACAGAGCACCAACATTACAAAGGCTTCTATTCTTTTCCTTTTTGGCAACTCCTATCGTCCACGATTCACCCCTTATAACGCCCACGCTCCAAACCAACATATTTTGTAGCAACAGTTTTTCTTATTTCACACCTTATATTACCCGTAGTAAATCCCTCTTTTTCGCGAAAGCCTTCCTTACCTGTCTATCCTACTCTTTAATCTGTTCACTATACTATACTTTCTTCCATCCCCAGTTTATAACCGTTTGCAGCCCAAGTAGCAGAACACCGTAAGTTTCCGTCAAACCATCCTTTCCCAATCTAACTCCCTTTTAATTCCAACTTGTTTTCATCTATAATATTAATGTTTTTAAATAAGGAACCATAAACTGTATACATAAAAACAATAAATGCTCATTGCGATCAATGGTTTTACATCGCATAGTCCAATCACATCGGAATCACAAGTAAATGGGTATGAATTTTCTGAAATCTTACTTTCTCCGACTTTAAACACCGCCTTTAATAAAAAGTTTTATAAATATTGTAGCGGATTTGCGTTCCTCCGTATTCGAGGATTTATAAATTCCCTTAAGACGCCAGGTATTTTTCACAAAAAATACCAAAGATATTTTAATAGTTTTAATTTCCCTTTCCAGAGCACTGAGAAAAAAATTATATCGCCAGGGCCGTGGTCATTCTCTCTCTCGGTCGTCCCGCCGACACAACCTGCTCCATCCACCACCCCATGAAACGACTCCCCAAAGTACTCGCCAACTATATTGTTGGCCCGAGTTGCGACAGTTCCTCAACAAGTTGCAACTCGCAAGCTGGCTTTCATTGTTGAAGTGTAACTTTTTTTCATGTTACAATATATTTTCATTAATTTGTAATTGAATGCAGGCGAAAAATTACGGCCAAAATTGGTCAGAATTAAAAATTATTTATTTATTAAATTATAGCACAACGTTTCGTTCCCTTGTTTGGAACCTCCACAGGTGTGAAAACGAATCAAATAAGTAATTTTAATTCTGTCCAATTTGGGACGTAATTTTTCGCCTTTATTATTCGAGGTGCAGGCAAGACAATTATAAAATTTGGTGATGAATGATTGCGTGATCTCGGATGTTGCAATAGGCACCAGTATGCTTTTTATCAAGGACTTATTCAGATAATATCTTCAAGGAATCATTTTTGTATTAAATGACAGATTATAATTTTAGATGTACATGCAACGAACGCTCAATGCATAAAAATATTATGGCAGCCTCTCGTGTAAAATTTTCCGGAAGTAAAATAGTCCCCTATTCGGATCTTCGGGCAATGAATACTCGGGAGAATGTCATCAGACAGACAAAGGGTGACGTTCTATGAATCGGAGCGTGTAATGTCAGAAGCGGGTAGATTATAAAATGTAAAATGGGAAATGAAAAGGAATTAATGGAAGTAAGAGTGGATAGATTAATAGGCCACGTTTTAAGACACGAGGGTCTTGTAAAATCAGCATTAGAGGGAAGTGTGTGGGGTAAGAACAGAAGATGGGGGTAAGGATAGAATACGCTAAGCAGATTAGGGAGGATGTGGCTTGTGCTAGTTATAAGGAAATTGAAAAGGATTCTGCAAGATAGGTTAGCTTGGAGGTTTGCATTAGACCAGTCTTAGGACTGAATACCACAAAAATAATTTGGAATGAACATAATGTTGGTATAAAATCAGTCTCAGTCTAAATGAAAACCGAAAATTATATTTTATTAATATCGATTGCATTCTTTTAAAAAATTATATAACCGGTGTTTTGTTCCCCAGTTCATCTGTAAATAAGAATACCGATTAATTAAGAGATTCTTAGGTGCCTGTGGGAGTTTTCTCTCGCAGGTATTTCCCCTCAGAGTGACTGCGGAGCTTACCTATGTCGGGAATGCTTCGTACTCTCTCTGTTTTTTTTTTGAAGTTCACACTTGCCGAGACACCTTTACATATTTTGGGAGGTTCATGTACTGGGGATCGAAGAGCTTAGGCATAAGGCAAGAGTTGTCCGCTGATCCTATTGTATCATTCGGCGACCGGCCTCCTAAAACTGTGGAGAATGCTGCGACCCCACAGAAAATTCGTCTCCCGCCATTCGGAAGGGTGTGAGAATAGTACCCAATAGCCCGACCTACCTGACGTAGGTTTTCTAGGGTTTTCCCTGCATCTCTTTAGGTGAAACATCATGTAGGATCCTGGAAACTATAATAAGTAGCATGAACGTGGTCCTGGAGAAAGAGTTCAATATGAGGATAAATAGGGGGGAAACCGAGGTAATGGAGTGTAGTAAGGGGAACAGTGGAGTAACCAAGGGTGTTAGATTGGTAAGGGATATTTGAAGGGAATTAAGGAATTCTGCTACTTGGGAAGCGTAATAACTAGGGATGATTTAGATTTAGATTATCCTCGATTGAGGAAATGGGATTCGTCATACATTAAAAATTAAAAATGAACAAAATAAAGTAAATAAATAAAGACAAATAAACTTAAAATAAATTAGTAAAAGAAAGTGTATATAGACAGAAGTCAATATAAACACAACACGGACACGCACTGGGAAACACAAACAAGCACACACTGAGGAACACGCAATGGAGTTTTAACTACTTGGACCAGGAAACTGTCCTTCCCTCTGTAGTAGCTCCAGGCAATACATGAAGCAAACAAACAAAAGAGCAGAAAAAACTGAATAGAAATTTTAAGATATGTGATGTGCTATTTTACAAGGCAGCTCATTCAACACTTTTTGCAGGAACCTTGATTTAAATACTAGAAGGACGATTAAGAAAATCCTGTACCGAGTAAAACGCGCGATTTAAAGAATAATTTTACTCTGCTTCACGAAGCTTTTGTAGGTACTATTTTTAACCTCTGGCGGAAGGAAGGCTGTTGTATAAAATTATCCCCAGGGGTATTGTGAATACTTTTCTGGTGTAGAGCAAGGCGATGCTTGTCCGACCTTAGAGCTGAAGATGGTAGAAGTATAGTAGACATAAAGAGTAGGATAGCACAGGCAAGGAAAGGCTTTCGCGAAAAAAAGTGGTGTTTACTTACCGTTAATATATCCGTGAATAATAGGAAATTGTTGCTAAAAATGTTCGTATGGAGCGTGGCGTTATATGGGTGCGAAACGTGGACGATAGGAGTTGGGGAAAGGAAAATATTAGAAGCCTTTGAAGTATGGTGCTATAGGCGAATGCTGGAAATCAGATGGGGGGATAGAAAAAGTAACTAGGAAATTCTGAACAGAATAGACTATCAACACTTGGCTACCTTTCTCTACCTTCAGCATCCGTCCCCTCTTTTTCATTTCTCTTGCTATTCTATTAAAAGGGAGTTGCCTGTTTCAGGATCAATCTCATGTAGTCTGTTAGCATAAAAAAAATTGATAGTTTACTAAAAATTTCTTGACAATTATACATTATAAAAACAAATTTGTATTATATATGCATTTATCTATAAACCATTCCCACTTTCCTTAAAATAAAATGATTTATTTCTCAACGAGCAGCCAAGCTCAACTTCAAGGAACACGGAACTTCCTGAAAACATCACCACAGCTCCTGTTATTGGCGTAAAAAATTCTCATTTCCTATTTTCCTGCGGAGATTGTTAGCCTTATCTGTAACCGCAGTAACCTGTGGCAGGACCTAATAAATGAAGGCAGGGATCTGCTGTTAGTTAGCATTCAAGATGGAGCACGCCCTTGCATTAGTCCTCGTGGCTCTGGCGGTGTTGAAAAGTGCAGCAGCGTCAGCTGAGGACAACAGGACGGTAAGTCGCACCCAATCATCCTCTAGTCACAATTCCTTCCCTATCGCTGCCACCATTTTCCCCTACCTTTACCTTCAAATGACATCGTGGTCGATGATCAGTTTCGCTCAAGCGCGACGGTTTGAACTCTCGCTGGTGCAATCGTCCTGGAGAGATGCAGTGGGGGGGGGGGGCTAACTTCCGGAATGCTTCCTTCATCTCCATCTGCTTTTCACCTCAGGTTCCCCGAAAACCGTGGTCTGTTTTGAGAAGTGTGAAATTGCCTCAGTACCTCAAGGAAGATCGTAACCTTGTTTACAGTCTACGCCGTCAAACTTCCCACAGCTGAGCTCGTTGTGATTTTGCTGTTCAGAATTATTTTCCATTGGATCTGGTAGACTAATAACCCCCATGTACACGTCATGACCTTTGAAGCCGCGCCTCCTAACTCGTGATTGGTACACAGCTAGTGACGTCATACAGTCTGTTAGAACAGGTAATTGTTGTTGAGGAATTCACTCCGAAAACTGGTCTGATGCTAACCCACCACGCTATCCTTTACATTCCCACATAACTACCACTCCTTAGCGCATTTCATCCTTGACCTCCCTCTTCTGCTGTTATTCCACACACTTCCCTCTAATGCTAATTTTACAAGACCCTCGTGTCTTAAAACGTGGCCTATTAATCTATCCCTTCTCTTGGTCAACGTCCTCCATATTGTTCACTTTTACCCTATGTAAATGATGGGGGGGATATTATTTAAATGAATTTAATAATTGAGTTTAAATATATATTTATTAATTATAATCTCAGGGTATTAATGGTTTGAGTGATCACGTGTAGCAGATCAGTTCGTTGACGAACCTGAGTTGTCTTCATGGGCGTCTCGCTGTAATTTCCGTGTTGTGGAACTTGAAGCGGCCGGTCGACATAAGCACGAAGTCTTCCTTTCCTTGTTGCTAATGCCTTTCTTCCCTGCTTCCTGGACTGCTCAAAGCATGGTCGCCGCTGCCACCTCACCAATCTCCTCTCTCCATCCACTTCACGATCTCTCCAAAATCTCTCTCTATCTCCTCTCTCCATCCACTTCACGATCTCTCCAAAATCTCTCTCTATCTCCTCTCTCCATCCACTTCACGATCTCTCCAAAATCTCTCTCTATCTCCTCTCTCCATCCACTTCACGATCTCTCCAAAATCTCCCCAAAATTGTCTCCGCCAGCCTCTTTAAAGCCTTGTCCCCACTTATCCGACACCTATCACTAAGGTGGCAGGGATGGATATCCTCCAATCATATCCCTTGTTTCATTTGGGGAAAACACGCCACCCAGTCACCAAATTCCCAGGCAGATTAAGACATTCCGAAACGGCGACGTTAGTCCAGGTGTCAGTCGCAGCCCCTTTTGTTGTTTATTCCGAAAGGCGAGACGGCGGGCGGAAAAACCCCTTCTTCCTAGCAAACAACTTGCTCATGCCGAAATATTTGCTATTTAAGTTCCCGAAAATTATAATAAAAATTTGGACGCGGGTTCTACTGCGCTACACCTATTCTGTGTACAACTTCCTCATTAGTGATTCTATTCACCCACAGCACCACATTTCAAAAGCTTCAATCCTTTTCCTTTCTTCAAGTCCTACCGTCCTCGTTTCGCATCAATATAAAGCTACGCTTCATATAAACATTTTTAGAAATAATTTCCTAATATTTACACTTATATTACCCGTACGTAAATGTTTCTTTTTTTGTCAAAGCCTTCCTTGCCTGTGCTATTCTACTCTAGTTATTACGCTTTCCAAGTAGCAGATTCCCTTAACTTCCGTCAAAATATCTTTACCCAATATAAGACTCTTTGTTATTCCGCTATTTCCCATACTACAGGTTTCCAAGTCTTCTTCTTCTGACTCCCGTAATACTACAATATCACCGGCAAAGTGCGGGTTTTTCATTTCTTCTCCTTGCAGTACGATTCCTTTCCCACATTCAGTTTTAACCTTATTCATAATCTATTCTCTCTCTCTCTCTCTCTATATATATATATATATATATATATATATATATATATATAGTAGACGATCCGGTGTACCTCCGTAATCGAGGATTTAAATGCTTTTTGGGCGCCAGGTATTTTTTAATAAAAATACCAAAAAATGGATTTAATAGCTTTAATCCATTTAAACAGCGTCCTCTCGGAGTCAGTGGAAATCAGGATCCACAACCCTATCCTGAACAAGGACACTGGTTTCCAACTAAGTAAAGCGTGGGGACCCAGTCTTAAGTAGCTTGCGAACACGGAATAAAGAATACGGGAGCCATATTAGCCGGCGGGCCGGTAGTCAACACGTCGATCCCTCTCCCGCTCTGGAACCCACGCCCGAAGACGCAGCGGAGATCCAGAACAGATACTGGTTACGCAGCCACGCTGACAGCCAATCAGCGCCCTCCGCAGCCGCAAACCCTGACATCGCTATAAAAACCCCTGCTAGTGACTCGGCACCGTCAGTTCACCTGAAGAAGATGGCAGAGCAAGCCATGGAAACGTTGTGTTCAAACTTTATACTTACCCGGTTGAAAACCCGAGAATTGTTCATGAAGGTAGCCAAGGGTTAACTAGGGCCCCCGGGCTATGGTTTAAGGATCCTACCCGGTGTTTCACCTAAAGAGATGCAGGAAAAACCCCTAGAAAACCTGCATCAGGTAGGTCGGGCATTGGGTACTATTCTCACGCCCTTCCGAATGACGGGAGACGAGTTTGCTGTGGGGACGCAGCATTCCCTTCTCCATGTCTCCACCAGTTTCAGGAGGCAGTTGGCCGACTGATCCAATGGGATCAGCGGACAACTCTTACCATATGCCCAAAGTCTTTGACCCCGGTACATATACCTCCTAAAATAGGTGAAGGTGTCTCGGCATATGAGAACTTTGATAAAAAGTACCCAGAGAGAGTGCAGGAGGCATTCCCGACATGATCAGGTGAGCCCCGCAGTCACTCTGAGGCCTAAACTGAGTCTATGATTATAGTAACGCTTATATTGCCTCTAATTCCATAACACTGCAGCAGAAAAATGCGAATTAATAAGAAGTTGAAGTGGAGCTGCAAACGCATCTGTTACAAGTTTGCTGTTAATATCTGCCCTATGAGTTACGAAATTAATTTCGGGCGTTGTAATCGGTGTTTTCCTGAATGCAATTCTTTACTTTCCGGGAATTATTACAACACAGTTCGTACAAGTGTTCTTGCATTAGTTAGATGCTTATCTACTGCTGTGACACGTTTACGAAACGCAACGGCCGCTTCCTTATCATTCCACCTACGTGAAGGACATTGATATCACAGCTATATTTCCCCTTTACTTTTTCCTCTGCATTGGTTCACACTAGGCTTTAATCTTCTTCTTAGAATTTTCTGTATATATTGTGACGGATCAATGATCGCCTCTGCGTCGCATGTTTTTTTTTCTTGGTGATCTTTCCAATCCTTTCTTTATCCAATAATAGAATTTCTTCATAATAATCGAATTTTTATGAAATTACTCGCTATTTTCAATGTTTCATTTCTGAATTATTTTCTAACTTATTAAAAAAATTATGTTAATCGCGTTTAATAGAATAGAAGACCAAGAAAAGAAAGCAGAAATCAAAAAAGGAGTAAGACAGGATTGAAGTCTGTCGACCACGCTGTTTAACTTATATATAGAACAGGCGATGAAGAAAGAGAAAAGGGAATATGGAAAAGAAATCATACTGCGAGGAGAAGAAATAAAAACCTTACGCTTTGCCGAGGATATTAGGGGAATCAGAAGAAGACTTGGAAACCATAATAAATGGCATGAACGTACTTCTGCAGAAATAGTTCAATATGAAGATTAATAGAGGCAAAACCAAGGTAATGGAATGTAGTATGGGAAACACTTTTTTTCTAAATCTACAAATGCCATGAACGTAGGCTGGTTTTTTCGTATTCTATCTTCTAAAACTAATCGCAAAGTCAATATAGCTTCTCTTGTCCCTATATTCTTCCTAAAACCAAACTCATACTCTCGTAACTCGCATTCTATATGGCGTTCCATTCTCCTGTATACTATTTTCGTTAATATTTTGCATTCATGGGATACTAAACTAATGGTTCTGTTCTGGTCGCATCTATGAGCCCCAGTCTCCTTGGGTATGGGTATACTTATGTTTTTACTTAAATCTTCTGGGATTCTTCCTGTTTCGTATATTTCGGAAACTATACTGAACAGCCATGATGCTGTTTCTACGTCCGATGCTCTTATGAACTCTGCTGGAATGTTATCAATTCCTGGTGCTTTACCATAACTCAGGTCTTTCAGCCATGACCCTATCAATCAAACTCTGACCTTCAAATTTTGTTACCTCCAACACTTTGTCATTCACGTCCTCTTCTTTTTCTATTAAACAGGTAAATTATTGTTAGATGCATATAAAAA
>CM067376.1:14731380-14752758 GCA_034510155.1 Eucriotettix oculatus
TTGTAAATGATGGGGGGATTATTATTTAATGAATTTAATTATTGAGTTTAAATATATATTTATTAATTATAATCTCAGGGTATTAATGGTTTGGGTGATCACGTGTAGCAGATCAGTTCGTTGACGAACCTGAGTTGTCTTCATGGGCGTCTCGCTGTAATTTCCGTGTTGTGGAACTTGAAGCGGCCGGTCGACGATAACACGAAGTCTTCCTTCCCTTGTTGCTAAGACCTTTCTTCCCTGCTTCCTGGACTGATCAAAGCATGGTCGCCGCTGCCACCTCACCATCTCCAATCTCTCTCTACCACTCTGCTGCCATCTCCTTTCACCACCACCTTGCATCACCAGCAATCTCTTCTCCCAACGTTCTCTCCATCTCCTCAATCTCCTCTCTCCATCCACTGCAAAAGTCTCTCCAATCCTCTAAAATTGTCTCCGCCAGCCTCTTTAAAGCCTTGTCCCCACTTATCCGACACCTATCACTAAGGTGGCAGGGATGGATATCCTCCAATCATATCCCTTGTTTCATTTGGGGAAAACACGCCACCCGGTCACCAAATTCCCAGGCAGATTAAGACATTCCGAAACGGCGACGTTGGTCCAGGTGTCAGTCGCAGTCCCTTTGTTGTTTATTCCGAAAGGCGAGACGGCGGGCGGAAAAACCCCTTCCTCCTGGCAAACAACTTGCTCATGTCGGAATATTTGGTATTTAAGTTCCCGTAAATTATAATAAAAATTTGGACGCGGGTTCTACTGCGCTACAATATCAAGAACAGCAATTTTTTTATGCATCTAACAATAATTTACCTGTTTAATAGAAAAAGAAGAGGTCGTGAATGACAAAGTGTTGGGGTAACAAAATTTGAAGGTCAGAGTTTGATTGATAGGGTGATGGCTGAAAGACCTGAGTTATGGTAAAGCACCAGGAATTGATAACATTCCAGCAGAGTTCATAAGAGCATCGGACGTAGAAGCAGCATCATGGCTGTTCAGTATAGTTTCCGAAATATACGAAACAGGAAGAATCCCAGAAGATTTAAGTAAAAACATAATTATACCCATACCCAAGAAGACTGGGGCTCATAGATGCGACCAGAACAGAACCATTAGTTTAGTATCTCATGCATGCAAAATATTAACGAAAATAGTATTTAGGAGAATGGAACGTCATATAGAATGCGAGTTACGAGAGTATGAGTTTGGTTTTAGGAAGAATATAGGGACAAGAGAAGCTATATTGACTTTGCGATTAGTTTTAGAAGATAGAATACGAAAAAACCAGCCTACGTTCATGGCATTTGTAGATTTAGAAAAAGTGTTTCCCATACTACATTCCATTACCTTGGTTTTGCCTCTATTAATCCTCATATTGAACTATTTCTGCAGAACTACGTTCATGCCATTTATTATGGTTTCCAAGTCTTCTTCTGATTCCCCTAATATCCTCGGCAAAGCGTAAGGTTTTTATTTCTTCTCCTCGCAGTATGATTTCTTTTCCATATTCCGTTTTCTCTTCCTTCATCGCCTGTTCTATATATAAGTTAAACAGCGTGGTCGACAGACTTCAATCCTGTCTTACTCCTTTTTTGATTTCTGCTTTCTTTTCTTGGTCTTCTATTAAACGCGATTAACATAAATTTTTTTAATAAGTTAGAAAATAATTCGGAAATGAAATATTGAAAATAGCGAGTAATTTCATAAAAATTCGATTATTATGAAGAAATTCTATTATTGGATAAAGAAAGGATTGGAAAGATAGCCAAGAAAAAAAAACATGTGACGCAGTGGCGATCATTGATCCGTCACAATATAAACAGAAAATTCTAAGAAGATTAAAGCCTCGTGTGAACCAATGCAGAGGAAAAAGTAAATGAAATATATAGCTGTGATATCAATGTCCTTCACGTAGGTGGAATGATAAGGAAGCGGCCGTTGCGTTTCGTAAACGTGTCACAGCAGTAGATAAGCATCTAACTAATGCAAAACACTTGTACGAACTGTGTTGTAATAATTCCCGGAAAGTAAAGAATTGCATTTAGGAAACACCGATTACAACGCCCGAAATTAATTTCGTAACTCATAGGGCAGATATTAACAGCAAACTTGTAACAGATGCGTTTGCAGCTCCACTTCAACTTCTTATTAATTCGCATTTTTCTGCTGTAGTGTTATGGAATTAGAGGCAATATAAGCGTTACTATAATCATAGACTCAGCTTAGGCCTCAGAGTGACTGCGGGGCTCACCTGATCATGTCGGGGATGCCTCCTGCACTCTCTCTGAGTATTTTTTTTTATCAAAGTTCTCATATGCCGAGACACCTTCACCTATTTTAGGAGGTATATGTACCGGGGTCAAAGACCTTGGGCATATGGCAAGAGCTGTCCGCTGATCCCATTGGATCAGTCGGCCAACTGCCTCCTGAAACTGGTGGAGACACGGAGAAGGGAATGCTGCGTCCCCACAGCAGACTCGTCTCCCGTCATTCGGAAGGGCGTGAGAATAGTACAGCCAATGCCCGACCTACCTGATGCAGGTTTTCTAGGGTTTTCCCTGCATCTCTTTAGGTGAAACACCGGGTAGGATCCTTAAACCATAGCCCGGGGGCCCTAGTTAACCCTTGGCTACCTTGCTCTACCTTCCGCATCCCCCTTTTCAATTCCCTTCCTATGCTATTAAAAGGGAGTTGCCTGTTTCAGGATCACCCTCATGTAGCCTGTTAACAAAAAAAAATAGACTCAGCTTATAGGAAAAGCAAAGAAACATTCGGAGAGAGAGAAAAAAATATTAACAATAAAATCAGGAGAACGGATGGGAAGCCAATTCCGAATAAAGAAGAAACAGACAGAAAGGTGGAAGGAATATCTAGAAGAGCTGTATCATCTAGATCAGTCAATAATAGAAGAATAAGAAGAAAAGGAGGTGGACGATGAAAAGTTGGGGGACAAAAATTTAAGGTCGGAGTTTGATAGGGCGCTGACAGATCTAAGCAACTGGAAAGCGCCTAAAACTGGTCTGATGCAAACCTCCATGTTAATATATTATATCCGCATAACTACCACATCCTCCCTATCTGCTTAGCGTATTCCATCCGTGGCCTCCCTCTTCTCTTCTCTTCTCTTCCCTCTAATGCTAATTTTACAAAACCCTCGTGTCTTAAAACGTGGCTTATTAATCTATCATTTCTCTTCGTCACCGTCATCCATATTGTTCGCTTTCGAAAAACAATATAGAAGAGAAGTGGGTACTCTTTAAGGAAGAAATGACCAGAAGAAAAAATAGGAAGAACAGCTCAGACCAATAGGAAAGCATGGATAATACAAGAAAGAATATAAATGATTGATAAGAGAACGTGGGCTTTCCCGGTGTATATATTATTCATAAACAACTCTCGGGTTTTCAACCGGGTAAGTATAGAGTTTGAAGAAGATGGCAGAGCAAGCCATGGAAACGTTGTGTTCAAACTCTATACTTACCCGGTTGAAAACCCGAGAATTGTTTATGAATAAATGATTGATGAAAGGCGTAAATATAAAAACGCGAGAGATGAATATGGTAAAGAGCAGTAGAGACACTTGAAGAATGAGATAGATAGGAGGTGAAAATAAGCTAAAGAGGCTTGGCTACAAGAGAAATGCAAAGCGGTTGTAGATTTCATGGTGAAAAGGAAATTAGACGCTGCTTATAGGAAAATCAGAGAATCGTTCGGCGGGAGGAAATGAAGGGCAAGAACATCAGAAGAGCGGATGGGAAGCCAATTATGGATAAAGAAGAAAAAGCGGAAAGGTGGAGGAATATCTAAAAGAGCTGTATCATCTAGATCAGTCAGTAATAGAAGAAGAGGAGCTGGATGATGAAGACTTGGAGGACAAAATTTTAAGTTCGGAGTTTGATTGGACGCTGACAGGTCTAATCAATTGTAAAGCGCCTAAAACTGGTCTGATGCAACATCTTTCCGCATAACTACCACATACTCCCTAATCTGCTTAGCGTATTCCATCCTCCGCCTCCCTCTTCTCTTCTTACCCCATACACACTTCCCTCTAATACTAATTTTACAAGACCCTCTTGTCTCAGAATAAACCAAATTTGTTTTATATTGTCATAATTTTAAACCAATTCCATTAGATATAAAAAAATTGTATTGTCTCAAAAAATTTATATTTGATTCTGTAGATCGCAAATCAAAATTAAATTATCGTTTTGATTATTGTGACTGATTAACACAGGGAAAAATTATTATCATGTTGTTGTTTTTAAATTATTGTTTGTTATATTTCAGTATTTTTTTGTCTATTTTTAGCCTTATTTCAACTTCATATTAAACTTACAGACAGACATTAGTAACTATTAGATATACGTTTAAGTATATAATGTGTTGTATTCGTTGGTCGTCCTCCAGGTCGCTTTTGGTGTCCAAGCACATTCCCATTAACAATGGCTTCTATTACAGTTCTTTCAAAGATATTAGTCTCACTCGTTACAATAACATGTATTTCAAAGTGAGGTAATGAAAATATTTTTCTGTTCTTTCTATTAAATTTTAATGTGATGTATGGTTTTCTTTGCCGAGGGAAAACATGATGATTAAAGCTGTAGAAAGTAGATAATTCGTTTTCTCAGACAAAAATCCAAAATTAAGTACGGTGACTCTCTCTCTCTCTCTCTTCTCTCTCCTCTCTCTCTTCTCTCTCTCCTCTCTCTTCTCTCTCTTCTCTCTCCTCTCTCTTCTCTCTCTATTCTCTCTCTTCTCTCTCTCTTCTCTCTCTTCTCTCTTCTCTCTCTCTTCTCTCTCTCTTCTCTCTCTCTTCTCTCTCTCTCTTCTCTCTCTCTTCTCTCCCTTCTCTCTCTTCTCTCTCTCTTCTCTCTCTTCTCTCTCCCCCTTTCCCCCTCTCTCTATCTCTCTTCTCTCTATTCTCTCTCTATTCTCTCTCTTTTCTCTCTCTTCTCTCTCTCTTCTCTCTCTCTCTTCTCTCTCTCTTCTCTCTCTCTTCTCCTCTCTTTTTTCTCTCTCTTCTCTCTCTTCTCTCTCTCTTCTCTCTCTCTTCTCTCTCTTCTCTCTCCCCCCTCTCTCTATCTTTCTCTCTCTCTCAGAACTACAGCCCTTTGGCCTCCCCTACAATCAGCCTCCAAACTCTTCAATCATGAGCTCTTCTTATCCACCCTCTTCTTCCCATCTTTCGCAAGTCTGAAATTACATCATCCGTCATCCTATATCTTGGCCTTCCCTTTGCCCTCTTGTAAGTAAGATGATGCATTTATTTCACTATCCTCTTTTATTATCCGTTCTTCTGCCCATCCAGTCGATCCCCCGCGCCTTCACCAATCTAACCACATCCTCTCCTTGAATCAGCTCGTCTAACTCCGCGTTACATTTTGTTCTCCATCCTCCCTCTGTCTCAACTGGTCCGAAAATCTTCCTTAATATACGTCGTTCAAACAGTCTGAGGGTATTTACATCTGAATTATTAAGTGTCCAAGTTTCTGATCCATATGTGAGGCGACTGCTGTGTATTAAAAGGAGATCGAGTAGGGAAAATTGTGACGAGTGCGCGTATAGATGGCTCCTGGGTATTATTAACACCCGAGAATTGGTGTGATCTCTTAGTTCAACAATCAGAACGCTTCAAATGAAAAAGCGGACACTACAGAGTTGCCGAACAATCGCGTATTAACAGCGAGCAGAATAACAATTTAATTTACAAGCACGTGCAGTTGTGCCATCAGTTGCCAATCAGCAAGCTTCCCAGATATTTCTTCATTTCAAACGCAATATAATGGGAATCAGGGCGCTTCATAAGGAAAGGTGACATCAATTCATTCACAGTAAACAGCTTCACTTTTCTTATCGCATCTTAATGCCACAAGATAATGCCTGAGGTTAGTCAATCCGCGGCTTTTAAATTGGGGGAGGATGAGGAGATAAGATCAGACACTCACTCATAGAGGAACCAAGGAGACAAGAGACAAGCAACCATGTGAGTAGCGTAAACCTAGACGATTCACCTCTTATTCGATTCACAACTTTTCTATTTTTTCGAAATAGTCACTTTCCTATTTTCTTTTTCTACTGATCCTGACATCAATTTCTTAAACTTGCTACAGAATTCCACGAAACTGGATAAGGTTAAACCTCCGACCCTACGCATTATAGTTGACTCCTTATTTGTCTTCTTGTTGTTGTGGTATTCAGTCCTAAGACTAGTCTGAAGCAAACCCACATGCTAACCTATCTTGAGCAAGCCTTTTCATTTCCTCATAACTAGCACAACTCACATTCTCCCTAATCTACTAAGCGTATTCCATCCTATGTCTCCTTCTTCTATTCTTATTACACTTTTCCCTCTAATGCTAATTTTACAAGACCCTCGTGTCTTAAAATGTGGCCTATTAATCTATCGCTTCTCTTGGTCAACGTCCTCCATATTGTTCGCTTTTCCCCTATTCGGTTTAGAGCTTCCTCGTTAGTGATTCTATGCACCAATCTGATTTTCAGCATTCGCCGATTTCAAAACCTTCTATTCTTTTCCTTTACGCAGCTTCTACCGTCCACTTTTCGCACCCATATAACGTCACGCTCCATACTAACTTTTTTTTAGTAAAGATTTCCTATTATTCAAGCTTATATTACCCGTAAGTAAATTCTTGTTTTTCACGAAAGCCTTCCTTGCCTTTGCTTTCCTACTCTTTATGTCTACTATACTTCTACCATCCCTAGTTATTACGATTCCCAAGTAGCATAATTCATTAACCTCCGTCAAAATATCCCTTCCCAATCTAACGCCCTTTGTTATTCCAGCGTTTCCCAAACTAAACTCCCTATATAAATCTTCATATCGAACTCTTTCTCCAAGACTCCGTTGATGCCATTTATTATGGTTTCCAAGTCTTCATCTGACTGACTCCCCTAATACTACATATCATCGGCAAAGCGAAGGGTTTTTATTTCTTCTCCTTGCGGTATAATTTCTTTTCCACATTCAGTTTTAACATTTGTCATCGATTGTTCTATATATAAGTTAAAGAGGATAGGCGACAGACTGCAACCTTGATTTGTCTTCTTATGTATTAAATATAAGAGTGTATGTGAAATGACATGAGGAGTCTCTGACGTCACGTTTCTTGGTATTTTTTCCAGGTTCTCGCCACTGCTTGCCGTCGTCTTCTTCGTCGTCGTGACCTTGTCCTCCCCCTCCTCCATCATGATGGCAGCAGCGGCACGATGTCCCTGCTCCACTGGCCTTAGTTCGCATTTTGTAACCTGCGACGACCCTTCCATAACTTCCATTCCCGACTGCGTGGGTAGCGACATCACCTCTCTCGATATCAACACTCCGTCGCTTCCCCTCGTTCCCGACACAATTCGTCGTTTCACCAAGTTACGATCGCTGACAATGGCGTACTTCCCTCACCCGCAGGTGTCTAAGGACTTCCTGTCTGGCCACAAGGACCTTACAACCTTTGGAATATCTTCTGCTTCTTTAGAATACATCGACAAGGACTGGTTCCAGTACTCGCCGAGAATCAAAACCTTGTTCTTCGATCACAACAAAATTGCTTCCGTGGACGCGGACACCTTCAGGTCAGTTCTTCACATCGGGGTAAATCATAACCGGAAACATATATTGTATTGTATTTGCAAATAATCTACAATTGGGCGCAAGCCCGGTGGCAGATACATAATTAAATATACATAATTATAAACTAAAGAAAGATAAACATGTTCCGTGGATGCCCTGAAAGAGAAAAGAGAAACACTTCACTTCACTTTTTTATATTCGGAAACACATTTATATTAAATAAATATCCACTTCACTTCACACGTTTTTTCAGATTTGACCTAAATTTATTTTCTTGAAGAGGATTTCCTCCAAACACCCCCACAGGTAAATTATTCCAGTCGTTGATAGTCCTATTTAGGAATGAGAATTTGCCAACATCTGTTTTTTGTTTTCTATATTTCACTTTGAATTGGTGATCCCATCTACCTATATAACTGGGCTTTTGCATTTTGTAGCTAATTCCAATCCATGGTTTTTGCCCCGTATAAGCTTGAATAGCAAATGCAGTCTTGCTTTCTCCCTCCTTTCTGACAATACCTCCCAACCTAGCTGTTTTACTTTTTCCTTCCTATGACCTGGCCCTACTTGCACAAAATTTGCAGCCCTTTTCTGAACTTTCTCTAATGATTCTATTTGATTAATTCTATAAGGATCCCAACAAGCCTGTGCCCCATATTCCAAAATTGGTCTAACTAGAGATAAGTATGCCACCTCCTTTGTTTTTGAACTTCCCTTTTTTAAGTTCCTCATAATGAAATGTAAGGAATTCCACGCTTTTCGGGCCGTGAAATTCACTTGTTCCTCCCACCCAAGTCTATTGTTGAAAAATATCCCCAGATATTTGCAGCTCGTTACCCTTGGAATTTGTTCCCCACCTATTCTATATTCTGTCTCATTTAACAAGGTGCGTTTAGTAAACGAGATTGAGCTGCTTTTCTTTCCATTAATTTTCATTTTATTTTCCAGAGCCCAGCTATTAACTTTATCTATGAAATGCTTCCTTTGTCTTTCATGTACATTACCCCTGACTTCAAGTAATTCGGTAAGTCATTAATGAATATTAAAAACAGTAAGGGGCCGATTACAGAGCCTTGGGGAACTCCCGATGTTACAGCGCCTCAATCCGAAAATTGTTCCCCGATTTTGACTTTTTGCGATCTGTCGCTTAAGAACTTTTCTACCCATAGTATCACTCTTTTATCTATACCTGTTTTATTTAATTTATCCAATAGGATATCATGAGGTACTACATCAAATGCCTTAGCGAAGTCTATGATAACCCCATCTATTCTACCCCCATTATCTACTTCATCTGCTAACTCCTGAAATAGATTTATCATTTGACTTTCGCACGAGTACCCTTCCCGAAACCCATGCTGACCATTAAAAAACCACCCTTTTCTATCGAGTTCAGATGACTCTTCCAAAAACTTGTATCACAAGATTTTGGTCTGAAGTTGTTGTTGTTGTGGTATTCAGTCCTAAGACTGGTCTGATGCAATCATCATTGCTAACCTACCTTGCGCAAGCCTTGTCATTTCCTTTTTACTATCACACCACATTGTCCCTAATCTGCTTAGCGCATTCCATCCATTACCTCCCTCTTCTGTTCTTACCCCACACATTTCCCCCTAATCCTAATTTTACAAGCCCCACGTGTCTTAAAACGTGGCCTATTAATCTACCCCTACTCTTAGTACACGTCCTCTATATTGTTCACTCTACCCCTTTTGTGTTCCTCGTTGGTTATTCTATCCACCCATCATATTTCGAGCATTCGCCTACAGCACCACATTTGAAAGTCTTCTATTATTTTCCTTTCCACAACTCCTATCATCCACGCTTCGCACCCATATAACGCCGCGCTCCATACGAACATTTTTTTGCAACAATTTCCTAATTTTCACACTGATAATGCCCGTAAGTATGCACCTTCTTTTCGCGAAAGCCTTCATTGCCTGTGCTGTCCTACTCTATATATCTACTATACTCCTACCATCCCTAATAATTTCGCCTCCCAAGTAGCAGAATTCCTTAACTTCCGTCAAAATATCCCTTCCCAATCTAACAGCCTTTGTTATTCCACTGTTTCCCATACTACACTCCATTAACTTTGGTTTTTCCTCTATTAATCCTCATATTGAATTCTTTCTCCAGGACTACGTTCATGCCATTTTTTTGTGGTTTCCAAGTCTTCTTCTGATTCTCCTAATACTAGAATATCGTCGGCAAAGCGTAAGGTTTTTATTTCTTTTCCTTGCAGTATGATTCCTTTTCCATATTCCGTTTTCACTTACTTCATCGCCTGTTCTATATATATGTTAAACAGCATGGGCGATAGACTGCATCATTGTCTTACTCCATTCTTTGTTGCAGCTTTCTTTTCTTGGTCATCTATTCTAATTACCGCTGCCTGTCTTCTGTAGAGGTTATGTATTAGCCTTCTTTCTCGATATTTTATTCTAGTTGTCTTCAAAATCCGTAATAGCGTGTTTCAGTTCACATCATCAAACCCTTTTTCTAAATCTACAAATGACATGAACGTCGGGCGTTTTTTTTTGTATCTTGCCTTCTAAAATTAATCGCAAATTCAATGTAGCTTCTCTTGTGCCTACATTCTTTGTAAAACCAAACAGATCTTCTCCTAACTCGCATTCTGTTTGACGTTCCATTCTCGTATATACTATTTCGGTTAATATTTTGCATGCCTTTATGTCTACTGTACTTCTACTATCCGTAGGGATTACGGCTTCCCAAGAAGCAGAATTCCTTAACTTCCGTCAAAATATCTCTTCCCAATCTAACACCCCTTGATATTCCACTGTTTCCCATACTGCACTCCATCATCTTGGTTTACCTTCTATTAATCCTCATATTGAACTCTTACTCCAGGACCACACGTTCATGCCATATATTATGTTTTCCAAGTCTTCTTCTGCCTCCATTAATTCTGCAATATCGTCGGCAAAGCGTTAAGCTTTTATTTCTTCTCTTTGTTAAAATGAGGATTAACAGAGAGAAAACCAAGGTCATAATGGAGTGTAGTATGGGAAACAGTGGAATTAGAAAGGGTATTTTTGATTGGGAAGGAATATTTTGACGGAAGTTAAGGAATTCTGCTACTTGGGATACTACGGATAGTAGAAGTACAGTAGACATAAAGGGTAGGATAGCACAGGCAAGGAAGGCTTACTAGTAATATAAGTGTGAATATTATGAAATCTTTGCTAAAAATGTTCGTATGCAGAGTGTGGCGTTATATGGGTGCGAAACGTGGACGATAGGATTTTCAGAAAGGAAAAGAAAAGCATTCTTTGTAATATGGTGCTATAGGAGAATAAGATGGGTGGATAGAATCACTAACAAGGAAATTTTAAACACAATAGGGGAAGAGTCAATCATATGGAAGACGTTGACTAAGAGAAAGGATAGATTAATAGGCCATGTTTTAAGACACGAGGGTCTTGTAAAATTAGCATTAGAGGTAGGTGTGTGTAGTAAGAACAGAAGAGGGAGGCAAAGGATGGGATATGATAAGCAGATTAAGGGAAGGATGTGAGGTGTGATAGTTATAAGGAATTGAAAAGGCTCGCGCAAGAAAAGTTACCATGGAGGGTTGCATCAGACCAGTCATAGGACTGAATACCACAACAACAAAAATCCTCGTATTGGACTGTTTTTCAAGGACCACGTTCCTGCCACTGCCAAATTGAGGTATGAGAGAATTTGTGAAGAATACTAATCAAACGTTCGTCACGCAGACATCTATAACGGTTCTCTCTCTCTCTCTCTCTCTCTCTCTCTCTCTCTCTCTCTCTCTCTCTCTCTCCATTTACAAGTCAGCTTGCAGACGTTGTAAATGGTTACAATAAAAAGTTGTAATAGCGTCTAAATAAACCTCTTGTGTTGCTTCTGATTTCTGCACGCGCCAACATTGCCCTTGCAGATCCTTGCCGCTGCTGGAGGAGGTCTTCCTGAACAGCAACGAACTCACCACTCTACCCGCGACGATCTTCCAAGGCACGGCTGTCAATAACCTCCATCTCAAAATGAACCCCTGGAACTGCAACTGCGATCTCGCCTACTTCGTCCAGTGGGTGAACGACTACGACGTCACCGTCGATTGGGTGACCTGCATGGCTCCCAGCGAGCTGCTGGGATACTTCATCACGATCGCCACTCCTGACCTTGTTTGTAAATAATACAACAATTTGTAGTTTTTAATTCTTACGCCTTCAATAAATTAAATATACACTTGTACTTGATTATTCATTACTAGCTGGGGAACCGGCGTTGTTGTGGTGTTCAGTCCTAAGACTCGTCTCATGAAGCCCACCTTGCTAACATATCTTGGGAAGGCCCTTTAATTTCCGCATAACCAGCACATACTACCTCCTCCCTAACCGCTTAGCGTATTCCATACTTCGCCTCCCTCTTCTTTTCTTACTACACACACTTCCCTCTAATGCTAATTTTACAAGATCCTCATGTCTTAAAACGTGGCCTACTAATCTATCCCTTCTCTTAATCAACGTCCTCCATGTTGTTCACTCATCTGCGACATAACATAAATAAATATTCGTATCAAAACGAATAAACAACTTTTATTATATTTTTACAAAATGGTTAAATCGTTTTATAATGCATGAAGAAACACGAGCACTCTATATCTCAGGCCTAATGGCTACACTATTTTTGCCAGTAGTTTTTCCTCGGTCTTGCTGTACCGTATGGTTGTAGCTGTTTCTGTTGCACCAGTAGTAAGATGGACTGGAACGAGAAGAGGATCTGGTGCTTTGGTTCGCGTCTCGGGCAATGCAAGCAGGGCCTGCTCCTGACGTGACGTCACTGGTCGTGACGTCAGCCACGGGCGCGTTTGATAGTCTCTCGTTTCAACGTACAAAGTACATGTAATATTTGAAATGAATACAATTAATAACAATCGAAACAACAATTTCGGTTGACTTATATGAATTAAAATTATTTAAGTAAATTTATTCAATTAACTAATTGAATAAATTTATATATATAAATGTATACAGACAATGAATCGTCGTCTGTGTCATACACTCCCTTGGATGTCTCCCTAACACACATCCAGCTCCAAGCAAAGCAATACAGACATCAACAATACGTTCAGTTCAAAGAAAATATAACTTCAATTGTTTTTCTTTACTGTTTATTCATTGTAATTTTCACTATTTGTGACCTTCAGTATTAATTTCCTTTGTGGTCAACAATTTAACATCAAACGTATATTAATGTTACACTTTTAAATTAATTTAAATCACGCGAAAGAAAAATAATAAATGGAAATGACATATTTGCGAACCCAAAGATATTTCTGTTTACAACCAGGGAGATGCTAACATACCAGAGACGTTGCTTAAGCGCGAATTATTACTATATTTGAAAAGAAAAGAAATGCGCGGTAACGTGTACGTATGTCACGTTACACATCCCCTATTGTGTTTAAAATTTCCTAGTTAGTGATTCTATCAACCCACCTCATTCTCCTATAGCACCATATGAGAAAGAATTCTATTCTTTTCCTTTGTGAAAATCCTACCATCCACGTTTCGCACCCATATAACGCCACACTCCATACAAATATTTTTAGCAAAGATTTCATAATATTCACACTTATTTTACGTTTCCCGCAAGCGATCACTCACACACGTCATATTCTGCAACATCCAATCCAAACTCATGAAACAGAAATGAGGATATGGTTATTATACTCAGCTTGTCTTGTTGATGTGGTATGCAGACCCTCCATGCTACCCTACCAAGAGCAAGCCTTTTCATTACCTCATACCTAACACAACCAATATCCTCCCTCTTCTGCTCTTACCGCACACACTTCCCTCTAATGCTAATATTACAAGACCCTCGTATCTTAAAAACGTGACCCATTAATCTATCCCTTCTCTTAGTCAACGTCCTCCATATTGTTCTCTCTTCCCCTATTCTGATTAGAACTTCCTCTTTAGTGTTTCTATCCACCCATCTCATTCTCCTATAGAACTGCATTTCAAAGGTTTCTATTCTTGTACTTTCCTCAACTTCTATTGTCCACGTTTCGCACCCATATAACGCCACGCACCATACGAACATTTTTAGCAATGATTTCCTAATATTCACTTTTATATTACCCCTAATATTCCCACTAAGTATTCTTCTCTTCTCGCTAAAGCCCTTCCATGCCTGTGCTATCCTACTCTTTACGTTTACTATACTTCTACCATCCCTAGTTATTACGCTTCCCAAGTAGCAGAATTTCTTAACTTCCGTCAAAATATCCCTTCCCAACCTAACAACCTTGTTTATTCCTCTGTTTCCCAAATTTCACTCAATTACCTAGGTTTTCCCTCTATGAATCCTCATATTATACTCTTTCTCCAGGACCCAGTTCTTCCCATTTATTACGGTTTCCAAGTCTTCTTCTGATTCCCCTAATAACTTACTACAATATCATCGGCAAAGCGTATGGGATTTATTTCTTCTCCTTGCATTATGCATATTCCGGCTTAAGATTCTTCGTCGCCTGTTCTATATATGTTAAACAGCATGGGCGACAGACTACATCCTTGGCTTACTCCTTTCTTGATTACAGCTTTCTTTTCTTGATGTTATAATACAATTACTGCTGCCTGTCTTCTGTATAGATTAAGTATAATCGTGCTTTCTCGATATTTTATTACAGTGCTCTTCAAAATCCTTAATAGTGTTTTTCACTTCACATTATCAAGCGCTTCTTCTGAATCTACAAATGCCAAAAACCTGTCTTGTAAAATTATTCGCTTAATCAATTTTGCTTCTCTTGTCCCTACATTGTTCCTAAAATATTAATATATTAATATTAGATTAAAATAATTAATATCTCCCACAATTTCATTTCAACAGGATTGGATAGAAAGTTCTATATTACATTTTTGTTTACAAAATACGGTTTAACTTATGACTAGCGAGCCAGATCCTTCTAATGGGTAAAACTGGTCTCTTCTTCTTAATGATAACATAAACAGTGATGAGTTGGGCGTGAACTTATCACCATTTCGTACCAAAGGCATAAAATTGAATAGTAATACGTACGTTTGAGGGGAACCAAGGCAGGGCAAAGCACATAACTCAAGCACGTGTTGTGTTATTAGGTGCCAACCGTGAAACCTTCAAGTGTTTCCTAAGGGTCTTGAGATTCAACAATCTTACGTCTTTATCCAATAAGGCGCTTTAGTTTCTTTTCGTATCTTTGATTTCACAGATAATGAGTGAGATTACAAAATCCGTGGCTCCCAAATTGACGAGCAGATTAGTTCAGACACTGAGATAGAAGCGCAGGAGCAAAAGAAACGACCATGTGAGTAGCATTAAAGCCTTTTGTTAAGTTTATATATATATATATATATATATATATATATATATATATATATTGTAATGTTTAAAACGCAGGTGCCTCCTGATTTTGGTTATATAGTGGCATTGTGAGGTGTAGTTAGACCTACAACGAAAGAAGTTTTGTGCGCTACAAGCGAGGCCAACAACAATGTCGAATTGGTTGAACGAGGGTGAATCCCCGATGGGGATACCCCGCGGGAAACTCCCTCGGGGCGTGTGTAAAAAAAATGGTGGTGTGTGAAAAAACCGGTGGCGGGGAACCCCGGAGTTTTGTGAAATAAAAACCAATGGCGGGGACCCCGCAATTTTGTAAAAAAGACCGATGGCGTGGAACCCCGGACTTTTGTGAAGAACCGATGGCGGGGAACTCCCAGGGCGAGAAGTTAAAAGGGAGTCGTTGGGAGGAGGCTCGTGGGTGGAATGATATCCTAATGGGATATTAGTGAGAGCCAGGTGGAGGTTGACTTCCTCCTTCCGGGGTTTCCTCTTTCCGTCTCCTCTTGGTAACTAATTTAAGACTCCTGCAGGCTGAGACGTCCTTGGACAGTTTGAGAGGTGTATGTACGGGGGTCGAAGACCTTCGGCATACGATAAGAGTTGTTCCCTGATCCCATTGGACCAGTCGGCCAGCTGCCTCTCAATACTGATCAAGGCACGGAGGCGGGTTTGTTGCGTTCCCTCAACAATCCAGTCTCCCCGTCATCAGTAGGGCGCAGGAGTAGCAGCCACTAGCCCGACCTATCTGATGCACGTTTTCTAGGGTTTATCCCTGCATCACCTTTAGGTGGGGACCCTAGTCAACCCTTGGCTACCTTGCTCTACCATCCACATCCCCCCTGTTCAAGTCCCTTCCTATGCTATTAAACGGGAGTTGCCTGCTTCAGGATCACCCTCATGTAGCATGTTACCCAAAAAAAAGGCTCGTGGTTGTCATATGAGTTGCTGAGAGGACAGAAGAAGGATCGATGACATGAGTCTGTAAAGGGTAGATGAGATTCAGAAGGTAGATGAGTTGTTGAGAGGACGGACGACGGATCGATGAGATGAGTTGCGGAGAGACAAGAGAGAACAAATAACGAGTTGGACTTGGTTCATACTACCTTCATCGGTGTAACAAACCTGCAAGACGCCAGAGAGACGCGGAAACATCCGTGAAGTTGGATGTTTGTAGGCCCAGTAATTGTGGGTAAGTTCTTAAAAGCTGTGAAACTTGCTCATTGTGCTGATTGAATAAATTTAAATGATTTATTTTTTATATTCAATAACTGCATACTCCACTTCTCGAGAGACCCAACATCCCCTGAGATAATGTTTCATGTAATTACTGTAAATTGCTAAATATAAAATTTTAAAATTGATTAAAATTTGTTCAATTAATAAATTAATGTGTTATCCCCTGAAAATGATATTACAATATATATATATATATATATATATATATATATACATATATATATATATACATATATGTATAATATATATATATGCATAACAATATATCGTAGAAGATACGGTCGTTTTCTAACCTGGAATTTGTATGGTGCCAATAATACATTTTGTTCATATAAACACCAATTTGACGTTAGTAGACGGAACAGGCAAGGAAGGCTTTCGCGAAAAAGAGGAATTTACTTACGGGTATTATTAGTGTTAATATTAGGAAATCGTTGTTCAAAATGTTTGTATTGAGCGTGGGCGTTATATGGGGGCGAAACGTGAACGATAGGAGTTGGGAAAAGGAAAAGAATAGAATGCCTATTGAACATTAAATCATTGAGATTTTTTTTAATTGAATCCTAATTAAGTACAATCTGTCTATTACAACAGACAATAAATACATTTTTTTGTGATAGTTCACTCAATGCTTACATAAACGAAATAAAAACTTGAAGTACAATGCTCCAGTGAAAATTCTCTAAAATACATTACGATATATCATTCTCTGATCTTAAAATATGAGAATTATGTCTTTTTAATTAGATCTGTGTGGCTTGAATCTTGTTAATCTTCTTGATTGTTCCTCGTCCTCGTACAGAGTTCTTGCCAGTTGATTTTGATGTATTGTAACCTTGTCTTTGTGCCTGTTGCTGAGATTAATTATTTCTTTCCGGCCTGTGTTTCGGTCACATTGTATGCATGAGATAAAAACAAATTTGTTTTATATTGTCATTCTTCTTCCAATGGCTCAACAGCCCTCTTGAGTGCCTCGGCCTACCGAAGCGGCTGCGGACTGTCATCTGGCGTGACACATTCCGATTTTGGGGGTGATACGTGGTCAGTGTATCAATTCCCCATCAGCCTTAATCCCGGTCCTCACGACCATAAATAAATTATACCGTACTTTTTATATATTCAATGAATTCAGCTTCATCAAGATTCCGTACTTGTTGTTTGGCGAAATAAAATAGTGGGATGAATGATATAGGAATTATAACTCGCATTTGGTTTACACTCCGCTGCAATTTTCAAGAAATCTTCCTGTAGAATTAATATTTTATTTTTATTCATCTTATATAATTAATACCTTCTGAAATATATTTAAATAAAACATGCATTAATATTTAAGTTAAATCTCCTGTTTTAAACCCTCAAAATTTAATAAAAATCTGTTGAGCCGTTTCTGAGGCTAGCTACAACAGTTTTATATTGTTATAATTTTAAACAAATTCCATAAAAAATTGTAAATATTAAAAATATTGTATTTGAATTTTGTAGATAACTGTGGCGATGCCGAAAGCTCCTGCTGAAGAGTAGAAGCTGAGTTTTCTTTGAAGAGAGAAAGACAGACAGAGAGAGAGAGAGAGAGAGAGAGAGAGAGAGAGAGAGAGAGAGAGAGAGAGAGAGAGAGAGAGAGAGAGTAGAAGACAGCGAACAAGGAATACATTTCAGTAATAGAGAATAACCACGTTTGATTTTTTTATACAGTTGGTAGAAATTTCATAAAACGTAATTGAACGACATTTTTAGTCATGAACCGACATTTGTAATCCCCCGAGGAGTGATGACAAAAGCAACAGCAAACCGTTGCAACCTATCAAACCTATCGCTTTGACGTCAGCTTCTTAAAGTATCTCAACAGTACGGAACGTAACTAACCGGGTACATTTTGACGACGACGGAACCGAAGGAGAGTTGAGCGGACGACTTGCAGCCAGAAGGCGCGAGCTTCATGGTTGCAGCCGTACAGAAGGAAGACCAGGAGACCCTGGAGCGAGCCCAGGGCGTGGTAATAACCCAGAAGCTGCTCCAGGCCCTGGATCTGTGTGAAGACAAGTCTGATGGTAATTCCCGCCCCTGAGAGAACCGACGTCTTAATCGCAAAGTTGAAGATGGCAGCGAAGACGTCGCGCTTCCTTTCGCCTTTCTTAACTTTTCGGGCGCTTTTCTTGACGTCATAGTAAAAGCTGCAGTTTATGAAGCACATGTAGAGATTGGCGAAGAGGGCCACGTAGTTACAGATAAGAAATAACAGCTGGCCGATGTTCACGCGGCTGTCGATGACCTCGTCCATCCAGAAGAAAGCTGCTGACAACGCCACCGGCAAGACCCAACCTACCAGAGAGTAACGGAGAAGTACCATACGGGCTTCATCAGGGCTGAGAGAATCTGGAGGACGCAAATCCATGATGGACACCGTGAGGAAGTGTAAATAAGAAGTGAGCCACAAGGTGGAGGCGAGGTCAGCGGCGACGTCGAGGCGCACGGCCAGCGCCATGTCTGCAAGGGTTGCCTGCACCACGACGAGCCTCAGCAGCGCCGTCACCAGGTAAGCAATCAGCAGCTTCCCGGGAAGGTTGCGGAGCTGCTTACAGGCCAGGTACGTCACCGTCGTGAGGACTCGCACCACGACGTCGCCATAAGTCAGAAACAGCACCAGAGGCGAGTCCCCGGCCCTGTAGAAAGGAACAGGAACCTCGACGTCGACGTCGCCGTCACAGAGAACGTGCTCCATGAAGACCGCAAGGACGCAGAGCTCAGTTTGGTTGTAACCATTTACTGGTAGAGATTGCGAACAATTGACGTGCTTGTTGACGAGACTGGCAAAATAACACTTGACTGATAAGACTAAATTAAAGTTTATGTTTGCTTGAGAATCTTGACAGTCTCTGTTAAAGCCGACTTTGATGAAATTAGTAAATTGGCAGACTGGAACTCGTGTCTTAAAGGCGTAGTCGAGGTAAGTGACGGCTGGCCTGTACGAGACTTGCCTCTGGAAGTCTTTAAGTAATACGGATAAACAATAAATACGAGGCTCGACACCTTGGGGCGCTTTGACGCCGCAGTCGGAGCCGTTGTACGCGAGACAAAGACACTGAGAGTGGAAGTAGACGGAAGGAACAGTGGACCAGGTCAACGGCGTCGAAGTCCGGTTGGTGTTAACACAACCGTAAAGATCTAAACTGGACTGAAACAAATTCACGACGAAGCACCGATAGAGGAAGAAGGAATACTCCTCCGAGTCCCACGAATAGACGTCTCTGTAGTCGGAACAAGCGAGGTCCACGCCACCTGCGTCGGACTTGACAATGCCCCAAGTGAACTGCTCTCGGGACCGCGTCCAGACGTACGAGTTGAATAACTTTATTTCGATCTCCTTGGTGCTCATAGGGTGTACGAGGTTTCCGATTGCAAACGGCTGGATGGACGGAACGGTGGACACGAGCAGCTCTGTTGGGGTCAAGAAGGTGTAAGCGCCGCTGAAAGGTGCAAAAACCCAAGTCACGGAATACAACACGAATCGGTCAATGACTGCTAGAGGCGTCGAATCAGCTGCTCGTTCCACTTCCCTCGCGTCTTCAGTGACCTGCGTGCTGAGGAGTCTCCCTACCCTCTCTTCATAGGCCGTGGTGCAGCTGGCGTGGACCTCCTGGCAGAGGGTCAGCCACCGCCGCCGTTGCTGGATGCAGTCACGGGAGAACTCTTCCAGGGCCGCTGGGATGTTCAACTTTAATGCCAGTGTTTTCCGCAACCGATTTTTCACACACGTCACATTCTGTAACATCCATCGTAAAACTCAAGAAAGATACAATTGTTATAATATTAAATTTTTAAAAAAAATTAAAAAATTTTATTCAAACAACGTTTCGGCGCATATTCGCACTTTCTTCAGGTTTATAATCAAATTATTGTTAAATCCAATTATTTAAAAAAAAGATATAAAATTGTTATGAACGCCAATTTCCTTATACCAAAGTGAGGTCCGAGGCAGTACTAAGAACTTCTATAGCCACAGGTTCTTATACAGTCTGTGGCTATATAAGTTCTTGGTGCTGCCTCGGACCTCACTTTTGTTGGAGGGGAGGGGGTGGGAGGTTTAATTAAGTACAAGGTGATTCAAAAAGGTATAGGAAACATTTATTTACACAAGAGGAGAATGTAAAAGGGAACAAATTACTGTGGTAATATTTAGAAGGAAATTAGGGGTTCGGAGAAGCAATCTAATCTCTGATCTGCATTGGAGAGCCTGGCAGCGTACCTCTTTACAGCTTCTATCTTCTTCAGCACCTGCAAAGCCCAACTCACGTCATCAGTTCCGACCATTATTCTCTTAATGTCTAGAACCGAATGCATCTGCACAGCCTCTCAACTGTGTCCTCCGCCTCGATAAATCGATCTTTTTCACTCGATTTATCTGTCCACAATATCATTGGCTGAGGTCACCGCGTGGTAATTTTAAATTATTGTTTTTTTCGTCGAGGCAAAGCTCAACTATCCAATCCTTTGCTAATTTTTACCTTACAACTTAATAAAATAAATATCGCGCTACACTTTGGTGAAAATAAATTGGCTTTTATAACATTTTTTTTAAAAATTGGTTTTATCAATAACTTTATTATAAACATGAAGAAAGTGCGAATATGCGTCTGAACGTTGTTTGAAAAAAAAGGTTGGAATCTATTTTATTTTATTATCAAATTTCGTATCAGACGTTACTCGATTTAATATTAAATTCAATTCAAACAACTTCAAAAAATATTTCATTAATCTAACAACCTTTGTTATTCAACTGTACTGCACGCCATTACCTTGATTTTCCCTCTATTAATCCTCATATTCAATTTCTTTAAGGACCCCGTTCATGCCAATTATTTTGGTTTCCAAGTCTTCTTCTGAAAATATCTACCAAAAATACAATTCCTTTCACTTGAAATTGAAGAAGCCCCGGATGTTAAAAAAAAGTTGCCCGAGTTTCTGTTTCCACTGAAGAGTTGTCGGTAATTATCCCTGTTTATGGACCTACATTGAACATTTTAGGAAATATTAATCTTCCCCTTGATAGGCTTGTTTGTGTAACAACTGACCTGGAAACGTCATCACATGACGTCATGCATTACGTTTCGCTCCTCTTACCTTTTTTGAACGCACTCACGCTTTCTGTCACTGTTTCATACAATAACGAGTCATGAATTATGTGTATA
>CM067376.1:14752858-14873167 GCA_034510155.1 Eucriotettix oculatus
AACACGTGCTGTCAAAAGTGAAAATATGATGATATTTACTTAAAATACGATATTCCAGTTGTTTTTGAACTACGATTAGTACAATTGTACGCTGAACACACATACATTTGGCATGATTTCGGATGAAAAACAATATATTTTAATCACAAAAATACACGATTATTCAACCTCAGTCATTTAAACACAGTACATACGGTCAAAGTTCTTGACCGTAGACATTGTGATTGTCCCTGTTGTTAGTTGCTGCCACCCAGGGCGCTGTAACGTCCTCTCTATGATGTTTATATATCTCTTTGATTTACACCAACAACATGATGCATCAGTCACATTAAATTTCTCTCGTGTCTCAGTAGACATTTTTATGTTTATTTACAGCGTGTGCGAATCTGTAATTAATTGTAACTATGAACGTAGACTTTCCTGGTGAATAATTCGGATGAAATCTTCACGGATAACCAACGAGGTCAGGTTTTTAGAAAGAAAACAACGATTCTGCGGCCATTTTCTGCCGCCATCTTCACGCTATGTCAAATAGCGGCAGAAAATTTGTTGCAGAATCGTTGTGTTCTGTTTTTAAAAACGTGACCCCGTTGGTTAACCGTGAAGATTTCATCAGAATTTTAGCTATAATTAGAAAGGCGAAAATAATGAAATATTTTATAAATGATAAAAAATTGTTGTTCTTGTTGTAGTATTCAGTCCTAAGACTGCAACTCTCTATCGTAACAATTTTTTTTTCATTTCTACACAATTACAACATCCCACTTACTCCCTAATGTCCTTAGCGAATTCCATCCTTGGCCTCCCTCTTCAGTTCTTACGCCGCACACACTTTCTCTCTTATGCTAATTTTACTAAACCTCCATGTCTCAAATCGTGGCCGATTAATCTATCCCTTATCTTGGTCAACGTCCTCCAAATTGTTCTCTCTTCGCTTATTCTTCTTATAACTTCCTGGTTAGTTACCCTATCCAACCACCTGATTTTTCGGGATTCTTCTGCAGCACCTCACTTCAAAATCATCTATTCTTTTCCCTTTTTGTAACTCCTACCGTCCACGTTTCGCACCCATGTAACGCAATACTCCATACGAACATTTTTAATAATGATTTCCTAATACTCGTAAGTAAATTCCACTTTTTTTTTCGCGAAAGCCTTCCTTGCCTGTGCTATCCTACTCTTTATGTCTGCTATACGTCTACCAATCCTAGTTATTATGCTTCCCAGCGTAGCAGAATTCCTTAAATTCCATCAACCTAACAGCCTTTGTAATTCCACTGTTTCCCATACTACACTCCATCAGCTCGGTTTTTCCCCCTATTAGTCCTCATGTTGTACACTGCTTCAAGGATGGAGTTCATGCATTTTATTATGATTTCGTTGGTTTTCTTCTGACTCCCCTAATATCGTCGGCAAAGCGTAGTGTTTTCATTTCTTCTTCTTCTTCTTCTTCTTGCAGTATGATTCCTTTCCCACATTATTTTTTATCTTTCTTCGTCGCCTGTTCTATATAAACAGCATGGGCGACAGACTACATCCGTTGCTTACTCCTTTCTTGATTTCTGATTTCTTTTCTTTATCTTCAATTCTAATTACTGCTGTCTTTTTTCTGTAGAGGTTATGTATAAGCCTTCTTTCTCGATATTTTATTCCTGTGCTCTTCAAAATTCTTAATAGTGTGTTTCAGTAGTTAACATTATCAAAGGCTTTTGTAAATCTACAAATGCTATGAACTTAGGCCTGTTTTTCCTTTTCCTGTACTCTAAGAGTAGCAGCAGAGTCAATATGGCTTCCCTTGTCCCTAAATTCTTTCTAAAACTAAACTGAGCTTCGTCTAACTCGCATTCTATTTGAAGTTCCATCATATTATACATTATTTTCGTTTATATTTTGCACATATTGGAGAAGGGCGCTTCAGCCCAGAGTGACTGCGGGGCTCACCTGATCATGTCGGGGATGCCTCTTGCACTCTCTCTGGGTACTTTTTATCAAAGTTCTCATATGCCGAGACACCTTCACCTATTTTAGGAGGTATATGTACCGGGGTCAAAGACCTTGGGCATATGGCAAGAGCTGTCCGCTCATCCCATTGGATCAGTCGGCCAACTGCCTCCTGAAACTGGTGGAGACACGGAGAAGGGAATGCTGCGTCCCCACAGCAGACTCGTCTCCCGTCATTCGGAAGGGCGTGAGAATAGTACCCAATGCCCGACCTACCTGATGCAGGTTTTCTAGGGTTTTCCCTGCATCTCTTACGTTGACCACCCACCAGGACTCGAAACCTACACATCTCACTCTCATACGCATGGGCACCAACAAGTTAACCATTGGCTACAACCACTTCAGACACTCACTTACCGAGCAAACCACGCGCGCTTGTCGACAATTTCCTCATTCACCACTAGTATGAGTACACGATTATAAAGGGGATTGCCTCATCTCTAGATCAGACTCTTCACACTCCACATCTAATCTTGACCTGTTCACGACCAAACACAACACTTCACAATACTCTATACACATTTTATATTCACGACATATCTTCTAGATATAAACATAATTATCATACTGATAATATTCGTTGTCATCACAACAATAAGTATAACACACAATAAAAATCCTCCTCTCTAGTGAACACACCTTCAACCACACACTCTCTCTAGCGCTGCAAAAACCTCACTCGCTCTGAGCGGTTTCTATGAATATACGATACCTGCCAGCCCTACATTCCGAACATAACTTACACCATACGAACCCCAACATACACAGTATTACGCGCGACAGCCACACCACACTCTTTTCACTATTTCAAGAGATTACAGGCTAATAAAACTCCCACTACCCGGAGCGACCTCATCATCATCGATAACATGTAATACGTTTCTCACAACATTCTTCTAAACATTTACTCTACATGTCTCTCTGGACACTTTCTCAACCTCTGCGCGGCGACGTGCTAGTCAATATCCATTCACTTCGACGAACGATTACACCCACCGCACTCTTGCACTCTCGACACACTAACAAAGCGAATTAACGTGTAGCTCTCCACGCAGACTCATCACACTCCAGCTCGCGATACGAACCTAAGCTCCCGCGAATCGTAATAAATTAGCCATCGCTTGCACAGCAGTGCTCACGACACTTTCTTCGACTACACTCTCCAAAAACACATTCTCGCAACCTCCCTACTCTGGCGTGACCATTCCGCCACCCTCCGCTATATGACACTCACCATACATTCTGCGCCTCTTCATAGACGATGAAAACAAACGTCAAGAGACGTCACGCGTATTCAGCGCAGCCACCTAGAGCGTCATTAATCTGAAGCACACGTGACACAAATATTAAGATCTCATGAGGACATACGCCGGGCATAAGTGTCTGCACACGTTGACCACGCAGACTTGCTCGAGATCTTATCTCAACCACACGCGCGCCAACCACGCCTCTCGATACGAAGACTCTCATCCCTGCACTCCTTTCAATACTTACCACAATAGAGCGATACTCTTTACCAAGCAACGTCTCTTGAGTACAATCCACCACCTCAACTCGCAGAATTATTCACACACCGCTTCATGATCTCGACATCTTATCGCTACAAGCAACGCTATCGCCTCAACCACTAGCTATTACTAACAACACACTACCATCATAGGAAGTGTAGACTATATAGCTACACGAGCTAGCCTCAGTCTGAAGATCGCACGTAACTCGCGCTGTCTACTTATATTCAACACGAACAACCTTCTCTCTTGGACTTAGCTTAGGTCACACGTCCAATACAAAACATCGACGTAGCACAAGGTGAACCTCACCGATCACAGTGACAGTGTGCGACACGTCTGCTGATACAACATTAGCACTAGACAACGGAATCAGACACATCTATAAGACAGAGTTTGACAGACACGGTGACAGATGCAATGGTCACTCCAGGTCTCAAAAGCTATACGTGACATGACCGTGTGAAGAGAGAGCACTCTCTATTTATACACGCGTGCTCGTCTAAGGCCAACACGCCCTGACTGGAGAAGTCGAGGTACTGCGAGAAGTTGTGACAGTTGGTGGTTTTGTGATGTAAGATTTATATGGGAAGAGTTTCATCTCTAGTTATTGTAAGGAGACACTGTCAATACTGAGGTATACATCTGATAGTTTCGTAGCTGAAAGCGAGAATTGAGCGGTGGTGAATTCTACAGTAACTACACTACTAAGAGGTATGAGCGGAAAATTCGATTATGTATCATCTCAAACAGTCGTGAGGTCAGCAAGATTCATCTAAACCAAGTCAGTTCTGATGTGAGAGAGACACACAGTCGAAGATACAAGGCACGCGCGGTATCAGTTACAAGTCACACTAGTCGAGCGAGTAGGAGTCACGATTTAGTATCATGATATGATTGAACACGTATATGAGGATCTGAGAGCAGGAGAGAAATATTATAGAGGGAAACAGTACTGAGAAGCATACAACTACGAGGTATGAGGAAAAAACAATTCAGGACTCATTAAGGGTGTCAATACTTTGAGTAGCGGCGAATCGAGGTTACGGCCTCGTTTTTATAGCGATCAAGTGGAGATGTACATTGTTTAAATCACTCCGTTTGGAAGTGGGTGAGACGACTGATTATCAAAACAGAGACATCGCGATCAAAAGGGGTTGAGTCTGCTGGACAAGGGTTTACTTCACAGAAGATATCAGTGTTTTATGATACAGCATCGAAATGAGACAAAACAGGTGGCGACGTTGCGTACGCATATCGGACGATCCATGACACGTAGTTAGTGTTGTGCATCACACCAGATAGTGAGACACCGCTATAGTGATAAATCGAGACACATTGAGTTTTTTCACACACCTTCTTGGGGGGTGGATTCGGGCGATACACATACTAGTGTACAATAGCATTACAAAGGAGATGCATACGTACTAGAGAAATGATACGAGATTGGAAGTGAGTCAATGGGTCTATCACTGACATGCGAGCGCGAGGCTGAATAGAGGACAGCATTTTAGAAGGGAATGGGGTAGGACATAGAGTGTGTGTGCCAGACAACGGATCGTACAACATAGTTACTATCATTTGTAGGGTATTCGCAGCGAAAGGTACGGTCACGATGATATCTATCTGACGGCGAGTTACGAGGCGAGAGTTGTTCTTCATCTCGCGACATGTGGATTGTTTGGGGTCTCGCGTCGTTCTTACTGAGGCGTTGAGTCACTGCACGGCTCGGACAATCACAGTGCCGGTTAAGTGCGTGTAGTCATCTTTGTGATCCCTGGGATACTTGTGGGATAGGTCACAACATGTTCATCATAGGTGTATTTAATAGGGTGCGGATTTACTATTTTACTATTAGACAATCGGAGAGAGATAGTACACACTCTGCTATTAAACTTCTTCCTTTGTAGTAATGAGGTTAAGGAGGTGAGCACAGAAAAGTGAGAATATGGGTGGCGATGCCATCATTTATTGTATCTAGGGACATCTTTTATATCTAATGACTGACTAATCTAAGTTCATTTTGTGTGGTTTCACAGCATGCACATCAGTACACACTTGATATCTGAAGGTGCGAGGTCACACGACTGGATGTTGTAGGACAGCGCTTATACACAATCTAGGGGGGGGGTGAGGTGTGCGGTCACTGCTAGGAGGGCTTCATATCAACTGAAGTTGTCTCTACTTTTTAAGGTTTAATAGGATGTTAAGGGGGTTCACACTGCGTCTGGGGAGGTATTAGACGGTTTATGACCGCAGTATCAGGAGGGACGCTTAAATGTTGCAAGTCAGGGGAGGCTTAGCATGGGAGAAGAAGTGATGTATCATCTATATTGATAACTCACAGGGATTCATAACACTGACTCAGACACTCTCTCTACATCAGTCATCTTGCGATGAGCAGCTAGTTCTTAGTGGATGATACACTTGGAGCAGAGAGTAGGTAGAGGGCGCTAGGTTCTACAGCGTATCACGTGATTATAGATAGTAATGTTGGTAAGAGAGAGAGACAGTTGGTGTTCACATGGCCTGAGAGTATCCGTCACTTAGGAAAGGAGAACTCATTACATGGAGGGATACACATCTGCGGGAGATGTGGGCACTTATCACACGGATATGTTGTATATATTGATCGGACAGGGAGGGTGGGGGAGTCTATTATCTACTGTATAACACACACTATGTTGGCGGGAGCATTGACAACTCTCTTTACAGGGTCACTATATATTGGAGAGGGATGATTTGTATATGAGACTTAACTTGTCAAGGTATGATGGGATGTGAGACACGGTATATAGTATATATTCATCATAGTGAGACACACGCTATAGGGGTTTGACTCACGTGTGCTCTGGAGAGGTATGAGGCGTGTATCTTTGTAGACTAGTCGAGCGTGTACTTAGCGGGTCTCTATACAGGAGGAGATATTATAGTGTTCAGTCTTTATGGAAGGGACGTCTGAGTATATAGATCTTAAAATGAGTGAGGGCGAGCATGTGGGCAGCGGGGGAATAATAGAGGTAGTGGAAATCATTGATCGTACATTTCACGAGGGATATTTGGTTGGAGGAATATAGCATGTAGCGTGGCTTCAGGAAGGCACATTATATTCTGTAAGACGTAATTGGTACTACCAGAGCTATTTGCGATTACGTGGTGTTGTCGTGCACTTATGGAGGTGGGTCTACACGGGTGAATGCGAGCACACATGATACAACAGAAGTCATGAGGAGTACACACAAGGGGAAGGATTAAAGATGGTGGTTAGGGATTGATAGTGTTTTGTTGATGTTGTGGATGGTTGAGTTGTAAGGGGGGTTTTTTGAGTAGGGGTATTGTGGTTGATAGAGTTTTAGTAGATAGTGGTTGTTTGATGAGGAAATGGAGTTGGGGAAGGGGGGTAGAGGGTGGGGGGAATATTTTGGGGGGAGTTTGGTATATAATTGGGTTTATTGAGTTGGTGTGGGAGGAGTTGGGTTAGAGAGGTGTTTGTAGATAAGAGGGTTTAGGTGTAGTAGAATGAGGGTGGTTGTAGGGAATGATATTAGGTATAAGGGGAGGGAAGTGAGATTGAAATGGGGAGAGATGAGGTGGAGGAGGGAGATTTATTAAATTTTAGTTATATGTGGTTGTGGGTGGGGTTATGGAGTAGGATGTTAGGTATGATGGGTGGATTGGGGTTGTAGGAGATGTGTAGTTGGTTGTTAGGAAGGGAAGAGGGGATTGGGGTTGGGGGGGGTGTTAGAAGTAAAAGGGGAAAGGGTTGTGGGGGGGTGGGGTGTTTGGGTTTAGGGGGGGATGAATTATAAAAGTATAGGATGAGGATTGAGTTTAGGGGTATAGGGGGGGGGTTGTAGGGATGGTGTGGGATGGTGTATGAGAGGGTATGGGTTTTGGGGGAAAATAATGGTGGTTTGTGGATGGGGGGGAAGTTTTTAAGGGTATGGGTTTTGAATTGGGGTTGGAGGGTTTTTTGATGTGGGGGGGGGTTTGTTAGTGGGGTTTGGGTGTTTATGTTGTGGGTTTAGGTTATGGGTGGGGGTGGTAGGGGTAATTGGTGGTTGGGGTGTGGTGGTTGAATAGTGGAGTTGGATATTGTTGAGGGGTGGGGGGTTGTTATGTTTGGGGTGGAATTGTTGGTGGTTAGTTGATGAGTGGGTGGGTGGGGGGGGGTTAGTTGGGGGTTGGGTTTGTGGTTTGGGCGGGGAGATGTTTGTTTAGGTTAGGGGATGGTGTAAATGGAGGTGGTAGTTTGGTAGTATTATTATTAATTGGGGGGGGGGGGGGGGGGGTTATTTTGGGTTGGGGGGGGGGGGTATTTGTTATTGTGGGTGGAGGTGATGGTTAGGGGGGTAGGGGTATGGTAGGTGTTATTGGGGTAGGTGTTTTGTTGGTGGATTGTGTAGGGGGGGTTTGTTTTTTTTGGGTTAGTTTATTTGTTGGGTTGGGGGGGTGGGTGGTTATTTGGTAGTGGTTGTGGATAGGGTATAGGTGGATTGTTTATGTTGAGAGTTATCTTTGGGTAGGTGTGGTGGTTGTAGGGGGTGTGGGGTGGGTTTTAGGGTGTAGTTTTGGGGGGGGGTGATTTTAAGGTTTTGATAATTTTGATGTGTGTGGGTAAGAGGGGGAGTGGGAGAGTGAGGGTGGGAGTGAGGGTGGGTGGGAGTGGGAAGATTGGAGGGTGTGGGGGTGTGGGGGGGTTGTTGGGTGAGGTGGAGTTTATGTTTATTTTTTTTTGGGTTTATACCAAGGGGGTTTTACATTGTGGGGGATCCTCTTTGTTACATAGGTTGGAATTTGTTAAGAGATGCGGAAGGTAGAGCAAGGCAGCCAAGGGTTAACTAGGGTTCCCGGGCTATGGTTTGAGAATCCTACTCGGTGTTTCAGCTAAAGAGATGCAGGGAAAACCTTAGACAACCTGCATCAGGTAGGTCGGGCATTGGGTACTATTCTCCCGTCATTCCTAATGGCGGGAGACGAGTTTGTTGTGGGGTCGCAGCATTCCCTTCTCCATGTCTCTTCAATGGGATCAGCGGACAATTCTAGCCATATATCCAAGGTATTCGACCCCGGTACATATACCTCCTAAAATAGGTGAAGGTGCATTGGCATGTGAGAAGTTTGGTAAAAAAAACCAGAGAGAGTGCGAGGCATCCCCGACATGATCAGGTGAGCCCCGCAGTCACTCTGGGCTGAAGCGCCTGCGAGAAACTCCCGCAGCGCCCTATATCCCATTTTGTTTTTGGTTTTTGGGTATCAGCTTTTATAAAATCTACTGCATGTTTCTTCTTACGAGAATTACAAGCTATTACCTAACTTTTAGCCTTGTTCTCTTCTCATATCATCATTAAATAATTACTGACTTTACGCCCTCGATTGGGAAAGTCTCTTATTTATGTAAATGAATGACTTCAAATGTTATCAGCCGACAGTTTTGAGGAGTGACGAGAAAGAAGTAGGAGATGATTGAAACTAAAAAGACGTTCCTTTTTGACATTAGCACCTTTAAAGTAGTTCAACACTACGGGATGTATCTAAACAGGTACATTTTGACGACGACGGAAACGAAGGAGAGTTGAGCGGAAGACTTGCAGCCAGAAGTCGCGTGCTTCGTGGTTGCAGCCGTAAAGAAGGAAGACCAGAAGCCCTTGGAGCGTGCCAAGAGCGTGGTAATAACCCAGAAGCTGCTCCAGGCCCTGGATCTGTGTGAAGACAAGTCTGATGGTAATTCCCGCCCCAGAGAGAACCGACGTCTTAATCGCAAAGTTGAAGATGGCAGCGAAGACGTCGCGCTTCCTTTCGCCTTTCTTAACTTTTCGGGCGCTTTTCTTGACGTCATAGTAAAAGCTGCAGTTTATGAAGCACATGTAGAGATTGGCGAAGAGCGCCGCGTAGTTACAGATAAGAAATAACAGCTGGCCGATGTTCACGCGGCTGTCGATGATCTCGTCCATCCAGAAGAAGAGAGCGGACAACGCCGCCGGCAAGACCCAACCTATCAGAGAGTAACGGAGAAGAACCATACGGGCTTCATCACGGCTGAGGGAATCTGGAGGACGCAAATCCCTGATGGACACCGTGAGGAAGTGTAAGTATGAAGAGAGCCACAAGGTGGTAGCGAGGTCGATGGCGACGTCGAGGCGCACGGCCAGCGCCATGTCTGCAAGGGTTGCCTGCACCACGACGAGCCTCAGCAGCGCCGTCACCAGGTAAGCAATCAGAAGCTTCCCTGGGAGGTTGCGGAGCTGCGGACAGGCCACGAAGGTGACTATCGTGAGGACTCGCACCACGACGTCACCATAAGTCAGAAACAGCACCAGAAGCGAGTCCCCGGCCTTGTAGAAAGAAACACGGGCTTCCACGTCGATGCCGACGTCACAAGGGACGTACTGCATGAAGACCTGAAGGACGCAGAGCTCAGTTTGGTTGTAAGTATTGACCAGTGCAATTTCCGAACAATTTATATGCTTGTTGACGAGGCCCTTGAAAAAGCACTGAGCTGATTGGGCTAAATTAAAGTTTGTGTTTGCTTCCGAGCCTTTACACTCCCTGTGGAAGCCGACAAAGAGAAGGTTAGAGAACTGGCAGATAGGAACTCGTGTTTTGAAGGCGTAGTCCAGATAAGTAATGGCAGGTCTATACGCGACCTGCCTCTGAAAATCTCCAAGTAACAACGATAAGCAATAGAGACGGGGATCGACACCTTGTGGCGCTGTGACGCCGCAGTCGCTGCCGCTGTAGGCGAGACAAAGACATTGCGAGTGGAAGTAGGCAGAAGGAACAGTCGACCAAGTCAACGGTGTCGACGTCTGATCGGTGATAGCACAGGTGAAAAGATCTAAATTTGATTGAAACAGATTCCCAATGTAACAGAGATGGACCAAGTCGTAATAGTCTTCTGATTCCGGCGGATAGATGTCTCTGTAACGTGAACAAACAACATCCACGCTACCTGCGTCGGACTTGACGATCCCCCAAGTCAACTGCTCTCGGGACTGTGTGGAGCCGTATTTGTTTAAGAATTTTATTTCGATCTCCTTCAAGCTCATAGGACGTATCAGGTTTCCAATCGCAAAGGGCTCAATGGACGGAACGCTGGAAATGAAAACGTCCGTTGTCGTCAAGAAAAGGTAAGCACTGTTGTGCGGTTGAATAATCCAACCCGCGATGAATATCACGAAATTCTCTATGATTTCTAGAGGCGTTGAACCATGAGCTGGCTTTACTTGAGTCGCGTCCTCAACGACGTACCTGTCGAGGAGTTCCCCCACCCTTCTTTCGTAGGCCGTGGTGCAGTTGGCGTGGACCTTCTTGCAGAGGGTCAGCCGCTGCTGGAGGCAGTTATTGGAGAACCTCTGCAAGGCCGCCTCCATGTTCAACTCGAGAGTCAGCGTTTCCCGCAAGCGATCGCTCACACACGTCATATTCTGCAACATCCAATCCAAACTCATGAAACAGAAATGAGGATATGGTTATTATACTCAGCTTGTCTTGTTGATGTGGTATGCAGACCTTCCATGCTACCCTACCAAGAGCAAGCCTTTTCATTACCTCATAACTAACACAACCAATATACTCCCTAATCTGCTTAGAGTAATCCATCCTTGGCCTCCCTCTTATGCTCTTACGGCACACACTTCCCTCTAATGCTAATTTTTACAAGACCCTCCTATCTTAAAAACGTGACCCATTAATCTATCCCTTCTCTTAGTCAATGTCCTCCATATTGTTCTCTCTTCCCCTATTCTGATTAGAACTTCCTCGTTAGTGGGTCTATCCACCAATCCAATTCTCCTATAGAACTGCATTTCAAAGGTTTCTATTCTTGTACTTTCCTCAACTTCTATCGTCCACGTTTCGCACCCATATAACGCCACGCACCATACGAACATTTTTAGCAACGATTTCCTAATATTAACACTTATATTACCCGTAAATCCCTCTTTCCCGCAAAATCCTTCCTTGTCTGTGCTATCCTACTCTTTATGTCTACTATACTTCTACAATTCCTAGTTATTACGCTTCCCCAAGTAGTAGAATTCCTTACCTTTGGCAAAATGCCCCTTCCAAATCTAATACACTTTGTTATTCCACAGCACTACATTATGTAGCTATTTTCTCGATTTATCCTAATATTGAACTCTTTCTCCAGGACTTCGTTTATGCCATTCATTATGGTCAGCATTAATTATTTAATTTCAGCATTAAATATATCACTATTTATTCTCGAAAGCGACGTTTCGACTACACTTTTAGACTACCTCAGGATTACTACAAACGTAATGTTATCTAAAAAATTAATTGCACAGATTGTAACGCATTATATATGGGACAAACTGAAAGAGCTTTAAAACCTGGCATTAAGGAACATAAAAACAACATCAAATTAGACATTCAAAAGTGTACAGTTGTGTCCAAACACAACATACGTGAAACAAAAGTCCAAAAGTGGACTAAAAATGCTATTTTCTTTTTTATAATTCCTGGAGAAGAGTTGCATATAAGGATAAGCTAGATAATGTAGTGCAGTGTAACAACAAAGGCTGTTAGATTGGAAAGGGATATTTTGACGGAAGGTAACGAATTCTGCTACTAGGTGAAGGGCAATAACTAGGGATGGCAGAAGTATAGTAGACATAAAGAGTAGGATAGCACAGACAAGGAAGGCTTTCGCGAAAAAGAGAAGTATACTTAGTGTGAATATTAGGAAATTGTTGCCAAAAATGTTTGTATGGAGCGTGGCGTTATATGGACGATAGAAGTTGGGGAAAGGAAAAGAATAGAAGCCTTTGAAATGTGGTGCTATAGGAGAATGCTGGAAATCAGATGGGTGGATAGAACCACAAACGAGGAAGTTCTAAATGGAATAGGGGAAAGCAAACAAATATGGAGGACGTTGACTAAGAGAAGGCATAGATTAATAGGCCATGTTTTAAGATTTAAGATTAATATTAGCATTAGAGGGAAGTGTGCGTGGTAAGAACAAAAGAGGGAGAACAAGATGGAATACGCTAAGTAGATTAAGGAGGATGTGGAAGTGGTTGATATGAGGAAATGAAAAGCCTTGCGGAAGATAGGTTAGCAAGTATTCGAACTGAATTATACAAAAAGAATTCCATAAATAAGAAGAGAGCAAATACAAATATTGTGACAATATTTACTCACGCTGGGTTCCACTGTGAGGTTCACGATCGGCGAATCCAAATGCTCAGCGCAGTGATGATTCAGATCGTCGTAAATGGATTGCACAGGGATCCTGCCAAGAACGGATGAGATGTCTGACAATATGTTAGATGTCATAGTTTTTAAGTATTCAAGAATCTGGAAAAGACACCAAACAAGGAGTAAACAGAGATTAATAGAAACACATAAAACGGTATAAACTGAATGTGTATGTTGAATCAAAAGAGAACCACGGACGATGTGGAGCGCTTTGCATCCTTGTCTTACTCCTTTCTCTATTACGGCTTTCATTTCTAGCCCTTAAATTTTAATTACAGCTATTGCTATGTGATTAATAACGCACAATAATATCTACAACGTTTTATTTAACTATCGCGTATCTTGTACTATGTTACACATATCTTTTTATCTGAGACGTGACCAATGAGATATATGAAACACGAACATGAGAGGAGGGGACGTTACAGCGCCCTGGGTGGGCAGCAACTAACAACAGGGACAATCACAAGGTCTACGGTCAAGTAACTTTTGACGTATGTACTGTAGTTAAAATGACAGAGGTTGAGAATAATCGTGTATTTTTTTGGTAGATTATAATATATTGTTTTTTCATCCGAATCATGCAATGTGGTTGTTTCCAGCGTACAATTGTACTAATAGTCAGTTCAAAAACAACTGGAATATCGTATTTAAGTAAATAACACATAGTTTTACACTTTTGACAGCTTCGTTTTGTGTAACTTGATATTTACCAAATTCTGATCTTCGTGGTGCTCTATAATATGCTAGCCCGTCTCTTGGTTCTTTTATGTAAGTTAGTTCTCTGTCTACTGAATTTAATGAATGGTTTTTATTTCGTTTAAGCCTCGATGCCTATCAACTTTCTACAATATTTAATGTCAGTCTAGATGCATTTGAAATTAATACTTGAACAACAAACAAATGTTATAATTGTAAAAAAAATAAAATTCTAGATATTGGGAGTAATCTTTATTATAGACTGATGAGTCGAGATGCTGTCAAAATCTCATCTAATAAATTGGCATTAATATCATAAATGACAGATTTAAAACGAAATTATAAATTAACTATTTATACAATTCCTGTTCATTAACTGTCAGTGTTTACATGCTGTATTAGTGCATTAGAGATTGGATGTTAATGACTCCTATCCGTGTTAACTTTAATTTCGGCACTTTCCTTATGTGTGACAACAGAAATAATATACAATTTTTAAGGATGTGTTATATATATTCATATGTAAAGAATACACTTGTCTCTAGCTGGTTTCCCGCTCATTTGAGTAACTTTAATAACATATGTAATAATGTATAGGTTTTTAAATATTGATTGTACGAGATACGCTTCCTAGCACGTATTCGTAAGTCACACCATCACTTTCAATGCCCATCAGACGACCAGGACACTCCCTGCCACCATCTTACCATCAAAAATGCGCCTGAGTCTCCTTCAATTTGCTTCAAATCTGGCGGCAAGCCACAGTTGTCCATGTCTTATGTTTGTTTTATATATGTCAGTTTTGTTTGGGGTTGGTAAATACATCTCTTAGCAACTAGAGCTATTTACGTTCCGTTATCCCCTCAAATTGTCCCTCATCCTTGTTGTTTGACCGCGAGATATAATTGCTTCGAAAAATTTGCCTTCATGTTGTAGTTGGAGGACATCTTCTTTGAACGGCACCAGAGCACCATATACGAAAAATCATTACAAGTGTTATCAGTGTATATGGATCATGTCGATGATTTTATAGAGTCGAACACTGGATATTTCTCTGAAGGTGGAACCACGCTGCCCATGAAGCAGGAGGTGAGTTTGACTGTCAGGTTAATTAAACATTAATATAATATCTATGGTCACGAAGACGTTTTCACTTAAAAAAAAATTCGTACCGCTGACGTCATAATCGACCAATGATGTAACTTGTGGAGCGTGCCAGTTCTATTTCACAAGATCTCTGGCCACTCCAAAGACATTTATTAATCTTTTTTTAAAAGACTGATTTTAATCAGCCACTTAAATAACCATAACTATAATTTAATTTTGATAACCAAGTGCTGATGCTATAACTGGTTTCTTAAATATAAATTGAAGTTAAAGAGTAGATACCCATTTTTCAGTCTCCTTTTATTGATTGACAAGATATTACATTTCATGGTCCGTCATGTAATTTTACTGAGAAGCTTTCGGCATTATATTGCCATATTCATCTGTAATGTCTTTCTTCTCTTTAAATCATTACAGTTGAATATAGCAATAAAATGCCGAAAGTTTCTGAGTAAAATTACATGACGGACAATGAAATGTATATATTGTCAATAAAAGAAGACTGTAAACGGTGTATCTACTCTTTAACACCAATTTAATTTTGTTTTAAAAATTTATTTAGAAGGACCTTTAGGCAGCGCCATAGTCATCTAAAAAAATAAAATACATTTTTTTTAATATTTCAAAAAAATATTTATGACATTATAAAACAATATTTCTTTCCGATGATTTAATGTTTAAAAATATTGTACATACCCTCATGTAATTTAATATGTACATAAAATTTCTCTAACTTTCTTCTTTGATTGTACGTGATTCCAAGCCCGAGTTACGAAAATTTATTTTATATCGTCATAACTTTAAACAAATACCATAAAATTTTTGTGTTTCTAAAAATTTGTATTTTTATTTTGGTAGACGACTATGGCAGTGCCGAAAGATCCTTCTAAATAAATTTTGAAATAAAAATTAAAGTATCAATTTGGTTATTTAAATGACTAATTTAAAGTAAGGACAAATTATTATTATTATTATCAGACATTTATACTTTTAATTAAAGAAATAGTCTCGATTAAATTTACTGGCTCTAATTTTGAACGTCACTCGTCACATTCTCGTCTCTCTCTCTCGCCCTTTGGCCTCCCCGACAATCAACCTCCAATCTCTTCGATTATGAGCTCTTCTCTTCCATCCTCTTCTTCCCATCTTTCTCAAGTCTGAAATTACATCACCCATCCACCTATATCTTGGTCTTCCCTCTCCCTCTCTCTCTCTCTCTCTCTCTCTCTCTCTCTCTCTGTGGTTCTATTCATCACGTTGACAGCAGCTAGCGACGGCAACGCTCCACACATTCCTTCGTTTTCTCTTGATTCAGCTACACTTTACCAGTTTATTTTGATTTATTCCCCTGAATATTTGTTTATTTTCTTCTTGTTTTTGCTTTTCCAGATTCTTGAATACTTAGAAACTATGCAACTTTACATATTGTCAGAAATCTCTTCTAATCTGGGCAACGTCCCTGTGCAATCCATATACGACGATCTAAATCATCACTGCGCGGAATATTTGGAGAAGCCGATCGTGAACCTCACAGTGGAACCAAGCGTGAGTATTGTAATGTTTTGGTCTTGGGGAATATTTGAGTTTACTTTCATAAAATACAGCAGGATAAAATAAAAGTCTGTTGTTGTGGTATTCATTCCTAAGACTGGTCTGATGCAACCCTCCATACTAACCTACCTTGCGCAAGCCTTTTCATTTGTCCATAACGACCACATCCTTCATTCATACTAATCTGCTAAGCGTATTCCATCCTTGTTCTCGCTCTTCTGTTCTTACCCCACACTCTTCGCCCTAAGGCTAATTTTCAAAAAACATCGTCTCTTAAAACGTGGCCAATTAATCTATACTTTCTCTTGGTCAACGTCGTCCACATTGTTCGCTCTCCCCGAATTCTCCTTAGAATTTCCTCGTTAGTGATTCTATCGACCCATCTGATTTTCAGCATTTACCTATAGCACCACATTTCAAAAGTTTGTCTTTTTTTTCCTTTCTGCAACTCCTACCGTCCACGTTTCGCACCAAGAGAACTCCACAATCCACACTTACATTTTTAGAAAAGATTTCCTAATATTTACACTTAGATTAACCGTAAGTAAATTATTCTTTTTCGTGAAAGCCTTCCTTGTCTGTGCTATCCTATTCTTTATGTCTACTATACTTCTACCATCCCTAGTTACTATACTTCCCTAGTAGCAGAATTCCTTAACTTCCTTAAAATATCCCTTCCCAATCTAACACCCTTTGTTTTTCAGTGTTTCCCTTATTACACCCCATTACTTTGGTCTTCCTTCTATTACTCTCCGTATTGAACACTTTCTGTGCTATCCTACGCTAGTTATTACGCTGCCCAAGTAGCATAATTCCTTAACTTTTACCACGTGGTGACCTCGGCCAATGATATTGTGGACAGATAAATCGAGTGAAAAAGATCGATTTATCGATGCGGAGGACACAGTTGAGAGGCTGTGCAGATGCATTCGGTTCTAGACATTAAGAGAAGAATGGTCGGAACTGATGACTTGAGCTGGGCTTTGCAGGTGCTGAAGAAGATAGAAGCTGTAAAGAGGTACGCTGCCAGGCTCTCCAATGCAGATCAGAGATTAGATTGCTTCTCCGAACCCCTGATTTCCTGCCTGTCTTCTGTTGAGGTTGTGTATAAGCCTCCTATCTGGATATTATATTCCTGTGCTCTTAATAATCCTCAATATTTTGTTATAGTTCACATTATCAAAGCCTTTTTCTAATACTACAAATGTCATGAACGTGGGCCTGCTTCTCTTATCCTGTCTTCTAAAATTAGACGCTAAGTCAATATTGCATCTCTCGTCCCTACATTCCTTCTAAAATAAAACAGATCTTCCCTTAACTCGGATTGTTTTTGACGCTACTTCGTCCTATATACTACTTTTTCGTTATTATTTTTTTTCACGCACGCTGTACGCCCAACTACATTTCATTAATGTTTTTTAATATAGTAACAGTGGACTCACCTCCTGCTTCAGGGGCAGCGTGCTCTCGTTCACAAAGGAACTTTCAACACTCTTCATTGTTCTCTGGGCCACGACGTTCGCATACACAGCAAACACTTGTGACGATAAATCGTATATGCTTTCTTGGTTTTGTTCAAAGTAAATGTCTTCCAACTACAACAGAAAATGAAATTCTTTGCTATATTACCTCTCCTTCTAATTACCAAATTAATTATTATTTTTTGGTTGACAGGCTACATGAGGATGATCCTGAACAGGCAACTCCTTTTTAATAGGATAGGAAGGGAATAGAAAAGGGGGGATGCGGAAGGTAGAGCAAGGTAACCAAGGGTTAACTAGGGCCCCCGGGCTATGGTTTAAGGATCCTGCCCGGTGTTTCACCTAAATATATTCAGGGAAAACCCTAAAAAACCTACATCAGGTAGATCGGGCATTGGTTACTATTCTCACGCTATTCCGAATGGCGGGAGACGAGTTTGCTGTGGGGTCGCAGCATTCCCTTCTCCATGTCTCCACCACTTTTAGGAGGCAGTTGACCGACTCTTCAATGCGATCAGCGGACAAATCTTTCTTTACGCCCAAGGTCTTCGACCCCAGTACGTATACCTAATACAATGGGTGATGTTGTCTCGGCATGTGAGAACTTTGAAGAAAAAAGGGGAGAGTACGAGGCATTCCGGACATAATCAGGTGAGCATGTAAACCCAAATGTTAGAACAATTAAATGCGATGAAAGACTGGGACACGGAGGGTTAAATAGTCCAGGTGCAGGAAGAGATTTATTTACAAAAAATAACGCCGCGATCAACGCCAGTACTGGTCAAAAGGGGAAAAGACAACCTCTGTGTGCCTTTGTAATTCAGACGACGGTCACAGCACGGTCATGAACTTGTTGGAAGCTGTTGGAAGAGAAAGGCAGGCGGAGACTGAGAAATTTGTTTCCTGTTGCTTCCTGCCATTCATTATATTCAGTGGCGGCTGGTGCATATGTGTTCATGTCATACAGCACATGAATTAATTTGGGACGAATTATTTCTTTTGTAATTTTAAGGAACTCTAAAATAATAGTATTTTAAGAGTCTGAATTTCTGATTCCACTTCGAAGACTTTAAACTGTCCACCTTCCAGCGCGCTCCCTCTCGGGTATATCTCGGCTACCATCTTCATTGCACGATAATCTTGTCTGGAATGAGAAATACGCATGCGCAGTATTACCGTTTCAACCCCGTACTCGTCTAAGATCCAGCAAAAAAAAATGAGCTACCAAACGCACAGCGCTAAGTACTGACATCATCAGGAAACAATTTCAAATGTTTGTTGTGGTTTCTTATAGTAGACATAAAGAGTATGATAGCACACGCAAGGAAGACTTGCGCGAAAAAGAGAATTTTACTTGCGGGTAATATGTGGGAATATTAGGAAATCGTTGCTAAAAATGTTCGTATGGAGCGTGGCGTTATATGAGTGCGAAACGTGGACGATAGGAGTTGGGGAAAGGAAAAGAATAGAAGCCTTTGAAATGTGGTGTTATAGGAGAATGCTGAAAATCAGATGGGTGGATAGAGAAAGTAATGAGGAAGTTCTAAACAGAATAGGAGGAAAAGGGAAGAATATGGAGGACGTTGACTAAGAGAAGGGATAGATTAATAGGCCACGTTTTAAGACACGAGGGTCTTGTAAAATTATAGGGAAGTGTGTGGGGTAAGAACTAAAGAAGGAGGCAAAGGATAGAATACGCTAAGTACATTAGGGAGGATGTTGAGGAAATGAAAAAGCTTTCGGAGTTATGGGTTAGCATGGAAGGTTGCATCAGCCCAGTCTTAGGACTGAATACCACAACAACAACATTATTCTGAGAAAATTTACGTACGATCCTGTATACAATATTCCCATAATATGTGACTTTTTCCTAAAATTAACTTTCTTTATTTAAAATATGTGATAAGTAAAAATATTGTCGTGTTAATATTTTGCGCCAATAGGGTTATACAATTTTAAAATTTCGTTTCTGTTACACGTGACGGGGACGAAATTACAAATGTAGCAATATTATGGGGGGTCGTGGTAGTATTTAAAACCCTTGTAGATAATGTATTATTATTAAGGGAATCGGGGACTAAAATTTCTGCCAAAATCTGAAGAAAAAAAATCGATTTTCATATTAATATACCTACAAATTAAGTAAACTGAAAAAGAAGCTGTAAAACGCAAGATGGAAGGTGTAACACACGCTGCAGGACAATTTTAATCAATATGTTGGATTTTAAAATTAATAAATTATTACTGTTTTTCCATAAAAAAAGAGTTTTTTCCCCAGCTTTATGTTTTGTGGTACCAAAAAACTTTCTAAGCGTCACAAATATTAAGACATTGTCTTCATTATTTTCGTACCTAATCTACATGCTAATACCTACAATTAAAAGTATTGGTTTTCTAATTGTTCAAATAGTTTAGGTGAAAAAAAAATTAAATTGCTGAAGTGCCAATTTTTAAGTAACCGTATGAAAATTTTATTCGCTCCCCACAATTTTAAATATTAATACCGACAGTTGATAAAAATAGTCAGCCCTATATAAAAATGTAAAAGAACCGAAAATATATTCAAAAACGTAACGAAACGAACATTTTCAAAAGCGACAAATTTAGAAGATAATTTTGAAAATACTCACGAGCTGCCACTGAGTATATTCATTACTGTCCGCTAGATAAGCAGATTCAGTTGTGGAAAAATTAATTGCTCAGTTTCGTAATGAAGGTGTAGCGCAGTAGAACCCGCGTCCAAATTTTTATTATAATTTACGGGAACTTAAATACCAAATATTCCGGCATGAGCAAGTTGTTTGCCAGGAAGAAGGGGTTTTTCCGCCCGCCGTCTCGCCTTTCGGAATAAACAACAAAGGGACTGCGACTGACACCTGGACCATAAAGCGCGGACACATCGTCGCCGTTTCGGAATGTCTTAATCTGCCTGGGAATTTGGTGACCGGGTGGCGTGTGTTCCCCAAATGAAACAAGGGATATGATTGGAGGATATCCATCCCTGCCACCTTAGTGATAGGTGTCGGATAAGTGGGGACAAGGCTTTAAAGAGGCTGGCGGAGACAATTTTGAGCAGATTGGAGAGATTTTTGCAGTGGATGGAGAGAGGAGATAGAGGAGAGATTGGACAGATTTGGGAGAAAGAGATTGCTGGTAATACAAGGTGGTGGTGAAAGGATATGGTAGCAGAGTGGTGGAGAGAGGAGATTGGAGAGATTTTTGCAGTGGATGGAGAGAGGAGATTGAAGGAGAGTGGAGAAACAGATTTAACAGATTTGGGAGATTGGTGAGGTGGCAGCGGCGACCATGCTTTGATCAGTCCAGGAAGCAGGGAAGAAAGGTCTTAGCAACAAGGGAAGGAAGACTTCGTGTTATTGTCCATCGGCCGCTTCAAGTTCCACAACACGGAAATTACAGCGAGACGCCTATGAAGACAACTCAGGTTCGTCAACAAACTGATCTGCTACACGTGATCAAACCATTAATACCCTGAGATTATAATTAATAAATATATATTTTAACTCAATTATTAAATTCATTAATTAATAACCCCCCTCATTTATAAAGGTTATGAATTACCTTCAGGTATGAAGGTATTATCACATCTGTCAAAACTGACCACGGTTCCTCTGCTTGAAGTGAACATTACGTCAAAAACCAGAGAGAGAGAGAGAGAGAGAGAGAGAGAGAGAGAGAGAGAGAGAGAGAGAGAGAGAGAGAGAGAGAGAGAGAGATGAGGAAGAACTGAATGATGGGAAATTGGTGACTAGACTGGGAACGAGTTGTGACTGGAGGAGGACCTCTTTATGACTTACCGTCGTTGTGTTGTCTTCTGCTGCGCTGTTCAGCATCACCAGAGTCACGAGGACCAGGACGAACAGCCGCTCCATCTTGAATGATAACTAACGACCAGATCCTTGCCTTCACTTGCTTCTTCCACAGCTTCCTGTGGTTTCGAAACAACAATTGTGTATAAATAAGAAAAAAAAATTATCAAATGAACAGGACGTGTTGTTTATTCAGGAAGTTCCGAGTCGTTCGTAAATGAGTCTTACTCTTGTTGTTTCGAAATTCTTTTATAAAGTTGCGAAACGGGGAATGACGTTCATATTCGCAAATAGTTAATGTCAATTATACGTAATATTATTTGAAAAATTACATCAGAAGTCCAACAATGTGGTAGAGATCCGAGGCAACAATTAACACTTCATCTCCTTTTCCACACGTAATTATTGCCAGACTGACAATAATTACGTGTGGAAAATGAGTCGATGTGTAAAGCTAGGTTTACACGGGCAGTGATGTTCGTCGAAGTAGCGTTGGCTGTGCACTGCCTACTGTTTACATATTGGGCAGATAACTGCCCACTTCTTCACTCATTACAGATCGGGCAGAGAACTCTGACGCATGTTTCTACTTCTCTGCTATTTCTTGGCAACTACGACCGGTTGGAATGTTGCTGTTGCATAGTATACATTGTTTATATCAAGTTGAATTTTTTTCCTCTACGCGCACGCATAATGTTCGTGTTTCATAAACAGAAACTAAATACTTTGTATTTGTGCTAGAATAGACGTAACGTGGAAGGGTTCGTGAAATTATCACGAAAAAGTTAAACTCAGTACTACGCTACTGTACTATATATACGTAAAAATGAAAACAGTTGTTTAATAATATTGCTTTATATTATCACTACAGAAATCAAGCAATAATAAATAAAGCACCTGCACTTTGAAGATGGTTTTCGGTTTCTATTACTTGTTGTTTTATTCCCTTAAACATGTCAATTACTGAACAAAACAACGTGAATTATTTTTCGTTTCGTGTGATAGTAGAATGTTTATAGCTATACATCATTCTTACTAGTAGTTTTTTTTTCAGTTAAAATTTCTGCTGTTGGAAGCTTATTTTTAGAAAGCTAAAGAAAAAAATATAGGCTCATAGGTGCAACAAAAGAACTCTATAATAAATGCTTTCTGAACTAAACTTCTAGCCGCTGTTCACAACAAAGATCCACTTACTCCAATCGCACACTATACCAAACTTCACGCGTATTGAAAATGCAAGATGCAAACTGTTTACCATCGCGCAGTCGATAATCAGCCCTTCCACACTGTTCACAACCGACAATTGACAACCATAACTTCCCAGCGTCTAGGTCGATGGAGGGGGAACGCCAGTCATGACTGACAAACTGTTGACATGCTCCAAGAAAACTGAGGCAGTGATCTCGTGTCAGCGATGGATTGGCAGTTGTCAGTGCAGCACTGACGTATGTTGACACGCCACTGACATCACTGCCCCTCGTTCTCTGGCAGTCATCACTGCCCGTGTAAACCTAGACTTACTTTTTACCTGGATACCTGAAGAAGGTATAAAAACGTGCCGAAACGTTGTTACGAGTATATTTATATAATTAAATCTGTGCAAGGTCATAAATTTGTATCAGGAGAAATTTTATGAAGCTGCTGACAAAACTGTGCAAAGTTTCATTCTGAATACGTACATTGACCCAATCTAAAATTCAAAGAAAGTACGCTTAAGGAAGCGTTGACAAATAAAAAAATTCAAATTAAAATATAATACAGATTATATTATAAATAAGAATGTAATATACCTGAGGTATAAAGAAGAAAGCAAAATATATGTAACCATAATTGAGTCCTCACTCATTATTTTCTTCATTGAGCAAACGCCATCGTCATTGAAAAAAGTAGATTTCAACCTTCTTGGTTATATTTATCTATAAAGAAAACAATAACTTCAAAATCATACAATCCAGTAAAATGCTATAAGAGCGATAAAATATCTATTACATTCACAATTACCTTCCACAACATACGCATTTCACCTGTCTTTTACTTGACAGGTCTTCTGTTTGAGAATTTCTCAATTCCTTTAGGGCGCCAGGTATTTTTCAAAAAATACCAAAAATAGATTTTAATAGTTTTTAATTTCAATCAGAGCATGAAAAATATTTATATCTGCAGGGCGTGGTCATTCTCTCGTCATCCCGCCGACACAACCTGCTCCTTCCACTACCCCATGACGACTCACTCAAGTCTCGCCAGACTACATTGTTAGCTCGGTTTGCTTCAGCTCCTCAACAATTGCAACTCGCAAGCTGGCCTGCATTGTTCATCGTAACTTTTCATGTTACAATATGTATATATATCGCGTCTTACAATCCAAAGATATTAATATACAAATGTGCCCTGACTAATAACAAAATTCTCTGCTACTAATAATACCAACATTCCTTCCTCCTTGGCCCTACAGCCCATTGAGGGCCTGGGCCTACCGAGTCAACTGCGGAGTACTGTCATCTTGCATGACACATTCCAAATTTATAGTGACACGTGGTCAGCGTATCGAAATATCAACATACGTCTTTATTATAAATATAATCCAATACACATTACAAAATTCTTTGAAAATAGATTATCAAATACTTATTAATTTCCATCACTACAAATGCATATTACAATATTATACTACCACTTCAATGTCAGTTCAATATATGGATTAATAGAGGAAAAACAAAGGTAACGGAGTGTGGTTTGGGAAACAGTGGATTAACAAAGGGTGTTACATTGGGAAGGGATATTTTGACGGGAGTTTAGGAATTCTGCTACTTGGGAAGCGTAATAACTAGGGATGGTAGAAGTATAGTAGACATAAAGAGTAGAATAGCAGAGGAAAGGAAGGCTTTCGGGAAAAAGCAGGATTTACTTACGGGTAATATAAGTGTGAATATTAGGAAATCGTTGCTAAAACGTTCGTTTGAAGTGTGGTGTTATATGGGTGCGAAACGTGGACGACAGGAGTTGCAGAAAGGGAAAGAGTAGAAGCTGTAGGAGAATTGGATTGGTGGATAGAACCACTAACGAGGAAGTTCTAAACAGAATAGGAAGAGTGTTGGGGTAAAAACAGAAGACGGAGGCCGAGGATGGAATACGCTAGGCTAATTCGTGAGTAATTGGGTAGTTACGCGCAAATTAAATGGCTTGCGCAAGATAAGTTAGCATAAAGGGTTGCATCAGACCAGTCTTAGGACTGAATACCACAACAACAACAACAACAGGTAAGAGTCTGAGAAGGACAAAAATTTAACATTCTATTTAAATTGAATTTAAATGTGTACGTTCATTGTAACATGGTGGAGAAATGAGACCTGAATAAGAATTTAGTATGCCGTTTATTACAATACGATAAATTTTTAAGTATAAATTAAATTTTCCATAAGAAGATTTTTATAATTTTATATTATTTTTTGTATAAATTTTATAGTCTCTTTTCTTTCCCGACAGTGAATTCTGCGTATATAAAATTTGATAGCAGTTCCCTGTTTTCAACAAGTTGCACACCACAGAAAATTATAAATAAGAAAAATTACCACAATAACAGGAAGTGTGGCTGGCGTCTTCAGGAAGTTCCGTGACTCTCTTAAGTTGAGCTTTTCTGTTGGCGTTGAAGAAATAAATTATTGTTAAGTAGCAAACGAGGGAATTCTTTTTAAGAATTCACAACCAGTTTATATCAATTAAACGTATGGCTGAATAACTCCACTTTAAGTTACGCAGGCTTTACTATAAAACAATTAATGATATATGTTTCAAATGTGTCCCACAAAAATCAGTAAATTATGTAAGAAAAATGGATGTTAGTTCTATGAAACTGTTTCGGCAAGCAGTACAACAAGAATTTTGGGAAGGCGTGTACTCCACAAACAATGTAAATGAGAAATTTGATTCATTTCTGAGAACATTAACATTATATTTTGAATTTTACTTTCCAAAAACTCGTGTAACAAAGTCTAGTAATACTAATAAAGTAGCAGGGTGGTTAACTAATGGGATTAAAGTTTCATGTAAACACAAAAGGGAACTGTACTTGATAATAAGGGATAATCCTAATCATCATATGAGTGACCATTATAAGAAATACTGTAAAATATTGAATAAGGTCATAAAAGCTGCAAAATGTGTGCATATTAAGTAATCAGTAGACAACTCTGTTAATAAGATTAAAACTATTTGGAAAATAATTAAAAAAGAAACAAATAAAGAAAATAAAGAACTGACACAGCCACAGTTAGGTAAATTCAAAACAGATGAATGTACAAATAAATTTAATGATCACTTTTTAACCATTGCAAAGAAAATCGGGATGAATACAAATAAATCAATGGAAAATGCCTTACAACTTTTGAAAGAAAACTATCCAGTCCAGGAAAGTAATTTGAACTTTTCTTTGACAACTCCAACGGAAATTAAAAAATAATAAACACTCTAAAAAATAAACATTCATCAGGGCATGATGGTATCTCAAGCATTATACTCAAACAAGTAACAGGTAGCATTAGTTCAGTAATTAGTTACATTTGTAATCATTCACTTCTTTCTGGAGTCTTCCCAGATAAGCTCAACACTGTACAAACAAGGGAATAAAGAAGATATATCAAATTATCGCCCCATATCACTGTTGCCAGTATTATCAAAAAATTTTGAAAGAGTAGTATACAACAGAGTTATAAAACATCTGAACAAACATAATTTACTCACCGATTCACAGTTTGGGTTTAGAAAAGGATATTCAACCGAGAAAGCGATCTTTACTCTTTTAGACGACATAATAGAAGAATTAAATAAAAAAAATCGCCCATTAGGTATATTCTGTGACTTAAGTAAAGCTTTTGATTGTGTAGACCATAGCATATTGCTAGAAAAACTGAGGTACTATGGAATAACAGGAACTTCATTTTCTTGGTTTAATTCATACTTACAAAATAGAATGCAAAGAGTAGTATTAAAAGACTCGTGCACAGGTGAAATACATAAATCAGATTGGGGAATTATTAAAACTGGTGTCGCACAGGGATCAGTATTAGGGCCATTATTATTCCTTATATATAAAAATGATCTTCCTAATACCATAGATTCAACTTCTAAAGCTATCCTCTTTGCAGATGATACTAGTGTAATAGTAAAAAGTAACAAAGACACACTAGAAGAGGCAAGTAACAATAATTTAACTAACCTGCTAACATGGTTTAATGCGAACAACGGACTAACAAATAACTGTGACAAAACACATTTCATGCAATTTCACACACTCAACACAACTTTACAATCTATAACACTTAAATACGACAGCAAAAATGTAAATGAAACTTCCTCTGTTAAATTCTTAGGTCTCTTAGTAAATAATAAATTAAATTGGACTGATCAGATTAATCAATTACTTAAGAAACTCAGCTCAGCTACATGTGATGCAATGTCCTTCCACCTTCAGTCATCTAAAAACAAGAAAACTAGTATACTTTGCATATTTTCATTCTATTTTATCATATGGTATTATATTTTGGGGCAACTCAGTAGCAGGCATAGATAAGATATTTATTAGTCAAAAATGTGTTATTAGAGCAAAAATAATCTGTATAAAAAATGTAAAACATTGTCAATTGCACAGAAAGGAAGGTGTGCATTATCCATCTTCAACACGTGACTGCAGTCAGCACAGAATTAAACAGTTGTCCGATAATCAAGGTAAATTTAAGACTGAATTACGCTCATTTTTGCTTAGCCACTCCTTCTATTCAATAAAGGATTTTATAGAAGAATCGGAGAAGAGTAATTAATTAATTAGTTTATAATACAAAAATTTGTTATAAGTATATTTATCTTTTATACAATAAAATAATGTAATAAATGTACACAGCCCTGACCCATTCCACATCCTTGAAGCTTAGCTTCTTTACAGGATCTACGGAATATGATTATTATTATTATTATTAAACAGTAAGAACCAAATTACGTAGCCAGTCTACACGATTTTTGTCTCATTAGTACCAATAGTTGTACTTAATTCAGTTTTCTATCGTGTTTTCAAATATGTATTCAGAATTTCTCCATCACCCACAGCTTTTTTTATTTTAATTTCAATTAATGGATTTAAATATATATTATTTTAATAAACGACCATTTGACTATTGTAAAATAAAAGCTCGTAGAGCATTGTAAACTTCCAGTTTATATAGACAAAGCTCCAGTATGCAGAGTATGAATGGAATATGTGTGGTGATTTGAAGGTAATTGCACTTATTCTTGGCCTGCAGCTTGGTTACGCAAAGTTTTGTGTCTTTGGGATGGTAGGGACACATCAGAAAAGAATGGCCTAAACGCGAATCATTCATTCCTGAACGGGAAAAGTGTGAAACGTGACGCATTGTGTAATCCTAAAAATGTGTTATCTACACATCAAACTAGGATTAATGATGAATTTCGTGAAAGCCATGAACAATATGCTGGCCGATTACTGTTGGGATGCTTCCACAATCGAAATGTGTTAGAAAATCGTCCCAATATTGTGTGCTTAATTAAGAATGTAGAAAATATTAAAATGTTTGAAATTATAAATGCCTGACTCTCGGAAACCTTGCGTGATGGAGGAACATCAGTATCATACTCGAATTCAGGAGAAGAAATGCTAACAGAAACACATATTTTTCTTTCTGAGACAAAAAAAATGTTTCTTTTTTGTTGCTCGGTGTAATTAACCAGTATCCAGTATTTTTTAGTAAATTAGGTGTGAAAAACTGTAACTGCTCAAGGAAAAAGCCCGGCAGCCATCTTGACCACGTTGTGACTCCATCTTGTGAATTAACTATTACATCTCTGATTTTATAATTTTTGCAGCTTTTCGACAGAAGGTAGTTCGGGAAACTCATCGCTTTTAACTCATTGATGGTGGTGCATATTTGTAAAATAGGTGCCTAAGTAACGTATAATGTTTCAAAGATCTTGTATTAAAGATCGGAGAAAAATCTTTAAACTGAGACTTGCGTGCGGGGCGGAACTGGATACTACTGTAGAAGGCAAATTGTGGTATATGTGCTCCTCGAGGAAAGAAGAAGGAAAACCAGTAGACTCAACTTAAAAGACTGATTTACAGGATGCTGTACCCAAAAAGAATAGATTAAGAAAGACGGGGAACAGGGGAAGGGGGGGGGGAATGTTAACAAACACTACGCATTTCTAAAAAAAATCGTATTGCGATAGGTGATAAAGCGAACAACACTACGAAAAATTAACACAAAACGTGTACATATATTTTTAAAATTTAATCTGTAGTATTAATTCTAATTATCCGGGTCGTCCGGCAGAGTACAGGAAATTTGTAAGTTTACATTTAAAATTCATAATAAAAAAATCTAAATTTCTTGTTTTAAGTTGAACTGATATTAGAATATTTTAGTGTAAACATAATTATACCCATACCGAAGACGACTGGAGCTGATAGACTCGAAGAGCATAGGACATTTTGCTTTACTGTCTCATGTGTGCGACATATTAACGTAAATAGTATAAAGGAGGATGGAACGACATGTAGAATGCGAGTTAGAAGAAGGCACAAGAGGCATTGCGTCTAATTTTAAAAGACAGGATAAGAATAAAACAGGCCTACGTTCATGGCAATTGTAGATTTAGAAAGAGCCTTTAACAATGTGAACTGGAACAAACTATTAAGGATTTTGAAGAGCTCAGGAATAAAATATCGAGAAAGGAGGCTTATACACAACCTTTACCAAAGAGAGGCACCAGTAATTAGAATAGAAGATGAAGAAAAGAAAGCCGTAATCAAGAAAGGAGTAAGTCAGGGATGCAGTCTGTCGCCCATGCTGTTTAGCATAGATGTATAGAACAGGCGATGAAGAAAGTTAAAACTGAATATGGAGAAGGAATCATACTGCAAGGAGAATAAATAGAATCAATACGCTTTGCCGATGATATTGTAGTATTAGGGGAGTCAGAAAAAGACTTGGAAACCATAATAAATGGCATGAACGTGGTCCCGGTGCGCGATTCTGGCCATGAAGTGGTCCAGCTTCCTGTAATGGTCCAAGACATCTGCTTGGACTTTGGTGGTGCGGACTCAAAAGAAAGGGGACAGCATTTGAGCCATGGGTAATAAAATCCAAACATCACGGCGCGCCTCGAGTGTTTCCCAATTTTTATTAATTATTAATTAAAAAAGCTCATTATCAATATATAAATATCACAGTAAAATAAAAACACTTCTATTTATTCCAGTACCAACTACTACTACTTGTGTAAGCTTTTTCAAAAGTTTTCATTAAATTACACTCACTTCCAGAGTGCGCTAACGTGTTAGTGACGTTGGTTTTCATTACTTTTCTTAGGTTATAATTTTTTATATTGCTTTTAGACTCCACTGGTCTGTTAAGGATTTGTGTGTTGTATTTATTTTATAACTTATTTTAAAACTTATTGAAGTTGCAACATTCCTGAATTTTTTTACAGGAAATGCCACATTGAACGCCGGACACCTAAAGGAAAAATCATTGACGAGGGAAGAAAATTTCGAGGAAGGTGGGAACTGAACTATTTTTGCGTGGAAGTGAATAACAAAATCACGTACTTAATTTGCAAAGGAACAATAAGTAAGTGTCTGTAAATAGTATACCATTAAGCGACATTATATTACTAATAAGAAAGTTAATTTTCGTGCTTGGAAGGAAAACTAAGAGAAGACAAATTAAAATAAAAGAAGGATTCTCTTGTTGTTGTTGTAATTGTAATGTTCAGTCCTATGACTGGTCTGATGCAACTAGGCTTTCGCAAGCCTTTTCATTTCCTTATAAGTACCACATCACACATCCTCCCAAATCTTCTAAACGTATTCCTTTTCTCCGTCTTCTGTTCTTACCCCACACACTTCCCTCTAATGCTAATTTTACAAGACACTCCTGTCTTAAAACGTGGCCTATTAATCTATCCCTTCTCTTGGTCAACGTCCTCCATATTGTTCGCTTTCCCCTATTATGTTTAGAACTTCCTCGTTTGTGATTCTATCCACCCAACTGATTTTCAGCATTCGCCTATAGCACTACATTTAAAAGGCTTCCCTTCTTTTACTTTCCGCAGCTCCTATCCTTTACATTTGGCACCCATATAAAGACACGCTCCATACAAACATTTTTAGCAACGATTTCCTAATATTCACACTTATATGATCCGTAAGTAAATCCCTCTTTTTCGCGAAAGCCTTCCTTGCCTCTGTTATCCTACTCTTTATGTCAACTATACATCTACCATCCAGGTAGCAGAATGCCTTAACTTACGTCAAAATATCCGTTCCCAATCTACCACCCTTTGTTATTCCTCTTTTCCCCATACTACATTCAATTACTTTGGTTTTCCCTCTATTAATACTGATATTGAACTCTTTTTCTCCGGCACTACGTTCATGCTATTTATTGTGGTTTCCAAGTCTTCTTCTGAAAATCCAATTCCTTTCACTTGCGATTGATGAAAACCCGGACGTGAAAGATGTTGCACGAGTTTCTGTTTCCACTGAAGAGTTGTCGGAAAGTATCCCTATTTAAGCATCTACATTGAATATTTTAGGAAATACTAATCATCCCCTTGATAGGCTTGTTTCTGTAACAACTGACCTGGGAAAGTCATCACATGACGTCACGGATAACGTTTCTCTCCTCTTACAATTGAACGCACGCACTGTTTCGTACCACAACGGGTCATGAAAATTTTTTTTATTCGAATTTTTAAATAAAATAATTTTTGTCAAGGCTGTGTGGTGCTATAGGCGGAAGCAGATGGGCGGATAGAACCACTAACGAGGAAGTTATAAACTGAATAGGGGAAAAGCGAACAATATGGAGGACGTTCACTAAGAGAAGGGATGGATTAATAGGCCGCTTTTTAAGGCACGATGGTCTTGTAAAATTAGCATTAGAGGAAAGTGTAAGGGTTTATAGCAGAAGAGGGAGGTCAAGGATGGAATACTCTAAACAGGTTATGGAGGATGAGGGTTGTGCTAGTTATAAGGAAATGAAATGCTTACGTAAGATAGGTTAGCATGTGGAGTTGCATCTGACTAGTCTTAGGACTGAATACCACAACAACACCTTCAGATATCCAGTGGTGAATTTGAAAAATTTCAAGGACAATTACTCTTCGGGAGCGTCCATCTTAGCTGCAAGTGCATGATACTAGTAATGGATGGTTCACAGGGATTCTTCATGGACACAAAATATTAGTAATAATTGGAGTGAAATATTCATGATAGAATATCTAAATAGGAAAGGAAAACAGCAAAACAAATGGAAGAATATTGTGAAAAGAAAAGCAATAGATAACAGAGACCACAAGATTGTTCTTTTAAAAGCAATTTACAATAGTAATAATACAATGCAGCTTCATGTCAGCAACTAAAATACTATATTTCATAAAATACTCTTTCAATACACTTTTTCTGTTAACTTAAAAATAATAAAGCAGACCTTTTAAGAGAACTTTGAAAATGTGGTAATGTGAGGTTAAATGCTGAGCAGAAAGTTACCAAAATAACTATAAAATGATTTCTAATCAGTAAGACTGTTGTTGCATGACGCGATTTCCACGAATATTGAAGAAATAAGAAAGTTCTGATATCAACCGCGCATGCGCACAGCCTCAGTAGCGCGGCATCAAGCGACGTCGTACACGTGCAAGCATCGGAGACACGTCCTGGGGTATTTATTTTAACACTTGATTTAGCCCATTAACTGTTTCTTTTCAATTCACCCGATTTCTTTGAAATTTTGGTGAATTGTTCGGTCCGTAGAAGATTTGTCTTCCTCGACACACTCAGCTTCCATTGCGCAGTATGATTATTTTCATAATACTTTTTAACTTTCTTCATCACTTGTTCCATATATAAGTTAAAGAGCATGGGCGACAGGCTGCATCCTTGACTTATTCCATTCTTGATTTTTATGCTTCCATTTCTTACCCTTCAATTCTAATTACCGCTGACAGTGTTTTGTAGAGGTTACGGATAATTCTTCTTTTTCGATATTTTATTCCTGTCCTTGTCAAAATCCTTAAAACCATGTTACAGTTAGCCTTATCTAAGGAGAAGGAATAAAAACCCTTCGGTTGCCCCTGTATTAGGGGAGTCAGAAGAAGACTTGAAAAACATAATAGATAGCATGAACGAGATCCTGGAGGAAGAGTGCAAATGATGATTAATAGAGGGAAAACGAATGGAGTGTGGTATGGAAAACAATGGAATAAAGAAGGCAGTATGGATATTTTGAAGGAAGTTAAGGAATCTGCTACTTGGGCTGCGTAGGGTAGAAGTATAGTAGACATAAAGAGTAGGATAGCACAGGCAAAGAAGGCTTTCGCGAAAAAGAGAAATGTGTTTACGGGTAATATAAGTGTGAATATTAGTAAATCAGTGCTAAAAATGTTGGTATGGAGTGTGGTTTTATTTTGGGTCCGAAACGTGGTCGATAGGGGTTGCAGAAAGGGAAAACAATAGTAGCCTTTGAAATGTGGAGCTATAGGAGAATGAGATAGGTGGATAGAATCACTAACGAGGTTTTTATAAACATAATAGGGAAAGAGTGAACAATAAGGAGGACTTTGGTGGGATAGATTAATAGGCCACGTTTTAAGACATGAAGGTCTTGTAAAATTAGCATTAGAGGGAAGTGAAGAAAGGAAAGAGGCGCGGATGGTCAGCAGAATAGGGAGGATCTGGTAGTTATGCGGAAATGAAAAGGCTTGCACAAGATACTTTAGCATGGAGGGTTGCATCAGACCAGTCTAAGGCTTAATAAATCTACAAATGCCATGGATATAGGAATGTTTTTCCTTATTCTGTCCACGAATATGAGAGGCAGAGTAAATGTTAGCTGCATTCTTCCTAAAGCCAAACTATTCTTCTTCTAACTCGCATTATATTTGTCATTCCGTCCTCCTATATACTATTTTCGTTAATATTTTGCATGCATGAGATACTAAACTAATTGTCCTGCATCTATCAGCCGCAGTCTACTTCGGTATGGGTATATTTATGTTGTTCCTAAAATCTTCTGCTAGCCTATCTCCCCGTTGCCCTAGCCTTTTCTTCATTACAAGAGCTGTCCCTGCATTGTCTCTAATCACCTTTGTGCTATCCACCCTATGATCATCCTTTTCCTGTCTTACAACTTCTGTAATGTATACTATATCGACCTTTAATATTTATATTTTTAAGTCTCTATCCACCAGCACGGTTTAAACTACAGTAATTCCACGCTCCGATTCGTAGAGAGTCACTGTTTGTCTTTTTGATGTAATTCTCCCTTATAGTCCCAGCCTGCAGTTCCGTATAGGGAATATTTTACCTTCATAATATTTTACCCGAGAGGCTGCCATCATATTGTTATGTATTGAGCGTTGCATGTCAGTGGGAAATCAAAGACACAGCTGTTTTTCCCCCGTGTAAGAATCGGTACCACCCATATCTGGGTAGTCGTCCCCTCTTCGCAACCTGGGGGACTACGTTAATGCTTTCATACAACAACATACCCATACATTTATATATTTATATAAACATACATACATACTCATAAAAACCTACATCTACACAGATATACACATTCATCTATTGTAAAAAGCTGTAATTTCTAAATTATTTGATAATGATTTGAATAAAGATACAACATCTAAAGATAGTAAAATATGATCATATGGTGAGTTTAAGTTGTTTGATTAATTAATAAATACCAAAGAGTTTCTAGCAGTAAAATAAGCTTCATCATTGAACCCTTTTTGCAAATAAATTTGATAATGTTATCTGAAGGACTATTGATAGATGAAACTATTAATCTGTAATTACTGTCTCTTTATAAATTTTTTGAAGGCCCAAAGTTCTAGCAATGTTTTCTCATGAGATAAATAAATACATGTTGCTGTTTAGGTAATTTGTTTTCCAGCTTTTCAATATTTATTTCAGTTTTACTATTAATAGATTGTTTTAGCCAATGTTACCATTTTCATAAGTTAACACATCTGCCAATACGGTTTCTACTTTATTCATATATTGAGATCTCTCAAGAGCAACGTTTTCTGCTTATGTAAACACTTATTCTGGTAGCTCCTGACAAGACGTTTTCAATAGCTGCTTGATAAAAGATTATTATTATTATTATTAGGTTTCTTGTTATTATCCTGTAAATTTTTAATTAATTTACCTTTACTAATATTGTGTTCTGAAGTAAGAAATATCTTTATATTTGGTTCAAAGGTTTTCTAGATCCTGTGATAACCCCAACATCTACTTGATAAACTTGCGCACGAGAAGCCATGTTGGAGGAGAATATTCACTCTTTCCTCACATTCCTTAGCACTAAATTCTGTAAATAATATATTCCTTACATCCTTGGAACGAATGAAACACTTATTTAAATTCCTTCAATTTCAGTTCACTTTAATACGTTATTTAAACATGTTGATGAATAAGTAATTATCCGAGAGGTTCTTCCAGGCGGCTTCTGGATCAATTTGAAATAATCTTTATATATATATATATATATATATATATATATATATATATATTTGTACATAAAATTAGTGACCTATCCAATTGATGCAGAAATATCAGACAAGTTATTGAATTCCTAATCTAATAAGCGGAATCCATCCTTGGCCTCCCTCTTCTGTTCTTACCCCACACACTTCCCTCTAATGCTAATTTTACTAAAACCTCATGTCTTAAAACGTGGCCTACTAATTTATCCCTTCTCTTGATCAACGTCCTCCATATTGTTCGCTCTTACACTATTCTGTTTAGAACTTCCTCGATAGGGATTCTATCCACACATCTCATTCTCCTGTAGCTCGACATTTCACTTCTATTCTTTTTCTTTCTCCATCTCTTACTGTCCACGTTTCACCTCCTTCATAACGCCACGCTCCATATGACCATTTTTAAATACGATTTCCTAACATTCACACTCATATTACCCGCAAGTAAATTCCTCTTTTTCGCGAAAGCCTTCCTTGCCTGTGCTATCCTACTCTTTATATCTACTGTACTTCTACCATCCCTAGTTATTACCATTGCAAAGCCAGACTGAGTAGAAGAAAAGGAAGGCCCAAGATAATATTGATATATGGGGTTTTGAAGGGTTTACAAACCCTGAAAGTCAAAGCATGGCGGATAAAAGTAAAAGACAGAAACGGATGGGAGGCTAAGGCGCCGATCAAGAAGAAGTCCCTGCACAATTATGTACGACTTTACTGAAATAGCTCCTGCCACGTGGCTAACTTGGTGCAATGCACTTGTCCCGTGTTCCGAGGGTGGACACATTCAACATTTAGAAACGTTGGAAAAATGAATATTGGTTACATAGTTCACGGTCATTTACCTGAATCAATGTACGACATTTTCTTTAACGCAAAAACAGTTACCATCTTCTTCAGCGTATTTATATTTTATTATCATTATAGCGTGATATTTCTCTTATTACTTGAATTGTAAAAATTAGCAAAGGATTGGAAAGTTGAGTGGCGCCGACAAGTCGGCGCAGAGAGGGGAGCTGTAAGCCTCTGGAATGCCGTCACATCACGTAAAAATCTGACCTGCGCTATTTACACAAATAGCAAGCACGGGAAAAAAGATCAACGAAACAAACAATATTTGAATATACCACGTGGCTGCCTCGGCCAATGGATTTTCGTCAGCAAAGATTAGTCGATTGAAAATTATCGATTTTCGAGTATTTGGACACATCAGCTCTGAGCATCTGGAGCAAACGGACGGGAACCGGTGCTTGGTCCTGGACGCAAAGTCAGAAGAAGGGCGATAACTGCTGAAGGAAGACGACGCCGTATAGAGAAGCTGTAATGATGTACGCTGCCAATTTTCCAATCCGGTCATTTAGGTGGGAATCGCCCACGGTGTTGAACCTGTGTTAAAGTAGGTCTGGTTGATTCGCGAACCCTAAATTCCTTGTAAATGTTTCCCCTTTAAACTTTCTTGTATAAATAAATTTCCTAATATTCCTTAATTACAATTTAATTTAATTCCGCAGCCTCCCTACACCATCATCTCATAAATATTTCTCTTTCTTTCAACAGGTCACATAAATACACAACCATTTACCACATTTGCTGAAACAGTCGTGCGATGGCTGACTGTAAAGTCTCCGAGGACCTCAGCTATGATGACGTAAATACCAGGAGGATCAAGTTTGTGTGGAAGATCACAGATTTTTCCATCCGTAAAGAAATTATGTCATCCGCTCTTTTCCCGACGTCAGCACCAGAGAACCTAGGAAACTGGAGTCTCGAGTTGAACCCAAATGATAAATCTCATAATAATTCTGGCAGATGTTTAACAATTATTTTATACGAAGAATCATTGGTAGTAACTTCGGCAGCCGTTAAAATCTACTTAATGGACGAGAACGGGGAGGCACGCGAGAAAAGGTTCGCAGTTTTTGAGAACGGCAGCGCAGGTTGTGTAACTTTGACAGGAAGTAATTTCGTCCTCAACAAAGCCAACGGCTTCTTGCCCAATGATGAATTGACGATTGTTTGTGACATAGAAATCCCAGTACATTCAAAATGTCCCTCCCTTGCCAAGTGTGAGCCTCCGCCGTGTCGGCTGGCCGAGGATTGGGGCAACCTGCTGGGCTCCAGGTTCCTGAGCGACGTGACCATCGTCGTGGGAGGAGCTGAGCTGAGGGCGCACAAGGCCGTCCTCGCTGCCCGGAGCCCAGTCTTCGCCGCCATGTTCAGCAACCAGATGCTGGAGAAGGAGACGAGCGTCGTGGAGATCACCGACATGGACGCAGACGTCGTCCAGGAGATGCTGGAGTTCATGTACACGGGCAAGGAAATCTCACAGACGAGCTCGGCCCATGACCTGTTGGCGGCGGCCACCAAGTACCAACTAGAGAGGCTCAAGTTCATGTGCGAGGTAGCTCTTTGCAAGGCTCTGACCGTGGATAACGTCCTGGAGAACTTGGCCCTCGCTGACCTTTACAACGCTCCCATGCTTAAGGAACAATCCATCAGCTTCGCCATGGCACGCAAGTCAGCGGTGTTGAGAAGTTCGTCTTGGGAGACTTTCAAACTATCTCATCAATCTCTCGTGTTGGAGATTTTAGAAAAAAATTGTCTTCAGGACCGTTTCAACTTCGTAGATTATTCCAACGATGTGATGACTGGTGAATGATTAAAATGTTGTCGGGCTTCCAGCCGCGCGTCACGTCGTCATCTGAACACAATTTTTCCATCTTCAGGTCAAGTGGCGGGTTATGTGTTGTGGACCCTTTTGATAAATTTCATTTATATTTATTGTGGTTTCCATTAGTCCTCGATTGAGGAAATAGGATACGTCATACATTACAAATAACGAACAAAAAAAGGTACATAATTAATTACAAGTAATCTTAAAATAAATTAATAAAAGAAAAAGTGTACAGTCTAAAGTCATTAAAAACACTTCACGTACACAAGAGATCACAAAACACAAACACACGCAATGGAGTTTTAACTACTTGGAGAAGCGCGACCAGGAATCTGATCTTCCCTCTGTAGTAGTTCCAGCAACGCTATACACGAAACAAACAAACAAAAGAGCAGAAAAAAACTGTACAGAAAGTTTAAAGATATGTGGTGTGTTATTTTAGAAGGCAACACTTCTGCAGGAACCTTGATTTAAATATTAGAGGGGCAATTAAGAAAATCCTGTACAGAGTAAAACAGCAGCAGCGCCATTTAATACAATAGTTTTACTCTGCTTCACGACACTTTTGTAGTTATTGTTTTTAACCTGTGGAGGAAGGCTGTTGTATAAAATTATTCCGGTATTGTGAATACTTTTCTGGTGTGGAGAGAGAAAGAGAGAGGGAGAGAGAGAGAGAGAGAGCAAGGGCGGTGCTTGGCCGACCTTACAGCTGAACCTCCGACTGATTTCTCGTCGCGTATTCATGAAATTCGCCATTCGTTTGAAACAAGTTAATGTTCCGCTTAACAAAATTTTATATTTCATAAATATATACGCTTGGTAAAGTAAGTATTTGCAAACTTTTGAAGAAAGATTTCAACTTGATGTAAAATTCGTACTATTAAGTATTCTAATGGCAAGCTTTTGCAACTTAAATATTTCATTGCTCCTAGAGTAGTTTCCCCAATTAGAGATGCCATACCATATGTTTGAATGAAAATGCGAGAAGTAAACCATTTTCAAGTACTTTTTCTCATCAGTGTTCTGAGAGAATAACAAGCTGAACTCCATCAAGCAGATCTACATGGTCATCCCACTTTAATTTATCGTCAATCAGAAGACCCAAGAAAGCCTGAAGCAGTGACTGTGAATTAGTCTACGGGTCTATTACTAGGCACTATTACTACAGCACTAAACTGAACTTCTTATCTAGGTTGAGGGATAAATTATTCTCGTTAAACCAAACATTTAGAGCAACCAGAGCGCTGCTGTCTGAATCTGATTATCGAAGTTTTTATCTGCAAAAACTATATGTGTCATTCGCGTCGAAAATCTGTATCATATTCAAACGTGGTTATTTTCAAATGTTGTAAAATTTAGATTCTATCATTCTTCTTCGGCTCAATAGCCCATTGAGAACGATTCTCCTGCAGCCTTAAACCCCGGTCTTCGCGACCAGTATATTTTAATTCTACAAATGTCATGAACGTAGGAATGTTTTTTCTTATCCCGTTTTCTAAAATTAGATGCAGACATTACACGTAAATAAAAACATTTATTCTGCAAAGTGTGACTCCCGTCATTCGGAAGGGCGTAAGAATAGTACCCAATGCCCGACCTACCTGATGCAGGTTTTCTAGGGTTTTCCCTGCATCTCTTTAGGTGAAACACCGGGTAGGATCCTTAAACCATAGCCCGGGGGCCCTAGTTAACCCTTGGCTACCTTGCTCTACCTTCCGCATCCCCCCTTTTCAATTCCCTTCCTATGCTATTAAAGGGGAGTTGCCTGTTTCAGGATCACCCTCATGTAGCCTGTTAACCAAAAAAAAACTCGATTGAAGATAAGGCGCTTCACTCCAGACTGACTGCGTGGCTCACCTCATTATATCGGGAATGCCTCGCACTCTCTCTGGTTTTTTTTATCAAAGTTCTCACATGCCGAGACACCTTCACCTATTTCAGGAGGTATATGGTTGGCATATGGTAAGTGTTATCTGCTGATTCTATTGGATTAGTCGGCCAACTGCCTCCTGAAACTGGTGAAGACACGAAGAAGGGAATGCTGCGACCCCACAGCAAACTCGTCTCCCGTCATTCGGAAGGGCATGAGAATAGTACCCAATGCACGATCTACCTGATGCAGGTTTTCTAGGGTTGTTCCTGTCGGTTGCATATAGACGGCGTTGTGTTGAGAATATTTTATCCTCTCTCCACTTACAGATCCAGTTATATTGTCACGTGACTCAAAATTTTCCACTGCCGAAGAAGAAAATTTTACTTTTCATGTCCCAAATTCTCCAAGACGGACCAATTTGGGCTGTTGTTGTTGTTGTTGTGGTATTCAGTTTTAAGAGTAGTCTGATGCAAGCCTCCGTGGTATCCTAACTTGTGCATTCATTATCATTTCCTTATGACTAGCACATCCTACATCCTCCCTAATCTGCTTAACGCATTCCATCCTTTACCTCCGTCTTCTATTCTTACCCCACACACTTCCCTATTATGAGAATTTTACAAGACCCTCGTGTCTTAAAACGTGGCCAATTAATCTATTCCTTCTCTTAGTCAACGTCCTCCACATTGCTCGCTTTTCCCCAATTCTGTTTAGAACTTCCTCATTAGTTACTCTATCCACCCATCTGATTTTCTGCATTCGCCTATAGCACCACATTTCAAAGGCTTCTATTCTTTTCCTTTCCCCAACTCCTATCGTCCACGTTTCGCACCAATATAACACCACGCTCCATACAAACATTTTTTAGCAACGATTTCCTAATATTCACACTTATATTACTCGTAAATCCCTCTTTTTCGCAAAAGCCTTCCTTGCCTGTGCTTTCCTACTCTTTATGTCTACTATACTTCTACCATCCCTAGTTATTACGCTGCCCAAGTAGCAGAATTTCTTGACTTCCGTCAAAATATCAGTTCCGAATCTAACAGCCTTTGTTATGTCGCTGTTTGCCATACTACACTCCATTACCTTGGCTTTCCCTCTATTAATCCACACACTGTAGTCCTTCTCCATGACTACCATCATGCCATTTATTATGTTTTCGAAGACTTATTTTGCCTCCCCTAACACTACAATATCGCCGGCAAAGTGTAAGGTGTTTATTTCTTCTCCTTGCAGTACGATTCCTTTTCCATATTCCGTTTTAATGTTCTCCATCGCCTGTTTTATATATGAGCCAAAAAATTTGGGTAGATACAAACATTTTTTTCTTTCTTTACATGTACACGATATTAGTTACATTATATAAACTTCAAAATTAAGTGTAATTTTGACCGTGAATATCTCTCTTTATTGAAGGGAGAAGAATCTGGAAATGAGATAATCGCACAGAGATTCCATGTTGTATCCTGCTGGAGGATTCGTGTACCACTATTTGTCTCTGTCACGTAGACTACGGTGGACTACGGCCTCTTGCGTGATGTGGCAACAGCGCCCAGAGAATGGATCTGAGAGGCATGATTGCCCTAGTCAGTCCTGCGTGGAAGAGGGAAGGAATTGAAGAGGAATCGAACCACCAATTTGCAAGACTCGAGACGTCTTTATTGCTATTGGATGCTTATACAGAAATTATTTCTCTCGTCAGGTGACCATCGTGAGAGAGTGAGAAGGGGGGGAGAGAGAGGAGAGGAGAGAGAGTGTTAGGCTTTCAACTGGAGACAAGGAGCGTCCACGACGTTGGAGGGCGAATCACAGATGTCGTTCGCGGGGTTGAACCAAGTTCCTCCGTCACAGGTCATCGTGCTGATGGAACCGTCCTGGTTGCACACCCAGAAGAGAGCGCAGTCGGCGTCGTCGGGCAGCAGCTCGGGGTAATCAGCAACCCAGTTCGGGTCGCACTGTCCCACCATGGCGGCGTCGGTCAGCGTCACGAGCAGTGACGTCAGAGCCAGCAGCAACAGCGTCATCGTGGTGGTCGAGGAAGCTGCGAGAGGACAAGCAGCGTCTCAACTCTGAGGACCATGGTCACTGGGTTCACACACAGAGACTCCGCCTTACCTTTCATGGTATCTCCGCTTCTCCTTTATCTATCTCTCTGGGAGAATCTCGGTCTCCTTTTATAAGCCTCCGAGGTGATTGATTGAGATTCCACTCCAGATACCAACACAGACAGAGAGAGAGAGAGGGAACTCTGATACCGTATCTCTTGAGACAGAAACGTGTCGTGCGCGTGACGATCAACGCGTAGTTTCTAACCAAGCAAAACAGACAGACTGCTTCTCTCTAGTGGCACAGTACTTGAGTGATGCCACCTGCCACCCCTTGAAGCCATCCCCAGTGTGCTGTTACTTGTTGTACGCCGACAAATATTATTACAATAATAAGAAAATTATAAACGAAAGAATAGTTAACTTTAATATAACTAATTTAATTATGAAAATAAGATCGAGACTATGGTAATAAAATATAAAATTATTTACAAAAGAATAATATAACTCAAACAAGAAAACAGAAAGAAATAAATTTACGAAAAAAATGAATTATCAGTGTGGCTGTGTCTGTAAAGCAAAAAAGAATCTATGCAGTTCCTAAAACGGCTGCTCTCGGGAACGCGGATGAAAAACGATATTAATGAAATAAAAACAATCGCTCTTCAAGCGAGAATGGTTTTCGAGGAAAAACCGGGTAAAAATGCCGTTACCAGATGTAAACTGCTGCCTGGTGACGTCGTTCTACATTCATATTCGTACGCCGGCTGCTCCTCTGCTGTATCACGTCTTCTTCTCATTAAGATCCTGAAGCGCCTTTCCTTCAGTATAAATCCGCATCAAATGTTATCTTTTTATTTTCTGTACGCCCACCAATTGAATCTCTCTTCTCGAAACGTGCAGAAACTAATATAAATGCTGCTTGTTCTGACTCTGCTTCTCTCTCTCTCTCTCTCTCTCTCTCTCTCTCTCTCTCTGCGCCTCTCTCAGGCCGACTCCCTGCACCAACTGTCCAACAATAACCCCAGGTAGGCTCTGTTCCATCTGCTCAACAATAGACACCAGGAAACAATGTCGTAATCGGCGAGGTTTCACCCTGACGTGACCTTGACGACAATCGTCGCTTTCGTCAGGCTGTACGCGACTCGGTAGAATAAAAAACTAAATTATTTTTGCTTTACCGACTAAATGTAGGGGACGTGAGTCATCACACCAGTGATAGTGAGATGTGATGACATTGTCCTTGAATGTGAGACGCACACGTTGATTGTTCTGCGAGTTAAAATTATAACGGTATTTCCAGAGGTGATACGCTATCAGTGTTTTTAATCTATTCATCAACATTGAAGTCGCCTCATCATCCTGAACAAGGAGAGAGAGACTGAGATTAGTCTGTGAAAGGATAGTGGAGGAGGAGAAGGCACACTCCGCCGCCATGAAAGGTGAACTCCCAGACTTCTCGGCTCCAGCCGAGTCCAGAGTTGAGACGCAGCTTCTCCCTGTCGCAGTTTCCTCGACTACGCTGGTCATGGCACTGCTGTCGCTGTCGTCACTGCTGGTGCCGCTGAACGACGCCGCCATGGTGGGAGAATGTGATCCGAACTGGAATGAGACTCACGTCCAGCTACGGCCCGACGACACCGACTGCAGCGCCTACTACAGGTGCAACGACGACGGAACCGTCACCGCGATGGCCTGTCCTCCTGGGACTTGGTTCAACCCTGCGACGATGAACTGCAGCTGGCCTGAGGACGTCGTGGACCCTCCTTGCCTCCAGGTAAGTCTCCTTCTCTCTCTCTCTCTCTCTCTCTCTCTCTCTCTCTCTCTCTCTCTCTCTATTCCTTCCTCTCTTGACTTTCCTCCTGACTAGAGAGTTTCCTCACCAACAGAAGTATAACTCGTGTAAGATCATCCAGGATGGACTTGAACAATAAAAGCGCCTGAATCCTGCATCTGGTGGTTTCATATACCTTTGATTCCTTCCCTGGTCCACGCATGACTGACTAGGAGCATCAGGTTTCCCTATCTCAATCCATCTCTCTCTCTCTCTCTCTCTCTCTCTCTCTCTCTCTCTCTGAGCGCTGTTGCCACATCCCGCAAAGGCCGTTACATTCATACTAGCCTTCATTTAAACAAATCTTTACGCCTTCCAAAGAGATCTTTACTTTTTATTTTCGTAATTTTTTGGCAATATCAACCCATTTAACATTCATGGCATTCAAGAGCTTTTATCTTGGTGTATTATTGAACGTGGAAACTCGCCATCACGGTCAAGAACGTCTCGTACTCTCTTTGGGGTTTTTTCAAAGTTCTCACATGCCGAGACACCTTCACCTATTTTAGGAGGTTTATGTACTGGGGTTGAAGACCTTGGGCATAAGGCAAGAGTTGTCTGCTGATCCCATTGGATCAGTCAGCCAGCTGTCTCCCAAAACTGGTGGAGACACGGAGAAGGGAAAGCTGCGACCCCACAACAAACTCGTCTCCCCGTCATTTGGAAGGTCGTGATGCAGGTTTTCTAGGGTTTTCCCAGCGTCTCTTTAGGTGAAACACAGTGTAGGATACTTACACTACAGCCCGGGCGCCCCAGTCAACCATGGATATGTCTACCTTGCGCATCCCCCCTTTTCAATTTCCTTCCTATGCTATTAAAGGGGAGTTTCAGGATCACCCTCATGTAGCCTATTAACCTAAAAAAGAATGTAACGGGGAAATTTACAGATAAGTTTTTGAACGTGACACTAATGATAAAAATGAAAAAAACCTTAACTACAGCTCAAAAAGGAGTTCCCTTGAACTACTGCTCGTCGCCCCCAAAAATATTTAAATATATTCGAGTAATGGGTCTTATTATAAAAAATTGAAATAAAAAGGAAGGTATTTAATGTACGTTTAGGAAACTATTATCCGTTAAGGATGTTGGAGGAATTGTGAAAGGAAGTGAATAGCAATGATGTACGGTAATGAAAGGTTTAGAGAATGTAATAATAAATAACCGTATTAAGCGTAAAAATAAAAATGAGATGGAAAATGTTAATATGGTATTATTGAATATCTAGGTAGAATATCTGAAGCTATTTTACTGTGTTATGATTGTTTTATAGATTTAAAAATAACCATAAAATGAAATAGTAAATGTGGCTGTTATTATAGTATAGTAAAGATGGCGAATAGAGTATCGTGTACTGATAATCATCGGTGAAATGTTAGAGTGATACATAATTTGCAAAACTCATAGATAGCTTTTAAGAAATCAAAAATTAATAAATACATGGGTGATAAATACAACCGTAATGCAGGTATTTTTCATTGATTATATATATATATATATATATAAGCGAGAGAAATGATGACCGGAGAGTTCTGCATTGCACATGACGCGCGTGCAATTTCCTTCTCGCAGCGGATTAGTCACGTTGACCGGAGTTTGTCGGGATAAGGTTCATCGACCTCAAGAAGCATCTATGATCCTTGACATACAATAAGGCGGGAACTTGAGATCATTCCTAACATTCCAAAATGATCAAAATGGAGGATGCTGGACTTGTGGTCATAGAAGGAAGAAGTAACCAGAGGGACTGTGCGCGATGAACTTAAGGGAGAAGCTCAGAAGCAGTTGCATCCTCGACAGACGTTCACCAACAACCAACACGACTGAGGAGGAAAGATCACCCCTCACAGAAGGATCGTCCCTTGCGAAAACATGCAGATGATGCTGCCAACTTGATGCACTGACCGCAATTTCTTTCCTGTAATATCGGTAAACGAATTATCGCATCAAAGTATCAAGCTCTGCCTTTTAATGCTCATTATTTATTCAATTCAAATATTAAAATCAAGTTGTTCGTCTTTCAAGTAATGAAAATAAACCTAGGAAAATACAAAAATTTACAGAATGTGGCATTTATTATAATAATATAAATATATAAATGAATGGACTTTAATCAAAAATTTATTTATTTCATTTATTACCTAAAACTTGTCGACCTCCTGTTGTCTAGTGGCTAGCGTTGCTGCCTCACAACCCAGGGGTCCCGTGTTCGAATCCTGGCATGGCCTTGGATGTTTGTGCCGACATGGTCGCTAAGATCGGGATTAAAACTGTTGGAGGATCGAATGTGTCATGCAAGATGACAGTCCGCAGTCGACTCGATAGGCCCAGGCCCTCAATGGGTTGTAGAGGCATGAAGAAGATTACCTGAAAGTACGACGTTTCTTCCTCTTTTGGTGTAACAACTTTAGACACCAATGAAAAAAGAAAATAATTCAGGTTTCTGGATGTAAAACGCTCTCTGTGGGAGCTCATTTCAACTATCGCAGGCGTTTCTTCCCAGAGTGATGACGGACCTTGCCTTCGGGGATGCTTCTTACTCTCTCTGGTTTTCCTAGGTTCTTATTTTGCTAAGCGGCTCATCTGATTTAGGAGGTGCATGTTCCGGGGTCACTGCACCCTCAAGTGACATCATCACGACATCAGAGCCATCTCGTGGCGTAATTGGTAACAAGTGGTCCTGATGTGGCACAGATCTTCTACCACCGTGAGTAAATATTGTTGATGAGGTTACTCGTCGTCTTTCGGGAATGAAAGGGTCGCTTGATGGAGAAACGGAAAATTCTAACCCTGTGGTACTTCATCCTGAAAGTTTTTAAGTGGAAAACAATGGAAAAAAGGACAATGCTACAGTAACAGTGTCAACTAATTCTTTATTATCACTGAGTAACTTATAATTATGAATAACAATATTTTATTTCCAATAAGGATGAATGAGAAAATAAAATAAGTCAGGAAGCACAAGTCAGGACATGAATTCCGTAACACTTTTTATGAGATTAGAGCAAAACATTTTAAAGTTGTAACTGTTTCAAAGTATATCTTGCTGAAAAAGAATAAATACTGTAGTGATTTATGACCCTTACATTTATCGGGTAATGCAAAAATAATTTAGTTTTTGTTATTTTCGTACACAGGATGGAAAACGAGAATGGTTCGGTGAGGCCGAGTAGGCGGGAAACGTCACCGTCTGCAACATTGTTGATTGCCTGGAGTACATTGTAGATTGAACAGTTGGTTCGGGGAGCTCTCCTGAGAAGGTCGGGGCGAGAGAGTGAGAGAGTGGAGGAAACAATATGCAGAAAAGTTAATTTCGCCATTATTCGAGAAAGAAGATTTTGTTTTGTAGTACGGAAGACAAAAAGAGGACTTTTTGATGGAGATTGAAGCTGAAGAAGAGGCGCTAGAGGATCTAGACGACGTGTTCAGCGAAGGAACATCCTCCACGGCAAACCAGGAACGACGTCACCAGGCCATTGTTAACTTCTGGTAACGGCATTTTAACCCGGTTTTCCACTTAAACCATTCTCGTTGATTCGCGATTTTTAATACAATTATATCGTTCGTCACCCGCGGCGTTCCCGGGAGCAGCCGCCATTTAGAAGCTGCGTAGATTATTCTTTTTGCTTTACCGACTGAGCCAATTTGATTAAATTTTACTCCTAAATTTATATTTTCACTAAAATTTAATTTGAGTTAGATTTCTTCTGGAAATTTGGTAACGTAATCTTATAATTAAATGGAATATTCAAATTAAATACATTTTTATTATTATTTAACAATTTGATTGTACAAAAATATTTTGTTGGCGTAAGCAAACGAACACCACAATACATTAATTCTATATTATTTTCAAACATTCACTCAGTATCAGGATTTATTAACAAAGTAAATCTAATGGTTGGTCTCTACAGACCAGTTTTAGTTACGGAGGTGGTGTTTAGTGGGTAAAAATACCACACACCATGAAGTACGGGCTTCACGGCGTCTTTCTGAAGATTTTCCACCTGCCAACGCAAAAAAAAATCAGGATTCAATCATAAAAATTAAAATGTTATTCCTGTAGACAATTTTTTTCTAAAATCTCCAGCACGAGAGATTGGTGAGAGAGTTTGAAAGTCTCCCAGGACGAACTTCTGAGTACCTCAGCCCTGTGCGCCAAGACCAAGCCGATGCAGTGTTCTTTAAGCATGGCAGCGTTGTAGAGGTCAGCGAGGGCCAAGTTCTCCAGGACGTTCTCCAGGGACAGAGCCTTGCAAAGCGTTTCTTCGCAGATGATCCTCAGCCTCTCCAGTTGGTACATGCTCGCCGCAGCCAACAGGTTATGGGCCTTGCACGCCTGCGTGACCTCACTTTCAGTGTACATGAACTCCAGCATTTCCCGGAAAACGTCTGCGTCGACGTCGGTGATTTTCACGACGCCCGTCTCCTTCTCCAGCATCTGGTTGCTGAACATGGCGGCGAAGACTGGGCTCCGGGCAGCGAGGACGGCCTTGTGCGCCCTCAGCTCAGCTCCTCCCACGACGATGGTCACGTCGCTCAGGGTCCTGGAGGTCAGCAGACGACCCAGGTCCTTGGCCAGCCGACATGACGCAGGCTCGCAGCACTTGGCAGGGGAAGGATCTACGGGAGGGACGTCGATTTTAACTTCGCAAACAATCGTCAACTCGTCTTTGGGTAAGAGGCCGTTGGCCCTGTCGAGGATGAAATCACGATCCAATGTTGTGTAACATCGGGTGTCCTTTTTGTAGACTAGTAATTCCTTTTTGCCCTCCTCGCCGTTGACGTCGATTAAGGAGATTTTAACTTTCGCCGAGCTGACTACGGATGTCTGTTGCTGTAAACGAATAAGCAAATAGCTTTGGTTTGTATTGCAATCTATATTTTTTGGGAGCAACTCGAGGTTCCACCGTCCTACGTTTTCGGGCGCTGAGAATGGAAACAGAGCTGACGTCATCTTTTCTTCATCACTTGTGGAAAAATCTGTGATCTTCCACACAAACTTGATCCTCCTGGTATTTACGTCATCGTAGCTGAGGTCCTCGTAGACTTTACCGTCAGTCATTCCCGCAAACCGATCCCACGACACTTTTCTTTGCAAAGGTGGTAAATGGGTGTGTATTTACGTGACCTGTTGAAAGAGAGAGAAAAAGAATCAAGCACTGTAGTGTTATTTATTATCATAAATAATTTGATTATAAAGACAGTAATAATTAGAATAGAAGATAAAGAAAAGAAATCCTTAACGAAGAAAGGAATAAGACAAGGATGCAGTCTGTCGCCCATGCTCTTTAACTTATATCGAGAATAGGCGATGAAGAAAGTTAAAACGGAATATGGAAAAGGATTCATACTGCAAGGAGAAGAAATAAAAGCCCTACGCTTGGCCGATGATAATGTAGTATTAGGAGATTTGGGAAACATAAACAAAAATGGGATGTACGTGGTCCTGGAGAAAGAGTTCAATATGAAGATTAACAGAGGCAAAACCAAGATAATGGAGAGTAGTTTGGGAAACAGTGGAATAACAAAGGGAAGGGATATTTTGACGGAAGTTAAGAAATTATGCGTAATAACTAGGGATGGTAGGAGCATAGTAGACAAAAATATGAGAAATTCACAGGCAAAGAAGGCTTATATGGGCGCGAATCGTGGAATTGGGGAAAGATAAAGAATAGAAGCCTTCGAAATGTAGTGTTATACGAGAATGATATGGATTGATAGAATCACAAACGAGGAAGTTATAAACAGAATAGGGGAAAAGCGAACAATATGGAGGACGTTGATCAAGAGAAGGCATAGATTAATAGGCTGCGTTATAAAACACGAAGGTCTTGTAAAATTAGCGTTAGAGGGAAGCCAAGGATTTAATTCGCTAAGCAGATTAGGTAGGATGTAAGTTGTGGTAATTATAAGCATATGAAAAGGCTTGCGCAAGATAGAATAGCATGGAGGGTTGCATTAGACCAGTCTTAGGACTGAATACCACAACAACACAAAGGTTTATGAGAGGTTGATAAAATCTAAATACACTGAAGAAGATGGAAACAGCTTCTGCGTTAAAGAAACTGTCGTATATTGACACGGCTGGATTGCAGAAATGTGGAGTTGGGTTCAATTCCCACTAAAGACATCTATATTTGCGCAAATATTCCTTCGTAAACAGGGTGATAAGGGACTGGAATGCTTTACCTGCAGGGCTACTAGAGGCTTTCCCTAAGAATACAAATGTTTTAAAAAATATGTTAGAAACTCTGAAAAGTTAGGTGCTAATTTTGTAAAAAAAAAAAGGGACGTGAAATATTTTAATTTTTTTCTGTAGTTTATCTTTGTTTTAATTTATCTTTGTACTTAAATTTTACCAATACTGCCACCGGGCAAATGCCAGACCACCTCTATTAATAATAAATACAATGCAATACAAATATTTGAGTAATATACGTGTCACAAGATACCGCCGCTACTCGACCAGAGACTTGTTACGTGGTTTCATTGCACAACAGATCACGGACCTCGTAGCAAACATGGTCCAGGCTTTCCTTCCTAACATTATATTAAGTACATAAATAAGTAGCTGAATAATTACTCACCGTTGTTGCAGTCCTTGTTTTGCTTTAGTCAGGTGCTTCAATAACGGAAGAAGCGTTGCGCAGTCACAGAACTCTGAACAAGTCCAAGCACTAGTAAAAGTGTTAAGAGCTCGTACAAGTCGCTGGGAGGTTGGTATCACTGTGAGTCTGTCTTATCACAGCTGACGAATATATCTTATCGTAAGTAATCTATGGAGTGTGGCAGGGGGACAGCCCGCAGATAATCAGTCACGTTATTCCAACATAATAAATAAATACTTGTAATGTAGGAAAAATCTTACGAGTATCCGTGGAATGAAGCAAAACTCCGGATGACGACATCAACAATTTTATAGAATTAGTTTCTGTGGCGGTCGCGTACATGTGAGGAGAAGGTCACTCTCACCTGACGAGGTCGTTTCCTCATCACCACCGCTAATTCCTGTAGAAGAAAGAATACGAGACTTCTGAATCCTGAAACTGGTGGCTTTATTTCCGTACCTAATTTAAATTTTAATTACCTTCCAGTTCCTTAATTCCCAATCTAACACCACTGTTACCCAAATTACACGCAATTACCTTGGTTTTCCCTCTATTAATCCTCATATTGAACTCTTTCTCCAGAACCACGTTCATGCCATTTATAATGGTTTCCAAATCTTCCTCTTACTCCCCTAATGCTACAATATCGTAGGGTTTTTATTTCTTCTCCTTGCAGTATGATTCCTTTTCCATATTCCGTTTTAACTTTCTTCATCGCCTGTTCTATACATCTAAGTTAAACAGCATGGGTGACAGACTGCGTCCTTGTCTTACTCCTTTCTTGATTACGGCTTTCTTTTCTTGATCTTCTATTCTAATTACTGGTGCCTGTCTTTTGTAAAGGTTGTGTATAAGCCTCCTTTCTCAATATTTTATTCCAGTGCTCTTCAAGATCCTTAATAGTGTGTTCTTCTGACGAAGTTAAGGAATTACGCTACTTGGGAAGAATAAAAACTAGGGATGGTAGACGTATAGTAGGCTTAAAGGGTAGGATAGCACAGGTAAGGAAGGCTTTCGCGAGAAATAGGAATTTCCTTACGGGTAATGTAACTGGGAATATTAGGAAATCGTTGCTGAAATTGTTCGTATTGTGCGTGGCGTTTTATGGGTGCGCAACGTGGACGATAGGAGTTACAGAAAGAAAAAGAATAGGAGCCTTTGAAATGTAGTGCTTTAGGAGAATGAGATGGGTAGATAGAATCAATATCGAGGAAGTTCCAAGCAGAATAGTGGACGAGCGAACAGTATGGAGGACGTTGGCCAAGAGAAGGCCACGTTTTAAGGGTCTTGTAAAATTATCATTAGAGGGAAGTGTGTGGGGTAAGAACAGAAGAGGGAGTTCCTGGATGGAATACGCTAAGCAGACTAGGGAGAATGTGAGATGTGCTAATTATTAAAAAGTGAAAAGGCTTGCGCAATGTAGGGTTGTAACGTGACATATTTACACGTTACGGCGTATTTATTTCCTTTTCAAATATAGTAGTAATTGGCGCGTAAGCAACATCTCTGGAATGTTAGCATCTCCCTGCTTGTAAACAGAAATATCTTTGGGTTCGCGAATATGTCATTCACATTTAAATTTATACGTTTTTTGCGCGATTTCAATTAAATTAAAAGTGTGACGTAATAATGCGTTTGATGTTAAATTGTTGACCACAAAGGAAATTGATACTGAAGTCACAATTGGTGAAAATTAAATTGAATAAACAGGACAGAAAAATAATTGAAGTTAGAGATTTATTTTCTTTGAACATAAAATACATATTAAATACAAGTGTTTGATTTTTAAATCAAGTACATCTGTTTCCTGGCATTTCTGCGTGTGGAAGGCGACTTGCCTTTCCTGTTGTATACGAGAGGATCCCATTCAGAAAAGGGATCACCCGTAGAAAATTGGGAATGACCGGCTACCGGAAATCAGGAAACGTCTGGAGAAAAGGGAAATACTGTGCAGAATTTGGAATGTTACGGAAGGATGCTTAACATAAAGTTTTTAGGCCCTATTGGCAGCAACTATCCAACAGTAAGCGAATAGAAGACTTTGGTGGAAAACAGATAATTGGTGGGTTAAGATGTATGTAATCGCCCACCGAGCTTTCGTGGGAAGTTCAGGTAGAAAAGAGAAAGCAATAACTTGTCGGGAGACCGCAGAGAGAAGGTGTTAAGAGACTGGGAAATAGATGTGATTGGGACAGCAGAGAGAGAGAAGTTGTTGGGAGAAAGGACGGAGATGTAGTTATGATATGGAGAGTCCGGCCAATGATGGATGATCGGAAACTAAGCTGGTAGCCGCCTGAAAGAATAATAAGGAGCCAGTGCAGAATGTGGATGATCTTGTAGCAGCCATATTTTTTGGGAGCCGGGGGGTGGGGGGTTAACAGGCTACATGAGGGTGATCCTGAAACAGGCAACTCCCCTTTAATAGCTTAGGAAGAGAATTGAAAAGGGGGATGCGGAAGGTAGAGCAAGGTAGCCCAGGAAGGGTTGACTAGGGCCCCCGGGCTATGGTTTAAGGATCCTACCCGGTGTTTCACCTAAAGAGATGCAGGGAAAACCCTAGAAAACCTGCATCAGGTAGGTCGGGCATTGGGTACTATTCTCACGCCCTTCCGAATGACGGGAGACGAGTTTGCTGTGGGGTCGCAGCATTCCCTTCTTCGTGTCTCCACCAGTTTCAGGAGGCAGTTGGCCAACAGATCCAATGGGATCAGCGGACAACTCTTGCCTTATGCCCAAGGTCTTCGACCCCGGTACATATACCTCCAGAAATAGGTGAAGGTGTCTCAGCATGTGAGAACTTTGATAAAAAAAACGGAGAGTGTGTGAGTACATTCCCGATTTAATCAAGTGAAACTCCCGCAGTGTAACAGCCACCATCATACGACGAAGTAGAACGGAAATTGATGTATTTTCGACCGTGGGTATCGTAGTTTTTGTTTTTGATTTATAACGAGTTTCACATTTGCCAGGCCTATTGCTATTTGGGAACCAAATACATATCGACGTTCACCCCACTGAGAAACCCTGAGTTAAAGTCTCATACGAATCAAATGTTTTTTTTATGATGTCATCTAAAATATATAAATATCTTTGATGATTTTATTAAGATTAAAATTTAGAATTTTAAACTTAAAACTGCTCTTTCCTTTTTAATATTCCCCATTAATTAATATATCATATTATATTATAAATAAATAACTTCAATTAACCGCACCCAATAAATAATTATTAACGAACTTAACGTATTATTGATGTCTGTATTGCTTGGTTTGGAGCTGGATGTGTTGTGAGACGTCCAAGGGAGTGTATCACGTAGATTGTCATACATGTTAATTGTCATATATGTATATAGCCACATCTGAAGACCTGCAGTGATTGCAGAGGGGTAGAGAGCCGCCTGTAGAAACGTAGACTCGGGTTCGAGTCCCACCCGACGCAACCATTTTTATTTGTTTACTTTATATTCTTTAATTTCTAGTATTTTCTGTTTGGAGTATGTTCTGCTTCTGGAATATTCCATGTACGTATTAATTGGACTGGATTCCTAATCGGAGTCAGTACGAGCTTTGTACAGCACTTCGCCGTTGAATAAACGCATATAACCTCTACATGTGTGTGTTATTGAATCTCACGATCCCTCAGAAACGTGACATTTTTTGGTGGAGATACCGGGGGTCGAACCCGGGACCTTTCACATGAAAAGCGAATAAGAATTTATTATAATTACATATATATATATATATAAACAATCTTTGAAAATGTTTAATTAAATAATTGTTATATTCATATAAGACATTAGAAATTGTTTTCATTGTTATTAATTAGATTCATTTCAAATATAACATGTACGTTGTACGTCGAAACGAGTGGTATCAAACTCGTCCGTGGTGACGTCACGACCAGGTCCCGCCCGCTTGTGTTGGATTTTAGATTTAGATTTATTATTATTGAAATCAAAATAGGATACGTCTAATGTAATATTACAAGAAATATACCAAATTTTACAATTAAGAATTGAAGGACAAAAAGAGGAAAGATAAAATTCAATCTTCAATTTTCAGTAGAAGGACGAGTCGCGACCCAAACCACCAGATCCTCTCCTCTTTCCAGTTTATCACACTGCCGCTGCCGCAGAACCAGCTACAACCGGTACAGCAAACCAAGGAAAAACTACTGGCAGAATTATTATACCCATTAGCCCTGAGATATAGAGTGCTCGTGCTTTCTTCGTGCATTATAAATCGGTTTAACTGTTTTATTAAAATATAATAAATAGTTGTTTGTTCGTTTTGATACGAATATTTATTTCTGTCATGTCGCAGTTTAACGCGGAGGTTTGCTTCAAGGCTGAATGCCACAACAACAATAGAAATCTGAAAATTACCTTACGCAAGAGAAGTATTAAGTGATTTCTTCTTAGTACATCAATCGCCTTAAACAAACAATAAACATTAAGTAGCACTGACGTAATTGTTAATATGGAAAACTGGGTTTGAAGTGTGATTACTCCCTGCAACTTGGTTTCTTTGACGAAGCCGTGAGTTTCCGTGGTTAGCCGAGCGTTGCACTCAGACCTAATATATTGTAATATACTTTTTTTTTATAAAACATTTATTAATTAACAGAACAAATATGATCAATTTTAAAAATTTTCATTTATTAATTTAAAGTGAATACACGGGCTTAATCTCAGGGGATTTTGGGTCTCTCAAGAGATGGAGTATGCAGTAGCTGAAAATAGAAAGAAAAATCATTAAATATTATTTATCCAGAGCAATGAGCAAGTTTCACAATTTTTTGTATAGCTTACCCACAATTACTGGGCCAACAAACATCCACCTCTTGAATGTTTATGCGTCTCTCTGGCGTCTTGCAGGATTTGATCACGTCTGGACACGTCATCTCACGTCCGTCCTCTCATCTGGCTTCTGGCTGCTCGGACCAAATCTGTCCTTTCCTCCACTCGCCTACCTTCTCGATATCTGCTCGGACGAAGTCTGTCCTCTCCTCCACTCGTTTCACTTCTGCTCAGCTCGGACCACGTCCATCCTCTCCACCACTCGCCGGCCTTCTGGGTGTCTGCTCGGACCAAGTCTGTTCTCTGCTCCACTCGCCTGCCTTCTGGGGGTGAGCCACCCATCGGCTTCCCTTTTAAATCTTCCGACGGGAATTCCCCTATTTCACAAAATTTCGGGTTCCCCGCCCTCATTTTTTACACTCGTTCGGCGGGGTTTTCCCGCAAGGTTTCACCATCGTCATTTTTTATACACGCTCGGCGGGACACTCCCGCTGGGAATCACCGTCTTTCAGCCGACTAGCCATTGTTGTTGGCCGAACTGCGCCTCATAACGTCACAACCTCACAAAATCCGCCTTTTTTATCACAATATATATAGTGACAATGATTTTCCCGGTATGGTGAATATTCTTTAGGCAGAATTCAAAAGATTTTAGAGCTTAACGCGTATTCGTGAAACTTTCCGGTCGTTTACAAACTTTAAAATTTCATAGATGTACGCCGCATGTAGAGGAGTCAGTATGTGCAATCTTGCCTAATAATCCGCACTAAAAGTAACATTCCACTGGCACGTTTTATGCAACTTAAATTTTTTTCATTGCTCCTGGAGCAATTTTGCGCAAGTAGCGACGGCATAGCACACGACGCACGCCATCTATACGGTGTAAAGGTGTTGCACTAAGGCTCTGTGAGGGTAAACAGCTCTAAAAATACTCAACTTATCGTAAGTTTAGAGGTCTTGAATCTCGAGATTGCGGGAAGAAGATGAAAAAATACTGAGCATTTGCAGATATCAGCGAGGGATCCCGGGGGTCAACTCGTCAAATAGCCTGAGTGAGTGGTTTGTAGCCATCAGAGTGAAGGCGAGTCTGAAGGAGACGAGACCACAGGATCAACATGTAAGTCTCAACTACTGCTGCTTCTTTCTCCCCCTCCGCATCTGTACTTGGATATTCCTTTACTAATCTTAATCGCTTTGAGATTAAAGTTAAAATGACTACCAACTTACAAACTAAAAAAAATTAAATTTCATATTTCCTGATTTTTGAGCATTTTAATTTGGTTATGGGTAGAATATCAATAAAACTGATGAGATGGATGAATTACAGAAGACATACTTCTATGGGTTACCATCTCCAGGAACGGTCACACACCATTTTCCCTTCCTCCCTGCCCCAAATGGGCCAGTTTTTCCCCCCCAAGTGCTTTCCCATAAAACGATTCTTCTACTTAACCGACTTTACAGCCCGTTTTGAGCATCACCCTCCAGCCACTGATCCCTATATTGATCCTCTACTCGCCATTATATAAATTCTCAGTGTCTATAGGTTATTCACGGCTACATCTTAGCTTGGGAAGGTTAATTTCTCTCTAGGATTCCCCTTTGTCTTTTTATAAACAATTTACATCTCTTCATCATATGTTATCTTCCGATTTGCACAGCCTGCAAATAAAAAATATTTTTCTTCGTCAGGCTTAACGAATATAATATAATTTTATAATTAAAATAATAAAATTAGTTTGACTTAATACGGTTGTTGTTGTGGTATTGAGTCCTAAGACTGGTCTAATGAAACCCTACCTTCTAAACTATCTTTCGCAAGCCTTTTCCTTTCTACATATCTAACACATCCCACATGTTCCCTAATCTGCTTAGCGTATTCCATCTTCGGCCTCCCTCTAAAGCTAATTTTACATGACTCTAATGTCCCTAAACGCGACCTATTAATCTATCCCTTCTCTTGGTCAACGTCCTCCATATTGTTCGCTCATGCCCTATTCTGTGTAGAACTTCCTCGTTAGTGATTCTCTCCACCCATCTCATTCTCCTACAGCACCACATTTGAAAGGCTTCTATTCTTTTCCTTTCTGCAACTCCTACAGTCCTCGTTTCGCACCCAATGTAACGCCACGCTCCATACGAACATTTATAGCAATAATACTCACACTTGTACTTCCCGTAAGTAAATCCCTCTTTATCGCGAATGCCTTCCTTGCATGTGCTATACTACTGTTTATGTCTACTATACTAATACACTTTGTTATTCCGAAAGGGAATTGAAAAGAAGGGGAGTTTGGGAAGGTAGAGCCAGATAGCCAATGGTTGACTAGGACTTACGGGCTGTAGTTTAAGGATCCTACCCAGTATTTCCCTAAAAGAGATTTAGCGAAAAACCTAGAAAACATGCATCAGGTATGGTCGAGACTTAGGTTCCTTCCTTTTTACCATTAAGGTCCCACCATAAAGACATTTAGACCTTGCAAATAGATATATCATGACCTCACGTTGTCTGCCAAAGGAGATAATTAAATTTCTGTAGTGCGTGAATTAACGCAGAAGTTTGTAACGTATGGATTTTTTAGGGCTAATTAATAGGTTTTAATTAATTTTATATCAGTGAATTGAAAATAATCATCGTTTAATTTATTTAAAATTTAGGGGTCTTTACAATTTATGAAATCTTGTTCTCACAAAAGAAATTCGCAAAGTTTTTAAACTGTATAATTAAAAGGGAATTTCTGTGGGTGGGATGCGTGCAGAGCGGATGGTAGATTCACATATCACGCAAGTGGCACACATCTCTTTTATTGGCATACTGGATCGTTGATTGCGCTTCTGGTGGTAGTCTGGGCAGAATTCTCCTATCTCGACGGCGTGAGGCGGAAGTTGGCTGCTTATCATCCCGGCAGCTTAACTCACTTGTTTCCTAGAACTCGACGTTTCCTCTACCTTTCCATCACAGGTTCATCTCCTCTGTTTTGGTATCTCACCTTCCCAGGTCACCTCTGTATCTCACGTGGTATGTTTTACCCAATCCACCTCTTCGTTTCAACCCTCTCCCTTAGGGTCATCCAGGTGGTGGGGAAATTTCCTGGGCGATTGACCTACTCCTCCGGAAAATTTCCTTTTGCCGATCGGCGCCGCACTTTCACGTCCCTTAGGTTTTATGGCGCCAGGAGCAGTCTGCGTTTACCCGACACAAAGGAAATTTCTTGTTCGATGCTTTCGTTATAATTTCATTATAATTATGCTTGGCGAGTCTCTGCGCTACACAGTTATTAGTGTAATATTCAAGAACTTTTTGTCGAAGGCTTTACTTACCCTCGCAAGTCAGTAAATTCTCTCACTTATGCTCTTTGTGATTAACAATAAGAATTTATACGCAGAAGTGCACAGAATTAACACTAGGAATGAAAACAACATTCATATATAATGTAAGAGACTATCACACTATTAGGGCCATTATTATTCCTTATATATATAAATGATCTTCCTAATACCATAGATTCAACTTCTAAAGCTATCCTCTTTGCGGATGATACTAATGTAATAGTAAAAAGTAACAAAGACACACTAGAAGAGGCAAGTAACAATAACCTCCTAACATGGTTTAATGCGAACGGACTAACAAATAACTGTGACGAAACACATTTCATGCAATTTCACACACTCAACACTATAGCACTTAAATACGACAGCAAAAATGTAAATGAAACTTCCTCTGTTAAATTCTTAGGTCTCTTAGTAAATAATAAATTAAATTGGACTGATCAGATTAATCAATTACTTAAGAAACTCAGCTCAGCTACATGTGATGCAATGTCCACCTTCAGTGATTTAAAAACAAGAAAATTAGTATACTTTGCATATTTTCATTCTGTTTTATCATATGGTATTATATTTTGGGGCAACTCAGTAGTGGGCATAGATAAGATATTTATTAGTCAAAAACGTGGTATTAGAGCAATATGTGAGGTTGGTTTCCTTACGAACTTCTTGCAGAACTCTGTTCAAAAAGTTAGGCATTTTCACTTTGACGTGCCAATACATTTATTCATTGATGTTATTTGTAATCACAAATAGGAGGCACTTATTTTTTGAATAATACTGATATTCATCCCTTCAATACAAGGAACAAAAATAATCTGTATAAAAAATGTAAAACATTGTCAATTGCACAGGAAGGAAGGTGTGCATTATCCATCTTCAACACGTGACTGCAGTCAGCACAGAATTAAACAGTTGTCCGATAATCAAGGTAAATTTAACACTGAATTACGCTCATTTTTGCTTAGCCACTCCTTCTATTCAATAAAGGAATTTATAGAAGAATCGGAGAAGAGTAATTTATAATAGTTTATAATACAAAAATTTGTTATAAGTATATTTATCTTTTATACAATAAAATAATGTAATAAATGTACACAGCCCTGACCCATTCCACATCTTTGAAGCTTAGCTTCTTTACAGGATCTACGGAATATGATTATTAATTAATTAATATTAATTAACAACCCTGATCTTCCGCAACACATTAAACAGCTACGAAATAAACCTAACAAATTTAAAATTGAACTAGCCACTTTCTTACATCTATTATGTAAAGGAATTTGTGAAACTGCGTAATTATTCATATAAAAGCTGATATAAGATTATCCTAATAATAATGTAATAAATTCGTGTAAAACTATTTGACAGGTGCATTGTTTCACTGAAGGATTTCTCGTAGTGTGACTATTACGTCATGTTCAGTGTCTGTGACGTAGTAATGTTGTTTGTTTCAGGATCTCATCGCTGATTGTCATCGCAATCGTGGCTTTGGCGCCAACCTCAGCCATTGTGAGGGATAAATGTCCCTGCTACCATTACAATGGGGTCGACGTCAAAGAGGACGATACATCCGAGTACTTCGACGTGGTCGAACCATTCGGGTCCACTGGCAACGCGGATCCGTACCATGAATACAGCGTGGACCATCATCCGGACATTATCGTCGATGAGCGCGCAAAAAGAACCACTCACATTGACGGGAAGAATCAGGCCAAAAAGTTCATGTACTGTAACGACACTTCAGTCACCAACATCTCCGGCTGCCAGACTAGCGACATCACCACGCTAAGCATCAGAACTCCTTCAATTCCCTTGTTTGCAGAAACCATTAGTGGCTTTACAAATATGACTGAGCTGCACGTGGAGCATTTTGAACACCCGAAATTGTCTAAGGCCTTCTTAAGCGGCCAAAGAAACCTGATACTCTTTCAAATTTACTCAACCTCTTTGGAATACGTCGACAAACACTGGTTCAAGTACGCGCCCAAAATCATCACGTTGGTCCTCTCGAGGAACAAAATCCACTCTCTAGCCCCGGAAACTTTCAGGTTAGTTCTTTTGCATTTAATAATCGACATTAATGAAAGGTTGTCTATGCGACGGGCTCCAGTCCGTATATACCGAATGGGTTCACACACAATACGAGTTAAAAGGTTTGCCCTTTGGCGGTGTGTATAGCATTCATCCCATAGCGTTGAAAAATTTTGTGTTTATCGCTGATCACCCCCAAGAAGGTTTCTGTCGATCTTGTGAATAATACGATCGTTCCACCCCACCTTTCATGGCAGAACAAAACGGTCCAAATCCCATCTTCTGGCCTGCGACTTCATGTTTGTCCCTTTATGATTTCCTATACCATTCATACAGTAGTCAGTAAATTTTGGTTTAATGTACTGCACTGTACAGAGAAGGTTTCTGTAGACATTTACAAAATTTAGTTACCTTCCTTTTCCCCCTTTCAGGCCAAAAGTAAGTCCAATGTCAATTTCTGTTTGCCTTTTATGGTTTTCCATACCATTCAAAGGTATTACCCTAAATACATACATAACGTTCTACAGTATACATTATTCCCTCAGGTAGACTGTATGTGTGCTGCGACGACGATGACGTTCGGGCAAAATCTTTAATATGAATAAGAATTTAATGAATTAATATATATATATATTTATTTAAGCGACGATTTCCTAATATTCACACTCATATTACCCGCAAGTAAATTCCTCTTTTTCGCGAAAACCTGCCTTGCCTGTGCTATTCTACTCTTTATGCCTACTATACTTCTACCATTCTTAGTTATTACGCTTCCCAAGTAGCAGAATTCCTTAACTTCCGTCAAAATATCCCTTCCCAATCTAACACCCTTTGTTGTTCCACTATCTCCCATACTACACCCCATTACCTTGGTTTTGCCTCTATTAATCCTCATATTGAACTCTTTCTCCAGGACTCCGTTCATGTCATTTATTATGTTTTCCAAGTCTTCTTCTGACTCCCCTAATACTGCCATAACATTATACCTAAGTATAGATACATTAAGCCACCTCGTATTGTGAAGTCTTGTAACACAGAATAATCAATTTTTTTTAAATATTCCCACAACAATCCTCAGATCAAGCGAAGTCTTCCAGTCCCGCCAATAAGAAGACTTACAGCTGACCTCCACCAGATCTGAAGATTCTGCTCTCTGGAGAATATACCTAACTCTATATGACATATGGTATAATATTCTGGGGCAATGCATCAGGGAAAGATAAAATATTTAAACTTCAAAAAAAGGCTGTTAGAATATTATGTCAGGTCTCACCAAAAACATCTTGTAGGGGACTTTTCAAGAAAACTGGAATACTGACACTCATATTCAATCACTCATGTTATTTGTTATTAATAACAGTAACCTCTTCAGATATACATGACTTTGATACCAGAAGTAAAAACAATTTACACAAGGAAGGAAGGAAGGAAGGGAAGTCTCTAACCGTAATACAAAAGGGTGTACATTACAATGCCATCTATTAGCATATTTAATAAACTTCCCACCTCCATTAAACAATTAAAAATAAATCCAAACAAGTTCAAATATGAACTAACTAAGTTCTTACTAAGGCCACTCCTTCTACTCTGTTGAAGAATTTATGAAGCTGAATGTATCATAGGGTAGATATTTATAATTATGAAAGATAATTATGTAAGAACATTATTAGAACACTAATTTTTTAGTATAGGATGTAAAAATATTTATTAATTTAATATATATATATAAGGTACAAATTGTATGTCTTCTGTATAGAACTTAAGAAAATCTTATTATAAGTTAAAAATTAATGAATAGTTACAGTATATTCTAATATTAATAAAGCAACCTAACTATGTAAAATCTCTGACTCGTTCCACATCATCCTTGAAGCTTGTGCTTCCTTCTCTATAGGATTTATGGAATATGATTTTATACTTATACTAACCAAACTGTCACTGGAAATTCTATACAATTTTCGAAAACAGAAAATAGCTTACAGATTATTTTGCTATTTTTCTGATTTCTGTATACAAACTAAGAAATAAAAATAGGTAAACGTCGACTCTCGATATGTGTAAAGATATTGATTTATTGCGTGTTGTTTTGTTGCAGTTACCTGCCGCGGCTGAAGACAGTGCACCTGGACAGGAACCCCCTTACCACTCTACCCCCTGCACTCTTTTCTAACAAGCCTCTCAGGAACCTTTATCTTCACGACAACCGTTGGCACTGCGACTCTGAGATGGTTGCCTTCATGGAGAAGATGAAGCACAATAATGTACAAGTTCCGATTCCGTCTTACTGCGTCTACCCTGAGGAGCTCCAGGGACTCGACCTCAGCTATCTTAGGTCAAAGGACATCTGTTGGACATAACTGGTACTCCAACATGGATTTCCTTGGAAATAACTTCACGCTGTTACTGTCATATAGAACCGGATATGTTAACCTTTAACTACAAGCATTTTCATTAATCAAAGAAACAAACACGAAAACATTTCACTAGAAATATAACTCATAATATAATAATTAACAGTTTTAAGAAATATGCAATCGTATAAGATAAAACATAGAAAAAAAATCACTTGACTCTACTAGCACTAAATAATATTGTCGTACAATACATATAATTAAATTAATTCCTTAGATAAATGTAAATTTAAAATAATAATAAAATAAAACACTGTTCAAATTAATTATTTTCTCAACCGGTAATTCAATTAAAGTCTGACATACAAATAATTAACTGAAATTAATTAATGACCAGTTTATTCTATCTAGAGAATCAAACGTTGAACCTCATTGTTGTTACCATACATAAATTAGAGGAATGCCGCGAGTTTGATAAGAATCATGAAGAAATTTAGGTTTGGAATCAACCTTATTTGTTGCATGTTGTTATAGTAGTATTCAGTACTTTATGATGCAACTCTGTAAGTACAAGCCTTTTAATTTCCACAGTAACTACCACATCCCACATTGTCCGTAAGCTGCTCGGTGGATTCCATCCTTGACCTCCCTCTTCTGCTAACTCCCTTCTGACCCTTCTGATGCTAATTTTACAAGACCCTCATGTCTAAACACGTGGTTTGTTACTGTATCCCTTCTCTTCATTAAAGTTTATCTAAACATAATATATTTAAAATGTTATTTATTGAAACAACTGGTAACGCACTAAATTATAATAATGATGCATTAAATTTGAGTAATATTTACAGTCGTTTATTTCTTAACTTTGAATATTTTCATTATTATTTTAAATATATTGATGAAAGGGTTTGTTGAATTGATTTTTATATTGAATAAACAAATATAGATGAATATAACTGGTCTCCTTAATTAAAAATGTTTTTTAAATGTCCTTTTCATAGTTTATATAAAATTCTTATTTTAAATGTTATGATCAGTTGCATTTCTTACCAAATTAATCAGTTGTTATATGACATAATGTAATTTTTTGTTTAATTTTAAATATATTTAATTTTGACATTGTTTAGTTTAATTGTTAGATAAACCCTTGATAAATGTATTAATTTATTAAGTTATTCCACTCCTGACTTGTGGCAATTCTTTCTCTTTTTATTTAATAATGAACTTATTTTTAAGTTCCCACTTTTACACTTTGTTTGGTTTAACTGTACCTATACTACATTCTAGCTCTGAATTCATTTCCGTTCGGTCTGCCCTCTGTTGGAAGTCAAGGTTGAAATTTAAATATCTAGCATTTGTTTTCTTTCAATATTTCAAGTTTTATAATTATTTATTATTACTAAAGTTATTATAGATCTTATATTTTAATATATTTTCAATGTAGTGATTTTGTATAATGTGTGTAGTAACAACTGAATAAGTCCCATCATTTGATGCGGTTCAATCTATACAAAATCTGGTCATTAATTAATTTAATTTAACTTTCTGAGATTCTTAGATTTGATTCATGATTGTATTGGATTTTAAAATAACAAGACGATGTCCTAGTTAAATTAAAAACGGCGTTTCGTCTCCCTTTTGAGACTTCATCATTATTATTGTGTTAAATACTAATAAATTTATATCATGTCTTATTGGCCGTTATTTTATCATTGTAAACTTGAAGTGAGGAAACTATATTTCAATTTGTCCTAGAATTGACCTTTGAGGCTATCCCCTCGAAATCTTTTTCCAATCTGATGAATGAATATGAGGACAGTATTTAATTTTGACATTTAAGCATGTTAAATTACCTAAACCCAGCAACTCCAAATATGTTTAATATCTTTAAAAAAATACCCTCTGAAGGCTAGTATTCAATAGTTTGGTAACAAAATATTTATCAGATCTCTCCAAAATGAAAGCTACATTTTGTAATTGATTATTACTCAAGCTAGGTTTACACGGGCAGTGATGTTCGTCGAAGTTGGGTTGGCTGTGCACTGCCTACCGTTTACATATTGGGCAGATAACTGCCCACTTCTTCACTGACAATACTGTGCTAGTGCTGCCCTCACTACAGAACAGGCAGAGAATTCTGATGCATGTTTATACGTCTCTGCCATTTCTTGGCAACTACATCAGGTTGGAATGTTGATGATGCATAGTGTCAATATATTGTTTATATCAAGTTGAATATTTTTCCCCTTTGTGTTTTCGCGTACGCATAATGTCCATAAACAGGAACTAATCACTTTGTATTTGTGACAGAATAGACGTAACGAGGAAGGGTTCCTGAAAAAGTCTAACTCAGTATCACGCTCCTGTACTATAGATATATAAAACTGAAAACAGTTCTTTAGTAATATTGCTTTATATTATTACTACAGAAATCAAGCAATAATAAAAACAGCACATGTATTTTGAAGCTGGTTTTCAGTGTTTAATTGGGTCGGTTTCTATTACTTGTTTTATTCACCTTAAAGTTGTCAATTACTGAACAGAACGAAATGAATTATTTTTCATTACGTGTGACAGTAAGTAGTATGTTTATAGCTATACATCATTCTTTTGCGAATTTTTTCCAGTTAAAGTTTTGCCGTTGGAGGCTGGACAATATATTTTTTTGGAAACTTAACCTAAAAATTTATAGACGATTTGGTGCAACAAACGAACTCTATCCTAAATTATTTCTGAACCAAAATTCTGGTCGCTGTTCACAACAAATATTCACTTACTCCAATCGCGCACTATTCCAAACTGTACGCGTATTGAAAATGCAAAATAAAAAATGTTTACCATTGCGCAATCGATAGTCAACCTTGCCTCACCGTTCACAATCGATAGTTGACAACCGTAACTGGCCTCCCATGAGGGCAGCGTCTAGGTCGGTGGAGGGGGAACATGGTCAGTCATGACTGACATACTGTTGACACGCTCCAAGAAAAGTGAGGCAGTGCTCTCGTGTCAGCAATGTATAGGCAGTTGTCAGTGCAGCACTGACGTATGTTGACACGCCACTGACATCACTGCCCCTCGTTTTCTGGCAGTCATCACTGCCCGTGTAAACCTAGTCTTACTGATACAAATATCCAATTTTGATCTCACTGATCATTAAAGAAGAAACAGCTGAGGTTGAGCTGATAACTTGTCAGCCATTATCTCTCTCCCCTTCTGTAGAGCATTAAACACTTTTATAAAAGTAAATTACTATTGGAATCTCAGGTAATAATTACCAGAATGTATTCAACAGGTAATTCATGATGCAATCTGTTAAACCAAACCATATTGAACGTGTGCAATAAATAGTGTTAATATTCATTATACAAGTGGACTTTTAATTTTGAATGAAAAAACCCTCAGAGTGAAAATGGACTAACCCACAAAAAATATTAAAGTTTTAAGTATATTTTTGTGATATTTGTATTTTAGAGAGCTTCAATAAATCCACAGGTAATAGTTTTAAGTTAGTATGTGCTAAAGTAGAATGTTTTCCTTCCGTACCATTTGAGTGTTTAAAACTTAAAACTGAATATGAAAAATGTTGTGGTACATACAAAAAAGGTTCTCCGCCGAAAAAGCAACTAATTTTTCATTTGCTCCTCCTCCACACTTTTCCAATTCGTTTCCACGTTGAAAAAAACATCTTTGCTCTGATTTACACTAACAGGATGTGACTGCAGAAACACTGTTTATTTTCGTTCGCCATTGTGTCACGCGAAATGGCGAAGAACACAAAGTTACTGACTATGCCGCGTAGTCCACTATTCCTCTCAGCCATATATACGTCGGTTGTTCAGAGCAACAATGTTAAAAGCTGCTAAATTCGAAAAAAATGAAAATATACGAACTGTTAACACAAATAACTCAAATTCACAAATAATATGGGTTTAGTCCACTTTCTCTCTCAGCGCCTCATATCTAAGAAATAGTATATTAGTAAGCGATTTATGTTCCATTTTACAAACTTTAATATTTCATGAGAGGACTGGAAATACGCCATTGATACGCTGGCAACGTGTGTGTGTGGCAGTGGTTGAGTAAACAAGCTGACCTCCAGGCAGCAGGTATGGAATTTTCATCAATATTCAAGTTATCGTATGTTTAGAGAACCTGAATCTCGAGATTGCAGGGAGCATTTTCAGAAATCAGCGAGGTTCCCAAGGTCAACTCGTTAAATAGTCTGGGTAAGTAGTTCGTAATACGTCAGAGTGAAGGTGAGTCTGAAGGAAACGAGATCACACGGTTTGGTAGAACCGACGTATCGTCACCATATATGGACTTATTCAGGTAATGTTACAACAAAAATTATAGGGCATTTTTGAAATATCATTAACGTAATAAAAATTTCTTGTATTTTGTGTGTGTTGGTGGTGGGAAAGCAACATGAGGGTGATCCTGAAACAGAAAACTCCCTTTTAATAGAATAGAAAGGCAAGTGTAAAGGATAGGAGGTAGAGCAAGGTAGCCAAGGACCCCGGACCGGTACCCAGTCTGTTACCTAAAGAGAAAACCTGCATCAGGTAGGTCGGGCTTAGGGTTCTTTTCTCACGCCGTTCCGAATGACGGTAGACGAGTTTGCTGTGGGTTCGCAGCATTCCCTTCTCCGTTTCTCCATCAGTTTTAGCATGCAGCTGGCCGAATGAAACTATGGGATCAGCAGAGATCTCTTACCGTATGCCCAAGGTATTCGCCCCCCTGTACATACACCTACTGAAATAGGTGAGAACTTGTATAAAACCAGAGAGAGTACGAGGTAGCCCCAAAGGAGAGCCCCGCGGTCAATATCTGTTTATTAATTAGGATCCTTCCCTCCCCCGTTCCAGGCCGAAAACGTCCCACGCCAATCATCTGCTCTGCGGCAAGGTTTTCGCGAAAAAGAGGAATTTACTTACGGGTAATATAAGTGTGAATATTAAGAAATCGTTGCTAAAAATATCCGTATGGAGCGTGGCGTTTTATGGTTGCGAAACGTGGGCCATAGGAGTTGGGGAAAGGAAAAGAATAGAAGCCTTTGAAATGTGGTGCTATAGGCGAATGCTGACAATTACATGGGTGGATAGAAGGTGGATAGAAAGTGCCGTCCTGTGGTTTGTGCGTCGACTTTATAGTCCATGCCTACGTGGCATAGCGCGTGTCCTTTCCTGATTGGTTCTTGGTCTCAGTAGGTAACGCCCTGCCTTCTCTGCTGACTCAGGGACTCTGGTCGATTTCAAGCAATCGCTTGTTGATGGCGTAATTATGATACTTGGCCTTTGTTTGTCCTCTCTTCCAAACTTCCTCACTACCGGATCCCAGGCTTTACTGAGTTAAAAGCCTTGGTCCCGGTTCATAAGGTTGCAATTGGCGGTTTTTATCGCTACCGCCTCCATTAGTACGCTATCCCAGTAGTTTACCACATTTATGCAAGACTTTTGTGTCACGGAAAAGCATCTTGTGCCCCGTGTGTGTGAATGGTATGTTCAGCGATCGCAGACTTGGAGGGTTGCTTGAGGCGGATATTTCTTTCATGTTCTTTTCCTCTCTCCTCTATGGTCCTGACCGTCTGACCAATATAATTGAGACCACATTCACACGGGATTTGGTAGACCCCCGGAGTTCTAGGCCTACTTTGTCTTTAAACGGTCATAGGTCACGAATTTTGTTCTGGGTATAGAAGAATGGTTTATAATCGTATTTAGACAGCATTCTGCTAATCTTTCCTGTCACGTTCCCATCATAAGGAAGGAAAGCAGTGTTGGTCTTCCGTGAGTCATCCATGTTTCTCTTCTTTTCCTTATTGCTAAGAGCCTTAGTAATTTGTTTTGCTGAGTAACCGTTTTCCCGGAAAATCCTTTTAAGATTCTTGATCTCTGCCGCAAGTCGTTGGCGATCATAAATAGCCTGGGCTCGGTGAACAAGAGTTTTCAATACAGAGACTTTCTAAAAGGAAACATGATGGCATATTATAGTGTTTATAGGAAGTCCACGCACAACGGCGCGGAAAGTCATCGAAATGTCGTAACACTATTTATTGCACGCGTTCAATAACACGCAGTCAACATTTATGATGAAAATATAATATTATACGTTTTTCACTTTCCATGTAATACTTTACATTGTTTTCTACTTGTTAGGAAAGATTTTCCACCTCAGAAACATCCCCAAAATCCAGGAAAGGCAAACTTTCTTGATTAATGGTGATAAATTGGGATACAGAGTCAAGCAAATTGATCGGTTCTGCTTCTGTAATTAAATTTTAAATTTGGATACAGCAATTCTAAATTTGTCGATGTTCTTTTGGCCACATCAATTTCTCGAAATGGCTCATCCCTTCGAGTTTTTATAAACAATTTTAAATGGACTTGTTGCCTCAAACTGGAGCAATTGTATGTTCAACCATTGCATTTAACAATTATTAGAGGACATTATTTCTATTATTGATATAACAGGAGCCAATTTCTTGCGGCCCTCTGGACGTTTCAAGTGAACAAATACGCACCATCATTTTGTCGAAGCAATGTGTCCACAGATGGCGTTAGTAATAGCAAACTCCAAAGTTTTCATTGAATCAAAAGTTATGGCAGTAGCATTGCCGTCTGATTTACTAAGCATAGAATCACTCTGCAGACCATCCCGTGCATTTTCGGATTTCTGCTTATGGAATTCTATTTCCACAATCAAAACTCGTTTCTCGTTATCATTATCTTCTTCTTCGGTTTTTCCCCCTTCACAGATTTTCCGTCTTCAATTTCCATTTCTGTCTGTCGTTCCAACTTCCCTCTTCCAAATTCCTATCTTCCCTTATTTGTTTTCACATGTGTTTTCCACTTTAATCTGGGTTTGCTCCGTTTATTTTTTCCAGGAGGTGACTATTGGTATATTTCGTTTGTCCATCTTTCGTTTTACATTCATTGTAAATGACCATACCATTTAAGGGTTTGATTTTCCTTTTAACAACGGACGTAGTTACGTTCATTTCTTTCCAAAGCATCTCATTTCTAATTTTATCCTGTCTTGTTTTTTTGAAGACTTCACCTCAGATAATCAAATTCTACTGTTCTATTTTTGTTTGTTCGTTTGTAATTCTGTCAGTGGCCACGTTTCACTTTCGTAACATAGAACGTTGTGTATTATGCTCTTATAGATTCTGATTTTTGTTTCCTTTGTTAAATTTTTGTTCCAAATTATTCCGTGTAGAGTCTTGGTAGCATTCTTTCTCATTGTAATTTTAGCTTGTATATCTCTTTCACGTGTTCCTACATTTGTAATTATTGACCCCAAGTATTTAAAAAATTCTCATTTTTTTATTTTTCCTGTTTCGACTGTTATGTCTTCCCCGCCTTTTCCTAGACACATGTATTCTTTGTCTTCTGGAAATTTATGTTCAGTCCCCATTTTTTATAATCTTCCATGAGCTTTCTTTATCGTATATATGATGTCCTCTTCATCTCCTGCAAATATTACCTGATCGTCGGTGAACAACAATGAATGTAGTGTCTCCTATAGCAATACCCATTCCAGGCCATTTTTATACCATAATTTAAGGGCCAGATCCAAATAAATACTAAAAAGTGTCGATGATAAACCGCATCCCTGCTTGAGGCCTTTATCCACACTAAATTATTCTGTTAGCTTATTCTGTTTTTTAACTTTGGCTTTTATATTATTATAGGTTCTCCTAACAATGTTAACCCATTTATCGTGGATATTCATATTTCTCATTGCCGACCGTAATAAATGTCGAGGGATCAATAAAAGTCATATGTACTTCCCGATGTTTAGTTAGCATCTACTCTTGTATCTGTTTAATACAGTACATATTGTTGTTGTTGTTGTGGTATTCAGTCCAAAGGCAAGTTTGATGCAACTTTACCTCGTAATTTTTAAATTTTTAACTTTAAATGTGTCAGAAAGCCAAGCTTACCTAAGAAAGTGTTTTTCTTGAAATTCAAGACAATTCTCATTGTTGTTGTGGTATTCAGTCCTAAGACTGGGCTGATGCAACCTTCCATGCTAACATAACTTGCGCAAGCATTTTCATTTCCACATAACTGCCACATCCCCCCTAATCTGTTTTGCGTGCTCCATCCTTGGCCTCCCTCTTCTGTTCTTACCCCACACACTGCCCTCTAATGCTAATTTTACAAGAATTAAAACGTTGCCTATTATTCTATCCCTTCTCTTAGTCAACGTCCTCCATATTCTTCGCTTTTCCCCTATTCTCTTTTGAATTTCCTCGTTCGAGTCTATCCACCCACTCATTCGCCTATGGCAACGTATTTCAAAGGCTTCTATTCTTTTCCTTTCCCCAACTCCTATCGTCCGCGTTTCGCACCCATATAACGCCACGCTCCATACAAACATTTTTAGCAACGATTTCCTAATATTCACACTTATATTACCCGTAAGTAACTCCCTCTTTTTCGGGAAACCCTTCCTTGCCTGTGCTATCCTACTCTTTATGTCTACTGTACTTCTACCATCCCTAGTTATTACGCTTCCCAAGTAGCAGGATTCCTTGACTTCCGTCAAAATATCCCTTCCCAATCTAACATCCTTTGTTATTGCGCTGTTTCCTATACTACACTCCATTACCTTAGTTTTCCCTCTATTAATCCTCATATTGAACTCTTTGTCCAGGACCACGTTCATGCCATTTATTATTTCTTCTTCTTCGGACTCCCCTAATACTACAATATCATCGGCAAAGCGTAAGGTTTTTATTTTTTCTCCTTGCAGTATGATTCTCTTCCATATTCCGTTTTAACTTTCTTCATCGCCTATTCTATATATAAGTTACACAGCATGGGCGACAGACTGCATCCTTGTCTTACTACTTTCTTGATTTATGCTTTCTTTTCTTGGTCTTCTATTCTAATAATATATTATCAATGCATGATCTTCCACTGTGTTCCTCTCTTGTTTGGCCTATTGCCTCATTAATTTTAAAATCTATAATTATCTGAGACCGTTATTTTTACCTGAAAATCATCGCATTTTTTGCACGAGTCGGACATTGTTGGACGAAATTACATATTGAAGGGTTCGTGAAAACTGCAGAAAATGAAACGAGAAACTGTCATCTGATCTTCCTTGGAGTACAGTGAGTACATATTTATTAAATTCAAATCTGCAAAAAATATCTTTAATGAATATTCGTCCTTCAATGAAATATTTCTAAATGGCAATACGTATAATTTTAGGCAATGGCATCCAGAGGAGAAGTAATTTGTTGCAGAACAAGTTCAGTGGCGCAAAAAGTGTAAAAATTGAAAATGGTCCTTCAACATTATAAAAAATTTTAATCATTTCATTGTGTTTCCGTTTGAAAAACTATGTGTGTTTATATAAAACCCCGGAACAAATTTCACAGTTGAAGGTACCTCTGGAAGTCCCTGAATATGAAAAATGGACTAACCCACAAAAAATATTAAAGTTTTAAGTATATTTTTGTGATATTTGTATTTTAGAGAGCTTCAATAAATCCACAGGTAATAGTTTTATGTTAGTGTGTGCTAAAGTAGAATGTTTTCCTTCCGTACCATTTGAGTGTTAAAACTTAAAACTGAATATGAAAAATGTTGTGGTACATACGAAAAAGGTTCTCCGCCGAAAAAGCAACTAATTTTTCATTTGCTCCTCCACACTTTTCCAATTCGTTTCCACGTTGAAAAACTTCTTTGCACTGATTTACACTAACAGGATGTGACTGCAGAAACACTGTTTCTTTTCGTTCGCCATTGTGTCACGCGAAATGGCGAAGAACACAAAGTTACTGACTATGGCGCGTAGTCCACTATTCCTCTCAGCCATATTCATCGGTTTTTCAGAGCAACAACGTTAAAAGCTGCTAAATTCGAAAAAAATGAAAATATACGAACTGTTAACACAAATAACTCAAATTCACAAATAATATGGGTTTAGTCCACTTTCTCTCTCAGCGCCTCATATCTAAGATATAGTCATTAGTAAGCGATTTATGTTCCATTTTACAAACTTGAATATTTCATGAAAGGACTGGAAATACGCCATCGATACGGTGGCAACGTGGGTGTGGCAGTGGTTGAGTAAACAAACTGACTTCCAGGAAGTAGACATTTCATTGTAATTTGTCATCAATATTCCAGTTATCGTATGTTTAGAGAACTTGAAACTCCAGATGGCAGGGAGGAAGTGGAAAAACTTGTGAGCAATTGGGGAAATCAGCGAGGATCTCAAGGTCAACTCGTTAAATAGTCCAGGTGAGTGGTTCGTAGCCATCAGAGTGAAGGCGAGTCTGAAGGAAACGAGATCACACACGATGAACAAGTAAGTGTCAACTGCTGCTTCATTCTTCCGCCCCGCATTATTACTTGGATATTCCTTCATAAAATTTTAATCGCAAAATACCAACACTCGCTTTAAGGCTAAAATGACTACCAACTTACAAGCTAAAAAATTTTACATTTCACATTTCCTCTTCTATTAAAATTTTTAAATGGGTTATGAGTAGATTATCACAAAAACTTATCTACGTGACGACGATGGCGGAGCTTCCGGCTTAAACGTTGTGGAAAAAAACTTTGACCCGGTCTGAAACCCGAGAATTCTATTTGAATTACTTAATATAATTGATAAAAACACAAAGACTGGTCCAAAGGTCAGAAATAGAATAATTTAATTTGAAAAAAAATATTTCCTCTCCCCCCCCTCCGTTAAAATGTATGGACCTCTTCAGTTCATTCTAAAAAATCTTCAACGAATGTTCAGTTTTCGTAAAAAAGAATTAAAACATTTTTTCACAATGATTAAATAAAGTGTAAGACGATGAACAAGTCGGGCTGCATTGCAGATACAGAGTCAGTTTGAAGGTTTTCAGGTTTGACGTAGAAACAAGTTTCGTGCTGCATCGTCCATACATGGGAATGTTCAGTTTTCGTAAAAAAGAATTAAAACATTTTTTCACAATGATTAAATAAAGTTAAGTAACGACGCATAGAAACAAAGTTCGTTTGCTTGAACAACGTGGAAAGAAATTTCGGTTTGCTTGAACAACGTTTCGTCACCATACATGGGAATGTTCAGTTTTCGTAAAAAAGAATTAAAACATTTTTTCACAATGATTAAATAAAGTTAAGTAACGACCGCATAGAAACAAAGTTTCGGTTTGCTTGAACAACGTTTCGTCAGCCATACATGGGAATGTTCAGTTTTCGTAAAAAAGAATTAAAACATTTTTTCACAATGATTAAATAAAGTTAATTAACGACCGCGTAGAAACAAAGTTTCGGTTTGCTTGAACAACGTTTCGTCACCATATATGGGAATGTTCAGTTTTCGTAAAAAAGAATTAAAACATTTTTTTACAATGATTAAATAAAGTTAATTAACGACCGCATAGAAGCAAAGTTTCGGTTTGCTTGAACCGACGTTTCGTCACCATATATGGGACTTATTCAGGTAATGTTACTACAAATTTTTTGAAATATCTTAATTGTAATAACATTTATTATTTTTTGTGTGGGGGGCGGCGGGGAATTGGGTCTTAATATGCTACATGAGGGTGACCCTGAAAAAGCAACTCCCCTTTAATAGCGTAGGAAGGGAGTTGAAAGGGATGATTAGGAAGATACAGCAAGACGACCGAGGGTTGACTACGCCCCCGGGACTGTAGTTTAAGCTTGCACCCAGTGTTTCGCCTAAAAGACATGCAGGGAAAATCCTATAAAATCTGCATCTGTTAGGTCGGGCTGTTGGGTGCGGTAGACGAGTTTGCTGAGGGTTCGCAGCATTCCCTTCTCCGTATCTCCATCAGTTTTAGCATGCAGCTGGCTGAATGAAACTATGGGATCAGAAGAGAACTTTTACCGTAGGCCCAAGGTATTCGCCCCCTGTACATACACTTACTGAAATAGGTGAGAACTTGTATAAAACCAGAGAGAGTACGAGGTAGCCCCAGAGGAGAGCCCCGCGGTCAATATCTGTTTATTATTTAGGATCCATCCCTCCCCCGTTCCAGGCCGAAAACGTCCCACGCCAATCATCTGCTCTGATTGCCATCAAAATTTGGTTTGTTGTAGTTCTCTGTCCAGAGGAGTTGTCTGTCGATTCTATCAACACTTATATAATAATAATAATGCATTAGGGAGAAAGTGGATTCATTTTTAACACCATTCTTATTTCGGAACCGATTCAACAACGTTGTGAAACAAAGAAACCCTATTCCTCAATAATACACTCAATCACTTTAGTCAACGTCCTCCATATTGTTCGCTTTTCCCCTGTTCTGTTTAGAACTTCCTCGTTAGTGATTCTATCCACTCATCTCATTTTCAGCATTAGTCTATAGCACCACATTTCAAAGACTTCTAATCTTTTCCTTTCCTCAACTAGTATCGTCCACGATTCTCAACCATTTAACGCCACGCTTCATACAAACATTTTTAGCAACGATTTCCTAATATTCACAGTCATATTACCCGCAAGTAAATCCCTCTTTTTCGCGCAAGCCTTCCTTGCCTGTGCTATCCTACTCTTTATGCCTACTATACTTCTACCTTCCCTAGTTATTACGCTTCCCAAGAAGCAGAATTACTCAACTTCCGTCAAAATATCTCTTCCCAATCTAACACCCTTTGTTATGCCTCTTTTCCCCCATACTACACTCCATTACCTTGGTTTTCCCTCTATTAATCCTCATGCTGAACTATTTCTCCAGGATTACGTTCATGCCATTTATTATGGTTTCCAAGTCTTCTCCTGATTCTCCTAATACTACAATTTCATCGGCAAAGCGTAAGGTTTTTATGTCTTCTCCTTTCAGTATAGATTTCTTTGTATGAAATTATTGAAGATAAACAAAGGTTGTAAAATATTTCAAAGGCGTAAGAAAAAATCAATACAGCAATAGTTTTATTTTTTACAAGCAATGTCAGGTGTCAGTAACGTGAGGTCGAGCCCTGCCAGTTCCGACGGATACAAACAGGAAGCCTCATCTTCAAACTTGACCCCGTGGTCCCTCGTCCACTGCATGAATGTTGCCAGTTCACAGTCGCAGTGCCAAAGGTTGTCTCGCACTTGCATCGCATTGAGGGCCGTGCCATTGAACAGGGTCGGTGGGAGACTCGTCAGTTGGTTGTTGTACAGGTTAATCCAGTTTAAATTCGGCAGGGACCTGAATAAAGAAATATCGTGTTACACTGAAGATAAAAAAAGCAACTTTAAGGAGTCAATTAGGTAACAGAAAAATGTCAGTACCATTCTTTTTTTAAAAAAAGAAATAATTTAAATTTACCTATAAGGCAATTAAAATAAGGATCACATAACAAGATCAATCTTAAAGTCACTGGCTCCTCAAAACCTCAAATGATTGCACAAATTTCTGCGGAAGAACTTCTACAAGGATTGAAAAACGACGGTAAGGAACTAACCTGAAAGTGTCTGCAGCTAGCGAAGTTATTTTATTGTTCTCCAACCACAAAGACGTTAATTTCGGCGAGTACAGGAACCAGTCGCTGTCGACGTAATCTAAATAGGTCTGGTGAATTCCAAAGCTTACAAGGTTTGGTTGTGCTGACAGGAAGTTCTTTGACATTTCCGGATAAGCGTCAAAGTACCCAATGTAAACATTTTGCAACTTTGTAAATCGACGAATGGTGTCTGCAACCAGAGGGATTGTAGGGGTGTGGATGCTCAGCGTGGTGATGTCGAGGGGCACGCAGTCGGGGATGGATGTGAGGGAATTATCGGCGCACATCCTGTAATTTGAGTCGCCACCAAAGGGGTAGCAGAGACAATCGTCCTGTGGCTCACTGGAGGATGACGCCAAGACTACGGCGACGGCGACGGAGACGACAATCAGCAATGAGAACCTGAAAGACACCAGGAAACGTGATGTGAATAAGTTAATTATTTAAATTAATAATATTAACATTCCAGTTAAATTCGTTAGTACAGTCTGTTCAACTTTACGACTCCTGTATTTGATTCATGCAATTAAATTAAATGGAACATCTGACGTTTAACGGTTAATACTAGATTTTCTTGTTGATTAAGAAGAAGAACAAATAAAAACCACACGCTTTGCCGACGATATTGTAGTATTAGGGAAGATCAGAAGAAGACTTGGAAACAATAATAAACGGCATGAACGTAATCCTGGAGAAAGAGTACAATATGAGGATTAATAGAGGGAAAACCACGGTAATGGAGTGTAGTATGGGAAACAGTGGAATAACAAAGAAAGTTAGATTGGGAAGGGATATTTTGACGGAAGTTAAGGAATTCCGCTACTTGAGAAGCGTAATTACTAGGGACTGTAGGAGTATAGTAGACATAAAGAGTAGGATAGAACAGGCAAGGAAGGTTTTCGCGAAAAAGAGGAATTTACTTACGGGTAATATAAGTGTGAATATTAGGAAATCGTTGCTAAAAATGTCCGTATGGAGCGTGGCGTTTTATGGTTGCGAAACGTGGGCCATAGGAATTGGGAAAAGGAAAGGAATAGAAGCCTTTGAAATGTGGTGCTATAGGCGAATGCTGAAAACTAGATGGGTGGATAGAATCACAAACGAGGAAGTTCTACGCAGAATAGCAGAAAAGCGAACAATTTGAAGGACGTTGACTAAGAGAAGGAATAGAAGAATAGGCAACGTTTTAAGGCACGAGGGTCAAGTAAAATCAGCATTAGACGGAAGTGTGTGGAGTAAGAACAGGTAAGGGAGTCCAAGGATGGAAGCAGATTAGGGAGGATGTGGGTTGTGCTAGTTATAACGTAATGAAAAGGCTTGCGCTCGATAGGTTAGCATGGAGGGTTGCATCAAACCTGTCTTAGGACTGAATTCCACAACAAGAAGATATCAATGACCAGAGATAAAAAGTCTTCAAAATTTTACTCTGGTTTTTTCGAGGCAGGATATTTGGAGAAACTACAAACGTAATTTAAGGAAATCATTTGATACTGTCTGTCTGTTCGTGTAACAGGCTACATAAGGCTGATTCTGAAAGAAGCAGCTCCTCTTTAATAACATAGGAAGGGAAATGTTAAGGCAGAACATGGTAGCTGGGGGTTGATAACACGAAGGGAAAATTGTCATCGGAAACAGAGGAACTCATTACTAAATAAAAACAAAGATTGTAGACAAGATGTAGAACAATTTTGGTAAACAAGATGAATAGTCGTGCAGAGAGAGGAAGAAAAATATATACCAAGTTGTGATGTGCTAGGGAAAGATGGAGAAACAATAGGTTAAAGTGACTCCAAAATGGTAATGAAAGAGAATAAATTAAGAGAACGAATATTATATACTACGAATTTTTGAGGACGAAGTGATGAGGGAAATGGGTGAGAGGTGTTTGTTTCTTGATGGCACTTCAGTAGATGAAGGGATTAAATGTAAATCATTCTGTAGAATCTCGAAGGAGGTTGCTATAAGAGTTTTAGTTGAAAAGGGGCTGACCTGATCATGTCGGGAATGCCTCGCACTCTCTCTGGGTACTTTTTATCAAAGTTCTCATATGCCGAGACACCTTCACCTATTTTTGGAGGTATATGTACTAGGGTCGAAGACCTTGGGCATATGGCAAGAGTTGTCCGCTAATCCCATTGGATCAGTCGGCCAACTGCCTCCTGAAATTGGTGGAGACACGGAGAAGGGAATGCTGCGACCCCACAGCAGACTCGTCTCCCGTCATTCGGAAGGGCGTGAGAATAGTACCCAATGCCCGACCTACCTGATGCAGGTTTTCTAGGGTTTTCCCTGCATCTCTTTAGGTGAAACACCGGGTAGGATCCTTAAACCATAGCCCGGGGGCCCTAGTTAACCCTTGGCTACCTTGCTCTACCTTCCGCATCCCCCCTTTTCAATTCCCTTCCTATGCTATTAAAGGGGAGTTGCCTGTTTCAGGATCACCCTCATGTAGCCTGTTAACCAAAAAAAAAAGGAAATGTGAAAGTGCCTATTACGTCCAAACGGACAGATGAATATCCACAATAAGAGATTATTGGATGATTCTACTCACATGGTGGCTTCTCTCCCAATGCTTCAACACAACTTGCTCGTCAATTTAAGAGCCACGGATTGTCTAATCTCCAGCCATTATCAATGAAAACTAAGAAGAAATAAGAAATCAAAAGATTCTTGTTGGATGAATATTGATATAAGCAATTTGTTTATTGCATATTGAGCTTAAAATTACTTTACACTTCGAGGATTTATTTCTCTTACCTGACGGAACATTTACACGTGCTCAAACATGGACTTGGCGTTCGGCAACTTCGCTGTCCCCGATGCACTTTAAGCCATTTTGTTTGTTGGGTTTAATGTTGCACCACCATTCAGAAGCAGAAAATAAGCTGAAGTATCCTCATGGCATCTGGAATCTGATGCACACCAGGTAATTAGCAGAACAAAAGCGTAATAATTGAGAGCAATTAACGTCTGTAAACAACATAAATTATAAATTTTTAAAGGAGAATACCAAATAGACGTTTCGAACAAAATTTGTGATCCTTCTCAAAATATTTGTAACAGACTGTAATAATTAAAACAATGTTAGTGTGAATCAAAGAATAACCCAAAGCTAAAACTAACAGACACAATTTAATAAACCGACATTTGCTTCCTGATTAAAAGTATCAGCATCATCAAAATTTAAAGAACGATTTTTTTTCCCAGAGCGTTTAGTGATAGGTGCATGTTTAAGAGAACGAAAATTTTTATTAGGTGTTTGCTCCTTATTTATAATTGATAAAGATCGTTTACTCTGACCGATGTAACAATTATTACATCACATTTAATAAACGACAACATTTTGGCACTAGCATGTTTTGAGAACATCTTTATGTTTCCTAACGACATAAGGTAAAAGAATTAACAATTTCAAAATATTTTTTGTTTTTGGTTAACAGGCTACATGAGGGTGATCCTGAAACAGGCAACTCCCCTTTAATAGCATAGGAAGGGAATTGAAAAGGGGGGATGCGGAAGGTAGAGCAAGGTAGCCAAGGGTTAACTAGGGCCCCCGGGCTATGGTTTAAGGATCCTACCCGGTGTTTCACCTAAAGAGATGCAGGGAAAACCCTAGAAAACCTGCATCAGGTAGGTCGGGCATTGGGCACTATTCTCACGCCCTTCCGAATGACGGGAGACGAGTCTGCTGTGGGGACGCAGCATTCCCTTCTCCGTGTCTCCACCAATTTCAAGGGGCAGTTGGCCGAGTGAAATACAAAAAATTATGGAATAACTATTTAAATTTAGCAGAAAGAAAGAAGGAAAAACAATTTTATTACCACAATATTTTATAAAAGGGAAGAAAATAATTATTATCATACAGACACTTTTACGAAGCAGCTGCAGGTTAATTTAATTCACTAGGAGATAGTTCCTCGTGCTTCAGTACAATTTTACAAATAAATCTTTCTGCAATCTTATATCATACAACTTATGGATTTTTTTGGATTAATTTTTGTAAATACATATTATGTAATTTATATATAGACATATCCTCATCCTTAGAAAGGGTGCAAAAAAGGGCTACAAAATTCATACAAATAGGACTTGGGCATGGGAACGAAAAGGTAAATCCACTAGGATGGGATACGCTACAGACAAGAAGAGAAAGAGCTAGGCTACACATTTTCTACAGAGGTTTTGCAGGTCAAAAACCTTGGCAGGGAATCCGAGATAGAATGAAAGAATCGACTCGGAACGGGAGGAGGAGGAGTGATCATCTGTTTAAATTACAAGGAAGGAACCAAAAAACAGACGTTGGAAAATACTCATTCCTAAATAGGAAAATTAATGACTGGAACAATCTTCCTGCAGGAGTGTTTGGGGAACTTCCTCTAACAGAAAGAAAATTTCGACTCAATCTAAGTGCTGCGAAATCTCTAAAAATATACTACAGTGAAAAATATTTCCAGTTTTTTTGTTTTGTTTCTTTTTTTCAGGCAAAAACAATACTATTCTGATTTTTAAAAAAATCATTACTAATAATATGATTCCACACTTAGTTATTTATATTGAATATAATTATACATTCAGCTATAGGTTAAATATGGTCCTTATGACCAGTTTATTAATTATTGTTTATGTTCTATGTATATGCCACCAGGGGGGCATCTGTACCTTTGTAGATTTAATAAATACAATACAATACATGCATACATTAAATCGATTTATATATTTTTTCATCTCATTACTCAAATTATAATTATTTTTCTAGATCACCTGAGGAGGTTCCAAGTAATGGAACGAAACCTAATGCTGAGAATAAATTAATGATCAAATTTTAATTCTGACAATTTTTAGCCGTAAATTTTTCACCTTCATTAATTCACTTTACTCCAAGGTTACTTTATAACCTTGATACACGTGCGTGACTTTCAACCCGCGTGATCTCAGAATGTCAGCTTACTATATAAGGTTAAAAACACTTATTAGGCCAGTGACCTTTAATTTTAGTTGAACAATAGAGTCTTCAGAGGTTGAGGAAAACGATTCGAAACTAAATTACTTCCTTATCGATACAAAAACTGACAATGTGTATCAACAAACAATAAGTCACTTGAAGAGATAATTCTGAAAAGGTCTTGTTGTGCTCAACATCTCTAGGGATTATAATCAATCATTTTTAGCAACGATTTCCTAATATTCACACTCATATTACCCGCAAGTAAATTCCTCTTTCTCGCGAAAGTCTTCCTTGCCTGTGCTATCCTACTCTTTTTGTCTACTATATTTCTACCATTCTTAGTTATTACGCTTCCCAAATAGTAGAATTCCTTAACTTCCGTCAAAATATCTCTTTCCAATCTAACACCCTTTGTTATTCCTCTTTTTCCCATACTACACTCCATTACCTTGGTTTTCCCTCTATCATTCCTCATATTGAACTCTTTCTCCAGTACTATGTTAATGCCATTTATTATGGTTTCCAAGTCTTCTTCTCAGTCCCCTATTACTACAATATCGTCGGCCAAACCTTAAGGTTTCTAAGTTAACACCTTAAATATGGAGATTTTTTAAAATTGATCATTATGACAATATGTTGAAAGCTTGCGGAAAACTTAAATTAATAGATAGCAATATGTTTTGTTTGTTAGCAAACAAAATTATTAATTACCATTCGCAAACCATTAAAATTTCTAAATAAAATATAGTCTGCATAACTGTGGGCTGTAGCAATCCCTATCTCACTCGTCCAGGATTCTAGTTTACTAAACACATCCACACTTGTTTAATGTTATCCATGTTTCTTATTGTAGCAGGAAACAAGTATCAGGGTTCCTTTCTTTCGCAAGGATGTTGACAGGATAGAAACAAATAAAGGTAGGAAAAATGATTCCACTTTCTCCCGTTACATGCATACGGACTGATTAAGTGGTATAATAACAGGATATTATAATCAACGGTATAGATAGGATCCCTCGCATATTCAGGGTCCGCGGACACACAGTTTGGGTATACCATTGTCTGATTGCCACCTAATTTTTGTTTATTGTAGTTCTCTAACCAGAGGAGGTGTCTGTCGATGTTCTTACCACTAAGGTCTCACCATAAAGGCATTTAGATATATTATTCCCTCATATAGCCTGTCAAAGGAGATAATTAAGTTGCTGCATGAAGTAATGCAGAAGATTAAATAAGAAAAATTGTTAATTTGTTAATAACAATAATATTGAATAATATTAACGCAATAATACTACAATACCATCGGCTAACCGTAAGTTTTTTATGTCTTCTCCTTGCACTATGATTCCTTTTCCATATTCCGTTATAACTTCCTTCATCAGCTGTTCTACATATAAGTTAAACAGAAATGGCATCAGACTGCTTCCTCGTCATACTCCTTTATCGATTTCTGTGTTTCTTTTCTTAATCATCAATTATAATTACTGCTGCCTGCCTTCTGTACAGATTATGTGCAAGCCTTCTTTCCCGATATTTTATTCTTGTGCTCTTCAAAATTCATAACAGTGTTTTCAAGTTCACATTATCAAGGGCATTTTCCAAATATAGAAATGCAATTAACGTGGATCAAATTGTTCTTATAAAATTAAAGGCAAAATCAAAAGTAGTATATCGTGCTTATTTTTATTCCGTATTGTCTTATGGGATTATGTTTAGGAGCGATTCCTCAGCGAAAGAAAAAATATTTATGATTCTGACAAGAGTCATTAGTGTAAATATGTCAAGTCAATTCAAGAACATCTTGTCAAAGACTTTACTTACTCTCGCAAGTCAGTATATTCTCTCACTTACGCTCTTTGTGATTAACAATAAGAATTTATGCGTAGAAGTGCACAGAATTAACACCAGGAATAAAAACAACCTTCATATAGAATATAAGAGACTATCACACTATAAGGGAGGGAACAACCCTGAGCTTCCACAACACATTAAACAGCTACGGATTGAACCTAACAAATTTAAAATTTAATTAGCCATTTTCTTCCTTATATTATGTAAAGGAAATTATGAAATTCTGTAATTATTCATATAAAACTAGATATAAGATTATCCTAATAATAATGAAATATAATCCTGTAAAACTATTTGACTCGTTCCACATCCTCGAAGAATTGCTTCACTGACGGATTTCTCGAAATATGACTGTTATGATATTTTCAGTGTCTGTGACGTAGTTATTTCGGGTTGTTTCAGGTTCTCATCGCTGGCTGTCGTCGCAGCCGTGGCCTTGGCCTCAACCTCAGCCATGGTACCGACGCAATGTCCCTGCAAGTCTTACTGTGCGGACAATGAGGTCGTAAGTTTGCAGACGAACGACGTCGAAGAGGACAAATCATCTGACTACTACGACTACACCCAATATGAAGAATCTTCCACAGTTAAAGGCGGCAATGAGGGCAGGAAAGGAACCACCCACGAAAGATCCATGTACTGTGACGACACTTCCATCACCAGCATCTCCAGCTGCGAGACCAGCGACATCATCATGCTGAGCATCAGAACTCCTTCAATCCTCCTGGTTCCAGAAACCATTCGTGGCTTTACAAATTTGACAGACCTGAAAATAGAGAATTTTAAGCACCCGAAATTATCTAAAATATTCTTAAGCGGCCAAATAAACCTAAGGGTATTTCAAATTTCCTCGACCTCTTTGGAATACGTCGACAAAGACTGGTTCAAGTACGCGCCCAACATCATCACGTTGAACCTCTCCAACAACAAAATCCGCTCTCTCGACCCGGAAACTTTCAGGTTAGTTCTTTGCATGTAATAAATCACAGGTAGTGAATGCGACGGGCTCCAGTCCTTATATACCGAATGGGTTCACACACTATACGAGTTAAAGGGATTGCCCTCATTCCTCCGATTGCCGTGAAATACTTTTTGTGTTTTGCACTGATCACCCCCAAGAAGATTTCTGTCGATTTTGTGAAGTATTAGGATCCATCCAACCCCACCTTTCAGGCCAACAAAAAGGTCCTAATCCCATCTTCTGCCCCGCGACTTCTAGTCTGTCCCTTATGATTTCCTATACCATTCATCCGATTGTCAGGAAAGTTTTGTTTATTGTAATGCACTGCACAGTGAAGGTTTTCTGTTGATATTTACAAAATTTACGTTCTTTCCTTTTCCCCCTTTCAGGCCAAACAACGTTCCCACGTGAAGTTCTGTTTTATGATTTCCTATTCATCGGAAATCTTTCGTTGTTGATAAAACTTGCATGTAAGGCACGTAATTTTACAAAGTGCATTTAACAAGGAACAAGTATTAAAATTTCTTATACAAGAGATAAAATTCCACATTTAGATATAAAATATAATTTCAGATTTCATTAGTTCAACTTATGATTTTAATTCTTTTCCTACCCTACTTCAATGTTGAATTAAATTTTAAAGTAGGAGATGAAGTTTCTCGTTACTTAACCTATCCACCCATCTTATTTTCAGCATTCGCCTATATCACGTCATTTCAAAGGCTTCTATTCTTTTCCTTTCCCCAACTTTTATCGTCAACATTTCGCACCCTTATAACTCCACGCTCTATACAAACATTTTTAGCAACGATTTCCTAATATTTACACTTATATTACCCGTAAGTAAATCCCTCTTTTTCACGAAAGCCTTCTTTACCTGTTCTATGTCCACTTCTACCATTCCTAGTTATTACGCTTCCCTAGTAGCAGAATTCCTTAACTTCCGTCATAATATCCCTTCCTAATCGAACACCCTTTGTTATTCCACTGTTTCCCAAACTACACTCCATTACCTTGGTTTTCCCTCTATTAATTCTCATATTGAACTCTTTCTCCTAGATTCCGTTCATAGTATTTATTATGATTGCCAAGTCTTCTACTGACTCCACTAATTCTACAATATCGTCGGCAAAGCGTAGTGTTTTTATTTCTCCTCCTTGCAGTATTATTCCTTTTCCATATTCCGTTTTAACTTTCTTCATCGCCAGCTCTATACATAAGTTAAACACTATGGGCTACAGACTGCCTCCTTTGCTTACTCCTCTCTTGATTACAGCTTTCTTTTCATGATCTTCTATTCTAATTACTTCTGCCTGTCTTCTGTAGAGGTTATGCATAAGCCACCTTTCTTAAATATTAATATTGTTTCCACATCATTCGAGTAACCGCGGCCGATTTCAAACTACATTTGCCTAAGATAAATATATAAAACCAAGATATGATTTTAACCCATATCATTTAATAGAAGTTTTGTCAATTTCGTAAGTGATTTATTTTTTTAACTGTATGTTTTCGACTGCCAGCTGACCTCCAACACATCTGGAGATTCTCCTCGCCAAAGGATATTCCTAACCAAAATGTCACTGGAACTTTACACATTATCCCTCTGATTTCCGTATACAAACTAAAATATGAAAATAGGTAAACGTCGACTCTCGATATGTGTTAAGATTTTAATTTATTGCGTGTTGTTTGGTTGCAGTTACATGAAGCTGCTGGAGACAGTGCATCTGGACAACAACGCCCTGACCACTCTACCTCCTGCACTCCTTCATAACAAGCATCTCAGGGAACTCTATCTGCACGACAACCGTTGGTACTGCGACTCGGAGATGGTTGCCTTCGTGCAGAAGATGAACCACAACAAAGTGGAAGTTCCGGTTCCGTCTTACTGCGTCTACCCTGAGGAGCTCCACGGACTCGACCTCAGCTATCTTAAGCCGGACGACCACTGTTAGACATAACACTCGAACATTACTTTCATTTAGAAGCGAATATGTTAACAACTGGCAACGCAATTAACTTTTCATAATGATACCTTAAATGTGAGTAACATTTACAGTAGTTTATTTATGTACTTGAATATTTACATTCTTATTTTTAAATATATTGGTGAAAGGGTTTGTTGAATTGATTTTTTAATTAAATAAACGAATCCATATAAGAATAATTAATTTCCTTAATTAGAAGATGACTTTTAAGTCCTTTATAATCTATATAAAAATTCTTATTTTAAATGTGTTATGATCGGTTCCATTTCTTCCCAAATTAATCAGATGCTATATGATGTAATATAATTTTTGTTTAATTTTTAATAATTTAAGTTTTTCATTGTTTATTTTAATTGTTAAATGTACTCATTATTAATAAGTAATTAAGTAAGTTATTCCATTTCTGAATTTTGGATATTCTTTGTCTTTTCATTAATTAATGACCCTATTTTTAAGTTGCCACTTTTACACTTTGTTTGGTTTAACTGCATTGTAGCTCAGAATTTATGGCCGTTACATCTGCCCTCTGTTGGCAGTCAAGGTTGAATTTAACGCATTAGTTTTCTTTCAAAATTTCCAGTTTTATTATCATTTGTTATTACTGAGCTTATAGTTTTATAATTTTCAATGTTAGTATTTTGTATAATGTTTCTAGTAACTGCTGAAGAAATTTGGTATGGTTCAATCTGTATAAAATCTGGTCTTTAATTAATTTAATTTAAGTTCCTGAGCTTTTTAGATTTGATTCATGATTTTATTGGATTTTAGAATACGAAGACAATGTACTAGTTAAATAAGAAACGGTGATTCTTATCCGTTTAGAGACTTCATCATACATAAATTTTAGCAATTCATGATCTTCCGTCAATGATAATGATGAAGTCTCAAAAGGCAGACGAAAAGTCGTATTTTTATTAATTAAAAATAAAGTTATATATTGTCTTATTGGCCGTTTTTTTATCCAGTGTAAACATGAGTCTGAAAACTACGATTCAAAATATCCTAGAATTGACCTTAGAGGCTATTCCCTTGAAATGTACTTCCAATCTGATAAATGCATATGACGACAGTGTGTAATTCTCACAACTACATGTTAAATTACCCAAACTATGAGATTAACAACTCCAAATGTGCTAATATCTTTTATTAAAAAAAACTGTAGGATTCGATGGAGTCTGCAGGTTGGTAATAAAATATTTATCAGATCTGTTCAAAATGAAACCTACTTTTTGGAATTTATTATTACTCACTGATATATTCCCTAGCAGGTTAAAATATCCAATTTTGGTCTCAGTGATCATTAAAGAAGAAACAGCTGAGCTTGTGTTTGATAACTTGTCTGCCATTATCTTTCTCCTATTCAGTATAGCATGATACACTTTTATAAAAGTAAATTAGTGTTGGAATCTCTGGTAATAATTATCAGAATGTATTCAACAGGTAATTCAAGATACATCCTGTTAAACTAAACAATAGAATTAATAAATAAGTGAGTTTTCTCTCAACATTATAATTTGGATTTCATAGGGTTTTATTTTTGATGAAAATTCATTCATACTCATAATTATATGTAAATAATATTTATACTTTCAATAAGGTTTAGAATCTACTGAATTAAAACTGCTAGTCTTAATGGAAGCAAATGGTTGATATTTATTTAAATGGCCCGAAAATTCTTCCTAATTAAGTTCTGGTATTATGTAACATTAACCTTCATCAACCTCATACAAAAGATTAACTATAAATTATGTCTGTTATTATGATTTATGGAAATCTATAATTTTCCATATGCAAGAGAAGTATTAAGTAAGTACATCAAGCACCCTATAAACTAAATAATGAACATAAAGTAGCACTGACGTAATTGTTTTTATGGTAAACTGGTTTTGAAGTGTAATTACTCTCTGCAACGTGGTTCCTGTGAGGAAGCTAAAGCCGAGAGTTTCATGAAGAGCGTTACTCAGGCGTATTATATATAGTTATAATTATTCCGGTATGGTGAATATTCATTGGGTAGAATGCAAAAGATGTTAGAGCTGAGTGGCTGATTTCCAGCCGCGTAATTGTGAAATTTTCCAGTCGTTATTAAGCGATTTATGTTCCATTTTCCAAAGTTTGATATGTATGCATCAGGTAAAGCTTTTGAAGAATGGATCGTGACATGATCTGAAAATCCGCACTAGAAAGTAGTCCTCTACTGCCACGTTTTTGTGCAATTTAAATGTCAATTGCTCCTGGAGAAATTTCCCCAATTAGCGATGCCATAGGCCATAATTTAATTAAATTACTGGAAGTACGCTATTGATACGGTGGCAACGTGTGGCACTAAGACAGTGGGAGATTAAACAAACTGACCTCCAGGGAGCAGATCTAACAGGTACATTCCATTTTAATTTGTCATCAATATTCAACTTGTCGTAAGTTTAGAGGTCTTGAATCTCGAGATTGCAGGGAAGAAGAGGAAAGGCTACTGAGCATGTGCAGATATCAGCGAGGGACCCGGGGTCAATTCGTCAAATAGTTAGATTAAGTGGTTTGTAGCCATCAGAGTGAAGGAGACGACACCACAAGATGGACATGTAAGTCTCACCTTTCTTTCCCTCCGCGTCAGTACTTGGATATTCCTTCTTAAATCTTAATCGCAAAATACAAACTCTCGCTTTAAGGTTAAAGTTAAAATGACTACCAAATTACAAGCTAAAAATACTTACATTTCATATTTCCTCTTCTTTTAAAATTTTTAATTGGGTTATGAGTAGATTCTCACAAAAACTGATCTACCTGACGACGATGGCGGAGCTTCCTGCTGAAACGTTGTGGAAACAAATTTTGACCCGGGTTGAAACCCGAGAATTCTATTTGAAATTCTTAAAAAATATGGATAAAAAAACAAACAGTGGCCCAAAGGTCAGAAATACATTAATTTAATTTGAAAATATTTGCTTCCCTCCCTGCCCCCCCTCTACCCAAAATTTATGTCTCTCTTCAGATCATTCTAAAAAATGTTCAACGAATGTTTAATTTTCATAAAGAAAATTTTTTAAAATTACTAAATCAAATAACTCATCGTTTCACAATGATTAAATAAAATTAAATAACGGCCGGATAGAAACAAAGTTTCGGTTATGTAGAACCGACGTATCGTCACCATATATGGACTTATTCAGGTAATGTTACAACAAAAATTATACAACATTTTTGAAATATCATTAACGTAATAAACATTTATTGTATTTTGTGTGTGTTGGTGGGAAAGTGGGGGAGGCTTAACAAGCTACATGAGGGTGATCCTGAAACAGAAAACTCCCTTTTAATAGAATAGAAAGGGAAGTGTATAGGATGATGAGGAAAGTAGAGCAAGGTGGCCAAGCGTTGGTTAGGACCCAGGACTGTAGTTTAAGGACTCTACCCAATGTGTCACCTAAACGGAAAAGATGCATCAGGTAGGTCGGGCATTGGGTTCTTTTCTCACGCCGTTCCGAATGACGGGAGTCGAGTTTACTGTGAGGTTGCAGCATTCCCTTCTCCGTGTCTCAATAATTTTTAGGATGCAGCAGGCCAACCGATCCTATGGGATCAGCGGACAACTCTTACTCTATTCCCAAGCTCTTCGACCTCAATGCATACGCCTCCTAAAATAGGTGAAGGTGCCTCGGGGTTGTGAGAATTTGTAAAAAAAAAACAGAGAGAGTATTCCCAATGGTGAGACCCGCAGATAATATCTGCTTATTATTTAGGATCTTTCTTTTCCCCGTTCCAGGTCGAATACGTCCCACGTCAATCATCTGCTTGTCCCTTGGGATTGGTTTTACCCGAGTTTCCCAACTTTTTCGTCAAAGGAACACTTCACAAAATCAGATATTTTAACAGAACACTTGGCTTATTTTTTAGTTGTATAATTCGAACTAGTAGAATTTTTTTAAAAATAATAGTAATTAATTATTAAAATTACAACTCATATGATATAAAAATAAAAATATTGTTAAATAAAGCACTTAATGACTTTGATGATTTTGGGTCCTTGAATTGCATATCTTGTTGCTGTCAGGCAAAATATTTGTATGTTTTATTCTAATATCTCGTCGAGCCTGTTTCCGCACTTTGACTTCATTGCAGCTTAAGAAGAATATCTTGTTTCGCATAAATAGGTTATAGAAAGCTGAAGGGGAAACAATAATAGCTTGTATAAATTCTTCTCACATGCCATTCACCTGGAAAGACCTCGTACTTTAATACTAGCTTGTTTTGAAATTTTCGAGTTCTGACAAACTGACCCATAAATATTTCTACATTCGTTTCCAATAAGAGTCACTTACTTTATCAATTAAATTTTTACAGTCACTTGCATTGAAGCTGCTGGTTTAGCTGTCGCGGAAAATTGATTCTGAACTCAGGATTCGTCCTTTACACTTTCGGAAAATATTGCAAAAGAGTTGATTCAAGTTATAAAAGTATTCTGAAAACATTTTAGAAACTTCAGGATCTACATTTAAAAAATAATTCATTCGAATATTCATGTAACAATTAAAAACATTAGATTCAACTGATGAAATCCAAAATTGTATTTTTTATGAAAAGGTGCAATTTTTTCTCGTGTATTACAAATTGTAGTACTTTTTCCTGGTAATAATAAGTTAATTACACTTTGTGAAAATATCTACCATATATGCAAGTTTTATCAACCACGAAGGATTTGTTAAAACTTCAACAAAATATTGTCCTGAATTATTTTGTGCCTTGAAGAAGACCAGCAAATCATTTCCAACTTCAAAATGTCTTAATATTGCTTTTCTTCTGGGTAGCCAGTTCACTTCAGTATGAAATAAAAGCACTATTCATTTCATCGTACAAAATATTATTTAATCTGGATTTAATTGCTTGTGATTTTACATGGTTTCTCAATTTCACGGATTCCCTAATAACATTAGTCAAATTTGTGAAAATTTTTTGTCGACAGTATTTCTTCTAAAAACCATTTCAGATCCTCATTCGCTCCACTTGATTTGTTTTGCTGCTTTGAGAGCTTAACTAACAAGGCATAATAATGTCTTAAAAGCAGTGAAATTTATTGTTGTTGTCGTATTCAGATCTAAGACTGGTCTGATGCAAGCCTCCATGCTAATTTTCTTGCGCACGCCTTTTCATATCCATATAACTAGTTCACCCTCCCTAATCTTACTAAACTGCTTAGCGTGTTCCATCCTTCAACTCCCTCTTCAGTTCTTACCCCACACACTTCCCTCTAATGCTAATTTTACAAGACCCTCGAGTCTCAAAAGTGGACTATTAATCTATCCCTTCTCTCAGTCAACGTCCAACATATTGTTCTCTCTTCCCCTATTTTGTTTAGAACTTCTTCGTTTGTGATTCTATCCACCCAACTAAGTTTCAGCATCCGCCTATGGCACCACATTTCAAAGGCTTCTATTCTTTTCCTTTCCCCAACTCTTATCGTCCACATTTCGCACCCATATCACGAAACGCGTCATACAAACATTATGAGCAACGATTTCCTAATATTCACACTTATATTACGAGTAATAAAATCCCTCTTTTTCGCGAAAGCCTTCCTTGCCTGTGCTATCCTACTCTTTACGTATACTATAGTTCTACCATCCTTAGTTATTACGCTTCCCAAGCAGCAAAATTCCTTAACTTCCGTCAAAATATCCCTTCTGCATCTAACACCCTTTGTTATTCCACTGGATCCCGTACTACACTCCATTACCTTAGGTTTCCCTCAATTAATTTCATTTTGAACTCTTTCTCCAGGACCACGTTCATGCCATTTATGGTTTCCAAGTCTTCTTTCGACTCCCCTAATACTGCAATATCATCGGCAAAGCGTGGTGTTTTTATTTATTTCTTCTCCGTGCACTATGATTTCTTTTTCATATTCCGTTTTAACTTTCTTCATCGCCTGTTCTATATATGCGTTAAACAGCATGGGCGACAGACTGCTTCCTTGTCTTACTCGTTTCTTCATTAGTGCTTTCTTTTCTTAATCTTCAATTGTTATTACCACTGACTGCCTTCTGCAGAGGTATAAGCCTCCTTTTCTCTAATTTTATTCCCTATTCTTCAAAATCCTTAACAGTTGGTTCAAGTTCACATTATCAAAGGGTTTGTCCAAAACTACAAATGCCATGAATGTAGGCGGCTTGTTCTTATCCTACATATAAAATTAGACGCAAATCAAAAGTAGTATATAATTCATATTTTTATTCTGTATTGTCTTATGGGATTAAGTTTTGGAGTGAATCTTAAGCAAAAGAAAATGTATTTATAATCCTGAAAAGAGTCATTAGTATAATATTCAAGAACATCTTGTAAAAGACTTTACTTACTCTCGCAAGTCATTACATTCTCTCACTTATGCCCTTTGTGATTAACAATAAGAATTTATACGTAGAAGTGCACAGAATTAACACTAGGAATAAAAACAACCTTCATGTAGAATATAAGAGACTATCACACTATAAAGGAGGGAACAACCCTGAGCTTCCGCAACACATTAAACAGCTACGGATTGAACCTAACAAATTTAAAATTTAATTAGCCATTTTCTTCCTTATATTATGTAAAGGAAATTATGAAACTCTGTAATTATTCATATAAAACTAGATATAAGATTATCCTAATAATAATGAAATATAATTCTGTAAAATTATTTGACTCGTTCTACATCCTCTAAGCATTGCATCACTAATAGGATTTCTCGGAATATGACTGTTATGATATTTTCAGTGTCTGTGACGTAGTTATTTCGGGTTGTTTCAGGTTCTCATCGCTGGCTGTCGTCGCAGCCGTGGCCTTGGCCTCAACCTCAGCCATGGTACCGACGCAATGTCCCTGCAAGTCTTACTATGCGGACAATGGGGTCGAAAGTTTGAAGCCGACCGACGTCGAAGAGGACATATCATCTGACTACTACGACTACACCCAATCTGAAGAATCTTCCACAGTTAAAGGCGGCAATGAGGGCGGGAAAGGAACCACCCACGAAAGATCCATGTACTGTGACGACACTTCCATCACCAGCATCTCCAGCTGCGAGACCAGCGACATCATCATGCTGAGCATCAGAACTCCTTCAATCCTCCTGGTTCCAGAAACCATTCGTGGCTTTACAAATTTGACAGACCTGAAAATAGAGAATTTTGAACACCCGAAATTATCTAAAATATTCTTAAGCGGCCAAATAAACCTAACAGTGTTTCAAATTTACTCGACCTCTTTGGAATACGTCGACAAAGACTGGTTCAAGTACGCGCCCAACATCATCACGTTGAACCTCTCCAACAACAAAATCCGCTCTCTCGACCCGGAAACTTTCAGGTTAGTTCTTTGCATGTAATAAATCACAGGTAGTGAATGCGACGGGCTCCAGTCCTTATACACCGAATGGGTTCACACACTATACGAGTTAAAGTGATTGCCCTCATTCCTCCGATTGCCGTGAAATACTTTTTGTGTTTTGCACTGATCACCCCCAAGAAGATTTCTGTCCATTTTGTGAAGTATTAGGATCCTTCTACCCAACCTTTCAGGCCAACAAAAAGGTCCTAATCCCATCTTCTACCCCGCGACTTCTAGTCTGTCCCTTATCATTTCCTATACCATTCATCCGATTGTCAGGAAAATTTTGTTTATTGTAACGCACTGCACAGTAAAGGTTTTCTGTTGATATTTACAAAATTTACGTTCTTTCCATTTCCCCCTTTCAGGCCAAACAACGTTCCCAGGTGAAGTTCTGTTTTATGATTTCCTATTCATAGGAAATCCTTCGTTGTTGATAAAACTTGCATGTAAGGCACGTAATTTTACAAAGTGCATTTAACAAGGAACAAGTATTAAAATTTCTTATACAAGAGATAAAATTCCACACTTAGATATAAAATATAATTTCGGATTTCATTAGTTCAACTTATGATTTTAATTCTTTTCCTACCCTACTTCAACGTTGAATTAAATTTTAAAGTAGATGAAGTTTCTAGTTACCTAATATATTCACCCATCTTATTTTCAGCATTCGCCTATATCACGACATATCAAAGGCTTCTATTATTTTCCTTTCCCCAACTCTTATCGTCAACGTTTCGCACCCTTATAACTCCACGCTCTATTCAAACATTTTTAGCAACGATTTCCTAATATTTACACTTATATTACCCGTAAGTAAATCCCTCTTTTTCACGAAAGCCTTCTTTACCGGTTCTATGTCCACTTCCACCATTCCTAGTTATTACGCTTCCCTAGTAGCAGAATTCCTTAACTTCCGTCAAAATATCCCTTCCTAATCTAACACCCTTTGTTATTCCACTGGATCCCGTAATACACTCCATTACCTTGGGTTTCCCTCAATTAATTTCATATTTAACTCTTTCTCTACGACCACGTTCATGCCATTTATGGTTTCCAAGTCTTCTTTTGACTCCCCTAATACTACAATATCGTCGGCAAAGCGTAGTGTTTTTATGTCTCCTCCTTGCAAGTATTATTCCTTTTCCATATTCCGTTTCTTCATCGCCACTTCTATACATAAGTTAAACACTATGGGCTACAGACTGCCTCCTTGTCCTACTCCTTTCTTGATTTCTGTTGTTTTCATGATCTTCTATTCTAATTACTGCTGCCTGTCTTATGTAGATGTTATGTATAAGCCTCCTTTCTCGATATTTTATTCCCAAGATTTTCTTATATCTTAATTTTGTTTCCACATCATTCGCGGCAGATTTCAAACTACATTCACCTAAGATAAATGTATAAAACCAAAGATATAGTTTTTAACCATTATTATTTAATAGACGTTTTGTCGATTTCATAAGTGAATTAATTTTTTAATTGTTTGCTTTTGTCACTGGAACATTCTGATTTCTGTATACAAACTAAAATATGAAAATAGGTAAACGTCGACTCTCGATATGTGTTAAGATTTTAATTTATTGCGTGTTGTTTGGTTACAGTTACATGAAGCTGCTGGAGACAGTGCATCTACACAGCAACGCCCTGACCACTCTACCTCCTGCACTCTTTCATAACAAGCCTCTCAGGGAACTCTATCTGCACGACAACCGTTGGTACTGCGACTCGGAGATGGTTGCCTTCGTGCAGAAGATGAACCACAACAAAGTGGAAGTTCCGGTTCCGTCTTACTGCGTCTACCCTGAGGAGCTCCACGGACTCGACCTCAGCTATCTTAAGCCGAACGACCACTGTTAGACATAACACTCGAACATTACTTTCATTTAGAAGCGAATATGTTAACAACTGGCTACGCAATTAAATTATCATAATGATACCTTAAATGTGGGTAACATTTACAGTCGTTTATTTATGTACAAATATTTACATTCTTATTTTTAAATATATTGGTGAAAGGGATAGTTGAAGTGATTTTTTATTTAATAAACAAATCCACATGAGAATAATTAATTTCCTTAATTAGAAGATGACTTCTAAGTCCTTTATAATCTATAGAAATTCTTATTTTAAATGTGTTATGATTGGTTCCATTTCTTCAAAATATATTAGATGCTATATGATGTAATATAATTTGTGTTTTATTTTTAATAATTTAAGTTTTTCATTGTTTATTTTAATTGTTAAATGTACTCATTATTAATTAGTAATTAAGTAAGTTATTCCTTTTCTGAATTTTGGATATTCTTTGTCTTTTCATTAATTACTGACCCTATTTTTAAGTTGTTTGGTTTAACTGTACCTTTATAACATTGTAGCTCAGAATTCATGGCCGTTACAGCTGCCCTCTGTTGGCAGTCAAGGTTGAATTTAATGCATTAGTTTTCTTTCAAAATTTCCAGTTTTATTATCATTTGTTATTACTGAGCTTATAGTTTTATAATTTTCAATGTTAGTATTTTGTATAATGTTTCTAGTAACTGCTGAAGAAATTTGGTATGGTTCAATCTGTATAAAAACTTGTCATTAATTAATTTATTTTAAGTTCCTGAGCTTTTTAGATTTGATTTATGATTGTATTAGATTTTAGAATAAGAAGACAATGTACTAGTTAAATAAAAAACGGTGTTTCGTATCCGTTTAGAGACTTCATCGTGCATAAAATTTAGCAATTCATGATATTCCGTCAATGATAATGATGAAGTCTCAAAAGGCAGTCGTATTTTTATTAATTAAAAATAAAGTTATATATTGTCTTATTGGCCGTTTTTTTATCCAGTGTAAACATGAGTCTGAAAACTACGATTCAAAATATCCTAGAATTGACCTTAGAGGCTATTCCCTTGAAATGTACTTCCAATCTGATAAATGCATATGACGACAGTGTGTAATTGTCTCAACTACATGTTAAATTACCCAAACTATGAGATTAACAACTCCAAATGTGCTAATATCTTTTATTAAAAAAACTGTAGGATTCGATGGAGTCTGCAGGTTGGTAATAAAATATTTATCAGATCTGTTCAAAATGAAACCTACTTTTTGGAATTTATTATTACTCACTGATATATTCCCTAGCAGGTTAAAATATCCAATTTTGGTCTCAGTGATCATTAAAGAAGAAACAGCTGAGCTTGTGTTTGATAACTTGTCTGCCATTATCTTTCTCCTATTCAGTATAGCATGATATACTTTTATAAAAGTAAATTAGTGTTGGAATCTCTGGTAATAATTATCAGAATGTATTCAACAGGTAATTCAAGATACATCCTGTTAAACTAAACAATAGAATTAATAAATAAGTGAGTTTTCTCTCAACATTATAATTTGGATTTCATAGGGTTTTATTTTTGATGAAATTTCATTCATACATATAATTATATGTAAATAATATTTATACTTTCAATAAGGTTTAGAATCTACTGAATTGAAACTGCTAGCCTTAATGGAAGCAAATGGTTGATATTTATTTAAATGGCCCGAAAATTCTTCCTAATTAAGTTCTGGTATTATGTAACATTAACCTTCATCAACCTCATACAAAAGATTAACTATAAAATATGTCTGTTATTATGATTTATGGAAATCTATAATTTTCCATATGCAAGAGAAGTATTAAGTAAGTACATCAAGCACCCTATAAACTAAATAATGAACATAAAGTAGCACTGACGTAATTGTTTTTATGGTAAACTGGTTTTGAAGTGTAATTACTCTCTGCAACGTGGTTCCTGTGAGGAAGCTAAAGCCGAGAGTTTCATGAAGAGCGTTACTCAGGCGTATTATATATAGTTATAATTATTCCGGTATGGTGAATATTCATTGGGTAGAATGCAAAAGATCTTAGAGCTGAGTGGCTGATTTCCAGCCGCGTATTTGTGAAATTTTCCAGTCGTTAGTAAGCGATTTATGTTCCATTTTCCAAAGTTTGATAATTCATGAATGTATGCATCAGGTAAAGCTTTTGATGAATGGATCGTGACATGATCTGAAAATCCGTACTAGAAAGTAGTCCTCTACTGCCAAGTTTTTGTGCAATTTAAATGTCAATTGCTCCTGGAGAAATTTCCCGAATTAGCGATGCCATAGACCATAATTGAATTAAAGTACTGGAGGTACGCCATTGACACGGTGGCAACGTGTGGCACTAAGACAGTGGGAGAGTAAACAAACTGACCTCCAGGGAGCAGATCTACCAGGAACATTGCATTTTAATTTGTCATCAATATTCAACTTGTCGTAAGTTTAGAGGTCTTGAATCTCGATACTGCAGGGAGGAAAAGAAAAGACTACTGAGCATTGGCAGATATCAGCGAGGGACCCGGGGTCAATTCGTCAAATAGCCAGAGTAAGTGGTTTGTAGCCATCAGAGTGAAGGAGACGACACCACAAGATGGACATGTAAGTCTCACCTTTCTTTCCCTCCCCTATGTCTGTACATGGACATTCCTTCTTAAATCTTAAAATACTAACTCTCGCTTTAAGGTTAAAATTAAAATGACTACCAAATTACAAGCAAAAAAACTTACATTTCATATTTCCTCTTCTTTTAATATTTTTAATTGGGTTATGAGTAGACTCTCACAAAATCTGATCTACCTGACCACGATGGCGGAGCTTCCTGCTGAAACGTTGTGGAAACAAATTTTGACCCTGGTTGAAACCCAAGAATTCTATTTGAAATTCTTAAAAAAATGGATAAAAACAACAGTGGCCCAAAGGTCAGAAATACATTAATTTAATTTGAAAATATTTGCTTTCCTCCCTGCTCCCCTCTACCCAAAATTTATGGGCCTCTTCAGATCATTCCAAAAAAATGTTCAACGAATGTTTAATTTTCGTAAAGAAAATTTTTTAAAACAATTAAATCAAATAACACATCTTTTCACAATGATTAAATAAAGTTAAATAACTGCCGGATAGAAACAAAGTTTCGGTTTGGTGGAACCGACGTATCGTCACCATATATGGACTTATTCAGGTAATGTTACAACAAAAATTATACAACATTTTTGAAATATCATTAACGTAATAAACATTTATTGTATTTTGTGTGTGTTGGTGGGAAAGTGGGGGAGGCTTAACAAGCTACATGAGGGTGATCCTGAAACAGAAAACTCCCTTTTAATAGAATCGAAAGGGAAGTGTAAAGGATGATGAGGAAAGTAGAGCAAGGTGGCCAAGCGTTGGCTAGGACCCAGGACTGTAGTTTAAGGACTCTACCCAATGTGTCACCTAAACGGAAAACCTGCATCACGTAGGTCGGACATTCATTCCCTTCTCCGTGTCTCAATAATTTTTAGGATGCAGCAGGCCAACCGATCCTATGGGATCAGCGGACAACTCTTACTCTATTCCCAAGCTCTTCGACCTCAATGTATACGCCTCCTAAAATAGATGAAGGTGCCTCGGGGTTGTGAGAATTTGTAAAAAAAAAACAGAGAGATTATTCATAATGGTGAGACCCGCAGATAATATCTGCTTATTATTTAGGATCTTTCTTTTCCCCGTTCCAGGTCGAATACGTCCCACGTCAATCATCTGCTTGTCCCTTGGGATTGGTTTTACCTGAGTTTCCCAACTTTTCCTTCAAAGGAACACTTCACAAAATCAAATATTTTAACAGAACACTTGGCTTATTTTTTGGTTGTATAATTCGTACTAGTAGAATTTTTTAAAAATTAATTGTAATAAATTATTAAAATTACAACTTATATAATATAAACATAAAAATATTGTTAAATAAAGCACTTAATGACTTTGATGATTTTGGGTCCTTGAATTGCATATCTTGTTGCTGTCAGACAAAATATTTGTATGTTTTATTCTAATATCTCGTCGAGCCTGTTTCCGCACTTTGACTTCATTGCAGCTTAAGAAGAATATCTTGTTTCGCATAAATAGGTTATAGAAAGCTGAAGGGGAAACAATAATAGCTTACATAAATTCTTCTCACATGCCATTCACCTGGAAAGACCTCGTACTTTAATAATAGCTTGTTTTGAAATTTTCGAGTTCTGACAAACTGACCCATAAATATTTCTACATTAAATTCCAATAAGAGTCACTTAATTTATCAATTAAATTTTTACAGTCACTTGCATTGAAGCTGCTGGTTTAGCTGTCGCGGAAAATTGATTCTGAACCCAGGATTCGTCCTTTACACTTTCGGAAAATATTGCAACAGAGTTGATTCAAGTTATAAAACATTTTCGAAACTTCAGGATCTACATTTAAAAAATAATTCATTCGAATATTCATGTAACAATTAAAAACATTAGATTCAACTGATGAAATCCAAAATTGTATTTTTTATGAAAAGGTGCAATTTTTTCTCGTGTATTAAAATTCGTAGTACTTTTTCTCGGTAATTACACTTTGTAAAAATATCTACCATATATGCAAGTTTTATCAACCACGAAGGATTTGTTAAAACTTCAACAAAATATTGTCCTGAATTATTTTGTGCCTTGAAGAAGACCAGCAAATCATTTCCAAGTTCAGAATGTCTTAATATTGCTTTTCCTCTGGGTAGCCAGTTCACTTCAGTATGAAATAAAAGCACTATTCATTTCATCGTACAAAATATTATTTAATCTGGATTTAATTGCTTGTTATTTTACATGGATAATCACTTTCACGGATTCCCTAATAGCATTATTTAAATTTCTGAAAATTTTTTGTCGACAGTATTTCTTCTAAAAACAACTTCAGATCCTCATTCGCTCCACTTGATTTGTTTTGCTGCTTTGAGAGCTTAACTAACAAGGCATAATAATGTCTTAAAAACAGTGAAATTTATTGTTGTTGTCGTATTCAGATCTAAGACTGGTCTGATGCAAGCCTCCATGCTAATTTTCTTGCGCACGCCTTTTCTATCTCTATAACTAGTCCACCCTCCCTAATCTTACTAAACTGCTTAGCGTGTTCCATCCTTTACTCTTCAGTTCTTACCCCACACACTTCCCTCTAATGCTAATTTTACAAGATCCTCGAGTCTCAAAAGTGGACTATTAATCTATCCCTTCTCTCAGTCAACGTCCAACATATTATTCCCTCTTCCCCTATTCTGTTTAGAACTTGTGATTCTATCCACCCATCTAAGTTTCAGCATCCGCCTATAGCACCACATTTCAAAGGCTTCTATTATTTTCCTTTCCCCGACTCTTATCGTCCACGTTTCGCACCCATATAACGAAACGCTTCATACAAACATTTTGAGCAACGATTTCCTAATATTCACACTTATATTACCTGTAATAAAATCCCCCTTATTCGCGAAAACCTTCCTTGCCTGTGCTACCCTACTCCTTACGTATACTATATTTCTACCATCCTTAGTTATTACGCTTCCCAAGTAGCAGAATTCCTTAACTTCCGTCAAAATATCCCTTCTGAATCTAACACCCTTTGTTATTCCACTGGATCCCGTACTACATTCCATTACCTTGGGTTTCCCTCGATTAATTTCATATTGAACTCTTTCTCCATGACCACGTTCATGCCATTTATGGTTTCCAAGTCTTCTTTTGACTCCCCTAATACTGCAATATCATCGGCAAAGCGTGGTGTTTTTATTTATTTCTTCTCCGTGCAGTACGATTTCTTTTTCATATTCCGTTTTAACGCCTGTTCTATATATGCGTTAAACAGCATGGGCGACAGACTGCTTCCTTGTCTTACTCGTTTCTTCATTAGTGCTTTCTTTTCTTAATCTTCAATTGTTATTACCACTGGCTGCCTTCTATAGAGGTATAAGCCTCCTTTCTCGAATTTTATTCCCTATTCTTCAAAATCGTTAACAGTTGGTTCAAGTTCACATTATCAAAGGGTTTGTCCAAAACTACAAACGCCATGAATGTAGGCAGCTTTTTCTTACCCTACATATAAAATTAGACGCTAATCAAAAGTAGTATATAATGCATATTTTTATTCTGTATTGTCTTATGGGATTATGTTTTGGAGTGAATCTTAAGCAAAAGAAAATGTATTTATAATCCTGAAAAGAGCCATTAGTATAATATTCAAGAACATCTTGTCAAAGACTTTACTTACTCTCGCAAGTCATTACATTCTCTCACTTATGCCCTTTGTGATTAACAATAAGAATTTATACGCAGAAGTGCACAGAATTAACACCAGGAATAAAAACAACATTTTTAATAAGGGAGGGAACAACCCTGATCTTCCACAACACATTAAACAGCTACGAAATGAACCTAACAAATTTAAAATTGAACTAGCCACTGTCTTACTTCTATTATGTAAAGGAATTTGTGAAACTGTGTAATGATTCATATAAAACTAGATATAAGATTATCCTAATAATAATGAAATATAATTCTGTAAAACTATTTGACTCGTTCCACATCCTCTATGCATTGCTTCACTGACGGATTTCTCGGAATATGACTGTTATTATATTTACAGTGTCTGTGACGGAGTTATTTCGGGTTGTTTCAGGTTCTCATCGCTGATTGTCATCGCAGCCGTGGCCTTGGCCTCAACCTCAGCGATTGACTGGGAGACATGTCCCTGCTACTTTGACTATGAGGACTATGAGTTAGATGCATCGGACTACTATTCTGAAGACGAATCGTCCAAATATCTGCCGAAAAAGTTCATTTACTGTAACGACACTTCCGTCACCAGCATCTCCAGCTGCGAGGCCAGCGACATCACCATGCTGAGTATCAGCACTCCTTCAATCCTCCTGGTTCCAGAAACCATTCGTGGCTTTACAAATTTGACAGACCTGAAAATAGAGCATTTTGAACACCCGAAATTATCTAAAATATTCTTAAGCGGCCAAATAAACCTAACGAACTTTACAATTTCCTCGACCTCTTTGGAATACGTCGACAAAGACTGGTTCAAGTACGCGCCCAACATCATGACGTTGAACCTCTCCAACAACAAAATCCGCTCTCTGGACCCGGAAACTTTCAGGTTAGTTCTTTGCATGTAATAAATCACAGGTAGTGAATGCGACGGGCTCCAGTCCTTATACACCGAATGGGTTCACACACACAACGAGTTAAAGGGATTGCCCTCATTCTTCCGATTGCCGTGAAATACTTTTTGTGTTTTGCTCTGATCACCCCCATCACTTCATAAGTGAATTATTTTTTTAATTGTATGCTTTTTTCAGTGGAACTTTCTGACTTCTGTATACAAACTAAAATATGAAAATAGGTAAACGTCGACTCTCGATATGTGTTAAGATTTTAATTTATTGCGTGTTGTTTGGTTGCAGTTACATGAAGCTGCTGGAGACAGTCCATCTGGACAGTAACGCCCTGACCACTCTACCTCCTGCACTCTTTCAGAAAAACCCTCTCAAGAACCTCTATCTGCACGAGAACCGTTGGCACTGCGACTCTGAGATGGTTGCCTTCGTGCAGAAGATGAACCACAACAAAGTGGAAGTTCCGGTTCCGTCTTACTGCGTCTACCCTGAGGAGCTCCACGGACTCGACCTCAGCTATCTTAAGCCGGACGACAACTGTTAGACATAACTGGATAGCACTCGAACATCACTTTCATTTAAAAGCGAATATGTTAACAACTGGCAACGCAATTAACTTTTCATAATTATACCTTAAATGTGAGTAACATTTACAGCCGTTTATTTATGTACTTGAATATTTACATTCTTATTTTTAAATATATTGGTGAAAGGGTTAGTTGAATTGATTTCTTATTTAATAAACAAATCCACATGAGAATAATTAATTTCGTTAAGTAGAAGATGATTTTATGTCTCTTATAATCTATATAAAATTCTTATTTTAAATGTGTTATGATCGGTTCCATTTCTTCCCAAATTAATCAGATGCTATATGATGTAATATAATTTTTGTTTTATTTTTAATAATTTAAGTTTTTCATTGTTTATTTTAATTGTTAAATGTACTCATTATTAATTAGTAATTAAGTAAGATTCCATTTCTGAATTTTGGATATTCTTTGTCTTGTATTAATTAATGAGCCTATTTTTAAGTTGCCACTTTTACACTTTGTTTGGTTTAACTGTACCTATATAACATTGTTGCTCTGAATTCTTGTCCGTTACAGCTGCCCTATGTTGGCAGTCAAGGTTAAATTTTACACATTTGTTTCCTTTCATCATTTTAAGTTTTATTATCGTTTGTTATTAATGATCTTATATTTTATTTTAATAATTTTCAATGTTAGTATTTTTTATAATGTTTCTAGTAACTATTGAACAAGTCCCATAATTTGGTGTGGTTCTATCTATATAAGATATGGTCATCAAATAATTTAACTTTCTTAGATTTGATTCATGATTGTATTGGATTTTATAATAACAAGATAATGTCCTATTTAAATAAAAACCGGCGTTTCGTCACCCTTTTGAGACTTCATCATGCATAAAATTTAGCAATTCATGATCTTCCCTCTATGACTATCATGTCCGATGAAGTCTCAGAAGGGAGACGAAAAGTCGTAATTGTATTAAATAAAAATAAATTTATATCAGGACTTATTGGCCGTTTTTTTATTCATTGTAAACATGAGTCAAAAGACTATGATTCAAAATGTCCTAGCATTGACCTTAGAGGTTATTCCCTTGAAATGTACTTCCAATCTGATCAATGAATACGAGGACAGAATTATCTGTTGTATACATTTTGATAATTATTACCTGATATATTTATATACATATATAATTCTATTAACTCTATCATTTCATAATTATATTGTTTGGAATAACAGGATATATCATGAATTCTCTGTTGAATACATTTTGATAATTATTACCCGATATTTCATTCTTTATGAATGAAATTTCTGGGTACTCAGTGATGATCGGTATTTCATTTATTTTAGCCCACTTCAGTATTTAATTGCTGAACTCCTGTGGTCGTGTGGCTGCCCCTCGGCACCGAGGTTCCGGTTTCGATCTTGGATGTTTGTGTTGTCCGAGTTACCATATCTTGATACTCCTACACGCATATGAGTTCCCCTTCATCGTCGCTAATGACCTCGCAGTTGGCGCAACTGTAATCATAAAAAAGAAACAAATTGCTGATTATTACTAAATTAATACTTGTCGATATTTGTATTTCGTCATTAAAATGTATTATTAACCAATATAAAATGTTACACATTATGTTCACTTACTATTAAAATAATAGTCACAAGTACGATTCAATTTCTATTTGGATATCCAACTCATTGAAGAATTTCATTCATACAGCAAGCGATAGCCGGCCAGTGACGTAATAGCTACGTCATCCGCTGACGTTCGCATACGTCAGTGTCGATATGAGACGCGGTTTCACGGCAAAATAAAATAACCAACGAATGATCATTAATACAACTTACGTAACGAAATCTGATAGTAACAACAAAATTCACTATTAATCTAATGATTGTAACGGGTCGTTACAATATATATAATACACCTGAGTTTATCTCTTCGTGAAACATTTTGGGGGAAGAAACCTCGGAAACGCTCGGCTTTAGCTTCATCAAAGAAACCACGTTGCAGAGAGTAATTACACTTCAAACCAGTTTTTCTTAACAAGTACGTTATATTACTTAATGTACATTATTTAGTTTATAGGGTGGGTGAAGCCCTTAATTAATACGTCTCTTGCATATGGTAAGTTATAAATTCTCTTAATTATAATAACATACATACTTAATATTTATTGTATTGTTAAAGGTTAGTGTTAATTAATATTTCCAGAATATGCTTGGCTACTACTTAAAGTACTTTTTCACTATCGAAATAAATATCAAGCGTTTGTTTCCTTAAACTAAGAAGGTTTATTTCAAATTATTATAAAAATTAAAGTACGAGGTCTTTCCCGGTGAATGGCATGCATAAATTCCTCTCGAGTTTCCAACCGGGTCAAAGATTTTAACAGTGACGTTTCGATGGCTTGCTCTGCCATCATCTTCAGACTGAAGTGTCAAATTTGGTGAGTGTAAGCATTTATATAGTCTGAGGCAAGTCTGTGCAAGCACAAACCGCCTGTGATTGGCTAGATGGGGACGCGGGAGCGAAGGCGTCTCCCATTGGTCCACTTGCTTAGTCATGCTCTAGTCTCCCGTGGCTGCCGTCTCCGCTGCATCTGGGGTCCCGTGAATCAGCTCCGCGTTCCTCCGGTGAAACAATGGGTTCCAAGCCAGGGTCAATTGGAATCCAGAATCTCTATTCAGTAAATTCTCACTGGACCTGATGTTTATTGCCTCCAAAATAACGCTATCCCAATAGCAATATTATAAAAATATTTTAAATCGAGGGTCCGCTATTTAGACAGGCTACTTTAGGTGATCCTGAAACAGGAAACGTCCCTTCAATAGCATAGGAAGGAATTTGAAAAGGGGGGGGATGAGGAAGGTAGAGCAAAGCAGCCATTGGTTGACTAGGGCCTCCGGGCTATAATTGAACGCGTTTCACCTAAATATGATTTTTTTTTGTTAACAGGCTACGTGAGGGTGATCCTGAAATAGGCAACTCCTCTTTAATAGCATAGGAAGGGAATTGAAAAGGGGGGATGCGGAAGGTAGAGCAAGGTAGCCAAGTGTTAACTAGGGCTCCCGGGCTATGGTTTAAGGATCCTACCCGGTGTTTCACCTAAAGAGATGCAGGGAAAACCCTAGAAAACCTGCATCAGGTAGGTCGGGCATTGGGTAATATTCTCACGCCCTTCCGAATGACGGGAGACGAGTCTGCTGTGGGAACGCAGCATTCCCTTCTCCGTGTCTCCACCAGTTTCAGGAGGCAGTTGGCCGACTGATCCAATGGGATCAGCGGACAGCTCTTGCCATATGCAGGGAAAATCATAGAAAACTTGCATCAGGGGAGAAATACCTGCAAGAGAAAGCTCCCACAGACATCTCCTGAAGAAGAAGAAAAAAACACATTAGGCGGCCTGCTCCTTACTTATATACCTTGAATTGCACAAACACACTGAAAGTGTTCTGAGAGTTACCCAAAACCATTCATCAAGAGATTAATGTCGAATGAAACACTCCAGAGAGCTAATGTAAATGAATTCCCGAGCATCGCCGGGAAAACAAATAATTTTTATATGAAGATGAATCTCAAAGATTTCATCCAAAGCTAATGTAAAAATTTAATAACAACGTTTCGTGCGTCCACTTCGGGACCTGATCAAAGTACATGTCAACATCTCAGGTAGAGTAACTCATCATACAAATTATTCAGACTACAGGGAGTCTTTGTGCTGACCCTCCAGTTTTTTGCCCAGATTTCCAGGTCGTTTAGAACTATTTGGACGGTGAAGGAACGCCTTGGGCATATGGTAAGCGTTGTCTGAAGATCAGCCAACTGCCTCCTAAAATAAACTTGTGAGGACACGGAGAAGGAAATGCTGCGATCCCACAGCAGACTCGTCTCCCGTCATTCGGAAGACTCATGCAGGTGTTTTGGGTTTTCCCTGCATCTCCTTTGGTGAAACACCGGATAGGATCTTTAAACTATATCCCGGGGGCCCTAGTCATCCCTTGGCTTCCTCGTTCAACCTTCCACGCACACCCCCCTCCCTTTTCAATACCCTTCCTATGCAATTAAAGGAGAGTTGCCTATTACTTCTTTCTACCGAATCCATTTAAAATAGGTTTAGAATGTACTGAATTAAAACTGCTAAATTTAATGGATGCAACGGTTCATATATATTTCGATGGCATGAATACTCTTCTTTAATATAATCTGGTTATAGAAGTATTAAGTAACAGTTATAAATAACCTGTTACCAGAATATAACAGCGAACTTTAGGAGCGCCATGTTGGAAGAGTGAAGCGCTGTGCGCCCCTACCGGGCCAGTGTGGAACTAAATATAACAGGTTGAGCGGAACCTGTTAAATTTAACAGGTTACATTTAACAGAACGGTTTAGCGGAACCTATTACTGGGTAACAGGTTACGACGTAACAGCGTTATATTGATGTGTTGCGTCTGTCTGCAAGGCGTGTTTTACTCTCTTCTGTGTAGAATGATGATATATTTTATATCATTCCAAAAAATAAATTAGATAATTCAATCCAAATTTTCAATAATTTTCAACAAAATTTAAATTTTACCAATTAAATAGAACTTAAGCACCCTATTCATTTTAAAGATGTTAAGATTAAATTATTAACACTGCTCGACACTGGCTAGACCTTGGCGAATTTAATTTAACAGGTTATAAAAAGTTAGAGAAGGTTGTATTTAAAAGTTTTAAGGAAAATATTCATGTTAAAAGTAATAAAATATTGGTTTAATTTAACTAAATACCATTTCAATGCATTTCCTTTGTGATCAATATTATGAATCCTCAAGGAACAGAATTAAATATTTCAAGAATAAACTTAAACTTTTATTAATATAATAGCATAAGTTAGTCATACTTTCTTCCCATACTTTCTTTCAATAAATCAATTGTCTGGCATTATCTTCAATTATAAATTAATGAAGTTATACTTGATTTACTTACTTTTACTGTTAATTAGTTAGTAGCTTCAAACGTCTTTTTTTATTTTGTATCAATAATTTTTTTAACCCTTTTTAGTTTCCTATTCCCTCCTTATCGTGAATACATGATATTATATTGTGATGGTTGAACAACGTTCAGAGTATATTCCTTATAAAAATAAAGACAATTATCTAGGTACGTGCGGCACACGAGGGCGATTATAATGGGCGCAGTTAAGAAGGTTATATATATCACCATGTGCTGAAATCTATGTTTATTAAAATAATATGTTACTAAAATAACCTGTTATTGGAACCTGTTATTTCCTTGTAACTGTTACGGAGTAACATGTTACCGGGAAATAACTATTTAGCGCATCTCTATAACTTACCATGTTCAAGAGAAGTATTAAGTAAGTACTTCAATCACCCCATAAACTAAATAATAAGCATCAAGTAGCACCGACGTAATAGTTTTGATGGGAAACTGAGGTTGGTAATTATTCACTGCAACCGGGTTTCTTTGAGGAAGCTAAATCCGAGTGTTTCATGAAGAGCGTTACTCAGGCCTATTATATATTGTGATAAAAAAAGGCGGATTTTGTGAGGTTGTGGCGTTATGAGGCGCAGTTCGGCCAACAACAATGGCTAGTCGGCCGAAAGATGGTGATTCCCCGCGGGAGAGTCCCGCCGAGCGTGTATAAAAAATGACGATGGTGAACCCCCGAGGGAAAACCCCGCCGAACGAGTGTAAAAAAATGAGGGCGGGGAACCTCGAAATTTTGTGAGATAGGGGAATTCCCGTCGGAAGATTTAAAAGGGAAGCCGATGGGTGGCTCAGCCCCAGAAGGCAGGCGAGTGGAGCAGAGGACGGACGTGGACCGAGCAGATATCCAGAAGTGAGACGAGTGGAAGAGAGGACAGACTTGGTCCGAGCAGCCAGAAGCCAGACGAGAGGACGGACGTGGTCTGAGCTGTGAGAAGTCAGACGAATTGAGGAGAGGACGGACGTGAGCAGACGTGTCCAGACGTGATCAAATCCTGCAAGACGCCAGAGAGACGCACAAACATTCGAGAGGTGGATGTTTGTTGGCCCAGTAATTGTGGCTACTGCATACTCCATCTCTTGAGAGACCCAAAATCCCCTGAGATTAAGCCCGTGTATTCACTTTAAATTAATAAATGAAAAATTTTAAAATTGATCATATTTGTTCTGTTAATTAATAAATGTTTTATACCCAAAAAGTATATTACAATATATATATATATATATATATATATATAGTATACACCGGAGGGCAAAGGTTAGTTAAATAATTAACGAACTTTTTAAAATCTCATAACACTATATTCATTAACTAAAAACACACAAATAAACATTCAAGCAACAAGCATTTTCTTAAGATCTCAGGGGATTTTGGGCCTCTCAAGTGTGAAGCAAGCATCTGTATATGGCTGCTAAGATGGTATTCCAGCCTCCACCCTACAACCACGTCTACGTCATCTACAGGAAATTCCTGAAATCGGCAGATTATCTGCTCGCTTGCTTCCCTGCTGCTCCTTCAACGTAACTGGAACACCCAAGTTCAGTTGTGTCCCAGTCTTCCACCGCTGCAAAGGTGCAAGGATGCACACTCCTCGATCACCGTTCCTGTAAAACATAATTATTACGTCTTTGCAGCACTTTTCAGAAATAAATGTCCGGAAACTCTCCACTACACAACTGAACGTCCTTCTGTCACAGCGTTCACACGCGACACAAAAATTAAGTAATACACGACGTCACATCCGCCTTCTTTAGTGTCCACAAACCGTCTGCCTTATTCAGCCCTCAAACATCTTTTCGGCCATCTTGCCAGAACGTTGAAAAGTCTCAATTCCTACGAGAAGTTTCCAGAGTCTTTTTGCGAACGGCACAGAAATCACGTGCACAGCACGTGATCATTTTTTAAATCTATTTACAGTCGCATCAACAAAGTAGTCATTAGCGACTTATACGAAATTACAATAACCATTAAATTCTGATCTTTAAAATAACAATTTGATACATTTTAACATGTCATTTATGTTTTCAATGCAAAACTTAACTATACATAATGGTGTTTAATAAAAAGTTTACACAATTTATGGTACAATTCTTTTTTTTTAATTTTATCCACGCAATAATTCCGTCTGTAACCCAGACCGTGGGCCTGACAATCCACATAAATGTCTCATTGTCGCTCACCTCACTAATTCTAACAATATTTACAAACAATTTAATTAATCCTTATTTGAATATTTACAATTAAAATAAAGGGTACCCGGGATTTACACCACTATATATATATATATATATATATATATATATATATGCTAAATATTCTTTGGGTAGAATGCCAAAGATTTTAGAACTGAGCGGCTGATTTTTAGTCGCGTATTATTTATTATTATTATTATTACTTAGCTGCTATTGGGCCTTTGCTTTTTATTTTTGGATAACAGGCTACATGAGGGTGATCCTGAAACAGGCAACTCCCCTTTAATAGCATAGGAAGGGAAATGAAAAGGGGGGATGCGGAAGGTAGAGCAAGGTAGCCAAGGGTTAACTAGGGCCCCCGGGCTATGGTTTAAGGATCCTACCCGGTGTTTCACCTAAAGAGATGCAGGGAAAACCCTAGAAAACCTGCATCAGGTAGGTCGGGCATTGGCTGTACTATTCTCACGCCCTTCCGAGTGACGGGAGACGAGTTTGCTGTGGGGTCGCAGCATTCTCTTCTCCGTGTCTCCACCAGTTTCAGGAGGCAGTTGGCCGACTGATCCAATGACTGCACATCACTATTATAACTTCACTGATTCTTAACATAAATACTACACACTTAAGTTTTCTTAGCCTATTCCTAAACTGATTTACGCTACCCGGAAAAGTCGTCAGTATTTCTGCAGGAGGCAAGGAAGGAATTCCAATTGCGTATTGACCCATTTACAAATGAAAACTTTTCTACGTCTGTGCGTTGCCCTTTTCCTTTAATTTTGAACGAGTGATCATTTTTAGAAACATAATTCGGCGCCGTAAGATGGTTTGTTATTCCTTTCCAGGCCCTGTGGTTTACCCTTATAAGCTTTATATATTGCGCACAACCTCGCATGTTTCCTTCTAAATTCTCGTGAGGATTGTACGCGAATGACTTAACCCCTATATATCTTTTCAGCCCGTTTTTGTATTTCTTCCAACGCTAGAGTGTGTTCATTTCGATTTGGATCCAAGCATGTTACCACACCATATTCTAAAATTGGCCTGACTAGCGTTTTGTAAGCAGAAATCTTGGTTTTTCCTCTTGGTTTTCCTCAAGACCCTGTTTACAAAGTGCAGCAGCAGCAGCGCCTTTACCTCGTTCACCTCATTAGCCCAATTTAAATCTTTACTAATCGTGATCCCAAGATATTTACAGTAATCCCAAGATATTTGTGAATTTTTCCAATCGTTAGTAAAGCTTTTGAAGAATGACACGCGACTATAAAGTAGTCTTCTACTGCTTAGTTTCACTGCAATTTAAATGTTAATTGCACCTGGAGCAATTTCCCCCAATTACTAAAAACAATTGAACGAAAGCACTGGAATGATTCCATTGATACGGTGACAACGTGTTTCACTAAGGCAGTGGGTGAGTAAACAAGCTGACCTCCAGGGAGCAGATCTGCCAGGGACATTACATTTCTATATTTCGTCAACTGATGCTAACATCAGCACTAAAAATACTCAACTTATCGTCAGTTAAGAGGTCTTGAATGTCGAGATTGCGGGAAGAAGAAGTTAAAATACTGAGAATTTGGAGATAACAGTTGGCGGTCACGGGGTCAACTCGCCAAATAGCCTGAGTGAATGGTTTGTAGCCATCAGAGTGAAGGCGAGTGTGAAGGAGACGAGACCACAGGATCAACATGTAAGTCTCACCTGCTGCTTCCTTCTTCCCCTCCGCATCTGTACTTGGATTTTTCTTTATAAATCTTATTCGCAGAATGCCCATGCAGTATCTTAAATAGATAGAGGGGCAATATCGTGACGTCATCACCACTCATATAGGTTTAACTCGCTCCATAAAAGCGCATTTAGAGTCCACTAAAATTAAATTATTTACACTAAATATTAGTATTTTCCAACATATAATTAATTCAAAACCAAGAGGAAACCAATGTAATGGAGTATGGTATGGGAAACAGTGGAATAACAAAGGGTGTTAGATTGGTAAGGGATATTTTGACGGAAGTTAAGGAATTCTGTTACTTGGGAAGCGTAATAACTAGGGATGGTAGAAGTATAGTAGACATAAAGAGTAGGGTGGTGCGAAACGTGGACGATAGGAGTTGGGGAAAGGAAAAGAATAGAAGTCTTTGAAATGTGGTGCTATAGGCGAATGCTGAAAATCAGATGTGTGGATAGAATCAGAAACGAGGAAGTTCTAAACAGAATAGAGGAAAGGCGAACAATATGGAGGACGTTGACCAAGAGAAGGGATAGATTAATAGGCCATGTTTTAAGACACGGGTGTCTTGTAAAATTAGCATTACAAGAGGGAGGCCAAGGATGTAATACGATAAGCATACTAGGGAGAATGTGGGTTGTACGGAAATGAAAAGGTTTGCACAAGATAGGTTACCATGGAGGGTTGCAGCAGCCCAGTCTTAGGACTGAATACCACAACAACAACAATTAATTCATTAAAAAGGGAATATAAAAAAAGTTAGCGTCTTTCGAAAATCAGTATAGCGAGTTGGATGCGAAGTTATATCAGCAAATTTCTCAAATAAATGTTAAAAATATAGATAACTTTCTATTCGCAAATGTTGGAGGAGAATGGAAATTGTTTTTTCATGGGTCTAAATTCTTATAAGTTATTTTCTATATGCTTGGGCCGATTGGACTTTTAAAAATGAAACACTGTCTCAAGAAATTATTGAAATGTATCTTTTCTTAATTCATCATAAAATATTACAATACGTTATTTAAGCTTTTGGATAGAAAAACAATTATAAAAGTTGAATTTACTAAAAAACTATTTTTTTTAAATTTCAACGCTAAATTTAGATAGAAAATAAATATTTAATATCATTTAAATTATTTCTTTGTGTGTTCTGTATTAATTAAGATTTAATTCACTTTTATAAGACATCGTGACTGACTAGTAAACAAATTTTGAGAATGGCAGAAACTTCGAGCCGGAGGCTTAAATCGTAATTAAATATTTTGACTCAACAATGACGCTAAACTGCTAAAAAGCTTTTTAACACTGATACACCACAAGTAAAATATATATTTGCAGGACTCTAAAGGGAAAATTACGAATTCATGTCATTATTTTTCAGAAAAAAAGCTAAAATAATAATTTATTTTATTAGCAAATGTTACCGTGGAATATACACTGTTTTTCGTAGGATCTACATTCTTAAAATAAAATAATCCCCATACCTTTGGAGCTAGTGACCCCTTAAACTGTATTAATTTAGAATAAAATATCCTGTTTAAATTTTGTCTTCTGTTGTATTTTTATAATCTGTTTTTATTCCAATATCAATATCCTCAAATCCAGCTTTCGATATAATGGAAGTAAGTTACTGTAATCACATGTTTACATCTTAAGGCTGTATATTTAATGTAATCACAATAAAAGAGATGCAATAATTGTATGTTGGAATGCATTAGACTGTCATACAGTCGTAATAAGTTGACGTAAGAGTGTATGTCTATAACAGTAGAATGGGTGGTTTATTAAATTTAGTATTATTTTTAGATGAGGGAGGAAGGGATAGGGGGGTATCGTAGTAGTGAGTTTCTAAGTGTGGGTGTTGGTTTAGTTTGCTTTGTGGGAGGTGTTGTTTAGTTGTGGGGAGACATGAAAATCTGGATGTTATGTGTATATTAGTTGTGTTTGTTTTTATTGTGATTTTATAATGGGGGGATGGAGGGTATAGGGGAAAGGGGGGTGGTTTTAATTGTTTGTGTGATGGTGGGTGATTATGTTTGTGGTTGGGTGTGATGGGAATGATTATGTGGGGGGGGTTGATAGGGGTGGAGGGTTGGGGGGGTGTTAGGGGGAAGGGGGGGGGGTGGATGAAGTGTAGGAGTGGGATAAGTTATAGATTTTAAGGGGATGGGAATATGTTATAATATAAAAATAGTCTGAAATGAGTTTATAAAAGATTTAAATTTTGTGTTAATTTGAGGAGGAGAAAAAAATTGTATTTGGGTATAATGATTTGTGAATGGGTATGTTTAAAGGGTTTAGGTATGATTGCCTTATATATATTTAAACAGCATGGCGAAAAAGTATGCAGTGTATTGGATACAAATAAACAAACTCATCTGTATTATGACTTGTGCATTTCTTTTCTCGATCTTCAATCCTAATTACTGTGGACTGCCTTCTGTAGAGGTTATGTACAAGCCTTCTTTCTCGATGTTTTATTCCTGTGCTCTTTAAAATCCTTAATAGTGTGTTCCAGTTCGCATTATCAAAGGCATTGTTCTTATCCTTTCTTATAAAATTAGAGGCAAAGTCAAAAGCAGTAAATAATATATATTTTTACTCGCTATCGTCTTTTGGTGTAATGTTTTGGAGCAATTCCTCAGCAAAAGGAAAAGTATTTACGATCCTGAGAATATGTCAAGTCTATTCAAGAACATCTTGCCAAAGACTTTACTTACCCTCCCAAGTCAGTAAATTCTCTCACTTGTGCTCTTTGTGATTAACAATAAGAATTCATACAAAGATGTGCACAGAATTAACACCAGGAATAAAAACAACCTTCATATAGAATGTAAGAGACTATCACACTGTAAGGGAGGGAACAACCCTGATCTTCCGCAACACATTAAACAGCTACGAAATAAACCTAACAAATTTAAAATCGAACTAGCCACTGTCTTACTTCCATTAGGGTCAAGTGGTCTGATTTCAGGAAAGTGCCCCGCTTGACCATCATGGATTTTGATGAAATTTTGTCTGAGTATTCATACATACATGTCTTCACAGTACATTGGTAAATTTTCACATTTTAAAATTTAATATTTGTGGAGATATTGTAGTTTATTTAACTCTATGTATGAACCTTTTTCGCTATGACTCTGAGAAATTTCTGAAACTTTGAGATGTAAGATCTCTGGAAGTATATTATTATAAAAAACGAAAATTAACTATCTAGCTTATGTTATATGTACTTTTAAACGTAAATATCAAAAATACTTTCATGAGTAATTTTGTTTAGATAAATTGAAGCAAAGTCTGCCAAAAAAACTCTGGAAATAAAGGTACAAAAACTGTGAAAATTTGCACTCTATAAATTAGCATCACAAGGTCTTTGAATTTAAAATTTCATTTATCTGCTGCTATCCAGTCAAAAACACTGTGATGTAAAGTTATTAAGTACAAAATTTCATACATTTACCTCCAGAGATATAAGAAGCCAAACTTGTAATTTTTTTCGACCCCCTAATTTTTTCGGCCGACTTTGCTTCAAATTATGCATGCCAAATTACTTCATACATTTTTTTGTTCTTTGGGATTAAAAGAGCACAAAATGTTGTTTCAAGACATCCACTTTTCATGTCTTATAATAAAAAATTGCCAGAGATATTACATCTCAAAATTGCTGAAAATTTCCGAGTCGTATGGTAAAAGTTTCCTGTACGAGGTCATAAAAATGACTATATTTCTGTACGTACTGCAATAGAGAAGGTAAAACTTTACCAATGCTCATTGGCGACATTTCTAAAGATTCACACAAAATTTCATTGAATTTGGAGATGGTCGAGCCCCCGGGGACCCGCCGCAGACCACTTCACGTGGAAAGACCCATTATGTTAAGGAATTTATGAAACTGTGTAATTATTCATATAAACCTAGATATAAGATTATCCTAATAATAATATATAATCGTGTTCCACATCCTCGAAGCATTGCTTCACTGACGGATTTCATGGTTGGTTGTTTCAGGATCTCATCGCTGATTGTCGTCGCAGCCGTGACCTTGGCCTCAACCTCAACGGTTGTACGGGCGCAATGTACCTGCTACTATGTGAATGTGGAAGATGAGGTCGAAAGGTTGAAAAAGACCGACGTTATAGAGGCCGAATCATCCAAATACTCATTAGAATCGACCACGCCTAAAGCCGGCAATGAGGTCGAAAGTTTGAACAAAACCGACGTCAAAGAGGACGAATCATCCGAGTACGAAGAGTACGAGGATTACGAGTACTACGATTATGCCAAAACGATTGGAAATCTGTACGATTCTGATGAGTCCTATGAACGCAGAAAAAGAGCCATCCACATTGCCGGCCATCAGACCCAAAGGTTCATGTACTGTAACGACTCTTCCATCACAAACATTTCCGTCTAGCGTGGTGGAAAGCGGTCTGCGGGCGCGAGGATGATTAAAGTCTGAAATTTACTTGAACAACACATTAGTGCAATGTAAAATGAGTTGATGTTTAAATATTGACGGTGATGAAATGGGAGGGATTTTTGGTTGTAAATTTGGGGAAGTTTAAGGAATTTGAATTTGTTTAAGGTTATGGAGTATTTTTGAAGAATTTAAATGGGTACACGAGTGGTATATGTAGGGTTATGTAGGACTTTAATAGACAAATATTACATTACTATGGGAAGAGAGAGATTTTATTATGAAGATAGAGGATAAAGTTTAGTCATGGTGTTGGGAGGGGGATGGGGTTTTAAGTTGTGTTTGAATGGGGGGATTGATAAAGAATGAAGGTTTTAAGGTTGGGTGGTATATATCATAGTAAGGTATTTGGGGAAAAGGTGTGTGATGATGGTAAAATGAAGGGGGGTTTTTGGGGGGGGGGGTGTGTGTGCGGAGTGATAAAGATTTGGTGGGAGGATGAGGTTTTTTGGTGTTGAATAAATAAATTAAGGGATGAATGTGTGTTTTGTGAAATTGAAATGTAGAGGGAAGATAGTGATGGGTTGATTATAATGGAGAATGGATGGTTTTTGTGGGTTTGGGTTGATAGGGATATTGTTGGTGGTAGGTGTTGGTATTTTTGGGTGGGGAGGAAGGGAAAAATAAAGGGATGGATTTTGGGTTGATTTATGTTTGGAAGGGAGGGTGTGTGGGTAATTGTAATGGATTATTGGGTGGTTAAATTTTATGTTTTAGGTGAGTTATGTTTATTGTGGAAGATTTTGTAGGAATTGTTGTTGGGGGTATTGATAGATGGAGTAGGAGTGTAGTTTATGAATTTTTGATTGTTGTGGAATATGTTTGGATATATTGTTTTTGTTTTGATTGTAATATTGATGTGTAGGTGTTATTTAGTTAGATTATTTTATGTTGGTTTATTATTAATTTTATTTGGGGTTATGGTATGATGGTTTTTGGGGTTTTGGGGTTTGGTAGGGTTTGGGTGGTTTGTTGGTGTTGTTGGGTTTTTTTTTTTAATATGTTGGGGGGGTTTTTTTTATTTTGTTATTGATGATTATTGGGTGTAAATATGTTAGGATAGTTGTTAGATTTGAAGTTGTTTGTTGGTGTGGTTTTTAATGGAGTTTTTGAGAGAGTTTGTTGGGGGGATTTGAATAGGTATTGTGAAGGATAAGGTATTAAGGTGGGGGTGGGTGTTTATGATAGTATGTGAAATTAGTAGGTAGAAGATAAGAGAGTGGGGAGGGGTGTTAGGGTATGAGGTTTTTATGGGATGTTGAGAGGGGAATTATTGTGAGAAAACCAAGCTTTTTCCTAGATTCTTCTTCTCGCATTTACACACTCCTGCTACTAATTGAACTCCCTCACATCGCCTGCTCTATACACCATTTCGCCGTTACATCCTGTCCTCGGCGCTTCCTCTTTCTCGACTATTCCACCTCTACACCTCGTTTGCTTCCCGACTTGTCATGTTCTTCGCTATTAACAGTCTCCTCTACTTCCTCACTTGATTCAAAACGTGCTCGTTCTCTGCTCTGCTTCCTCACTTGTCAATGACCTCACCTCATCTCGGTGGCGTGACCATCAATTCTTATACTGTATTTGGCTGTTGTCGCACACTACGCAGCTGCTCTGGGCCAGCTTTCACATCCCTCTCTCATCCCATATCCCCGCCCAAAGGTTATCGCGTGATAAAGGTATGTGGTGTCTACTTGATTATTAGTGCTAATACAGTAAGATCGGAGTGGTGGGCGGAGTGACCGGAGGCAGGTAAGCAGTGGCTGCAAAGTTTTAGGAATTGGGTTAATAAAATATTTTTATTGTTACGGGATTTAACCATAATGGGATATCTAATGTCGAAAAAAGGTTGAAGTATAGTGTATGTTTTTTGGTGATTTTGTGTTTGAATGTTGTGTTGGTTTGTGTGAAGTATGAGGTAAGTGTGTTGTTTTATTTATTTTGGGGGTGTTGGAATGTATTTTGTGTGATAGGGTATGTGAGATGAAAATAGAATTGTGGGGGGTTGGGGGTTGTGTATGTTGATAGTTTATTGGAAGTGTGAGGTTATATATTTGTTATGGGAATGGGGGGTGGGATTGGATATGGGTAAGTAATGTTGGGAAGGTTGGTTGTTTTAGTTATTATTGTTAAGGAGTTTTTTTGGGGATTTTAGGGTATAAGTTGGGTTTTTAAATAGGGGTTTTGTTGGTAAGATTGGATTTTTTTGGAAAGAGGTTAATTAATGATGTTTGTTTGATATTATTATATAATTAGAGGTTGTAATTGGTTATGTTTGGATTAGTTTTTTTTTGGAGTGGGTAGGGAGGGATGGGGATTTTTTGTGATTATTTAGGTTGTTGTGTGGGGTTGGGTGAGGTATATTTGGGTGATTTGTGTTTATTTGTGGGTGTTTGTGAAGGTAAATTTAGTGATTAGGTGTGATGGGATAATAATTATGATGTTAATAGGTTTTGATATGTTTTGGTGATTTTATTTTGGGTATTGATTGTATTTTGTTTTGGGTTTGTGAATTGTTTGGTGGGTTTTTTATTTTTGGAGGTTTGTTGATTGATGAATTTAAGGTTGAGAGGGGGGGGGTTATAGTATTTGGTGAAGTTTATTATAAAAAAGGTTTATTATTTTTTGAAGGGTTATGGGATGATGTTGGAGAATTGGATGAATTGGTGTTATAGAAAAAAAGATTTGGTTATTAATAAAGGGTTGAAAAGTATTGATGGTTTTAAGTGTATATAAATATTTTTTCAACATTGTACTATTATTATTATAAACCCATAAGAATCGAAAATAGGCTGTTGGAAAGATCAGAAATTGCTCCATTCTCCACCATTGGATAGTATTTGGAAGTATGTGAAATTTTATAAATTATAGGAATGATGAAAAAGTCTTTGACCCCGGTTACATATACCTCCTAAAAAGGGTGAGGTAAGTCTCGGCATATGAGGAACTTTGATAAAATGTACCCATAGAGAGTGCGAGGCATCCCCGACAAATAATGCATCTTGAAGTCTTGTAAAACGTGCTAAGGATTGTAGCGGTGTTTTTTATGGCGTTGTGGTGACAGTCACCATGAGATAACTCGCTATTCACGAAGAGTAATTAAAGGAACTGTTATTCACAGCTATTGGAACCAGTGAGGAGGTATCCTTGCAGATAGCAGATAAAAAAGAGATTTCCCAGCAATTCTATCTTACATTTACAAATTCCGTGTTCAATAGACTTTATAACGAGGGTGATAGAGGTGTAGTGGTGTAGATGTGTTAGGCGCTCGGTGCCCTCACAACTCAGGGGTCCCGGGTTGCGAATCCTGCCTGCATGGGCTTGGATGTTATGTGTCGTCAAAAGCCGCGAGGACCGGGATGAAAGGCTGCTGTAGGGAATTGATACACTAGGGGCACCACGTTATCATTCTCTAAAATTTCGGAATGTGCTCACACCAGGATAAACAGACCCGCAGTCGCCTCGTTAGGGCCTAGGCCCTCGAGAGGGCCGTTGGAGCCAATGGAAGAAGATGACGAAGAGTTAGGCAGTGAATTTGTGAAAGAAATACGTGCTAGAGAAAACTCCCACAGGCAATCTCTCCACCCTAGACCACTTGGCGCGGTGCGTACACGAAAACGTCTTTAAACCACCGTTTCCATGAACCTCCTGAACAAGATTATCTTTCAATTGAACTCTTGTAAAACAGAATAATCAATTTAAAAAACATATTCCCACTCCAATCCTCAGATCAAGCAAAGTCTTCCATTCCCCCAAATAAGAAGAGACCTCCACCAAATCTGAAGATTTTCCTCGCTGGATGTTATTCCTAACCAAACTGTCACTGGTATTTATACTATTTTCGAAAACAGAAAATAGCTTACAGAATTTTTTTGTTATTTTTCTGATTTCTTTACACAAACTAACAATTAAAAATAAGTAAACGTCGACTCTCGATATGTGTAAATATTTAATTTATTTCCTGTTGTTTGGTTGCAGTTACCTGACGTGGCTGGAATCAGTGCACCTGGACGGGAACCTCCTGACCTCTCTACCTCCGACACTCTTTCAGAAAAAGCCTCTCCTGAGGCTCTGTCTGCACGACAACCATTGGCACTGCGACTCGGAGCTGTTTGCCTTCATGAAGAAGATGAACCACCGAGGTGTGGCTTTCTGCGCCTACCCTGAGGAGCTCCAGGGACTCGACATCAGCTATCCTAAGCCGAAGCACTACTGTCAGAACGTGGATTTCCTTGGAGATAACTACACGCTGTTACTTTCATTTAGAACCGGATATGTTA
>CM067376.1:14873267-14888391 GCA_034510155.1 Eucriotettix oculatus
ATGGAGTGTAGTTTGGGAAACAGTGGAATAACAAAGGGTGTTAGATTGGTAAGGGATATTTTGACGGAAGTTAAGGAATTCTGTTACTTGGGAAGCGTAATAACTAGGGATGGTAGAAGTATAGTAGACATAAAGAGTAGGGTGGTGCGAAACGTGGACGATAGGAGTTGGGGAAAGGAAAAGAATAGAAGTCTTTGAAATGTGGTGCTATAGGCGAATGCTGAAAATAAGATGTGTGGATAGAATCAGAAACGAGGAAGTTCTAAACAGAATAGAGGAAATGCGAACAATATGGAGGACGTTGACCAAGAGAAGGGATAGATTAATAGGCCATGTTTTAAGACAGTAGTTCTTGTAAAATTGGCATTAGTGGGAGGCCAAGGATTGAATACGCTAAGCAGTTATGGAGGATGGGTGTTGTGCTCTTTATAAGGAAATGAAAAGGCTTGCACAAGATAGTTCAGCATGGAGGGTTGCATCAGATCTGTCTTAGGACAACAAGAACATCCTTAAGTGGAAGTAATTTTATGAAGTAAATTAAATAAAACCCCTAATCATTTACACTATGTTTAGTCACGTGGTGAATGGAACGACAGAGATTGGGGTGAATTTGACGAGTGACGTTCAAGTTCCCCGCTTGACCATCATGGATTTTGATGAAATTTTTCTGTGAGTATTCATACATGTCTTCACAGTACATTGGTAAATTTTCACATTTTAAAATTTAATATTTGTGGAGATATTGTAGTTTATTTAACTCTTTGTATGAACCTTTTACGCTATGACTGAGAAATTTCTGAAACTTTGAGATGTAAGATCTCTGGCAGTATATTATTATAAAAAACGAAGCTTAACTATCTAGCTTATGTTATATGTACTTTTAAAAGTAAATATCAAAAATACTTTGATGAGTAATTTTGTTTAGATGAATTGAAGCAAAGTCTGCCAAAAAACTCTGGAAATAAAGGTACAAAAACTGTGAAAATTTGCACTCTATAAACTAGCATCACAAGGTCTTTGAATTTAAAGTTTCATTTATCTGCTGCTCTCCAGTGCTTTACAAATTGAGTGTAAAGTTAACGATTTTTGCAAAAACGCCAAAAAGTGGTTATGTATAGCCTATTTTTATGAAAATTTATCTTATAGAGACTATTTTAAATAAATTTTATTTGTAAGAGCATGTTTTAAACTTCTTTAAAAAAGTAGACGTGATCTTTCATCCCAGGTGTATAAGGGCTTGACATTGGGGACAAAGATGATAACTTTGCATTACAATGTTGTATACTTCAATGTGCATTTAGGTAGTTTTTTTTATTTTTGTTTTAAATTCCTGAAAAAGAAGGATTTATATTTCATCGCAGGTATATAGGATCTCGGAAATTTGACAAGTTGTTAATTTTTCATTGCATGCTATACTTAATTTTTGCCTTCGCGTACTATTACCCTTTTATTTCTGTTGGAGTTTAAGTTGTTCTGATTCACTTTTCACTAGGTTTAAGGAATGTACTTCAACACTACGGGCATAACCATACAACATATTTTTAAAGCATAGTATTCTGTAATATGCAATTGAAACTTTTTTTCTGCAATTTTTGAGTGCGTTTAATCCGTGAAATGGATGCCATTAAGTCAATTGTTATTATTTCTACTTTGTCAAATTGCATTGTTGGAGAAAAGTTATCATCAACTTGCCATGTTCGTTTCTATTCCAAGAAAATTGGGCTGCGTTATGTGTACAATTTTGTCAGCCAGTTAAAAAAATGCTTCTCACTCGACGATCAGAGGTTGAGCTCACAGACTATGATTTTCATAACAAAATAATTGTTTGAAACTATATGAAATGAGGCAAAAGTCATCCCATTTAATAAAACAAAGCACACGTCTAGGCATGGGCTGTTGAAAGTCAATCTAGCCATCCAGTGTAAATCTGAATTCATTTCTATGGTCCAAGGCACATCAGAGTCTTCATCATCACAGAATTATATGGACATTTCGGACACTGTCAATGGAGTTTGACTGAATTAGGGAGTTCCCTATTAAAATTTCAAAGGCTGAGCAGTAGTCATAAAACTGACAACATTAAACACAAAATAGAACGAGTTCAGAAAGTGGTAGCTAAAAAAGAACAACAGTTGGTGGAGTAGCAACTGAGAATATTGGAAAAACTAGCAATGTCGTACTTTTGTCCTCAATTTTAAGGCCTTAAACGCCCGCGATGAACGAACGTCCCCCCTTTATAATAAGGCTTAAAACATACTTCCTTTAACAATAATAATTTTAAAAAGATTATTTAAGATAGTTTTTCATAAAAGTAGGTTAAAAATGCCCTATTTTTGGGTGTTTTTGCAAAAATCGTCAACTTTAGACTTATTTTGTAAAGTACTGGAGAGCAGCAGGTAAATTTAATTTTACAGTCAAAAACACTGTGATGTAAAGTTATTAAGTACAAAATTTCATACCTCTACCTCCAGAGATATAAGAAGCCAAACTTGTAATTTTTTTCGACCCCCTAATTTTTTCGGCCGACTTTGCTTCAAATTATGCATGCCAAATTGCTTAATACATTTTTTTGTTCTTTGGGGTTAAAAGAGCACAAAATGTTGTTTCAAGACATCCACTTTTCATGTCTTATAATAAAAAATTTCCAGAGATATTACATCTCAAAATTGCTGAAAATTTCCGAGTCGTATGGTAAAAGTTTACTGTATGAGGTCATAAAAATGACTATATTTCTGTACGTACTGCAATAGAGAACGTAAAACTTTACCAATGCTCATTGGCGACATTTCTAAAGATTCACACAAAATTTCATTGAATTTGGAGATGGTCGAGCCCCCGGGGACCCGCCGCAGACCACTTCACGTGGAAAGACCCATTATGTTAAGGAATTTATGAAACTGTGTAATTATTCATATAAACCTAGATATAAGATTATCCTAATAATAATATAATATAATCGTGTTCCTCATCCTCGAAGCATTGCTTCACTGACGGATTTCTCGGGAGTATGACTGTTATGTCATGGTTGGTTGTTTCAGGATCTCATCGCTGATTGTCGTCGCAGCCGTGACCTTGGCCTCAACCTCAACGATTGTACGGGCGCAATGTACCTGCTACTATGTGAATGTGGAAGATGAGGTCGAAAGGTTGAAGAAGGCCGACGTTATAGAGGCCGAATCATCCAAATACTCATTAGAATCGACCACGCCTAAAGCCGGCAATGAGGTCGAAAGTTTGAACAAAACCGACGTCAAAGAGGACGAATCATCCGAATACGAAGAGTACGAGGATTACGAGTACTACGATTATGCCAAAACGATTGGAAATCTGTACGATTCTGATGAGTCCTATGAACGCAGAAAAAGAGCCATCCACATTGACGGCCATCAGACCCAAAGGTTCATGTACTGTAACGACTCTTCCATCACAAACATCTCCGTCTGCGAGGCCAGCGACATCGTCGCGCTGAGCATCAGAACTCCTTCAATCCCATTGGTTCCAGGAACCATTCGTGGCTTTACAAATTTGACTGAGCTGCACGTGGAGTATTTTGAAGACCCGAAATTGTCTAAGACCTTCCTAAGTGGCCAAAGAAACCTAACAGTCTTTCAAATTTACTCAACATCTTTGGAACACGTCGACAAAGACTGGTTCAAGTACACGCCCAAAATCATCACGTTGGTCCTCTCGAGCAACAAAATCCGCTCTCTGCACCCTGAAACTTTCAGGTTAGTTCTTTGCATTTGATAATCTATATAAATCAAGGGTTGTCTATGCGACGGGCTCCAGTCCTTATATACCGTATTTGTTCACACACACTACGAGTTCAAAGTTTGCCCCTTATATAGCATTCATCCGATTGCCTTGAAATATTTTTTGTGTTTACCGCTGATCACCCTCAAGAAGGTTTCTGTCGATCGTGTGAAAAATTAGGATCCACCCACCCCACCTTTCAGGCCAGAGATAAAAGATCCCAATCCCATCTGCTTGCCTGCGACTTCATGTTTGTCCTACACCATTCATCCGATTGTCAGGAAATATTATTTTATTGTAATGCACTGCACAGAGAAGGTTTCTGTTGATAATTACAAAATTTAGGTTTCTTCCTTTTCCCCCCTTTCAGGGCAAAAGTAGATCAAACATAAATTTCCGTTTGCTTTTTATGATTTCCTATACCATTCAAAGGTATTACCCGAAATACATATATAACTTTCTACAGGATACATTATTCCCTCAAGAAGACTGCCAAGAGAGATGTTCATTCGCTGCATGCGTGCTGCGATGACGATGACGTTCGCGAAAATCAATTAATATGGATCATAATTTAACGTCAATATTATTTATATATAAGCAATAATTTACGTTTAACAAGGCTACGTCAGGGCAAGTACATTATGTGAAACTAATCAGACCGAAGAGAATATTTTTATCGTTTTCTGGGAGGAGGTATTATTTTAAATATTTTAAATGAATTTAATTTATGATATAATATATAGATTTATTTATATAAAAACCACAATAATTTTTAGAAGAAAGACAAGAATGGAAAAATGTCAATCGGAACAAGGTTTAGACCCACAGTTCTGCTCGAATATAGCAAATGCATAATAAATAAGGAGATTAAAGGAGACGATTCTAAAATCTCAGGCGTTAATTATTGTTAGGGTAATCACGTGTAGCAGATATTCCGTTCACTGGACGAACCTGTATTGTTTTTATGTGCGTCTCGGTGCAGATTACCATGCGACTGGACTTCCTTCTCCTCTCGTTGTTCGGGTTGTACCTGTAGCTGCTGGTAAATAATGGCATGAAGTCGTGCTGCCAGAATTGAAGAAAACCCAGCTTTTTCCTAGTTCTTCTCTCCTTGTTAACACCTCCTGCTACTCCCTCGCCTGCTCTACGTCATTCGCCGTACATCTCTGTCTCTCGCTTTCTCGACATATTCCACCTTACTCCTTCGTTGCTTCCTCGACTTGTCAATGTCTCGCTTCAACTGTCTCCTCTACTTCCTCGACTGATCAAAACGTGCTCTTCTCTGCTTCCTCCACTTGTCAATGTCTCACCTCAACTCTCGACCAGTCAATTCATACAGAATTTTTTCCGGGTTTCACCTTCGCAGCTGAACTGTGCATCTATCCCCTCCCCTCTCCCCCGCCCAAAGGATAACGCTATCTCACGAGATGTTTTTCTGCCAATCTTCGTAAGTTCTCCGTCAAGAGCGGGAGATTTTTCATGTCACAGGTAACAGTGTCCCTAAGAACTTCCGAAGGTGAACGCTCCCTCAGCCAAAAACAAGTATACCGTTAAAGCCCCGCAGCAGGTACATCTCAGAGTCGCCCGCCCTTTTCCTGAACAGCGAGATGTTCTTATGAAATTTTATCTAATTATAATTCCATAATTAGGAATTAAAATTGAGGAGGGTCCTACTGCTTTACAATATATTAATTAATAAATGTCAAAATGTTTTATAAGTCGCAGAGCAGATGATTGAGTCACGTTACATAGAGTCTAGGGTCGCCCACTTCCAATTATATTTTTTGAAGTTGTATATACATTATTGCACGTTAATCAGATTGTCCGAGTATCTTTATCTCACAAATATAATTGCCATTTTTGTGTGTATTTTCCTGTCTGTATGTGCTTATTTACAGTACCAGTAGGTTCATTGACTGGAATTAAAGAGCGAGACATGACGGTGAAATTGACGTCATAAAGGAAAATTTTCAAAACTGTTACCCTTTGGCTGATGGTTTAACCACGTGTTGACAAAGAGATTACCTTCTAATTACATACGAATTAATTCCCTGTCATAGCCGGGCACCCAGCTAGTATAATAATGTCACATCGGGAACGCTTACGCATCGTCAAAGAAACCACGGTACAGAAAGTACACTTGAGTACAAAGCAGTTAGTGTTACTACTACTTTTACTATTATAAATTTTATCTACTGAAACTTAATATATTTATTTTAATTGTATGCTTTTGACGTCATAATTTAATTGCAAAGTTGATTAAAACACAATTTTTAGGTTAGAGGTAAGCCTTGTACACCTGAAACTGATCACTTAATCACATTTGTCACAGCCTAAGGCATCAGTGGGATGGACATTGTATAAATTTATCAGAGGTGGAAAGATTTTAATGCAAAGACAAGAATTTTTTACAATCAAGAAGGGCATAAAATTAAATTTAGAATATCAGATATAAATTATTTAATAAATTACATATCTGATGATTTCTTATAATAATCGAAATGTTTCTTTGAATTCTCATTACCTTGAATCTTTCTTTTTTTGGTTAACAGGCTACATGAGGGTGATCCTGAAACAGGCAACTCCCCTTTAATAGCATAGGAAGGGAATTGAAAAGGGGGGATGCTGAAGGTAGAGCAAGGAAGCCAAGGGTTAACTAGGGCCCCCGGGCTATGGTTTAAGGATCCTACCCGGTGTTTCACCTAAAGAGATGCAGGGAAAACCCTAGAAAACCCGCATCAGGAAGGTCGGGCATTGGGTACTATTCTCACGCCCTTCCGAATGACGGGAGACGAGTCTGCTGTGGGGTCGCAGCATTCCCTTCTCCGTGTCTCCACCAGTTTCAGGAGGCAGTTGGCCGACTGATCCAATGGGATCAGCGGAAAACTCTTGCCTTATGCCCAAGGTCTTTGACCCCGGTACATATACCTCCTAAAATAGGTGAAGGTGTCTCGGCATATGAGAACTTTGATAAAAAGTACCCATAGAGAGTGCGAGGCATCCCCGACATAATCATCTTGAATCTTGTAAACGGCTAGGAATTGTAGCGGAGCGTGTGGTGACATCACCGTGAGATAACTCCCTAATCACGAACAGTAATTAAAGGAAACTTTTTACAGCTATTGGAACAGTGAGGAGTATCTGCAAATAGCAAATAAAAAGAGATTCCCACAATTCTATTACTTATAATTCCCTGTGTTAATTAGACTTTATAACGAGGGGATAGAGGTGTAATGGTGTAGTGGTTAGCGTCGCTGCCTCACAACTCAGGGGTCCCGGGTTCGAATCCTGGCATGGGCTTGGATGTTTGTGTCGTCAAGGCCGCGAGGACCGGGATTAAGGCTGCTGGGGAATTGATACACTGGCCACCACGTATCATCTCAAATTCGGAATGTGTCACACCAGATGACAGTCCGCAGTCGCCTCGGTAGGCCTAGGCCCTCGAGAGGGCTGTTGAGCCATTGGAAGAAGATGACGAAGAGTTAGGCAGTGAATTTGTGGAAGAAATACTTGCTAGAGAAAACTCCCACAGGCATCCTCCCCCCGACTTGGGCGGCGACACGAAACGTCTTTAAACCACCGTTTCCATGAACCGCCTGAACAAGATTATCTTTTAATTGAACTCTTGTATAATAACAATCATCAATTTTTCCACTCCAATCCTCAGATCAAGTGAAGTCTTCCAGTCCCACCAATCGAGACCGCCAGCTGACCTCCACTAGATCTGAAGATTTTCCTCTCTGGAGGACATTCCTAACCAAACTGTCTCTGGAATTTAATAGAAAATAGCTTAAAGAATTATTTTGTTATTTTTCTGATTTCTGTAAACAAACTAACATTTAAAAATAAGTAAACGTCGGTTCCTGATATGTGTAAAGATTTTAATTTATTCCATGTTGTTTGGTTGCAGTTACCTGACGCGGCTGGAGTCAGTGCACCTGGACAGGAACCCCCTGACCACTCTACACCCGACACTCTTTCAGAAAAAGCCTCTCCGGAACCTTTATCTGCACGAGAACCGTTGGCACTGTGGCCCGCAGCTGGTTACCTTCATGCAGAAGATGAAGCACCGAGGTGTGGAAGTTCCGATTCCGTCTTACTGCGCCTACCCTGAGGAGCTCAAGGGACTCGACCTCAGCTGTCTTAGGTCGAAGGACCACTGTTAGGCATAACTGGTACTCGAACACGGATTTCCTTGTAGATAACTACACTCTGGTACTCGCATTTAGAACCGGATATGTTAACCTTCAACTAAGAGGTGCCAGTGAGAGATTTCTCTCGCTGGCATCCCCCCTCCCCCCTCTCGCGAGAGTGTCACCTGACCAAAGTTCACACATGCCGAGACACCTTCGCCTATTTTAGGAGGTATATGTACTGGGGTCGAAGACCTTGGGCATAAGGCTAGTGTTGTCCGCTGAACCCGTAGGCTCAGTCGGTCAAATGCCTTCTAGAACTGGAGGAGACAGGGAGAAAGAAATGCTTCGACCCCACAGCAAACTCGTCTCCCGTCATTCAGTAGGGCGTGACCATAGAACCCAATGCCCGTCCTACCTGATACAGGTTTTCCAGGGGTTTCCCTGCATCTCTTTAGGTGAAACACCGGGTAAGATCCTTAAACTATAGCCCGGGGGCCCTTGTTAACCCTTGGCTACCTTGCTCTACCTTCCCCATCCCCCCTATTCAATTCCCTTCCTATGCTATTAAAGGGGACTTACCTGTTTCAGGATCACCCTCATGTAGCCTGTTTACCCCCCAAAAAAATTGAACTAAAAGCTTTTTCACTAATTAAAGAAACAAATACGAAAATATTTGAATGGAAATATAACTCATAATACATAACTGTGTTGATATTCAATCGTATAAATAACGCAATCACTACTAACACTAAACAAATATTATCCTAAAATAAATACAATTAAATCAATTCCTAAATAAATATAAATTAAAAATTAAAAAAAAACACTATGCAATTAAATTATTTTTCGCCTGGTAATTCAATTAAAGTCTGACATACAAATAATTAACTTTAATTAATTAATGACCAGTTTATTCTATCTAGAGAATCAATAAAATCATAATAAAACATTGAACTTTAACGTTGTCACCATATATAAATTAGAGGAATGTCTTTATTTTGATAAGGAACATAATGAAATTTTAGATTTTGATTCAAATTTATTTGTTGTATGTTGTAGTAGTAGAATTCAGGGCTTTATGATGCAACACTGTACGCTAAACTATTCAGTCCAAATTTTTTAATTTCCACAGATACCAGGTGTGGCGGTTAATAATTCTTAATTTTTTTCGAAAAAAAATCGTCATTTTTAGTATGAGTGAATAAATTCATTTATTCAAAGTATGCTCCATCGTTTGATATACATTTTTCCCATCTTTCCGGTAAATTGTGAATCCCCTTCCAAAAAAACTTTTCATCTTTCGATACGATCCACTCATCGACCCATTTTTTGACTTCTTCGTAGTTTTTGAAGTGCTGCATAGAGAGCGCGTGCGACATCGATGAAAACAGATGGTAATCTGATATGGGCCAGGTCCGGTGAGTAGGGCGGGTGGGGCAAAAGTTCCCAGCCAAACGTAGAAACGGTTTCTCTGACTGCTTTCGCTGTGTGCGAGGGGGCGTTGTCGTGCTGCAGAATCACCTTGCCGTGCCTTGATGCCCATTCCGGTCTCTTTTCTTCCAACGCACGCTTCAAATTAACCATTTGTTGATTGTAGCGGACGGTATTAACCGTTTCACCTGATTTCAGAAGCTCATAGTACACCACACCCTTCTGGTCCCACCAGATGCACAGCATTCCCTTCTTTCCAAAGCGATTTGGTTTTGCGGTGGATGTTGATGCTTGACCTGGGTCAACCCATGATTTTTTACGTTTGGGGTTCTCAAAATAAATATTTTTCTCATCCCCAGTCACGATCTGATGCAAAAAACTTTTATGTTGGTGCCGAGATAACAAAATTTCGCGTTTTTCTTCTGGTTAAACAAAAAAAGCAACACGTGCCGCAAATGCTCTTTATCTGGCTCGTAACTTGACATTTTTACAACACTAAAAAACCAAGACGCTAACACGGAACTGTACAAGTACTTATGTCGATTCAAAGTGCATTGACATACCACATCCCACATCTGCTCAGCGGATTCCATCTTTGACCTCCCTCTTCTGTTAACTTCCCTCTAATGCTAATTTTATAAGACCCTCAATGTGGTCTATTGCTGTATCCATTCTCTTTATTAAAGTTTATCTAAACATAATATATTTAAAATGTTATTTATTAAAACAAATGCCAACCACTAAATTCTCCTAATGATGCCTTACATTTGAGTAATATTTACAGTTGTTCATTTCTTTACTTTTTAAAAATATATTGATGAAAGGGTTAGTTGAATTAATTTTTTATTGAATAAACAAATCCATATGAGAAGAATTGGACTCCTGAATTGAAAAAAAAATTAAAAAGACCTTTTTATAATTGATATAAAATTCTTGTTTTAAATATGTTATGATCGGTTGCAATTTTTCCCAAATTAATCAGATGCTATATGATATAATATAATTTTTGTCTTATTTTTAATATTTTAACTTTTATTTTTAATATTTTAACTTTTACATTGTTTAGTTTAATTGTTAAATGAACCCATTGTAAATATAGGAATTAATAAGGTTATTCCATTTCTGACTTTTGCAGTGTGTTTTTAAGTTCGCAGTTTTCCACTTTGTTTTGTTTAACTGTACCTATATTACATTGTAGCTCTGAATTCAAGTCCTCTGTTAGAAGTCAAGGTGGAATTTTACAAATTTGTTTTCTTTCAAAATTTCATTACTATTTATTATTACTGATCTTATATTTTAATAATTTATTTATAATATTTCTAGGAACACCTGAAGGAGTCACATAATTTGGTGTCGTTCAATCCATATATAATCTAATCATTAATTAATTAAATTTAACTTTCTGAGCTTCTTAAATTGGATTCATGATTGTATTGGATTTTAGTTAGTCTCAGAAGAGATACGAACAGTATTAATTGTATTAAATACTAATAAATTTATAACTTGAGTTATTGGCCGTTATTTTATTTATTTTAATCTTGGAGTCAGAAAACTATGTTACAATATGTGTTACAATAGACCTTTCAGGCTATCCCCTTGATAAGTATTTCTAATCATATAAATGAATTTAACGACAGTATTTAATTTTGATAACTACATGTTAGATTACCTAAAACGTAAGATTAACAACTCCACATGTGATTAATAACCTTAAAAAATACCCTCTGCAGGCTATGAATCTGTCTGTAGGTAGGAAAGAAAATATTTATCAGATCTGTCCAAAATGAAAGCTATTTTCTGTTATTGATTATTACTTACCGTTACATTCCCTGGCAGGTTAAAATATCCTCTTTTTGTCTCACTGTTCATTAAAGAAAAAGCAGATGAGTTTGTGTTGATAACTTGTCAATCATTATCTATCTCCCCTTCTGTAGAGCATTAAAACATATATAAAAGTAAATTACTATTGTCATCTCAGGTAATAATTATCAGGGCGTATTAAATAGATAATTCGTGATACATCCTGTTAGAAATTAAGAAATAAGTGGGAGTCAGTAGAATTAGAAATTGATTTCACTCAATCTTATAATTTGAATTTCATTGGGTCTTATTTTTGAAGAAATTTCATTCTTTATCTATTAATTTTTTTTGGTTAACAGGCTACATGAGGGTGATCCTGAAACAGGCAACTCCCCTTTAATAGCATAGGAAGGGAATTGAAAAGGGGGGATGCGGAAGGTAGAGCAAGGTAGCCAAGGGTTGACTAGGGCCCCCGGGCTATGGTTTAAGGATCCTACCCGGTGTTTCACCTAAAGAGATGCAGGGAAAACCCTAGAAAACCTGCATCAGGTAGGTCGGGCATTGGGTACTATTCTCACGCCCTTCCGAATGACGGGAGACGAGTCTGCTGTGGGGTCGCAGCATTCCCTTCTCCGTGTCTCCACCAGTTTCAGGAGGCAGTTGGCCGACTGATCCAATGGGATTAGCGGACAACTCTTGCCATATGCCCAAGGTCTTTGACCCCGGTACATATACCTCCTAAAATAGGTGAAGGTGTCTCGGCATATGAGAACTTTGATAAAAAAAATACCCAGAGAGAGTGCGAGGCATTCCCGACATGATCAGGTGAGCCCCGCAGTCACTCTGGGCTGAAGCGCCTGCGAGAAAATTCCCGCAGCTTGTAGATATACTTTATCTATTAAGAAAGAAATTATTTAATTAGGCAACGCGTTATTAAACCATCAGCGAGAAATATTTGAAAATTTACGTTTTAGTCCCTCACGTCGTACATTATGACAGCCATTTTTTTTATTAACAGGTTACATGAAGGTGTTTCTGAAAAAGACTACTCCCATTTAAGAGCATACGAAGGGAATTGAAAAGGGGAGATGTGGAAGGTTGAACAAGGTAGCTAAGGGTGGACCAGTGTCCCCAGGGTGTTGTGTAAGGATCCTACCCGGTGTTTTCACCTAGAGAGATGCAGAGAAAACCCTCGAAAACCTGCATCAGATTGGTCTTGTTATTGGCTACTATTCTTACGCCATTCCAAATGTTCTTTTGTTTTGGCCACATAAGGGTGATCCTGAAACAGGTAAAGCCCCTTAAATAGAATAGGAAGGAAATTTAAAAGGGGGCTGTACATGACGCAGTATCTTAAAAAAATAATTTACAGTACCGAGAGAAAGAGTCACTATCAATGTAACTAAGTGCGAAAAGTTTGTAATTCGCATGGAAATATCCGCTTATTAACGTTTTAAATTCCTCTCGCTCCCAGGGTTTGTAGTAACAGCCCTTGCTTATAGGAACGCCTAGGGGCAAAGCTTTACATGTCGCAGTGTGTATGAACAGGCGCGGTATAGAAAAAAACAGAACCGGGCTGCTTATATTGCATTTTATTTATGTAGAATGGTTTCAACTCCAAAGAGCATGTAACAGAATTTTTTTTCTGACTTTCTTTCTCCATGGCTCTACAGCCCATCGAGGGCCTGAGCCTACCGAGTCGACTGCGGACTGTCATCTTGCATGACACGTGGTCAGCGTATCGATCCTCCAACAGTCTTAATCCCGGTCTTCTCGACCATGATGTAACAGAATGCCGATTACTATTTATTGTTAACTTTAGCAGTTTACATCCCATATAGGTTACCTATTTAAAGATCTTTGGTAATTAATTGTATCCTATCTTATTTTGGTCTTATTATTATTTGTTCCTTGATGCAATGCATTTTCTCGACCTAGGACCAATGGAAATAACAAGCGATTTAAATCAAACACTGACGATAAATCGCTCCCAGTGCATCATCACCCACGTACCTCAGCGTTACAAATTGATGATTATTACCAAATGTATGCTTGTCGATATTTGTATTTCGCCATTAAAATGTATTATTAAGCAATAAAGTGTTACACATTATGCTTACTTACTGTTAAAATAATAGTCACAAGTACGATTCAATTCCTATTTAGATATCCAACTCATTGAAGAATTTCATTCATATCGCCGCAAGCGATAGTCAGCCGCCAGTGACGTAACAGCACGTCATCCGCTGACGTACGCATAGGTCAGTGTCGGCAAAGAAACGAATAATCATTAATGCAACTCACGGAACAAGAACTAAAACTTAGTACAAAATTCACTATTAATCTGATGAATGTTAAAATATAAGATCAGTAATAATAAATAGTAATGAAATTTTGAAAGAAAACAAATTTGTAAAATTCCACCTTGACTGCCAACAGAGGGCAGCTGTAACGGACTTGAATTCAGAGCTACAATGTAATATAGGTACAGTTAAACCAAACAAAGTGGAAAACTGGGAACTTAAAAATTGGTTCATAAATTAATAAAAAGACAAAGAATATCCAAAAGTCAGAAATGGAATAACCTTATTAATTCCTATATTTACAATGGGTTCATTTAACAATTAAACTAAACAATGTAAAAGTTAGAATATTAAAAATAAGACAAAAATTATATTATATCATATAGCATCTGATTAATTTGGGAAAAATTGCAACCGATCATAACATATTTAAAATATGAATTTTATATCAATTATAAAAAGGTCTTTTTAATTTTTTTTCAATTCAGGAGTCCAATTCTTCTCATATGGATTTGTTTATTCAATAAAAAAATCAACTCAACTAACCCTTTCATCAATATATTTTTAAAAAGTAAAGAAATGAACAACTGTAAATATTACTCTAATGTAAGGCATCATTAGGAGAATTGAGTGGTTGGCCCAGCCCAGCAACCTCCCCCCACCCCCTCTAAAAGGGGAAAGTACTTAAGAAATTTCACCAATCTTCACTACTCCACATATGGTTTCAAGTTATAGAAATTATAGGAACCGACTCCGTTGTTAGTTAAATCAACTAGCTGGGCCACACTAGGAAGAGTTATAGATTTAATCTTAAATGAACCGGCAAAATGAGTGGAAAAACTTGAAAAATAAATTTTTGTTAGCCGTCGTAATGGCGTGGTTTCCTTAACAACACTAACTGCCCTTCACGGAATTCTTAAGTGTTACGTTTTCGTTGCATCGATCTACGTGAGGCAGATATTTTAAGCCTAACTTAAATATCTTTATTCAGGCGCATATAATATCTGGACAAGGTTGAGGTGGTTTTTCCTTAAAATGCGCCTCATACGCAGTCGTTTCGCGTGGAAGGCTGTTCAACCATACAGTCACGTGGGCTAAGTGATTTTCATTTTAATTGCATGCTTTTGACATCATAATACAATTGGAAAGTAGATTAAAAACACAATTTTGAGGTTAGAGGTATACCTTGTATACTTGAAGCTGAGATTAACTTACAAATTTACTTAATCACATTTCTTTGACAACCTAATTTTAGGGCATCAGTGGGATGGACATTGCGTAAATTAATCATAGGTGAGATGATTTTTGATTCAAAGACAGAAGAATTTCTTACAATCAAGAAGGCCATAAATTTATTTAAGAATATCAGATATAAATTATTTAATAAATTACACATCTGATGGTTAATCAAAATGTTTCTTTGAATTCTCATTACCTTGCATCTTGTAAACGGCTAGAAATTGTAGGGGGAGTGAGTGATGACGTCACAGTGAGATAATTCCCTAATCTCGAACAGTAATTAAAGGAAACTTTTTTGAAATAATGATGAGTATCTACAAATGGCAAATAAGAAGAGATTCCCACAGTACCATGATAAGACATTTTCGAACCAGGGGATAGAAGTACGCACTCAATCTGTGGAAGAAATACCTTCTAGAGACAACTTCAAGAGGCTTTTGTAACGACTCGAAACGTCTTTAA
>CM067376.1:14888491-14921090 GCA_034510155.1 Eucriotettix oculatus
ACAATAAAGATACAATTATTGCAACTAGCTTGAGGGCTAAAGAACGCTTGGCATTTGCTCTAAACACTAACTACTTCCTTCAATCTAAATGCATTAGTAAACTTTCCTACCAGAATATTTGATTCCAAAGGTACAGCTATAGACAACATTTTTATGGACACTTCTTCCTTCTCTAATTTCAATGTTCAGGCAGTTGTTAAAGCCCTATCAGACCATGATGCCCAACTACTGATGATAAATCACCTATACACCAAACACTCACATCAAAAGAAAATAATCAGAATCAGGAAAATTGATGACTATTCGTTAAACAACTTTAAACACACACTAATGGAAGAATCTTGGCAAGATTTATACTGCATGTCCAATGTTAATGATAAGTTCAATTATTTCCTTAAAACTTTACATCTACACTATGAATCTTGCTTTCCTGAGAAACAAATTGTTTCTAAAAATAATGTCAGAACTCCTTGGATAACAAAGGGGATAAAAATATCTTGCAAACACAAACGAGAACTATATTTGGCAACTAAAAACAATAATTGTTTAAAAACTCACTACAAAAATTATTGTAGAGTATTAAACAAGGTCATAGCTGCAGCTAAAAATATGTATTTCAATGAGGTTATCAGCAATTCCAGTAACAAAATTAAAACGGTTTGGAAGATAATTAAAAATGAAACAAACAAAAATCACTTATGCTGAATGGAAAGTGAGACTAAATCAGAGTTAGTGACAAAATCTAATCAATTTAATAACTACTTTTTAACTGCATCCCAACAATTAGTAGGGTATAAGAGTAAATCAAATACAGAAGCAGAACACTCACTTCGAGGAACTATATCTAGCGACATAAGTGATCTCTATCTTATGATGACAACTGAACTTGAAATAAAAATAATTATAAGATCATTAAAAAATAAACATTCCTCAGGTTATGATGGAATAACAAGTATTGTCTTAAAAAACATAGCTAACACCATCACCCCCATAGTAACTTACCTATGTAATCAGTCATTGTGCAGTGGAATTTTCCCTGATAGGCTAAAATATGCAACAGTTACTCCTATCTTTAAGAAAGGAAGTTTGGAAGACTTTGGCAATTACAGACCAATATCCCTCCTGCCAGTATTCTCTAAAATATTTGATGGACAATAAATTAAACTGGAAGGATCATATTAATATTCTCCTACGACAATTAGGCTCGGCAACCTTTGCTCTTAGAATTATGTCAAGGTTTAGTGATCCTAACATAAGAAAATTAGTTTATTTTGCATATTTCCACTGTATAATGACATATGGTATAATATTCTGGGGCAAAGCATCAGGGAAAGATAAAATATTTACACTTCAAAAAAAGGCTGTTAGAATATTATGTCAGGTCTCACCGAAAACATCTTGTAGGGGACTTTTCAAGAAAACTGGAATACTGACACTCATATTCAATCACTCATGTTATTTGTTATTAATAACAGTAACCTCTTCAGATATATACATGACTTTGATACCAGAAGTAAAAACAATTTACACAAGGAAGGAAGGAAGGGAAGTTTCTAACCATAATACAATAGGGTGTACATTACAATGCTATTAGCATATTTAATAAACTTCTCACCTACATTAAACAATTAAAAATAAATCCAAACAAGTTCAAATATGAACTAACTAAGTTCTTACTAAGGCCACTCCTTCTACTCTGTTGAAGAATTTATGAAGCTGAATGTATCATAGGGTAGATATTTATAATTATGAAAGATAATTATGTAAGAACATTATTAGAACACTAATTTTTAAGTATTTTATATATAAGGTACAAATTGTATGTCTTCTGCATAGAACTTAAGAAAATCTTATTATAAGTTAAAAATTAATGAATAGTTACAGTATATTCTAATATTAATAAAGCAACCTATGTAAAATCTCTGACTCGTTCCACATCCTTGAAGCTTGTTCTTCTCTATAGGATTTATGGAATATGATTTTATACTTATACTTATACTCTGCTTCACGAAGCTTTTGTAGGTACTATTTTTAACCTCTGGCGGAAGGAAGGCTGTTGTATAAAATAATCCCGGGGGTATTGTGAATACTTTTCTGGTGTAGAGCAAGGCGATGCTTGTCCGACCTTAGAGCTGAACGATTTCTGGTCGCGTATTCATGAAACTCGCCATTTGTTTGAAACAAATTAGTGTTTCGCTTTACAAACTTTATTATTTCATAAATATATACACTTGGTAAAGTAAGTATTTGTCCGGTAATAACAGAAGAGGGAGGAAATGGATGGAATATTCTAAGCAGATTAGGGAGGATGTGATAGTTATGCAGAAATGAGAATGCTTGCGCAAGATAAGTTACCAAGGAGGGTTGCATCAGGACTGAATACCACACTAATTAAATGCTTTGCACCGTGAAGAAAGTAAATATTTTCTGCATAAATAATTTCATGGATTCTAGCGCGACGAAAATGAATTTGTAATTAAGGTTTAGTAAATGTAAATTTGTGTAATAAACACCGTATAAATGGTTGAGAAGAGGGGTTGTAGCGGTATTCTTTCTTGAAAGAAAGGCTAATTCCTGTTGGTTATTCGGAATAAGATTTATATTTGATTCAAAAGTTTTAATAATATTTGAACGGGCCTTTTAATTCATTGCAGTAGGAGTGTTGCCTCTACCTTCAGGAATGAGCCACGTGAGGGAGGACGTTACGTAAAAGAGATAGAGTGAGATGGCGATGGCGAGGGGAAAAGGCAGCCGGTGACGTACGTGGCGTGAAATTGTAAGACAGGGACGGATTGGGCTTCTCCTGGCAGATTTACGAAGTCTGTAAGTCCATTGGTTCGCGCCGCTGGCAAGACCGCGCTCCCTCCCACCTTCCCCTGCCAGCTCCTATCTCGTGGTCTTTCTCCGACCCCCGCTCCGCCTTCACCGTGCACCGTAGTTATTCCCGTCACTTTCCAGTCTGGGTTCGTGCAGCAAGGCAGTCCTCGAGCTACACCATGGCACATGGTACGTGGTCAACGACCGCTTTACTTAATAATTCCTCGTAATACGATCTGAGGTCAATGTTGGCTCGCGCGTGTGACAGGGCAGTGCTAACAGTTTTCGAGAGGTGTTAAATAAGACCATGCCACAGGAGATTCGTCGCCTTCCTCCGCTTGTTCACACGTTGCTTTGTTCTTTTCAAAATATGTCTCGCGATCTACTTAATCCGCTCGGCTTTCCTTAATGAATTGAGGCTCGTCGCTTCACCTACAATACCTATTTCTTTTTCGTAAAATACTATATCAGTGATAAGGAATGATAACTGTAAAGAATTCTGCAGCGCTGTCGGCTTCGTGACACACTGAACTTGCCCCCTGCAACATTATTGATAATAATGCGTGTATGTTATTCGCACGCGTGTGACCTTGACGTGTGATAGCTTCGCACGTCGCCTCCGCGTCTCTCGTGGCCCAGGCCTTTCCTAATCTACTACAATCAGCGCCAATGATTCATCACCAAGGTTTTGCTCTCCTGTTACTTGCAACTCTCTCCGTACCGTGTTTAATTATCTCGTACCTAAATATTATATTCTTTAAATTGACGCTTTAGAATGAATTTGTATTTATGATTGTATTTTTTTTTCTTTTCCAATAATGCGGAATAAAAATTATAGTAAGTTTCCTTAAGTGAATAAAAAATAAAAAGACGGCCAATAAGTCGGCATATAAATTTATTACTATTTAATTGAATACGACGTTTCGCCCCCTTCTGAGACTTTCTCGTGCTTAAAATTTTGGAGTTTTTGTCATTTACTTCTTGACTCCCTCAGGCGGAAACATTATTAAATGTATTCAAGTACTTACGTGTGAATAATTTAATGTCGTGGACCATCAACAGCGACAGTTACGGCCGAATTGTTTAAGTAAAGTTGAAAATAGATTTAAAGTTTGCTATTTAGACAAAAAGTGTTGATGATTAATTTTTAAAGTAAAAGTTTTACTCCTGGAGTATAGACTGAAGAAACTGTCCAGCCTTTAACATTTCTGAATTTCAAGTAAGGAAACTGTTCCAATGATACTGACGCCTTATCACTTGGATTATTAAAACGGATTTAATGGAATAAGCACTGAAGTATAAAAATAGGATATAACACGAAAACATTAAAACTATACAGAAAATTCTACCGTTTACTAAATATTTATTACGCTTTTGCTATATTTTACAGTAATGTTTTCTTTGTTTCAGATAATCTCAAGTTTTTCCTCTGCGGCGTTGCTTTTGGTATGAAACTTTTATTTTAATTTATAAGCTTTACATATGTATATGTGCAGACTAACTGTCACAGTTTTACTTGTACTTGTTATATTGCGTTACCTTGTTAAACTTTGATTTCAAAGATAATTGTTTTGTATATTCTAATATTCTGTTGACTGTACTGAGGGCTCAAACGTCCATTCTACGTATTTGGTTTACGTTCCATATTAAAGCTGAAGATTGTCAGGTTTACATTAATATTATATTTTTAATATTCGTTAGAGAAAGTTACATTTCTTTGCCTTTCCCACTTTCTACACTAATTTTTTGAATGAGTAGTAGATCGGTAATAAGGAGTGATCACAGCAAACACGGACAAGATGATAGATGTTTCATATTTTTGGGGGATACAGCGCTGTTGTCTTCGTGACTGCGAAACTGCAACATTATTATTAATTGAGACCTTGACGCACACGTTACACTTTAGTAAAGCACGAGTTGCAGAGTAAACGCTTAGCCATTTTATTTACAAGATGTGACCCACCGGTGTTGACTTTGGTTGTATTTCCATTCCCAGACTGATTCACGGGAACTGATCAAAACGTTTCTTTCACCGTGAACAATTCAGTAACGTCTACAATTTAACAATTCAACGTCATTAAGTGATAAGTCTTCATATTATGATTAATGTTAAATTATTTCGTTAACCGTTGTATGCATTTATTTCCATTTAATTTATTCTGTTTATCCTAATTTGACTACTTTAAACGTCACGATGAACTTGTAATTATAACTGCAATTCTTTTTCTCTCTATTTAGCAACCATAGCGTTCGCATTTGCTCGTTCCCTTCGCGTCAGATACGTGGAGGAGATTGAAGAGGAAGTTACTGATGGGAAAGAAACAAAGTCGAAGAAAGTAAAGCGATTCGTGGATACTAACTTCGGGGATGATAATTCAAATAGGTAAGCGCAACTCCGAGAAATGATTATTCCTAATGACCTCATCTTCTCCCGTACACGCTAGAGTTTTTTTTGCTAGAGACGTGTAAACATGCTCCAGTGTGTGCGTGTGTGTGTGTGTGTGAGAGAGAGAGAGAAGAGAGAGAGATTGGACAAGCAAGAGAGCAGCAGAGTGAGCAGCTGCACCTATTATCAGATATTGGCACGTTTCGATAAAGAAGAAATGTCGGAAAAGGATTAAAACTGTGGCATAATTTAGCTCCGTGGATTAGATGTGACAATAAAATTGGTTGGCTAAAAATTGAAGAAATTATTCCCCAAATAAATGATATTTATATAATCAATTTCAGGAGATGAGTAATTTTCATTTAATTAATTTATTACATTATTCCACAACTGAGGAAATAGGATGTGTCATTAGATAAAAAGTAAAAAATAACTTTGGCCAATCTTAGCTCTAGTAAAAATAGGACAATAAAAATAATAAAATCCTTTAACGTTACTGGAGGTATCATACATACAAATCAAACACGCACGAGGTATAATATTTTTTATACATTTAAATATGACAAATCAATTACTAATAAATTAGTGAACAATCGGGTCTAAACGTTTACCAGTGACATGTCACCTCACGGAAGTGAACGGTTAAGAATTCCACCCTCAAAGTTAATAACATTGTTTGAAGATAATACAATTTTATGTGGTATTACTTTCAGGATTATAGGGACACTCTAAAAATTAATGTAATTAAATTCCTTTGGAACGTGTAAAAGAACCGTAAGATATTTGAAAATGTCAACTAAACAGCGAGTTAAGGAATATATGCATAAAACGTTGACAAGGTACAGGAGCCAATTTTTGAGAATATTTTTGGCAATGAATTTAAACCTCATCCAAGTAATAAAATGCAACAACTGTTGTTATTAGCTGTAACAACACAAAGAGATAAATACAACTAAAGAAAAAATCACGTGTAAACAGCTACAAGAGAACGAGCAGGGTTTTGTAGCAGAGAAAGGGTAAAAATACTGTAGCTTGTACGGGATCCATTACAGAACAATCCTTGTCTTTTTATCTTCGTTATTAATTGAAGACGTTTCGTCACTCTTCTTGCAGGAACTTGTTGTCCCGGTGAAAGTCAGCGTCTGCTTTGTTGGTTACGTGTTCCTAGCGGTCATCTCTCCATCACAAAGCACCGCCTCTTTATTATTTATTACTAATTTATTTGTTGGCTATTTGTATATTTTTACCCTGTAGTATATATCTCTTGTATGCATTGAGTTGTTAAATTGATTCGATAATATTAATCTTTGTGAGTAGGAGGAACGCTACAAAAATTCAAAATTATGTAATAATTTATGCAATGTGATATTTTCATTAAGACTGAATATGTAAAACAAACTTGAACTACTTAAGACAAAACTTTTCATGTAACACATGTCTATATATGAATAAAATGTCATGAATACAAGGAATTTATTTCTTTTACAATTTATTCTGTTGTCATACAGTAATGAATATTTACTTTCTTGTTCCTAGAAAATCATTTCCCATCACGGTTATTTCATCAACTTCTATTTCTAGTATAAAAAATAAAATATTTTCGTATTTTTATGAAAAATAAAAAAATTACATGAAAAATCATGACTACCAATGGTTGAAATTGTTATTTTTTCCACAGTTAGGGAAATTATTTATTTAATGAAAATATTTGTTAGTAATCTGAAGAAAGGAGAAACAGACGTTACACACGGTAAGTATATACTACAAGAAGAAAATTTATTTTTATATATCATAATTCAGGCAAAATCAATATATCTTTCAATTCTACAATTGTTGCTTTAAAATTATATCGATGCTGCTAACCGATTACATTTAATATATTTCCATTTTTATTTGCGATTAATGAATGCAAGTCGCACCCTCTACATCCCGTGCAATGTTATATGAATGTTATAAATTATCATGTTGTTCTGCATGTATAAAAAATTCTTAGAAATACGAACTTAAACATCACTTCTTTAAATTGAATTTTACAACACAACAATTAATTACGGATGAAACGTTGTTCTATTATAATATTCTTAAAAAATCAATTCATCATAAATAAATTTCTAAATATATAGGCTGATGTTATCATTTATTTAAAGACGTCACATAACTGTAACTGGTCGCTGAAATCTTACACATAATGTTAAAGGCCGGACAGTTTCTTCAAGCAATATTTAAAGTCTATACTCCTGGATTAATAATCTTTTAATTTTTAAAGTTTATCTTCTACTTTTTTGTCTAAATGACTTGCTTTAAATCTATTTTCAACTTCACTTAACAAAACTTGGATACTTTGAATTCGTATATATTTGTCTTTATATGCCTTTCGTACGTTTAGAGTGAAATATTTCTTAAATTTACTAACATGTTATTAAAGTAAATATAAATCGTAACATTTTGTATTTATATGGTAATTACAATTGGGCGTAATCCCGGTGGTAGACATATAATTAAATTTTTAGTTCAAGATCAAAGATCTTAATTCAATGAGTGTAATTAGTCTTAATGATGTGCCTACAGATAAAATATAGAGTCATTTTGTGATTAGGTAGCTAATTAAAGCGGGTTATTGTAAATTATCTTAGGAATATTTTCCTCTGATCAGGTCTTACATTCAATAATGCTTTTAGATTGCAAGGGAAACAAGAAGTTAATAGTAAGGGGTGATTGAAATGCAGTAATGGGAAAGGGAAGAGAAAGTGATGTAATTGGGAGCTGTGGACTCGGGGACAGGAATAAAAAGGGACATGGGCTAGTAGAACTTTGCATTGAGCACAGTTTAGTCATGAAAGAAGACTGTACACATGGAGGAAGCCGGGGGACAAGAGCAGGTTCCAATTAGATTATATAATGGTTAGACAGAGGTGCAAAGCGTCCCCAGGAGCAGACAATAATATGCTGATTATGAAATACAGCCTGAAAATGAAGAAAGATCGGAATTAGTAAAACAAAAACAACTAGAGTGCTTCAGAGTTTCAAAGAAAATATCAAGAGTAGATTAATAGAAAAAGATGAAAGAAACAATATAGAAGATAAATGGGCTCTCTTGAAGAAAGAAATGAACAGATCAGCCGAAGAGAAAATAGAAAGAATAACTCAAACCAATAGAAAAGCATGGATAACGCAATAAATAATAAAAATGATAGATAAAAACGCGAGAGAGAAAATGGTAAAGAGCAATACAGGCGCCAAAAGAATGAGATAGATAGAAAGTGCAAAGCGGGCAAAGAGGCTTGGAACAATAGAAATGCAAAGCGGTTGAAGATTTCATAGTGAAAGGGAAAATAGATGCAGCTTATACGAAAACCAAAAAAACTTTAAAGAGTGAGGAAAAATATTAGCAGGAACATCGAGAGATGCTGTTTTACTTATATTTAAAATAGGCGATGAAGAATATTAAAACGGAATATAGAAAAGGAATCATACTGCAAGGACAATAAATAAAAGCCCTAAGGTTTGCCGATGACATTGTTGTATTAGGGGAATCAGAAGGATACTTCGAAACCATAATAGACTCGTAAGCATAACATAACTCTACTGAATAAATAGTGTTAGTAAGTATACAACTGCTATTACATCAAAATGGCCCTGTAACTTCAAACTTAAAAATAATTTTTATTTCAAGTTTTATATAATCTATTTTTATAAAAAATGCATAATTTTATAGATATTTGAATAAATATAATTTTTTATATTGTTTTAAGAACTTAATAATATTAATTTTCTTTTTTATCAGAGGTAACGTGTATATGTAACTATAGTGTAGTTATAAGTACTTATTTATACATATATGAAATTTGTTTAATTTTATACAGTATATCCTTATAATAATAAGATAATTATTTATTTATATAATAAAACAGTTATATTGTACATATGTATTTATTATATATTATAGAATTTGAATTTTTATTTAATCATTTATTTTTTGGGTTAACAGGCTACATGAGGGTGATCCTGAAACAGGCAAGTCCCCTTTATTAGCATAAGGAGGGAATTAAAAAGGGGGGATGCGGAAAGTAGGGCAAGGTAGCCGAGCGTTGACTCGGACTATAGTTTAAGGATTCTACCCGGTGTTTCATCTAAAGAGATGCAGGGAAAAGCCTAGACAACCTGCATCAGATAGGTCGGGCATTGGGTACTATTCTCACACCCTTCCGAATGACGGGAGTAGAGTTTGCTGTGGGGTCGCAGCATTCCCTTCTCCGTGTCTCCTTCAGACTTAGGAGGCACTTGGCAGACTGATTCAAAATAGGTGAAGGTGCCTCGGCATGTAAGAACTTTGATAAAAAAAAAGCCAGAGAGAGGTTGAGGCATTGCCGACATAATGAGGTGAGCTCCTCAGTCACTCTGGGGAGAAGCGCACGAACCCGGGACGTGAATCTTTTGCACAGTGACTGCACTTCAAAGGTTGTCCTTGTGACAAGGGTAAAGTAGTGGAATAGGGAATAATAAACACTATTTTTACGATCACTTATAAGGACGCCAGCGACGGCCCAAAGAATTAATATTCGTTGGCGATACGCGAATCAAAGAATACCAGAAAATAATTTAGTACGACTTGGGAATTAAACTTGATTTTTTTTGGGAGGGCTTAACAGGCTACATGAGGGTGATCCTGAAAGAGACAACTCCCTTTTAATAGCATAGGAAGGGAATTGAAAAGCGGGGGTGTGGAAGGTAGATCAAGGTGGGTAAGGGTTGACTAGTCCGCGTACGTCATCCTACGTCATCCCCTGTATGATGTATGTAACAGTGAAACCTTATCTGCTTGCAGTCCACAACTTCGCTGCCTTATCTTCGCCCTCGAGTGACCTCGTCCATGAATCACATGTTTATTACTCCACTAATACGACTTAGTGTCCTCACTTTACTTGCTGCACCCTTTTTGTGTCACCTATAAATGATGCTCAAAGTAGGCCAAAGAAATTGAAGCCATCCTTAGGCAATCACAAAGACCAACGCAGCTCTGCACAATGGCGTCGAAATTCTAAGACTGTGATTACTATGAACCACAGGCAAACTAAATCGCTGGGTACAGTTTCTGAGGCAGAATTAACTTTGCCAGAGTTGGCAGATACTGTGCTTCAATGGACTACGTCTCTTGCTTTCGCACGGCTCAAACTAATTTCACTGTCGTTGGCGTTCTTTGTTCCTCGTTACTGATTCTATCCACGCATCTCATTCTCCAATAGCACCACATTTGGTAGGCTTCTATTCCTTTCTTTCCCCAACTCCTATCGTCCACGTTTCGCACCCACATAACGCCACGCTCCATACAAATGTTTTTGGCAACAATTTCCTAATATTCACACTTATACTACCCGTAGATAAATCCCTCTTTTTCGCGAAAGCCTTCCTTGCCTGTGCTATCCTACTTTTTATGTCTACTATACTTCTACCATCCCTAGTTGTTACGCTTCCTTAACTTCCTTCAGAATATCCCTTCCCAACCTAACATCCTTTGTTATTCCACTGTTTCCCATACTACACTCCATTACCTTGGTTTTTCCTGTATTAAACTCTTTCTCCAGAACCAAGTTCTTCCCATTTATTATGGTTTCCAAGTCGTCTTCATACTCCCCTAATACTATAATGTCATCGGCAAAGCGTAGGGTTTTTATTTCTTCTCCTTGCAGTACGATTTCTTTTCCATATTCCGCTTTAACTTTCTTCATTGCCTGTTAAACAGCATGGGCTTCAGACTGCATCCTTGTCTTACTCCTTTCTTGATTTCTGCTTTCTTTTCTTGATGTTCAATTCGTTCATGCGTGTTTTTGTATCCATTCTTCTGAAATTAGACGTACAGTCAATATTGGTTCTCTTGTCCCTATTTTCTTCCTAAAATCAAACTGATCTTCTCCTACCTCACATTCTATTTGACGTTTCATCCTCCTGTATATTATTTTCGTTAACATTTAGATTGCATGAAAGACTAAAGTAAATGCTATGTGCTGTTCGCATCAGTCAGCCTCAGTCCTCTTAGGTATGGGCAGAATTACGTTTTTACTAAAATCTTCTGGGATTCTTCCTTTTTCGTAGATTTCGAGAAGGGATTAAGACATGAGGGTCTTGTAAAATTAACATTAGAGGAAAGTGTGTGAGGTAATAAATAAAGAGGGAGGTCAAGAATGGACTACGATAAGCAGATTAGAGAGGATGCGGGGTGTGGTAGGTTGCGGTAATGAAAAGGCTTGCGCAAGATAGGTTAGCATGGAGGGTTGCATCAGACCAGTCTTAGGAATGAATACCATTAAAACAGTGGAACTGATGATGTAAGACTTTTTTTTCTGTTAATAACGAAGTTTGTCCAATTAAACTACTCGTTACTGGAAACTATTGTAATACTGTAACAAAATATTCCACGGTGCTCCTTCCCGCTCCTAGGTGGCGGCAGTCGTATATGACTCCACAGTGTTTGTGTCCGGGTCGCAATGAACGTCTGATAAACATTTAGTGTTAAGAGATCAAGACGATAAAACTTGTCTGCAGGGCAAGCAGGCAACATGACAACAAGTAAAGCGCTTTGTAAATTAAACGAATAATATTGTAGTACGAGATTGAGTATCACACAAATATTTTGGTATTAAAAATAATTAATTTATATAATATGTATGCATGTAACCTGACCACGTATGACCCCAAATTCGGAATGTGTCACGCCAGATGACAGTCCGCAGCCGCCTCGGTAGGCCTAGGCCCTCAAGAGAGCTGTTGAGCCATTGGAAGAAGTAGAAGTATGCATGTAACAGATGTTACCGTGGATGAACGCGATTGGTTGTTTAAATGACGAGTCATTTTATCGGCTAGGAAGGAAACAACAAGGTCCGGTATTGGACGTGGCTGGTCAAGTCGAGAAGTGTCCATGACATCGGCTGACAGACAGTTATGATCAGCCAGCTTAAACAACAGAATTGGCCTGGGTCCTGGAATGCTCAGCTGCTTACCGTCCTTTATTGTTCATGATGGCGAGTGTCGGGAAGTCGAAACAAAGCAGAAAGACGAAGTAGGGTCAATCAACATCGATGGCAACGACCGAATGAATATCCCACAGAGCAGCGTCCCGAAAATTTGTCTGACTCACGTCGTAGAATCATACATCAAGCTTACTTCTTACATAAGGAGGACGAAAAATACCGCGACCACTACACGGCGGCAAAAGTTCAGATCAAAACTGACGCACACTTTGGAGTCACTTGCTTCGGAATTACATTCTTTCGGACTCATTCAGCAAGGTTGCCAGGTGTGAAGATCCACAACGCCTTGGTGATGTACCAACCTTTCTGTTTCTCACCTCTGGCCAGGTCTGTTTAAAATGTTTCGTAATTTACCCACTAATATTTCCCTGAGATTGAAGATTCATGTTCCCGAGGGTCAATTTAAATACAACATAAATTAAATCTTTTTTTTGTTAAATCGTGTGCAAATAGTATTTTTATTCTAAACCTTTCCTTAGTCTAAGTATAAAAATTATAAGTTTATTGCACGGCTCATCATAATTTGTCCCGTTCCAACAAGAGTGGCGCAATATAAATCAATCAACACAGACATAATCTGTAGAATAAAAGGAGAAGCCGCCAGGACGCAGATAAGCACATATCACGACACAAGCAGGCAAATCCATCCGTTCCATTGATTTAATTGGGGACGCATGAGACTCAGGTCTAATAAGGGTCACTTTGTGGGCATTTCGTGCAGCAAGTAAGTCAGACGATGTTAAGTCTCACGCGTGTTGGTGGCGGCTGCTTGCAGAGGTTATGGATTATGAGACCTTATGAGGCTCCAAACTCAGGGCTCTACTATTTTGACGACGACCGTATATGGGACAAACAAAAAGTACCCCTGAAAGCTAGAGTGTAAGTTTTTATAGGAATAATAATAATAACAAAGATCAAATGAATAACTACAACAACAACAATTGTATTTTTAATTATTGTACGAATCGATTGGATCATATTAACTTTCTGTAAAAGGAATTTGGGAAGTTTGTACAACCTTCCTCCAGAGGTTAAAAACAGTATCTACAAAAGCTTCGTGAAGCAGAGTAAAACTATTCTTTTAAATGGCGCTGCTGTTTTACTCGGTACAGGATTTCCTTAATCGTCCTTCTCGTACTTTAATATCAAGGTTCCTGCAGAAAAGTTGAATGAGCTGCCTTGTAAAATTTCTATTCAGTTTTCTCTGCTATTTTGTTTGTTTGTTTCATGTATTGCCTGGAGCTACTACAGAGTGAAGGACAGTTTCCTGGTCCAAGTTGTCAAAACTCCATTGCGTGTTTCTCAGTGTGTGCTTGTTTGTGTTTCCGAGTGTTTTTTATTATTATTATTTTAAAAACTTTTATCGTACAGATTATCAGTTAGGACGATAACGATACAGTATATACAATATTAATAAAAGGTATATAATTAGCATGATAACGTGAGGATAGGTTAATCCATTTAATTAACGTACTTTAGGAGAATTGGTTGTGTTTATTTTTGCGAGTACCTGAGAGGCATACGACTTAGGTGGGTGAGGATTGACAGGCAGTGAACTGATTTTTGGAGGATTAATGAGGATGTGGTCTGCGGACATGATGGTAGAGTGGGTTAGGGTGATCAGGGGGAAGGATGAGGTCAATTGGAAGTTTTCTTTTGAGGCTAGGGAAGCGTGGAGCATGTGGAGGAGGATTGTCATGGATCGTGGGGTTTGGGTGGTTGAGTGCGCTTTTGATTAGTTTTGTTATGGATTTGGAGATTACTGAGTTTACATTGGGAATTTTGATGTTTTTATGGATGACGGAATTTCTTAGGTACCAGCCAGGGAGAGTTTGTGATGGTGCGTAGTATTGTGTTTTGTTTGGTTTGAATTTTGGTTGAATGGGTTTTGGCTGTTGTTCCCCATATGGAGGAGGCATAGGACCAGGTGGGTTGTATAATGGAGAGGTATATGAGGTATTTTGTGCTGCTGCTGGTGGAGACAGGGGATTTTGTGTTTAGGATGGGATATAGAGATATGAATTTTTGGTTTATTTTGGAGAGGAGAAAACTAATGTGAAGTTTCCAGGATAGTTTTGAGTCAAACATGATTCCGAGGTACGTGGGTGGTTTCCGTTTTTGTAGGGATTAATGAATTGTTTAGGTAGAGATGAATTTGGGGAGGAGGGTTTTTTGTTAGGGTGAATGGGATGGTTATTGATTTGTTGGGGTTGATAGTGATTCGCCATTGTTTGGACCATTGTTCTAGGTTATTGAGCGCTGATTGGAGTGGTTGGAAATCGGAGGAGAGGGAGAGGTGAGGTTTCATAGGAGATAGCTATGTAGATTGTGCTAGTGTTAGGATGTTGTGGGATATCATGGGAGAAGATGTTGTATAGGAAGGGGGCAATGACACTCCCTTGGGGGACGCCCGCCGCCGCGATTGGGTGAGGTTGTGAGAGGTGGTTATTTATTTTGACAGAGAAGGTTCTGTTTGAAAGGTAGTTTAGGAGTATTTTGTAGTGGGTGTCATTAAGGATGTCTTTAATTTTAGATAGTAGGGAAGGATGGTGGATTTTATCAAACGCTTTTTCGATGTCAATGAAGGCGGTGATGAGGGATTTGCGATGTTCAAAGGAGTTGTTAATGAGGTTGGAGAGGCTGTAGGTTTATATTTGATGGGGACAGGAGTGTTTTGGGCGAAAACCGTATTGAGTGTCAGGAAGCAGAGAGGAGAGTTGATTAATTAGTTGTGGTAGGAGTAGTTTTTAGAACAATTTGGATAATGAGGGAAGGAGACTTATTGGACGACAACTCTCGGGGTGTATTTTTGGTTTGTTTGGTTTCGGTATCATTATTATGGTTGCGTGTTTCGATTTGGTTGGAAAATAAGTGGTTCTGAGGATAGCGTTGAAGATATAGGTAATTAAGATTATTGTTTTCTTTGGGAGATGTTTTAGGTGGCGGTTTGTGATGAGGTCGTGACCAGGGGATGCTTTGTTTTTTAGGTTTCTTATTGCGGTTGATATTTGGGGAGGGGTAAAGAGTTTTGTGAGGGGTGATAGGAGTTTTGCTGCTGTGGCCTGGTTGTGATTGTTGTAGAAGCAGCTGTTGGGGGAGAATTGCTTGGTCAGTAGTTGGCCGAAGATTTTAGCTTTTTGGGAGGGAGTGGTAAACCAATTATTGTATTGTTTAAGTGGAGGGATATCGATTTTTTTCTTAGTCAGGTGATTTGTTTTTTGCCATAGTGATTTGTCGGTTGCATTAAGTTGCTGAAGAAAATTGAAGTGTCTGGAGTCACTGGAGTCTTTTAGTAATTTTTGAAGTCTTCTAGTGATGTCATTGTATTTTCGCTTGTCTGCGGGATTTTTGGAATTATTCCATTGTCTTCGTAGAGATTTTTTCTCGAGGAGTAGGTTATCTATTTGATTTTGGTGAGCGTTTGGTGGATGTAGTTTAGTTGGTTTTTGGTAGGCGGCTATGGCAGCAGCTGTGAGGATGAGTTTCCCAGTGTGTGCATGTGACATCGTGTGTCCGTGTTGTGTTTATAATGACTTTTATTAATTTATTTTAAGATTATTTGTCTTTAATTATGTACCCATTTTGTTCATTTGTAATGTATGACGTATCCTATTTCCTCAATGGAAACAACAATAAATCTAAATCTTTGCAACATCTGCTTTCTTTGTTACTGTGACGTCACATGTATGAGTTTAAGCGCCGTGTTTCGTTTTCACGTGAATTTATTACATTATTATTATTATTATTATATTCGTATATATAGTTTTACATTAATAATTACATAGTTTCTCAAATTCGTTTACAGAATACGAGTGACTAAGTAATAAAGAGTTCAATTTTTAATTGCTCAGGGTTGTTCCCTGCCTTACAGGTTGTTTTTATTTCTGTCCTCACCTGCGTTAGTGGTGTATAAATATTTATTGTTAATCACAAAGAGCATTAATGATGTAAATTACTCACTTGCGAGGGTAAGAAGTATGCCCATTTTTTTAAGTTCTCGACAAGATGTTCTTGAAATGACTTGTCATATTATTCTAATGACTCTTTTCTGGATTATAAATACTTTCCCTTTTCCTGAGGAGTCGCCCTTAAATATACTGCCATAAGACAATACAGATATGTATCATATACTAATTTTCGTATTTGTATGTCCACATAATTTTCTTTAATGGTTGAATTATTTGCTCTTTCCAATTCAGTTTATTGTCTACAGAAAGTCCTAAAAATTTAGTATACATATTTCATTTATTTCCTTATTATTATTTGCTAAATTTACAGATTGTAAGGATGCGTTGGTTGTTGGAATTGCATAGAATTTGGTTTTTAGAAAATTTAGCGATAGTAAATTCACAGTAAACCATCCAAACACTTGATTTAATGTATTTCTAGGTGCTTCATGTAGTGCATCCCTGTTACTTGTATCATCTGCAAAAGGTACAGCTTTTTGTCAAAATATCTCTTCCCGACCGAACACCCTTTGTTATTCCACTGTTTCCCATACTACACTCCATTACATTGGTTTTCCCTCTATTTATCCTCATATTGAACTCTTTCTTTCTCTAGGACTACGTTCATTCTATTTATTATAGTTTCCAAGGCGTCTTCTTACTCCCCTATGGTCGGGAAAGCGTAAGGCTTTTATTTCTTCTCCTTGCAGTACGATTCTTTTCCATATTCCGTTTTAAATTTCTTTATCGTCTGTTCTATATATAAGTTAAACAGCATGGATGACAAACTGCATCCTTGTCTTACTCCTTTCTTGATTACGGCTTTCTAGAGGTTATGTATTAGCCTCCTTTCTCGATATTTTATTCCAGTGCTCTTCAAAACCCTTAATATTGTGTTCCAGTTCACATTTCCAAACGCTTTTTCTAAATCTACAAATACCATGAACGTAGGCCGGATTTTTCGTATTCTGTCTTCTAAAATTAATCGCAAATTCAGTATAGCTTCTCTTGTCTCTACATTCTTCCTAAAAACAAACTGATCCTCTCCTAACTCGCATTCTATTTGACGTTCCATTCTCCTATATACTATTTTAGTTAATATTTTGCATGCATGAGATACTAAACTAATTGTTCTGAGCTGTTCCAATCTATCAGCCCCAGCCTTTATCGGTATGGGTATAATTATGTTGTTACTTAAATATTCTGGTATTCTTCCTGTTTTGTATATTTCGCAACTTATCCGGAAAAGCTTCTTCACCCGAAGCTCTTATCAACTCTGCTGTAATATTATGAATTCCCGATTCTTTACCATAACTCAGGTCTTTCAGCGCCCTATGAAACTCTGATCTTAAAATTTTGTACCCCATATCTTCATCATCCACCTGCTCTTTTTCTTCTTTTACTGACTGATCTAGATTACCACCATGATATAGCTCTTCTGCTTTTTCTTCTTTATCCATAATTGTGTTCCCATCCGCTCTCCTGTTGTTTTTGCTAATATTTTGCCTCTCGCCGAATGTTTCTTTGTTTTTATTATAAGCTGCGTCAATTTTCCCTTTTACCATAAAATCTTCACCTGCTTTGCATTTCTCTTGTAGCCGAGTAGAATCCTTAAGCTACAGCCCGGGGGCCTTACTGTAGTCGTTAAAATAGTAGAGCCCTGAGTTTGAAGCTTCACTGTGCACATTCGGAATGACCTACTTTTTTGAGAAACTTCACTTTTTACACAGAATGTAATGCTATGTTATGATATGCAAAAGAAAAAGTTTAAAATTCATTTTATACGTACGTTTTGTCGAAAATACTGAAAAAGTCAGGGTTTTTTGTCATTCCTTCATATAGGTCGACTTTGACAACTCATAGATTTGCTTCAAGCCGTCTGAAAATCTAACAGACGACAGTGCAAACTAATTTTTGGGCAGCGTATCGCAAAAACAGTGGAAAATACATTTCTTATACCGTTGGAAAGTCATAAATATAAGCTTCATTGATGAAGCAACGCTCCAGCATTTTGTACGTTTTATAAAAAGCCTAGAGAAAAAGGAAATGTTTATTGGAGCGGGAGGCTAAAGTAGGGTGGCAACCCTGCCCGCTGACCTGGCCACAACCTTTCTCCTCTTCTCTTCCTCGTTGTTTTCCTGCAAAGGACATATTGCTTACTGCTCAATACTGGAAAAGTTCCTTTGGCAGCTTTAAGAATGTATGTGTATTTCTTTAGTCAGAGGCTATTTTCAGTAAAAGCTGTCTTATAAAGCATTCACGTATGCTTAATATTTCTATAATTAATCCATTGTCATAATAACTGAATTCGTCAATATTCAGGAAAATATTGACTGAGGCGGTCCTTTTCCCAGTGAAATTTTTCAGGTTTTTTAAAATATTGATGACACAGTTTTTCCACAAATATGCAGTAACTAAGCCAGTGCTTAATCGCATAATTCTTTTGTGTTGTTAATACTATTTTCTGTATTTGCCATGTTATGTTTAGTCATATTAATCTTTTTGATGGAAGCTGAACTTGCAGTGAGCTACGGGCAGCCAAATTTTATTCCACATCCGGCCTTTACTCTTTTTCTATGATATCTAACTTTTTGCTTTTTTGGGGGCCATAAAATGGTCTAATGATTTCTAATAATTCTGCTCTATCAGTTCTGGCACATTCTGTGAGCACGGCACAGATTTTGATTGAGACCATTCCAAAATTCGCAATGTACAGAATTATCACTCGCTGCCCACTTAAGAGTACTGAAAATATTTTTTAACATGATATTGTGCTTGGAGTGATTTTACTCTTTCCAGATGCTGTTGTTGTAGTATTATGTCCTTAGACTGGTTTAATGCAACCTTCCATGCTAACCTATTCTACATAACAACCACATCCCGCATCCTTTGCCTCCCTCTTCTGATCACTTCCCTGTAATGCTAATTTTTCAAGTCCCTCCTGTCTCGAAACGTGGCCTCCATATTATCCTTCCTTCTCTTAATCTTCTTAGAACTTCCTGATTTGTTACTCTATCCACACACATCATTATTCTGTTGGAACCCTTTCCACAATATTCTAATCTTTTCCTTTCTACAACTCCTACGATCCACGTTTCACACCCATATAACGCCACACTCAATACAAACATTTCCTAATATTCACATTTTTATTAGCCGTAAGTAAATTCCTCTTTACTGCGAAAGTCTTCCTTGCCTGTGCTATCCTACTCTGCCAAAGGAGCAGAATTCCTTAACTTCCTTCAAATTATCCCTTTCCAATCTAAACAGTCTTTGTTATTCCTCTACATCCCATACTAAACTCCATTAGCTTGGTTTTACCTCCATTAATCCTCATATCGTACTCTTCCTCCAGGATAATGTTCATGTCATATATTATGGTTTCGAAGTCTTCTCCCGACTACCCTAATACCAGTTTATCATCCAAAAACCGTAGGGATTTTATTTTTAATCCTTGCAGTACGATTCCCTTTAAACATTTCTTTTTAACTTTCCTCAACCTCTGTTCTATATGTAAGTTAAAGAGTTTTTTTGCCCTTCAAATCTTTCCACTTCTTGCCCTTCAATTTTAATTACTGCTGACTGCCTACTGTATAGGTTATGGATAACTTTTCTTTCTCGATATTTTATTCCTGTCGTCTTCAAAATCCTTAGAAGTGTGTTGTATGTAGATTTAACCACATTTATTGTCCTGAAGAGGATTTCTCCTAAACAGTCCCACAGGTAAATTATTCCAGCCGTTGATCCTTCTATTTAGGAATAAAATTTTCCAATATTGGTTTTCTACATTTTACTTTGAATTGATGATCCCGTCTAGCGTTATAACTGGAGCTAATCTCGATCCCTTGTTTTAGCAAATGAAGCCTTCTTTCTTCCTCCTTTGCGACAATAACTCACATCCTATATGTTATACCTTTTCGTTCCTATGACCCGGCCCTACTCGAACGAAATAAGTAGACCTTATCTCAACCTTTTCCAATAATTCCGTTTGATGTTTTTCTATACGCACCGCAACAAGCCGTTATGTATTCGATATTGGTCTGAACTAAGGCTTTGTTTTTGAACTTACTTTTTCAAGTTCCTCATTATGAAATGTAAGGAATTCCACGCTTTTCCTATCGTGAACTTCACCCAAGTCTGCCGTTGAAATGTATGTCCAGCTATTTGCATCCCGTTGCCATTGGAATCAGCTCTTCACCTCGTCTAGTCTGTATTCTCGCGGAACCACGTGCTCGACGCCTCGTGACGTCAACACGCACGGGCGCAGAAAACTGATTCTGATCGGTTTTTAATACTCATTTCCCTTTCCCGTGATATTTGCCTCTCGCCTTGAGACCTTTTTCATTTCTTGTTCTTGTCACCCGGTCTCCTACGTTAATAGGTCATTTTCCTTCTCCTTCCACGTCATGTGAAATTAAAGGAAGACTTGATAGCAGGCCATGACTCTGACACAAGTGCTCTTATATCTTAATATTTATTTGTATATATAAAATGAATGAATAAGTCAGGCAACAAACCATATAGATTTTTGAATTTAAATGATTATAGATTTATATGAATTGATGGACAAAGGAGACGAGCGTTAAATTTGCGGAATTTAACTGAAACTGATTCATTAGCTTGCTGAAGGCGAAAGCAGCAGGTCATATGGACGCGTGGTCCAGCTGAGAGACTCTCTGGACGCTAGTAAAACATACATTCAGGATTTCCTTATTCATATTTTTTCAAACTATGTCAACGAGCTGAAAGCCGATACATAATTGAGAATGTCAATTGCCTGTATCTCACCTTCACACGGTCCCGTCTTTATATATTGTTTACGAGTATTCTACTCGACTTGGGTATCCAAAGCTTAAACATGTGATGGTATAATTTTGATGATCTTACTGCTATTGGTTGGACTAAAATGTAGTCTACCCCTACTTTGTCCTTCGCTCAACCTCTTTTACATTCAATAGGATTAACCTAGAGCTGGGCATTCATCATTATCTCCAGTATATTTCTTTATCTGGAACTTTCGACCACTCTCTTGCTTTACCTGGTTTATTTCCCTTCATTATGCTTTGGTCGCTTTTCTCATGCTAATTTTTACTATTGTACGAATAGGCATGTCAATTACCGGCTTATAAATATCTTCCAGACCTCAATGGTCTAGTGGCTAGCGTCGCTGCCTCACAAGACGCAGGTCCCGGCATGAGCTTGGATGCTTGTGTCGTCATGGTCACGGAGAAAAAATTGCTGGAGGATCGATTTGCTGACCACATGCACTCGAAATTGGGGTGACAGTCCGCAGTCGATCCCGTAGGCCAAGGACCTGAATAGGGCTGCAGAGCATTTAGGAACCATTCTGAGCTGAAATGAAGAGTGGGAAGAACAAGTAAACTCTCAGACACGAAACGCGTGGATATCTTTAACATTTAGTGATGAGAACGTTAAGAGGAACGGAAGGGAAAAACAGAAGGATGTTATGATGAAATTGGCATTCAGGCAGACTCGACGGACCTGTTATTGTGACGGTAAAGTCGCGTGCCAATTAAATGCTGTACCTGGTTATGTACGAAACAGGCAACGCCGGGCAGCCAGATACCATAAAATGAAGTTGGTGGTTCTTAATTCCTTGTCACAAATACCCAATAAAGTTGCACGTGGGATTAATCAACAGGAATCTGGATAAAGTTATGGTTGATACTTTTGTCAACAGGAAAGGATTCCAATCAGCGATGCAGGGATTTAAAATCCGGCATTAGTTTTAAAATTAGTTTCATTTCAAATACTGTTTACATGTTAAAGCACTTTCCCAGGCACGAGACGAAATCTCTGGATAGAAGAGGGAAAGTAACACACTGACGCACAGCGCCATTGGTTACCGGAGTCTAGGTTATCGCCTCTGGAACGTCTGTTTTGCTCTCTCAAACAATACTGCAAGTCATTCTTCTTAGATCCTGCTGAAGAAATTGCATATATAGGACATCAGTTGATGCCGCTTATTAGAATTTGGTTCCACGTTCATGATTATTATTAAACTTATCTGATGCAACCTCCATGCTAACCTACTCTGCACAATAACTTCCACATTCTCCTTAATCTGCTCAACAAATTTCATCCTTGGCCTCCCTTTTCTGCTCTTATTCCACACACTTCAATTATGCTAATTTTACAAGACCCTCATGCCTCAAAACGTGGCCTTTAATCTATCCTTTCTCTTGGTCAATGTCCTAAAAAATTGTTCTGCTTAGAACTTCCTCGTTACTGATTCTATCCACCCTTCTCCTTCCTAGCCTGTGCTATCCTACTCTTAATGTCTACTATACTTCTACCATCCCTAGTTATTACGTTTCCCCAAGTAGTAGAATTTCTTAACTTCCGTCAAAATATCCCTTCCCAGTCTGACACCGGTTATTATTCCACTGTTTCCCAATACTTCACTTCATCACCTTCGTTTTCCCTGTATTAATCCTCATATTAAACTCCTTTTCCGGGACCATTTTCATGCCATTTATTATGGTTTTCAAGTCTTCTTCTGACTCCCCTAATACTACAATATCATTGGGAAACCGTACGGTTTTTATTTCTTCTCCTTGCAGTATTATTCCTTTCCCATATTCCGTTTTAACTTTCTTCATCGTCTTTTCTATATATAAGTTAAAGAGCATGGATATCATTATCTTACTCCATTCTTGATTTCTGCTTTCCACTTCTTGCCCTTCAATTCTAATTACTGCAGACTGCCTTCTGTAGAAGTTTTGGGTAACTCTTCTTTCTGGATATTTTATTCCTGTTCATCTTCATAAACCTTAATAATTTGATCCAGTTCACATTATCAAAGACTGTTTATAAATCTGCATGATCGTGGCCTGGTTTTTTTCTTATTCTATCTTCTAAAATTAGACGTAGAGTCAATATTGCTGCTCTTATCTTTATATTCTTCATAGGAACAAAATGATTTTCTATTAAACTAGTCTAATATAGTGTTTCATTCTGTGGATCCTCTATTGAGTATAGTAAGTTGTGTTTTTATTTATTTATTATTACTAGAAGTGGGTTAGGATTTGCCCGGTGGCAGTTTGTTGATATAATTAAAGTAGAAAGATAAATTTTTGATAAACTAAAACAACAAAGATAATTTACAAAAAAATTAAAAATACAAATTTAATATATATTTACGTCCTCTTTTTTTTACAAAATTTTCCAGTGTTTCTAACTTTTTTGTAAATATTTTTTCCTAGGGAAAGCCTCTAGACCCTTGCAGGCAAAGACTTGCAGTCCCTTATCACTCTGTTTACGAAGGAATAATTTCCCACATCGTTCTTTGGTTCCTTTCCTTTATTTTGTAATCATGTTTTTTACTTAGCCGTTCCCTTATTTCTGACCAGGCCGATTCGTCCATTTCAATTTTACTCGAGATTGTCAGTTGCTGTGATTCCATAAAGACGCGGCATTCGTGCAGGAATATTTCTATTTGCTTTTCCAAAATCTAATGCGGAATAGAAATAATAGATGTATAATTTGCTAGAAGTTGGAAGAGTTGGTTAGAAAAGTGCAGGTATATTTAAGACGCGCTCCGGAGTGACTGAAAGACGACTTAATTACGCACGGGGAAAATGGAAGAACCGACGGGCAGGAACAGAGATGAAAAGCCTCAGACTCGTGACGTCACGAGGATTCCGTCGCCTATGGAAGGAGACTGCCATGAATGCCTCATAAGCCATTCCTTTTTACCGTTGAAACACAAAATGCATTTCTGCAGCAGGAGGATTTTCTTTTTATTCAAGTATAAGTTTCTGTTAGACAATTGTTAACAGTGTAATTAATTATTCCGTTGTGAATTAAAGAAAAGCATATATATATAATTAAAATTTTATAAATGTAAATAGAAAAAATAGAAAAAACTATTGTAAATACCATTTATTTAAGAAAACTGTAACTTACTATGACAAAACTGCATGCGGCGTTAAGCCTAAAAAATCGCAAAATGACCATATCTTTACCTCACGTCACGATTTTTCAGAAATCGCAAATCTAATATTTTTTTGTAAAAGGAATGTGTCTTCAAAATAGAGTAAACTGACTTTAAATTGTCCATACAGAAAACTTTGCACTTGTTATATTTCGACAATAGAGAAAAGAGGACAAACATCTCAACTACAATAGGTCGAGAGTTAATCCCAAGTGTTACTCAAAATCGAAAGTTAACATACGAGAAGCACGTCAACTACAGCTATAAGAGTAAAATAATTAATTAATATGCTTTATTCAGGAGCGCGTTATTTACTATTGAAAATGTAGGGAAAGTGGAATGCGACTTGTACACGAATTTGAAAATTAAGTACAGTAAACAGCCTTTATTTCACAACACTTTACATCACCGTGGCTGGAGACTTGATCAGGTGAAGACAGATTCTGAGTGAACATTGCTGGAAAATTGCCGATTTAGAGCTGCAGACTCCAAGGGAGTCGCGTGTTTGTCGCCTTGAGGTAAGAAATTTTCGTGAACATATTTATGTGATGACGTCACGCGCGTCAATTACCCATAACATTTATGCTATTGGATCATCATTGTACCTTTCGCCATGTTTCCTAATTGTAATTTTACTTTCTTTTGTTTTTGTATACAATTTATAAATATTGTTGGTTGATATTTCTTTATTAAATTCTATTCACATATGTAAAATAAATATCAGACATAGCAAGTATGCATGAACCTGCAAGTGTCCATATGTATATTTAAATGATTACTATACACAAACAGACACAATAAAAATGAGCAAATATGGACCGAAACGCCGTTATTCCTTATTTGGAACAAATAAATTGTTCTGAAGAGGTCAAAGAATTAGGTTTAAAAATGAAATGTTTTTACGGTGATCGATCGGGAATTCCGAATCTCTTTCTATTTTTAGTGACAAGATTGAAAAACGCACGTTTTCATGAAGATGGAAAACTGTAAACAGTTTTCTGTTAATGGTCCTTCATTCAGGATGAGAAATAACCAATTAAGGCCAAAACTTTGAGAAACCCTAATTTAACTCACATATAGAAATATCGAGACATTTGCTATTTATTTTATATATCTAAATCTATTTAACAAAGAAATACCAACGAAAAAGATACAATGATTACCAAATGGTAAGAAAACTGGAAGCTATTCACGCATTTGGTGCCTCAACTTCAGTTGTTCATTTTAATGATATTTTGAGACAGGAGTGTCACAAAAATAAGTTGATAAAATAGCTGTTACCAAAAGCGTTTGTATGTCACTCATGATGTGAGGTAATCTGTTATTAGCACACAAATTTCCTTCCGTTCCAGATTTTGAAACGCGAGAGTCCTTTGGAATCTGCAAGCTGTAGCAATTTGCGAGCTTTGGTCACTCAGAATGAGTCTACACCATTCTACATCCAACTCTCAACTGTACCTTGATGTCCCACAACCTCTGCGTTATTGTAATATATACAATACAGTCAATATAAAATCACACATTTTAGAATCTCCATAAAATGAGGAATAATTAATAATTCAATTCATAGCCGAAATAAAGTTTAGTGATTATTATCTAATTTCTTGAATATTTTTATGACAACATCCAAATATTATTACAATCAAACAGTATTAATGTGATCCTTTACTGTTACATAAATAATTCAATGTAGGCTTTGTTTCAGTTATTCCAGATCGTGTCATCTTTTAAACGATAGCTCGATTTTTTATGTTTGTTAATGTCGAAAACGCGAATTGACAAAAATACGTTAAACGAAATGGTAATGTAGTAAAGTTATTACATTCAGAGAAAATTAGTAATAAAAAGTGAGCTTGTTGTGCAATCTTTGGGGAAGTGTTTAATGATCGTTGGAGGCCTTGTGACCTTCTTCTGTTCAAAAGACTTTAGTGTAGTGTGCGCCGAATATATAACTAATAAGTGAATAAGTATTGAGCTTCTTCAAGTTTCATCTGCCGTGGTAAGCTAACGAAAAATATTTATTTATTTAGTGCTGTCGTTGCCCCACGGACATGTCAAGTAAATTCAGACCGTTTTATCGTAGAAATGCCCGGCGTTTGCTGGGTGAACGTAAATAAAAATACAGGAATTTTAGATAAGGTTATTACAGTATTTGAGTGTAAGCTACATCCACTATTAGCTAGAGAAGCGTGTAAACACTCGTTATATAAGATTACCAACAGCATAAATTCATTTTTGTTGTCAATACAACCTATTTTCAAACCAAGGTTGTGGATATGTCGAAAAATCGTCGAAATGGTAACTTTTATACACGTCGACCAATTTCTGATGATCTGAGGACAAAAGGTAGAAACTGAATTTACAATCAACCAGAATTTCTCTAAAGGAACTGGTGGAGTTGCATCCCCCACGTATACGGCCCTAATTCGTGATTGGTGCACAACTAGTGACGTCACAGTGTGTTAACGTGTATAAAATGAAGAGGATAATCCTGATGTATACGTTTGTGGGATCTAATTCCCCTCTAGCCCTCTAAAATCCTCAGTTTATGAACTACGGGGGCCAAAGTCGGGGGACTTCCAAAACTGAGTTTTTTTATTGCGTTTCTGCTCAGATTGATTCAGCTTGGAAATAAATATATTTGTTGATACATGAGTACATGAGCGGAAAACCACTAAAAAAGTGAAAAAAAACGGAGGCCTGTTTACATTTTTTGACTTTTTTTTTTGGTTAACAGGCTACAGGAGGGTGAACCTGGAACAGGCAACTCCCCTTTAATAGCATAGGAAAGGAATTGAAAAGGGGGATGCGGAAGGTAGAGCAAGGTAGCCAAGGGTTAACTAGGGCCCCCGGGCTATGGTTTAAGGATCCTACCCGGTGTTTCACCTAAAGAGAAAACCTGCATCAGGTAGGTCGGGCATTGGGAACTATTCTCAAGCCCTTCCGAATGATGGGCGACAAGTCTGCTGTGGGGTCGCAGCATTCCCTTTTTCGCGTCTCCACCAGTTTCAGGAGGCAGTTGGCCGACTGATCCAATGGGATCAACGGACAACTCTTGCCATATGCCCAAGGTCTTAGACCTTACATAACTTCAGTATATTTATAAAACGTAAAGACAATGTGCAGCTGCGGGCCCTGAGGAAGACGTGAGTTTAACGCCTAGAGCTAGGACTACATACTCACGCACTGACAAAGGTTTTTAGTATTATAGATGCATGTTTGTCTTTGTGAAACTTGGATGCTTCAACCGTAACAGTTTATTACAGTTCTAATATCCATTTAGTGAATATTCTGATTTGATTTCAATCCAAAATTCAGGTAATAATGAACTACTTGATAGGTATGGAAATTATTCTTCAGACTTTTTTCCTTCAACACAGAATATATTTTGATTGATTTGTTTGGCATATTTTAACGCATTAACATAACTTATTTTTGGCTGGGGGTCAAATTAATAAAAGTATTAAATTTATTTAATTTTCATAACAAGCATATTCTTTAATATAATTTAATAAGCAAGATGTTTTTAACAATTGTCACTTAACATCTTATCCAAATACTAATAAAAGAAACTATATACACTATTGTTGTGGTATTCAGTCCTAAGATTGGTCTGCTGCAACCCTCCATGCTAACCTATCTTGCGCAAGCCTTTTCATTTCCGCATAAATACTACATCCTTTCAAATATGCTTAGTGTATGTCAACCTTGGCCTATCTCCCCTGTTCTAACCCCATATATTTCCCTCTAATGCTCATGTCTCATAACGTTGTCTATTAACCCATCCTTTCTATTGGTCAACGTCCTCCATATTGCCACATTATTTGTTATTATTTTGTTTGTAACTTTAGTTTTATTATAATTTCAATGACATTAACAAATGTATTAGTAAAAATGTCTTTACCCACAAGAACTTTGTATTGTAGCTGATGTTGTGTTTGTGGTGGATCGAGGTGAATAAAAGTGTTTATATAAAACCTTCTAGTTCGATTATTAACTGAGACCCGTGACAATATTTTACACAAACTTCTGAAAGCAGAACCGGTTGAAATTCAACTGCGAGTTATACGGTTTGGCGTGAAACGATCATAAATAAATAATACCGTTTTTCGTTTTTAGGGCAAAATAAAAAGAGCGTGAATAGCTAGTTGCCTAATAAATGTAATAATCACAATGGAGCTTACATATAAAAGGAAATGCACTTATACACGCAGCATAATGAAATATGTGCCACAATAAAGTAACATAGTCAATAGATTATTTTTATAATGTCACTTACACTTATATGATAATTATTATGTATTTTGAATAGAGTGGAGTAAAACCCATAAGCAAGCGTTATATGGAATGGGAAATAAAGGATGGTCAATATAGGTCTATCTTTACCACCATAAAAAAGTATAATAACTTTAAAAAATGATTAGACACATTCTACATTTGCAAAAGACGTTTTCAATGGTGATGCACGGAATTTGCCAGCGCCTCGTTTTCTGGACGTTAACGCAACGATCTAATGTGATTATTTTTAGCTAAGCGATAACGATTAGGAAAGGCTCTGCCGTCTGACGAGAGTTTTTGCCCGACAACTTTAAACATTCTCCACATAAGTAGTTAGGGCGTCCATTGTTAAATTTGGAATTCTGAATAGGATGATACAAAATTTTATATTAAGCTTTTGGAATATTTATTACGAAACCTATTATTCATAAATAGGAGACCAATTTTTGGATTCAGGTATTGTAACGCCGGAAGTTACTCTAGGCCCAGTAATCGGACCATTATTGTATTTAATATTTATTAATCATTTTCCAAACTATTCAAAGTAAAGGGTCAGGCTTTTCGCGCACGACTGCACCATTTACAGAAAGATAACGAACGAGCAAAAGATGCGATAATATTACAATAAGATCCATAGCTGGGTTCAGAAAAATAAATATAAAATGTTTAGCAATAATTTCCTAATTTTCACACTTTTTTACCCGTAAGTATATTCCACTTTTTTTTTTCGAAAGCCTTCCTTGCTATCCTGTGCCATCCTACTCTAGTTATTACGCTGCCCCAGTAGCAGAATTCGTTATCTTCCTTCAAAATATCCCTTCCCATTCTAACAGTCTTTGTTATTCCACTATTTCCCATAGTACACTCCATCACCTTTGTTTTCCCTCTTTTCATCTTCATATTGAACTCTTTATCTAGGACCACGTTCATGCCATTTATTATGGTTTCCAAATCTTCTTCTGTCTCCCTAATACTACAATACCATCGGCAAAGCATGGGGGTTTTATATCCATTTTTGCACGTTCCTTTTCCACCTTCCGTTTCATTCGTACTCCTTTGTTGATATCTTTTTTCACGGAGCAGAATATAGTATACACTATACACAACATTTCTACATTGACGTGCTCTGAATAGCCGCGTGGACGGAGAGGTTGACTGGTGGTTGCGAAAATTCCCCCAAATACATGATAAAATATTGTCACGTTTCTTAGGGATCATGAGATTCAATAACACACACACGTAGAGATTATAAGCGTTTAATCAACGGCGAAGTGCTGTACAAAGCTCGTACTGCTTAAGACTGACTCCGATTTGGAATCCAGTCCTATTTATACATACATGGAATATTCTAGAAACAGAACATTCTAGAAACAGAAAATACTAGAAACTAAAGGCAAACAATGTAAATAAATTAAACAAATAAAAATGGTTGCGTCGGCTGGGACTCGAACCCGAGTCTGCAAATCTGCACTCCGGCTCGCAGGTCTTCAGATGTGGCAATATTATGTTGTTAAATTTAATTTGGACGCAGACTGTCCAAACTTTAGAGTGAGTTCCTCTCTCCTCACACAATTTCGGGGTCTTATCTGGACCACCAATCACAGCTTGTAATTTGAAGAAACACGCTCCCAAATGTCCGAAAATTTTATACACACTCGCCATTCTGTCCTTGCCGTGGAGGAATAATATAGGAAGGTCTACGTAAATCTTCGCACCTCTTTGTCATCGCAAAATTTTGCACTTATAGGGCTAAAATCCCAAACAACACTCAGGTCAACGTTCTCTTTCCCTTCCCCGCGCAAGTAGAACAAAAAGGCGAATCATCCTTGCGACCAGCCGGATGCTAAAAGGAATATAACAATTCTTGAAAAATCAGCTTACTCTACTCAATGTTTAATATCTAGCTCATGTGGTTTATTACAGTGTCAACATAACACAATGATCTTAAACTACCGGGTATTTGATTTTAATATTTAGTCTGTCCGTAGCTTGTATGTTCTATTCATTGTTCCGTCACAGACCATGATGTTGATCCTGCAACTTAGATTCAGAGTTTGTGTCTTGGCTAATATAGGATAATGGTCCACATATTTACAATAAATACGAAATAAAATACTTTTAGTATTAAAACCTGACCCTAAAAACAGATTAGGGGTTCTTAAATGGACAGAGGTTAGTCAAAGGTCCACTTTTGCTTATCTGAAGTTGTTAGACTTTATTTAGTAAAATGGTGGTTTCATACTCGACCAACATCCTCTCACTTGGCCCCTATTTTGTGTCGACTGCCTAAAACAGTGATGGGCAAACTACGGCCCGCATAGTATTTTTGTGAAAGGAAATAGTTCTCAGCAAGCAGCTAGCTGCACACGCAAGTTATGTATGTTGTACCATACAATATTGCTAAAAGTAACAAACCTCTGTCTGATGAAGAATTTGTTAAACACTGAATGCCCAAAGTTTGCGTTATTTTATATCATCACAAAATAAAATATATGAAATAAAAAGCTTATCTCGGAAAACTGCAATAGATAAAAAATATTTTCACAGTTGGAATCAAAGATTGACCAGTTTAAATTCTTCTGCTCAATTACTATGTATGAAGGCTGTGACGTAAATGATACTGCACAGTTACTATTATTTGGAAGAGGAACTTGAAGTAACCTAGAACAGGGTCAGATTTTTTAATGACTTTATGAAAGGATTTTCAAATTTGAAAATACCTATAACTTGCATATGCAGTATAACGGCCAACTGTACTACTTCTTTCATCATACCATTTAATTATGTGGTAGAAGGTGTGCCTATAAACTAAATTTCATTATCTGATCACTAGAAGTGATTTTTTTTGCTAATTTACAATCTGAAGTACAATTCAATAAGTAAATTTAATAAAAGTATGTTAAAACCTGAGTATGGTAATCGTAAAATGACGGTTCCCTAGAAGTTTAATGGTATATATATTTGACTAGTTTCTGTCTTGGTGGATTAAATCTGTGGGCCACGATCTTGTAAGTCTTGTCTGTGTATCTGGAGGGTGGATTATTTCGGCTATTAGCCTATTTTGGTGTCCTTCCATTCGCTCAAGGTAGTGTGTTGTTAGTCTTTTGATTTCCTCAGTGATGAATGGGATCTTGAGTTCTTTGTGTATTGTGAAATTGGAAACAAACCATGGTGCGTTGTTGATTGTGCGGAGTATTTTTGACTGTATCCTTACTTATTTTTTGATTTGATGGTTTGGTGCATCCCCACAATTCTATGCCGTAAGTCCTTATGGGATTAATGATACATTTGTATAATATAATTTTTTCTCTAAAGATCATTTTGATTTTCTTACCATTAGCCAAGACATTTCCCTTAATTTTAGATTTATTTTCTGTCGTTTTTTTGGACATGTTCTTACTAGAAGTGATTTGACACGAAATCAAAGTTGGCCCCTTTAGCGTCCAGCCTATAGCTGTTCTAAACATAATAATATATGTTTTATATACAGAAAAACCTTCTCTTTGTACCGTTTTATTAAAAGTTGGGAGTGACGTATTTTGAGATATTTTAGCCTGAAATTTGGCTGCTTTTACATGTAAAATGTTTTTGTGCGAATTTCATGAGGAATATCTAAAGACATATGAGCATACTAGCATTTCTGTTTCTTCACATCTATGGCGTTCTCTCTCTCTCTCTCTCTCTCTCACACACACACACACACACACACTCTCATCGGTCGGTTGCCAAATACGGTGGCGTGTTGATCTTTTTCTGCTGAGTAATTGACCTCAAAAGTGACATCAAAATTTGCCGTAATAAAATTTTGTGGCGTCTTTGGCTTGAACAGATAGCGAAATGACTACATTCTATGCTAGACGTTGTATCGATGAGCCAAGTTTCACACTTGCCTGGGCGCTAGAATTAAGTTGAGAAGTGATCAAAGTTGGCCCTGGCAGCGGCGCGTGTGCTTGTAACTCCTGAACCAGTGTACAATCAGCTCCAATTTATGTAATACAGTTTCAGTTGGCGTCTGGGTTTAATTCCTCACAAAATTTCATGAGATTTGGAGAGGGTCGAGTGGGAAGCCTTTGGTGACTTGACCCATCTGCATATTTTTGTGTGTTGCCCCTTCACTCCCAAAACCAATATATTAGAACAATAAATTTTACTTAAATGACACGTTTAATATAGCATTAAAATATATTTC
>CM067376.1:14921190-14946190 GCA_034510155.1 Eucriotettix oculatus
ATTATTGTAGTGATAATAATACAAAGCAATGTTACTACGCAACTGTTTTCCTTTTACATATTTATAGAGTAGCGTATTACTGAGTTTAACTTTTTCGTGAACCCTTCCTCCTCACTAGTTACGTCTATTCTAGCACAGACACAAGTGAATAGTTCTTGTTTATGGACATTATACGTACACGAATACACAAAGGGGTAAAATAATCAACTTGATATAAACATTACATCGATACTATGCAACATCAACATTTCAGCCGGTCGTAGTTGCCATGAAATAGCAGAGAAGTATAAACATGTACCAGAGTTCACTGCCCGTTCAGTTAGTTGTGAGAGCAGCACTTGCCAGTGAAGAAGTAGGCAGTTGTCTGCCCTCGATGTAAACGACAGGCAGTGCACAGCCAACCCAACTTGGACGAACATCACTGCCCGTGTAAACCTAGCTTAACTTTGTCTAAAGTTCCATAATCAGCAGTTACGTTTCCCTTATAATATTTTCATATTTACAAGTTGTGCAAAGCCAAGTTTGTCCTTTTCTAACCTCACTTGGCATGACATTGCTGCATGCCTCCTCAATTCTTCGACAATATTCCTGACACTTGACGCCACACACACATTTACTATACATTGTGATACTTTAATTATCCACATGGCTAGGTACAATGATTAGAAAGGAGGTAAATGAAATCTAAGTTACTCTTTGATGACGACACGGAACACTATCAAAGTGGAGAACTAAAACGACACAGACAGTTCCTCAAGCTGACTCGACACATTTTATAAAGTCACAGCCTCACGCAACAATAGCTCAAGGAGTTTGCAAGAAATAGCCACACACTTACCTATAGTTATTTAATATCCAACACTTTATAGCCCAGATTATTTAACTTTTTCGGGTACAGACAAATTGTATTCAAATTGCAACTCAAGTTACTTAAAAGAGGGGAAAAAAAACAACAATTATTTGAATACATTATGTTTCGTTAAAATGTTAGAAGTTTCCGTTGTACTATCAATGGTTTTGTCATTTCTTACCGTAAAGTTTATATACCTGTGGAGTGACGTCACAGACCTGCGCGCGCAGTTGATTTTATTTTACTATTAAAAAAAAACAGTTTTGTTGTTATTTGTGCAACAGTTTAAATATCCACAAACGCACATGATTTACTTGGGTTTCATTAACGTAAATTCGTGTTTCTTCTTTATTGGAATCTGCAAACGGCCGCTGGTAAAGTCTTGTATTTACAAGTTGTCGCTAGTTTCCTCCCTAATTTACAAATTGCAAGACGTTTTTCTTAATATTAAGCGTTTGGAGGTCAGGGTTTTTGGAAATAATGAAACTGGAGTGATTTGTAAATAATTTTATTGAAACTATACGGCAAGAAATACTACATAAGCCAGAGACTCGCAGTCGTCCATCAGCGAAGCACCAGAGCAGCCATTTTATTATACTATAAAATCTTGTCATTCCTGCAAAAGAAGAACGAAACGTCTCATTAATAACCAGGCTAAGGAGACAAGTCAAGGCAGGGAAACTGACCGGAAGATCATCTTACAAGCTTGCTCCTTGGTTTCAGTCTCCAGCTCCAACTCTCCGCTACAGCAACCACCGAAAAATATCTTCTGCGTGATTCCTAAATTGGAAAAGAAACAATAATTGCAGTTAGAATTTGAAAGTGACGTTGGCGGGAAAAAGAACAGAACTAAACGAGAGGGAAAATTAAATGGTTATAAAAGTCACATAACGAGAACCTGGAGTAACATGAACTGTAAACTTTTGCGTTGTTTGACGACATTCATTACCACCGATTTTATTGCGAGTTTCCATCTTCAACGTCCTTTGAAAAAATTCGATGCAGTTTCGCGTTTTACGTTTCAAAGTTTGAATTTTCAACTTCCGGCGCGGCGACCCTGCAGGACTTTAGGCTGGGCGTGGCCTAGGGGTGCTAGCTGATTGGGCCTCGAGGGAGGGGCGACGTGACGGCACACCCTGCCAAATTCACTCCACGGAATATTCTCTTTTTATAGATTTTTTTCAGTATTTTTAACCGTAACTAATAATTTAATAATTTATGATCAGTTTTTTTAAAATATTTAATTAAATGACGTTTCGGTGGCAGAATAAGTGTTTGTGTTACTTCGGACGTCTCTTTATTAAAAATTACTGTTTTACAATATGTTAAATTTTAACAACTGATTGGATGTAACAATAATCTGTCCGAGAGAAATCCTGAAGAAGGTGCGAATATGCACCGAAACGTCGTTTAATTAAAAATAAAATCTGTCTGAAAAATTCCTGGTCGTATTTAATAATTGAAGTCGTTTATGCTGCTGTGAAAACACCAGCGCTCCTCTCAATCTGCTGCTGCTACGGTAATTTAGGCAACACCGCTATTCACAGTCGACGTCACGAGCGCCACAGATAATGTCGCAACAACCAACGATAGATACATCAGCGGTTTAACAACTAGCGTACAAAACTCTATAAGAACTTCGATTAAAGGATCACAATGGATACCAAATGTGTGTGCCGCAAACCAGTTAAAATAGGTGGTGTAAAATGTCAAGAATACTCTCGAAAATTTCACAAGACATGCAGCAAGCCATGTCAAGTGAGGTTAGAAAAGGACAAACTTGGCTTTGCACAACATGTTCCTATGAAAATATTATTAAGGAAAAGGAAGCAGTGATTCTGAAACTTAAGGCTGAGTTATTAGCTTGTGAAGAAAAACTTAAATTAAATGCTGAAAGTTGCAATGTAAATCAGATTGAACCTGTAAAAAGTAACGTCCAAAATGAATGGAAGAAACAAAAACCAGCCAGAAGAACCAGAATACATTGTAAGCCTGACACACTCTCTGTTGATACTTGCAACAGATTTAGTGTATTAGAATGTCCTAATGTAAACCCAAAAAGTTCTAAACAAGATCATTTGCTAAAGAGCAAGATAGTTCTGCAGGGAATAAAAGTAAAAGAACAAAAGGAAAAGTTGTATTGCTTGGATCAAGTCATGAGAGAGGAGTGGCTGATCTGTTGAGAGCTTCCTTGGGGAAAGACTATTCAATAACTAGTATTTTCAAACCAAGTGCAAGGCTTTGTGATGTGGTCAATGATTTGGAATCATTGGGGAAAGGTCTCTCTAAAGATGACCATGTAATTATAATAGGGAGGGGGCAGGAAATAGTTTGAACTGCAACCTCAATTACAAAATTGAGGAAGACATTGCCCATATCACAAAGTGTACCACTCACACTAATGTAGGCATTGTCCCGTTGTTTGAGAGATATGACAGGCCCTGGATGTGCCATGCTGTCAAGCAAACAAATTCATGACACCGGGGAGGTCTCATGTGGGTGTGATTGGTGCACAGTGCCTGAAGCGCCATCACCATACACAACATGGGCTACACTTGAACGCTGCTGGCAAATTGCTTCTTGCTCAGCAGATTGCTAGCAGCATCAAGGATGGTCAGTGTAACCACATTGCTAACAGTATTAGGTTTGACCAGTGTACAGAGGTACAACCAATTTCTGTGGTAACAGATGTGTTTACTCGTCCTTTTTTAGGATAAGTAAACCTGTAAATTTAAGTAACCTAAAGGAAATTCAAATTCAAGTAGTCACAAATCATAACCATAAATTAAATCTCAATAATAAAAATAATCACAATGTAATTAATAAACAAAGCATAACAGTTTATCATCAAAATATCAGAAGTTTAGCTAATAAAACAGATGAGCTTATCATATCCATAACAGATGTTGAAAAAGGCTGTAAAAAATCGGTAGATATCATTTGTATTACAGAGCATCATCTGAAAACCACAGAAACAGGTTTGGTAAATTTAAATGGTTATTCACTTACATCCTACTTCTGTAGATCTGTAAAAGAAAAAGGAGGAGTGGCTACGTATGTATGTAATAATTTTAAGTTTAAAAGTATTGACACTAGTCCCTACAGCATTGAGCAGGACTTTGAATGTTGTGCTACGGTAATTGAACTTCAAAGCTCAAAATTAATTATTGTAACAGTTTATAGATCACCTATAGGTTCCTTTGCAGTATTTTTGAAACAATTAGAGTTATTGTTACTTCAACTTTACAAAAAAAAGTTGAAAATAATCATGTGTGGCGATTTCAATATAGATTTCCTATTGGAAGACACAAAGAAACAACAATTAGAAATATTAACTTCCACATTCAACTTATATGCAGTAGTCAATTTTCCCACTAGAGTACAAAACTCAAAAGTTACTGCCATAGATAATATGTTCATTGATATAACTCATTATGAAAATTACAGTATTAAGCCAATTGTGAATGGTCTCTCAGATCATGACAGTCAATTACTTACAATTAATGATATATGTTTCAAATGTGTCCCACAAAAATCAGTAAATTATGTAAGAAAAATGGATGTTAGTTCTATGAAACTGTTTCAGCAAGCAGTACAACAAGAATTTTGGGAAGGCGTGTACTCCACAAACAATGTAAATGAGAAATTTGATTCATTTCTGAGAACATTAACATTATATTTTGAATTTTACTTTCCAAAAACTCGTGTAACAAAGTCTAGTAATACTAATAAAGTAGCAGGGTGGTTAACTAATGGGATTAAAGTTTCATGTAAACACAAAAGGTAACTGTACTTGATAATAAGGGATAATCCTAATCATCATATGAGTGACTATTATAAGAAATACTGTAAAATATTGAATAAGGTCATAAAAGCTGCAAAATGTGTGAATATTAAGTAATCAGTAGACAACTCTGTTAATAAGATTAAAACTATTTGGAAAATAATTAAAAAAGAAACAAATAAAGAAAATAAAGAAGTGACACAGCCACAGTTAGGTAAATTCAAAACAGATGAATGTACAAATAAATTTAATGATCACTTTTTAACCATTGCAAAGAAAATCGGGATGAATACAAATAAATCAATGGAAAATGCCTTACAACTTTTGAAAGAAAACTATCCAGTCCAGGAAAGTAATTTGAACTTTTCTTTGACAACTCCAACGGAAATTAAAAAAATAATAAACACTCTAAAAATAAACATTCATCAGGGCATGATGGCATCTCAAGCATTATACTCAAACAAGTAACAGGTAGCATTAGTTACATTTGTAATCATTCACTTCTTACTGGAGTCTTCCTACATAAGCTCAAATGTGCTTTAGTCACTCCACTGTACGAACAGGGGAATAAAGAAGATATATCAAATTATCGCCCCATATCACTGTTGCCAGTATTATCAAAAAATTTTGAAAGAGTAGTATACAACAGAGTTATAAAACATCTGAACAAACATAATTTACTCACCGATTCACAGTTTGGGTTTAGAAAAGGATATCCAACCGAGAAAGCGATCTTTACTCTTTTAGACGACATAATAGAAGAATTAAATTAAAAAAATCGCCCATTAGGTATATTCTATGACTTAAGTAAAGCTTTTGATTGTGTAGACCATAGCATATTGCTAGAAAAACTGAGGTACTATGGAATAACAGGAACTTCATTTTCTTGGTTTAATTCATACTTACAAAATAGAATGCAAAGAGTAGTATTAAAAGACTCGTGCACAGGTGAAATACATAAATCATATTGGGGAATTATTAAAACTGGGGTCCAACAGGGATCAGTATTAGGGTCATTATTATTCCTTATATATATAAATTATCTTCCTAATACCATAGTTTCAACTTCTAAAGCTATTCTCTTTGCAGATGATACTAGTGTAATAGTAAAAAGTAACAAAGACACACTAGAAGCTGAGGCAAGTAACAATAATTTAACTAACCTGCTAACATGGTTTAATGCGAACGGACTAACAAATAACTGTGACAAAACACATTTCATGCAATTTCACACACTCAACACAACTTTACAATCTATAACACTTAAATACGACAGCAAAAATGTAAATGAAACTTCCTCTGTTAAATTCTTAGGTCTCTTAGTAAATAATAAATTAAATTGGACTGATCAGATTAATCAATTACTTAAGAAACTCAGCTCAGCTACATGTGATGCAATGTCCACCTTCAGTGATTTAAAAACTAGAAAATTAGTATACTTTGCATATTTTCATTCTATTTTATCATATGGTATTATATTTTGGGGCAACTCAGTAGCAGGCATAGATAAGATTTTTATTAGTCAAAAACGTGTTATTAGAGCAATATGTGAGGCAGGTTTCCTCACCAACTTCTTGCAGAAATCTGTTCAAAAAGTTAGGTATTTTCACTTTGACGTGCCAATACATTTATTCATTGATGTTATTTTTAATCACAAATAGGCACTTATTTTTGAATAATTCTGATATTCATCCCTTCAATACAAGGAACAAAAATAATCTGTATAAAAAATGTAAAACATTGTCAATTGCACAGGAAGGAAGGTGTGCATTATCCATCTTCAACACGTGACTGCAGTCAGCACAGAATTAAACAGTTGTCCGATAACCAAGGTAAATTTAACACTGAATTACGCTCATTTTTGCTTAGCCACTCCTTCTATTCAATAAAGGAATTTATAGAAGAATCGGAGAAGAGTAATTTATTATAGTTTATAATACAAAACTTTGTTATAAGTATATTTATCTTTTATACAATAAAATAATGTAATAAATGTTCACCCTGACTCATTCCACATCCTTGAAGCTTAGCTTCTTTACAGGATCTACGGAATATGATTATTATTATTATATCATTATTGTGATATATATCAATATGCTAAATAAAACATGTTGTGATTGTTACTATTACTTCATAATAATTCGCATTTAAAGTTTAAGTGTGAATTATTATGAATTTTTAAGTCTTAATCTGATCCAATAATTGAACTTTATTCATACAAAATCCAGATAACAAAAAAAGAAAATATCAAATTGAATATCATATTAAATTTTATGTTATTGGTTATTTTATTTGAGAACTGATTCAATCCAAGTATACATTTAAAACGAAATGTTACATTAAAAGAATTTCTTTCTAAACTTTTCCATACAGAATTCTTCTATAAGTTCGTCAAAATCTATTTTTCTGTAGGTTTCATTTTCGATACACAAAATACTCAATAAAGACAACCTTCTTTGAGTCACTGAATTTTTATATTTTTAAGTCTTGAAAATGACCAATCTCCTGTACAGTTAGATTGATTGCACACTGTGGAAGGCCACTTGAATATTTTCTTTGAATATTATTTGATACAATGTGGAATATGTTGAAGGCTTATGGTGTTTGTCTCACGTATGTGTGAAAATGAAACAGTTCTTCAGTAAGATTTTGGTTGACATCTTCTGGGTATTCTCGAATTCACAGCTCAACGCGTCTTTGAAGTTCTACATTTGGTAATATATGATCAGTAAGAAAGGCAGATATTTTCACTACATCATCATAATCAGAAGCTCTTCTTCCTAATTTTCCTTCTAATGCATCTAATATAGGAATAAATGTTTTGATCCTAAATTTATCTCTAGAAGAGAGTTCGTCTAAGGCATCAGGGTCAGATGAGTTTCCGTAATTCCCTTGCCTTTTACTTCATATTATCCTTCTGGCAGTTATATATTCAGTATTTTGGCAACGTGTTTTTTGCTTGTTGCTCAACTGCATCAAAATCTTGCTTAATTTCACGTAAAATGAAAAAAAATAGCTATTATGAATAATGAATTATATATAATTATAAAAATATAAAATGAAGCACGTAATATACATTTTAAAATATATTAATTAAAAAATATGTTAATAGCGTACATAGAGAAAAAAATATTCAAGTCTATAAACACTTTGCGAAAGTATTGAACCAACTGAACTCAAAAGGCGAGAATCAAATGATCGTGTACGCAATCATTAAATAAGAATATTTTTTAATAACATTAACACGTTTTTCATATTATCGAAGTAACACGAACGTCGGGATATCAACAGGACTGTTCGTTTGTCTGTTCCATGTGCAAGAACAAAGCAGAGCTTAGTAGCATAAGGCAGGTCAATATTCGCCATAGCAATCAGTGAACGTATGAACTATACTTTGGTGCAATCTACTGTATACAAACAAACCGTCCCAATGAGTCAAACGCGTTGATATTAACCAATACATTTTTATGTTTGTTTATTAGTCACATGCGAAGAATTTCTCCTTATTTTCGGTCCAGTGTTTTAGTGTTCACTGTTTTCAGAATAGTGTAATTTGAATTTTGGTAAGAATTTGAATGTAGGCCCCTCTTGATCTTGTGGCGTACTGTCTTAAATTGTTGGGCGCCAGAGTGGATGTCCTTTTGCCAATTTGTGTTAGGGAGGGGTTAAATAATTCTTATTTAAGGCATAAAAAAATATAAAAATTTATTATTTACAAATTTTGACGGACCGATCCTACTCAAAATATATTTGTTATGCCACTGGCTACTCAGCTATGAAATCCAAAACCTCGGGTTGACCGTGGGATAAATTTGGTCGGAAAAATGACGAATTTACGTTGTCTGCGTAATCATGAGAATGTTAAGGACTACCATGAGTGGAACTTATCTTTGCGATGTCGTGTAGTCAGCTTTTCTGGACCCTGGCGGCTTCTGTCGTTTCTAACTTTGCCATGACTTGTCTTTTTATCTTCGTTATTAATTGAAGATCTTTCATCACTCTTCTTGCAGGAACTTGTTGTCCTGGTGAAAGTCAGCGTCTGCTTTGTTGGTTACGTGTTCCTAGCGGTCATCTCTCCATCACAAAGCACCGCCTCTTTATTATTTATTACTAATTTATTTGTTGGCTATTTGTATATTTTTACCCTTGCATGCATTGAGTTGTTAATTTTTTTTCGATAATATTAATCTTTGTGAGTAGCAGGAACGCTACAAAAATTCAAACTTATGTAATAATTTATGCAATGTGATATTTTCATTAAGACTGAATTTGTAAAACAAACTTGAGCTACTTAAGACAAAAATTTTCATGTAACATGAATACAAGGAATTTATTTCTTTTACAATTTATTCTGTTGTCATACAGTAATGAATATCGTCATGCCTGTTACTTTCTTGTTCCTAGAAAATCATTTCCAATCGCGGTTATTTCATCAACTTCTATTTCTAGTATAAAAAATAAAATATTTTCGTATTTTTATGAAAAATAAAAAAATTACATGAAAAATCATGACTACCAATGGTTGAAATTGTTATTTTTTCCACAGTTAGGGAAATTATTTATTTAATGAAAACGTTTGTTAGTAATCTGAAGAAAGGAGAAACAGACGTTACACACGGTAAGTATATACTACAAGAAGAAATTTTATTTTTATATATCATAATTCAGGCAATATTTTTGTCAATTTTGCTACACAAGCATCACTGTCTTTATTTTTATAAACAATTTGTTTCTCAGGAAAACAAGATTCGTAGTGTAGAAGTAAAGTTTCTAGGAAGAAATTGAACTGATTAAGATTGGTTTCTTTCATTACTTAAGGAACAGTCTTTGATTTTCGTGAATATGATAATTTTCTTTTGTAGTTAGTGTACATGAGTAGTTGGCATTAACAACTGTCTGTAGTTAGGGAAGAAGGAAAGTTAACCGTTGCATTTAGATTAAAGGAAGCTTGGCTATGTTTGTAAATGCAGTTTACGAAGATCGTCTACTAGAAGGATTACATACTACGATTTTTTTCCACTTTATGTAATTACTGCGGTGAGTTCCCTTTACATGACATGTATATAATGAGATTTTTGGCTTTGAAATCAATTAAAGTTGCGTTGAAACTCTTCATTATACCTATTGGTATCTATTTAAGTTAATTTGAGATTAAATACAGCCAACTCCTCTTTTCTGATCTCCGATAAACATATCACATCAACACTGTGTTCTTCTTGTAATATAGACAACTGGAACTGATCTGTTTTGGTCAATAAATTTGTAATATTTCGGAGAAAAAAAATTGAAATAGTTTCTTTTTTATTGTTTGGTTTTGAGTTTTGGTTTTGGTTTGGAGTGACATGTGATATTTCTATGAGATTGAGCATGAAACACACATGAAGTAGCGATTTAAATTTATTTAAATTACTTGTCTTTTAATAATTATAATAATAATAGTCGAATTGGTCTGATGTGATGCGTCTCACTCATGAGTCTAAAATAAATATTATATTTAACATCTGAAATTATAATATTTTTCTAATAAATCTTATGGTTGTTTTAATATGCATTCTTCCACAAAACTGAATAATTTTTCACATTGAATTTTATATTTTTCCAAGTCCCATAAATGCGGATATTAAATGTGGGCATAGTTTGGCCAATATAACTGTAATTACAATATAAACAGATACCGATATTATTAATTTTATTTTTAATATTTTAACATAGCTTAAATTATTGCAAGATTTTAAGATAATTTGGATATCATAATTCATTAAATCATGTCATAAGTTTGTATTATTTCTTAATGCGTAATTTTACGGGTAAATTATTAATTTCGTATTAATCTTAGTCAACCCAATTTTAATGTATTTTTAAGCGAAATGCAAAGGATTAATATTAAGAAGAACACAATATTTATTTTTCCCAGATTAAATTTATGATTGCGCTGACGTTATTATTTGACGTCCCTATTTACTGAATTATAAAGCATAGTATCTTATGGAATAATGGCTGATTTGACATGTAATTAAGAATTATTCCTGAGTAAGTAGATATTTTTATAGCAATTGGTAACTATCTTATTGACAGAAACAATAACCAAAACATCAAGAAAATTGACAGAGTGATCTTTTTCAATTCAATTTTAAAGTTTCTTTCGGTGTTGTAATTATTAAAAGTATTGAGCAAATGGTTTATGTGGAATCTGAGAATGATACTAAAAAGTCATCATTCTTGAAATATCTCAGTGGTTTTAAATCTAAAGATGTAATACATAAGGCTTCCAAATCTCTCATAATTTGCGCGAATAACGACAAAGAAAAATTCCCAAGGTAGATCCAATGATTTCGTGATAGTAAATGTTCTTGAAAGAAAAATAAGTGGAATTTATAATTACATTTATTAAGATAAGAATTTTTGATAAAATAATTTTTGTCAATTTCGAAAAGTAGTTATCCCATCTATTTTTAAAACTTGGGGTAAAAATTAAATAAGAACTCTTCATCTAATGATAAGAAAGCATGATCATTAGTGACGTTTAAATGGTCAAAAAACTTAAAAGACGTTTTGACTGTAAAATTATTTTCCTCATTAAGAGAATTATATAAAAATATAGAAATGTTATGAAGAGGGCTGCTAGTAGAAGAAACGATAATTCTGAAAGATAAATTATATGCTGGAGCAGAGGCTCTGGCACTATTATCAGAAGTTAAAAACTAGGAGTTAAAAAGTGCTACTGTCCACAAGTCTTTTCAAGTTGATTTCTAATTGATCAAGAACTAAAGTAATGGATTTAATTTTTATTGCAAGTTCTATGCATTTATTTGTCTGGTAATAACGTTTCAACTTTATAAAACGATTTAGTCAAATTCCTTTGGCAGATTCACTAAAGATAACATTAGGATTATTAGAAATGTACATTTTGGTGTTTTGCACAACTTATGATAATTTTCTATACAGAATTAACTCATTGTTAAAGTTTTCCATTGTAATTATGGAACTAACAATACGCTTATTCTTTGTAAGTGTTATTTCAGCCTCGTTGCTTGTGCGACATGCACAACAAATTTTTATCCATTTCAATTTCTTTTTTCCGTTAATAATTTTTCATTTTATAACATAATTGTATTATACATATATATTGTAAATATTCATTTTTATTATAATCGTAAAAGATGAGGTTTTAAAATTTAAGAACGGAACGTCGTGAACAAACTACTGTTAATAAAGTTTATATCACTTTTTTCTGATATATAGGCTGTTTTTCATTTTATTAATATTAATATAAGATGTGTATTTGTATAAAATAACTTATTTGAAACAAATGTCCACGATATTCTCGTTTATCGCCACGTAATGTCCCCGCGCCCAACCTTGCGCCGAAACGGCCGCGCCGAATAATTCTTGCGCCGAAGCCGAATCGTCCTAGACCCTACTAAATCGTTCTCTTGGAACTCTATAAATCTCGGTTTCTGCTGGCGTAACCGCTGTTCATTCTTGATTCTGCCTTGTCGATGGCGTCCTCTATGTCGATATCTTGAACAGGTCGGGGGTACTTTATTATCTTTTCTAAAGGCAGATCTACTCGTCGTCCATAATGTATTTCGGCCGGAATTTGTTGGATGGCAAAGTTAACATTATTATTCAAATTATCTTCCGCCAGTTGGAGATACATAGCCCAACTTTGATGCCTTGTATGACATAGAATTCGCAGTAGATACGTAAGTATCTCTCAGACAGATTCAATTCGGGATGCCGTATACTACTGTATACTGTCCTAACGCCTTTTATCTTCAACGTTTTCCGCCATTGGTCACAATTAAATTGAGTTCCGTGATCACTAAGTATAGTTTTAGGCGTTCCTTCTTCGTCGCAGTACTTTAACATCTTAGAAAGGAATGCTCTGGCGCTGGACTTCTTTAGTGGGTACAGCTTCACAAATTTGCTAGCCACATCTACTATAATTAATACGTACATGACTTTTTACTAGGGGGCCATAAAGATCACTCATAACTAAATCACCGGTCATTTCCGGAATGACCGATATGAATGGAGCTTCGTATTTCAAGTTCGGATGTTTGCACTTCTGACAGAGGTCGCACGTCTTGACGTATCTTTTCACGTATTGCGTCATCCCTCTCCAATATACTAAAGATCGAAGCATCTCGAGAGTTTTATATACTCCCGTTGACGCTATTGGAAACGTACAATACCCATCGGTGTCTTGATTTAACATTCCTTTTAAATAACAAACTCTCTTCCATTTTGTAATTGCTCTGTACTACGTCAGTTTCATTATCGCGGTTCAGTTGGGCGATCGATAAGTCCTGCACAGTTTTCATCGTTTGCCTGTGCAAAGCGGCATATAACTCTCATATTGGCTATTAGAGTTTCTCGCTCTTTTGGGGTAGTTACGTCACCCGAGTCACTCTTCAAACAGCGACTTAAGAAGTCAGCCGCGACATTCAGTTTCCCCTTAATGTGCACAATCTTTAAGTCGTATTCCTCTATTGCCAGAGCCCATCTCTGTAGCCTCGCACTCAGGTGATCACACATCCGCAAACATGTAAGTGCCTGGTGGTCGGTGTACAGTACTGCACGCCGCCCGTAGATATACACAATTACCAACAACTCGATTTCGGTTACAGTATAAGTAAGCTCCGCTGCTCTCAGTCCTCTGTTGCACATAGCAATTACTCTTTCTGAACCATCTGTATCCATTTGGCTAAGGATTGCAGATATTCCCACCAAACTGGCGTCGCACCGAATTAGAAAAGGTTGTTGTAACACGACACAATGGCTGAATGCTTCCTTCACCTTGTCCAGGACATCACCTAGCCTGGTATTCTGCAGGCCTGTCACTCATTTCCTCCAGATGTTCAACCCCGGGGGTCTGGACGTTCCTTACATCCCACATGGTAGTACCCAACAACTCATCATTACTCACGCGATTCACTGTCTAAATCGCAGTTTAAACTAATTACGCCTATACTTAATAACGCGCTACAATCTTGAGGCCCTATAGGAAAATCCGGCCCTGACTGCACCGGAAGAAACTGAGCACTTGTCCAAGATTGACCGTCGAGAATTCGTACACAGATTTTAAGAAGTTATAAGGTGAGGAAGACTCTCCTCTGCCAAAGAGTTATTCATCCATTACTAGTAAATTCTTTGCTCTGCTGCACTGGCTGACGGGAAAATTAACTTTGGGTAACCTGTCGCTGTGATCCCGCTTCCCACGGGTGGGGAAAGGTTTCCGTAAAGACAAGACGTTCCCCAGAGACACTTGTAGTGCAATTTGCACCCTGGCATGAGGGGGGGAGATGCGCAGAGCTGCTGCGTCCCTCTCCAACCCCATCTTCCCCTCGTGCCACGCCTAACCACCCAGACACACCTTTTCTTCAACTTAACTCAAACATAAACTAGTATCCCATGCATGAAAACTATTAGCGAAAATAGTACATAGGAGAATGGAACGTCAAATAGAATGCGAGTTAGGAGATCAGTTTGGTTTTAGGAAGAATATAGGGACAAGAGAAGTTATACTGACTTTGCGGTTAATTTTAGAAGACAAGATACGCAAAAACCGGCCTACGTTCATGGTATTTGCAGATTTAGAAAAAGCGTTTCATAATGGAACACACTATTAAGAATTTTGAAGAGCACTGGAATAAAATATTCAGAAAGGAGGCTAATACATAACATCGACAGAAGACACACAGCAGTAATTAGAATAGAAGACCAAGAAAATAAAGCCGTAATCAAGAAAGGAGTACGACATGGGTGCAGTCTGTTGCCCAAGCTGTTTAACTTATAAGTTATAAAGAATCAGCGATGAAGAAAGTTAAAACGGAATATGGAAAAGGAATTATACTGAAAGGAGAATAAATGCCGACGATATTGGAGTCCTGGAGAGGATTAATAGAGGGAAAACCAAGGTAATCGACTGTAGAAACAGTGGAATAACAAAGGGTGTTAGATTAGGAAGGGATATTTTGACGGAAGTTAAGGAATTCTGCTACTTGGGAAGCGTAATAACTAGGGATGGTAGAAGTATAGTAGACATAAAGAGTAGGATAGCACAGGCAAGGAAGACTTTCACGAAAAAGAGGAATTTACTTACGGGTAATATACAATGTGAACTCTAGGAAATCGTTGCTAAAAATGTTCGTAATGGAGCGTGGCGTTATATGGGTGCGAAATCTGGAAGATAGGAGTTGGGGAAAGGAAAGTCTTTTAAATGTGGTGCTATAGGCGAATGCTGAAAATCGGATGGGTGGACAGAATCACAAACGAGGAAGTTATAAACAGAATAGGGGAAGAGATAACAATACAGAGTGCAGTTTAGGTTTGGTTGAGATGCGGGGAAAACCCTAGAAAACCTGCATCTCATAGGTCGGGCATTGGGTACTATTCTCACGCCCTTCCGAATGACGGGAGAAAAGTTTACTATGGGGTCGCAGCATTCCCTTCTCCGTGTCTACAGTTTTAGGAGGCAGCTGGCCGAATGGTCCAATGGGACCGGAGCGTCGTATTTATATAGCGCCGCGTGTGAGGGAAAACTCGACTCATAAATCATTATGTATATTTATTAAGTATTTTGAATCTACTGTTACTTAATTAAAGCGTTGACTTAATAACAGACGAAAAAGACAGGACAACTATATTATTATTATTTTAAACGAAAATCTTTGTTTGTGTGTAAAAAGAGCTCAAAATTAGTGTGAATGTAAAGTAATTTTGAGATCGCTGACATCGAAATTATCATATTGAAATGTTTTATTTGATATTGCACATTTTCACTGTTGGATGTCCGCAATCTACATTTATATACAGAGTAATGACAAGTTTTCTGTTATGTTATAACGTTAATATACGTTAGATGTAAAATTGTTGACCACAAAGGAAATTAATACTGGTTACAAATGGTGAAAATTACAATGATTAAACAGTAAAGAAAAACAATTGAAGTTATATTTTCTTTGAACTGAACGTATTATTGATGTCTGTATTGCTTTGCTTGGAGCTGGATGTGTGTTAGGGAGACATCCAAGGGAGACGATTCATTGTCTGTATACATGTATATATATTTATATATATTGTCACGTTTCGTAGGGATCGTGAGATTCAATAACACACACTGGTAGAGGTTATAAGCGTTTAATCAACGACGAAGTGCTGTACAAAGCTCGTACTGCTTAATACTGACTCCGATTTGGAATCAAGTCCTATTTATACATACATGGAATATTATAGAAGCAGAACATTCTAGAAACAGAAAATACTAGAAACTAAAGGCAAACAATGTCAATAAATTAAACAAATAAAAATGGTTGCGTCGGCTGGGACTCGAACTCGAGTCTGTAAATCTGTAGTCCGACTCGCTACCGCTCTGCCATCACTGCAGGTCTTCAGATGTGGCAATATAAACAGTCTATTCAATTAGTTAATTGAATAATTTTACTTAAATAATTTTAATCAGTGTTATATTCATATAAGTCAATCGAAATTGTTGTTTCCATTGTTATTAATTATATTCATTTCAAATATTACATGTACTTTGTACGTTGAAACGAGAGACTGTATCAAACTCGCCCCTGGCTGATGACGTCACGACCAGTGACGTCACGTCAGGACCAGGCCAACCAAAGCACCAGATCCTCTCCTCTTTCCAGTCCATCTTACTACTGGTGCAACAGAACCAGCTACAACCATACCATGGTACAGCAAGACCGAGGAAAAACTACTGGCAAAAATATTATACCCATTAGGCCTGAGATATAGAGTGCTCGTGCTTTCTTCATGCATTATAAAACGGTTTAACCATTTTGTAAAAATATAATAAAAGTTGTTTGTTCGTTTTGATACGAATATTTATTTATGTAATGTCGCATAAATAAATTGGCGCCTCAACGTTCGGCTCGAGTTTAGAAATAGAGAATCATTTGTCTCTTGAATAAATTGACTACCTGTGTAAAAGAAATTTTTGCCACTAGTTTACCGAGGCTTATATCTTAGTAGTAAGCACAGCAACACTACTGAATTGTTACAATATTTGCTACACTATAATTTTAAGATTTTGAGGGAATATACGTTATTTGTCTTGTGATTTATGCTATTGAGGTCAGACAAGATAATAGAATTTAAAATAAAAATACGCGAAGTAAACCATTTTGACGTACTTCTTGTCATCGTGTGGCATTAGAAGTTACAGGAGATTTACTGCCGAGGTTTTATACTGTGTCTAGTGTCTGCATCCTGCCTTCCATCCCACAGGATAGTCTGCCAAAGTCCTTCCAGCACTGATACGCTCCTTTCACTCTCTTCCAAGACAGTTTGTAAAGAAGAAGCATAATGAAAAAAAAGATCAATATTGATTTAACGTTTATTATTATTTGTGTTTACAACTAAAGAGTAGCATATAGCACAATCTCCTAAAGCATGGCATAAATTGTGAAAAATTATTGTGGAGTCAATCTCTTCAGTGCCTTTGCAAATTAACGAATTTTTGGATTATAAACTGGTTCATCACAGACTCGAGGCTCCTCCTAGTATAGATACATCTCTAAATCAGTTAAATATAGTTTTTTTAATCTAAAGTGAAGAAAATATCGCGTAAGCCGTATATAGAGAAAAATGGTACGGATCAAAGCAGAAGAGGATTAGTCAAAGGGCATGTCAAAGGTCGTCTTTTAGACCATTCTCGATGGCCTCTGACTGTCAGTTGCCCAAATAATTTAATACGACATTTAACGATAGTAATGTTAATAATAGCATGTATTTAAAACTGAACTCACTGAAATTGGACTCACACGTGACATCAGGTCAGGTAGTTTCCATGTTAGAGCTCTTCACTTTATCAACACTCTCAAGAAATTATTTATTTTTGAGGAAATTAATATTTCAGGCGCAATTTCAGGATTTATTAAAAATGAAGGTAAACAAAGGATTGTATTGACAATGAATGTTTCATGGTTGTTTTTCTGTATCCTGATGAATATACGCACATGGCGTAGGTACAGGCCAAGATTTGCAAATTTTTGGCAAGTTTTATTCGAGTCATTCCATGTCAAATCACCGAAAAAGAGCCTCTGGCTCCCACTCGACCTTCTCCGAATCTCATGAAATTTTGTGAAGAAGTAAACCCAGACCCCAATCGAAACTGTGAAAAATATTAGAGGTAATGGGACACTGGTTGAGAAGTTAGAAGCCCGTGTTAACGCGCCATTGCCAACTTTGATCAATTATCAAATCAATTCTAGCGGCCAGACAATAGTGAAGGTTGACTCATCCACACACCTTCCAGCACAGACTGTAGAGATGTCATCGCCATTCCCGTACCTCTTCAAGACAAAGTCGCCACTAAATTTAGGACTGTTTGGAGACCAATTACTCGGCAGCAAAAGGTCTATGTCAGGTCTCACCAAAAACATATTGTAGGGGACTTTTCAAGAAAACTGGAATACTGACACTCACTTGAGCCAGCATATTCAATCACTCATGTTATTTGTTATTAATAACAGTAACCTCTTCAGATATGTTACATGACTTTGATACCAGAAGTAAAAACAATTTACACAAGGAAGGAAGGAAGGAAGGAAGGAAGGGAAGTCTCTAACCGTAATACAAAAGGGTGTACATTACAATGCTATTAGCATATTTAATAAACTTCCCACCTCCATTAAACAATTAAAAATAAATCCAAACAAGTTCAAATATGAACTAACTAAGTTCTTACTAAGCCACTCCTTCTACTCTGTTGAAGAATTTATGAAGCTGAATGTATCATAGGGTAGATATTTATAATTATGTAAGAACATTATTAGAACACTAATCTTTTAGTATAGGATGTAAAAATATTTATCAATTTTATATATAAGGTACAAATTGTATGTCTTCTGTATAGAACTTAAGAAAATTTTATTATAAGTTAAAAATTAATGAATAGTTACAGTATATTCTAATATTAATAAAGCAACCTATGTAAAATCCTTGACTCGTTCCACATCCTTGAAGCTTGTGCTTCTCTATAGGATTTATGGAATATGATTTTATACTTATACTTATTATATAGGATAATATTTTGGGAGTGTCGTATACATTGCTGCACAATTTGGCTACTTTTCTATGTCAAATTTTCCTGGTCAACTTTCGTTAGGACATCTCTACAGCCTGTGCTGGAAGATCTCTGGAAAAAAATACAGACAATGGAGTTTCTGTTTGATGATGTGCACATTTGAAAAACATTATGACATATATATCCTTTTGCTGCCCAGTAATTAGCCTACAAACACAGTTCTAAATTTGCCGCGACAAAATTTGGTGGTGGTTTTGTTGTTGCTGTTGATGTTGTGGTATTCAGTCCACGCTAACCTATCTTGCGCAAGTCTTTACATTTCCTCATAACTATCACATCTCACAACCTCCCTAATCTACTTAGTGCAATTTATTTGACAAGAGATCAAAGTTGGTCCATTTTGCAAAGCGCGCGCTTACTGCAAAATACTTAACATTCAGAGTTCAATAGTTGTTGTAATACTTCGGATCCAACATAAATAAACATTTTTATTGTACATAAGAAGCTGCTCTTTATAGTGATATCATTTAAAACCAAAGTAGGAGCGACACACATTATAATATGTTACCACGAAATGTGGCTACGTCACATTTGTCTGGCCTAATTTCATGTGAAACATCATTGAAAATATAAGAGCTGTAGAGTTTCAGTTTGTATAATGCTTAATACGGTGCTCGATGAGTACATTTACAAATTATTGTTGGACCTTTTGCTGCCAAGCAATCGGCCTCCAAACTGAGGTCCGAGACAACGTTTGTGAGTCATATATATCCCAAAGGCCGACTGTATTACTTCTTTGATGATACTGCTATATTTTGAGGTATAAGGTGTGCCGATAAGCTAAATGTTACTATTATCTGGCCACTAGAGGAGATTGGTCGCCCCTTTAGCGTCTCGCCAACACGCGTTGGCTTCAGAGGCCTACAGCTGTTATAAACCTGCAGGTCCCAACGCAAAAATACTTCTTTAATGCCTGGTCTTTGTAATGCGACAAGATTTAAACAAAAATTGGGAGTGACGTATATTGAGATATATATAAAATATATTTGGGCAAATTTCATAAGGAATATCTCAAGACATATGCGGATAATAGTTTTTCTGTATCTTCAGGTATTAATATGATGCTCTCTCTTCTTGGTTGCAAGATATAGTATCATATAGATCTTTTGCCCCTTTAATAGCATAGGAAGGGAATTGAAAAGGGGGGATGCGGAAGGTAGAGCAAGGTAGCCAAGGGTTGACTAGGGCCCCCAGGCTATGGTTTAAGGATCCTACTCGGTGTTTCACCTAAAGAGATGCAGGGAAAACCCTAGAAAACCTGCATCAGGTAGGTCGGGCATTGGGTACTATTCTCACGCCCTTCTGAATGACGGGAGACGAGTCTGCTGTGGGGTCGCAGCATTCCCTTCTCCGTGTCTCCACCAGTTTCAGGAGGCAGTTGGCCAACTGATCCAATGGGATCAGCGGACAGCTCTTGCCATATGCCCAAGGTCGTTGACCTTGAAGGTGTCTCGGCATATGAGAACTTTGATATAAAGTACCCAGAGAGAGTGCGAGGCATTCCCAACATGATCAGGTGAGCCCCGCAGTCACTCTGGGCTGAAGCGATGTCAAGGCCGGTCCATGAACCTCTAGGGAACTTGAACAAGTCGAAGCGGAAAGAAGCGGCCGACAGTCTCCATGCGAGAGTAATGCCTGGAACTCATTGAGGTGAATCTTCTCCCTCCTACTGATGAAGTCTTTTACCAAGAATAATAACGCACCCTATCTCCTCAGTTGAGGAATAATGTAATAAATAAATTAAATGAAAATTTTTCATCACCTGAAATTGATTATTAAAATATCATTTATTTGGGGAATAATTTCTTCAATTTTTAAGCGTCTAAATACCTAATCCGAACTCTTATCAACTTTACAGTCTCATCTATTCCACGGAGCTAAATTATTCAACAGTTTTCTTCCTTTATATTTTATTCTTTTTCGATATTTCGTCTTTGTCGGTACGTGACAATAATATCTGATATCAGGTGCAATCAGCTCACTCTGCTGATCTGTTGCTTGTCCAATCTCTCTCTCTCACACACACTGGAGCATGTTTACAGGCCTCTAGCATAAAAAACTCTAGCGTGTACGGGAGAAGATGAGGTCATTAGGAATAATCATTTCTCGGAGTTGCGCTTACCTATTTGAATTATCATCCCCGAACTTAGTATCCAAAATTCGCTTTACTTTCTTCGACTTTGTTCTGTTCCCATCAGTCTCGTCTTCTTCAATTTACTCCGCGTATCTTTCACGAAGGGAAAGAGTAAATACGAGCGATATGGTTGCTAAATAGAGAGAAATAGAATTGCAGTTATAATTACAAATTCATAGTGACGTTGAAAGTAGTCAAATTAGGATAAACAGAATAAATTAAATGGAAATAAATGCATACAATGGTTAACGAAATAATTTAACATTAATCATAATATGAAGACTTATCATTTAATGACGTTGAATTGTTAAATTGTAGACGTTACTGAATTGTTCACGGTGAAAGAAACGTTTTGATCAGTTCCCGTGAATCAGTCTGGGAATGGAAATACAACCAAAGTCAACACCGGTGGGTCACATCTTGTAAATAAAATGGCTAAGCGTTTACTCTGCAACTCGTGCTTTACTAAAGTGTAACGTGTGCGTCAAGGTCTCAATTAATAATAATGTTGCAGTTTCGCAGTCACGAAGACAACAGCGCTGTATCCCCCAAAAATATGAAACATCCATCATCTTGTCCGTGTTTGCAGTGATCACTCCTTATTACCGATCTACTACTCATTCAAAAAATTAGTGTAGAAAGTGGGAAACGCAAAGAAATGTAACTTTCTCTAATGAATATTAAAAATATAATATTAATGTAAACCTGACAATCTTCAGCTTTAATATGGAACGTAAACCAAATACGTAGAATGGACGTTTGAGCCCTCAGTACAGTCAACAGAATATTAGAATATACAAAACAATTATCTTTGAAATCAAAGTTTAACAAGGTAACGCAATGTAACAAATACATTTAAAACTGTGACAGTTAGTCTGCACATATACATATGTAAAACGTATAAATTAAAATAAAAGATTCATACCAACAGCAACGCCGTTGAGGAGAAACTTGAGATTATCTGAAACAAAGAAATCATTACTGTAAAATATAGCAAAAGCGTAATAAATATTTAGTAAACGGTGGAATTTTCTGTATAGTTTTAATCTTTTCGCGTTATATACTATTTTTATACTTCAGTGCTTATTCCATTAAATTCGTTTTAATAATCCAAGTCACCCGGGTGACTGGACTGACCGAGACATGGAAGACCGGCGACGGACGTGCTAAAATACCCAACAGATTTGATAACACTTCCAGATATATTTTTAAACGAAACCAATCTGTTAGAACAACACAGAACTATAGTTCATTTTTTGGCAAACAGAATGTTACCGAAATATTAGCCTGACGTAACTGTAGCGACGTTGACATTCGCCAATGCTATAAACGGCTGATAACAGGCTTGTTACAAACAGCGCAGGTTGTTGACCAACTACTTTAGAAGTCACCAACTGAGTTAGGCGGTCAATGAAGAAGCAGGACAAGAATTTTCACGTAATTGGGTGTTACGTCGCAAGTGATATTTTCCTGATGTTTTGTTTGTAATTGTGAAGGAAAATTTCTTGCTAACTATTCTAAACGGTGAGATAGTCATGCTAAGTTGCAAAATGATTTCTTGAGTCTATTTCTTGCGGGAATGGATAACAGGTGATACTGAAACAGGCAATTCCCCTTTCAAAGCATAGGAAGGGAATTGAAAAGGAGGGATGAGGAAGGTCTAGCAAGGTAGCTGAGGGTTGACTTGGGTCACCGGGCTACAGTTTAAGGAACCCACCCCGTGTTTCACCTAAAGATATGCAGGAAAAACCCTAGAAAATCTGCTTGCGGTAGGTCGAGCTTTTGGCTATTATTCTCACGCCCTTTTGATTGGCGGGAGGCGAGTTTGCTGTGAAGTTGCAGCATTCCCTTCTCAGACTATCCACCAGTTTTAGGAGGCAGTTGGCCGACTGATACAATAGGATCAGCGGATAAACTGTCACCGTATGCGCAAGGTCTTCGACTCCATTACATACACCTCCTAAAATAGGTGAAGGTGCCTCAGTATGTGTGAACTTTGAAAAACCACAGAGTATGAAGCATTCCCAACATAGTCAGCTGAGCTCCGAAGTCAATCTGGGGAGAAATACCTGCTCATTACGAGTATTAGTGTTGATATAAGTAGATAGGATAACAATTGGTTAAGAGATTGTCAGTGATATGGATAAATTTGTAGAATGATAAGTCTGGTCATAAAGTAAAATGGTCCTGTCCGCTAAGTTAAAAATCATAGCTCTTTTTTATTTGATGGTCTTATCAGAGAAAAAATGATGAACACGTCCTGAATAAGTAGGCATTTTGCACAAATTTCTATAAAGTTGGATAGTTGAAACCGTAGTGGAAACGTTAGGAAACTGTAGAAAGTCCTTTATGCCAGTCTCAACAGTGAATTGGAGTCTGAGGTCATAATCATTAGGCCAAGATTTCTAATTTTGTAGAAGGAATAATGGAGAATGTGGAATCAACTTAAGGAAAGTAACTCGTTGCTTGAAAATTGAGATCGCAAGACGAGTGAGTGTGGACAGGCCAAGGGCGATCCCTCTACTTGATGGTAATTGGAACCAAAAAATAAACTGGAATTGAGGATAAGATTATGGGCAATTAATAATTCATCCAACGGAAACGTGAAACTGTAGATGACAAGATTATTGGAGACGGCCGTAAAGAGAAAGACGACATCTAAATAAATAATTGAATGGTTACCAGGAATCGTTAGATCTTTGATGGATTCAAGTAATCGAAACGAGTTTCTTACAGAGTGGAGAAGTTTATCTTTAATACCGTAAGACAAAATTGATTGCAGACATTTGGCAAAGTTGTGTAGAGAGCTGAATATCTGCTTTAAGAATCTTAGGAAGGTCATAAGCGCGGGATAAATTACCAGAAGTTAAGTAAAGAGAATGAAAAGTGTGGATAATGACGTACTCGTTCTGTTTACATATTTTTAATATTTCCTGAAGTCCTTAAATAACCGTCGTCAAACATTTATTCGAAGCTAAGATGTAGGTTCTATTATCAGAAAGTAAAAAATTGGACTTTGTTGAAATAGTAACTCTTATCGATGGCAACAGTAACAGCTTCCTGGGTTTGGATGTTTGTGTCGTCATGGTCGCGAAGACCGGGATTAAGACCGCTGGACAATCGATAAGCTGACCGCGTGTCACTCCAAATTCAGAATATGTCATGCAAGATGACAGTCCGCAGTCGACTGTGTAGGCCCAGGCCCTCAATGGGCTGTAGAGCCGAAGAAGAGGGGATTGCCATAATATATGTTATTACAAGCATCTTATACTTTCCATTTGGAGTGAAGACGTTTGTTGCGTAGTAACCGAGATGTGAGGGCTTGTGACTCACACGACATTTCCACGAAGGCAGAGAAGTCGGCCCAAGTCGGATAAACGAACCATCGTTCACGACTACAAATTACTCCGCCCACGTGGGAGCCTTAACAGAATTAAAATATTAAGACAAACACCTTAATAAGATAAAAATCAATATTAGAATCTCATCCGAATAACGTGTCCTCTAATTTTATGTCGTTCCGGACGCCTGTTGACTTCAAAATTATAAAAACCATTGAATGTTGTATAGGAAACAAATTGAGAACTGCAGAAATCCTAAAATTTATACACCAACAATAAGAAAAAAAATATTATTGAACTATGGACAAAAAGTGACGTTGAGAAAACTCACCTATTTGCAGAGCACTTGACTTCAGTATTTCAACCGATACACAATGTACACGATCAAGAAATTGAAGAAAATTCCAGTATTCCACCAACAATACATGAGCCTATCAAAGCATTGACGCCAAAAGAAATCACCGAAGAAATTTAACTTCTAAACGCAAAGAGGACAGGAATAAATATCGAGAAATAATTCTACAGAATTCAAGTTCAGGAAAACAAAGCTGAAGTCAAGAAAGAAGTAAGACAAGGATGCTGTCTTTTCCCCGTGCTGTTTAACTTACATATAGGGTAGGGGATAAAGAAAGTTAAAACGGAATATGGAAAAGAAATAAAATCCGTTGATATAGTAGTATTAAGGAAGACACAAGAAGACTTGGAAACCATAATAAATGACATGGACATGGTCCTGGAGCAAGAGTTCAATATGAGGATTAATAGAGGG
>CM067376.1:14946290-15007767 GCA_034510155.1 Eucriotettix oculatus
GAATTGGGTACTATTCTCACGCCCTTCCGAATGACGGGAGGAAAAGTTTACTATGGGGTCGCAGCATTCCCTCCTCCGTGTCTACAGTTTTAGGAGGCAGCTGGCCGAATGGTCCAATGCGACCGGAGCGTCGTTTTTATATAGCGCCGCGAGTGAGGGAAAACTCGACTCATAAAACATTATGTATATTTATTAAGTATTTTGAATCTACTGTTACTTAATTAAAGCGTTGACTTAATAACAGACGAAAAAGACAGGTCAACGATGTTATTATTATTATAAACGAAAATCTTTGTTTGTGTGTAAAAAGAGCTCAAAATTAGTGTGAATGTAAAGTAATTTTGAGATCGCTGACATCGAAATTGTCGTATTGAAATGTTTTATTTGATATTGCACATTTTCACTGTTGGATGTCCGCAATCTACATTTATATACAGAGTAATGACAAGTTTTCTGTTATGTTATAACGTTAATATACGTTAGATGTAAAATTGTTGACCACAAAGGAAATTAATACTGGTTACAAATGGTGAAAATTACAATGATTAAACAGTAAAGAAAAACAATTGAAGTTATATTTTCTTTGAACTGAACGTATTGTTGATGTCTGTATTCCTTGGCTTGGAGCTGGATGTGTGTGAGACATCCAAGGGAGTATATCACACAGACGACGATTCATTGTCTGTATACATGTATGTATATTTATATATATTGTCACGTTTCGTAGGGATCGTGAGATTCAATAACACACACTCGTAGAGATTATAAGCATTTAATCAACGACGAAGTGCTGTACAAAGCTCGTACTGCTTAATACTGACTCCGATTTGGAATCCAGTCCTATTTATACATACATGGAATATTCTAGAAACAGAAAATACTAGAAACTAAAGGCAAACAATGTAAATAAATTAAACAAATAAAAATGGTTGCTGGGCTGGGACTCGAACCCGAGTCTGCAAATCTGCAGTCCGGCTCGCAGGTCTTCAGATGTGGCAATATAAACAGTCTATTCAATTAGTTAATTGAATAATTTTACTTAAGTAATTTTAATCAGTGTTATATTCATATAAGTCAATCGAAATTGTTATTTTCATTGTTATTAATTATATTCATTTCAAATATTACATGTACTTTGTACGTTGAAACGAGAGACTGTATCAAACTCGCCCCTGGCTGATGACGTCACGACCAGTGACGTCACGTCAGGACCAGGCCAACCAAAGCACCAGATCCTCTCCTCTTTCCAGTCCATCTTACTACTGGTGCAACAGAACCAGCTACAACCATACCATGGTACAGCAAGACCGAGGAAAAACAACTACTGGCAAAAATATTATACCCATTAGGCCTGAGATATAGAGTGCTCGTGCTTTCTTCATGCATTATAAAACGGTTTAACCATTTTGTAAAAATATAATAAAAGTTGTTTGTTCGTTTTGATACGAATATTTATTTATGTAATGTCGCATAAATAAATTGGCGCCTCAACGTTCGGCTCGAGTTTACAAATAGAGAATCATTTGTCTCTTGAATAAATTGATTACCTGTGTAAAAGAAATTTTTGCCACTAGTTTACCGAGGCTTATATCTTAGTAGTAAGCACAGCAACACTACTGAATTGTTACAATATTTGCTACACTATAATTTTAAGATTTTGAGGGAATATACGTTATTTGTCTTGTGATTTATGCTATTGAGGTCAGACAAAATAATAGAATTTAATATGTCGCAACATAGTGAGGAAATTATTAGCAGCGGAGGCAATTTGGCAGGAGGCGAGTTAGTAGATATCGAGTCGACACGAAAGTTTGGTGAAGGTGATCGCGGCTTAGTTAATGTAGAGGGAACGTCAGATAGGAGAAGTAAAGAGTCGACGTTTGAGGGAGATTTTAGTTATAGAATGATGGAAATTTTAAACGACTTGAGTAAAAAAAATTGATGATCAGAGTAATAAGATAGATGAACAGACTAAGTTAAGTAAAGAACTTGAAATCAAGGAATAATAAATTCGAAGAATGGAACAATAGGTTAGAAGTGAGACTGGATACATTAGAGGGAGCAATTAAATCTGTCGAAATGAAGTGTAATATTCGGGAAATAGAAGTGACTGAGAGATTAACTCACTTGGAACAACGAATGATAGATCAGGAACAGAATATGCAAACACTGCGCAAAGAATGCGATTATACAAAAGGGAAATTTGAAGAGAAATTGGCTGATATAAATGAGAGGATTAACAGTATTCCCAGTAGTGTGGATGAGTCTCAAACCGTGTTGCCGAGAAAACTGGAAAAATGTGAGCGAATTGTCGTAGCAGAGATAGAAAGAAAAATGGAAAAAGTGAAATCCGAAATAATGGATCACGTAAAGAGTAAATTGGGAGCACAAGAATCTTGTAATCAATGTGTAAGCGAACATGAAAGAATAGAAAGAACGAGGACACGGGAGGAGGTGACACTGATGATGAAGAGGAAGGTAGTGGAAAAGGCGTCCATCATGCTTTACTGGTAAAAAGAAAATCGGACAAGATGGAGTCTAGTTTAAACTTCATTTTGTGTAAAATCCACGGAAGTTCTTATTGGATTTCGAAGAGTTTGTAAAAATAAAAGAAATTCCTCCTGAATTTCTAAACATATGGTTTCGGAAATGTCTTGGGGAGAAAACTATCATTTGGTTTGAAGCTGTGGGTGAAAATACCCAGAACTACGATGAACTGAGACAGAGTTTCCTAACCAGATATTGGAGTTGTGAAAGGCAAGCTGAGATAGTGAGAAAATTTTACATTCCGAACTTTGAAAGAAACAAAGGGTTGAACAGGGAACAGCACCTTTTAAGAGCACATAACGAGAATAAATATTTAGATCATCCTTTGCCCCCGCGTAACTTTGTTGCTTACAGCAAGAATTGATACTCTGGAAGAGTTATCTAACATCTTGAATGCTTGGGAAAACATAGATAGAGATAAAGATATGTGGTGTATTATTTTACAAGGCAGCTGAACGACTGATTTCTAGTCGCGTATTCATGAAATTCGCCATTTGTTTGAAACAAATTAATGTTGTTTTTTACAAACTTTAATATTTCATAAATATATACGCTTATTAAAGTAAGTATTTGCAAACTTTTGAAGAAAGGTTTGCAACTGGATCTAGAATTCGTACCAGAAAGTATTTTAATGGCACGCCTTTGCAACTTAACTATTTCATTGCTCCTGGAGCAGTTTCCCCAATTAGAGACGCCATAGCTCATAACTGAATAAAAATACGCGAAGTAAACCATTTTGACGTAATTCTTGTCAACGTGTTGCATTAGAAGTTACAGGAGATTTACTGCCGAGGTTTTATACTGTGTCTAGTGTCTGCATCCTGCCTTCCATCCCACAGGATAGTCTGCCAAAGTCCTTCCAGCACTGATACGCTCCTTTCACTCTCTTCCAAGACAGTTTGTAAAGAAGAAGCATAATGAAAAAAAAGATCGATATTGATTTAACGTTTATTATTAATTGTGTTTACAACTAAACAGTAGCATATAGCACAATCTCCTAAAGCATGGCATAAATTGTGAAAATTTATTGTGGAGTCAATCTCTTCAGTGCCTTTGCAAATTAATGAATTTTTGGATGATAAAGTGGCTCATCACAGCCTCGAGGCTCCTCCTAGTATAGATACCTCTCTAAATCAGTTAAATATAGTTTTCTTGAATCTAAAGTGAAGAAATTATCGAGAAAAATCGTACGGATCAAAGCAAAAGAGGATTAGTCAAAGGGCATGTCACAGGTCGTCTTTTAGACCATTCTCGGTGGCCTCTGACTGTTAGTTGCCCAAATATTTTAATACGACATTTAACGATAGTAATGTTAATAACAGCATGTCACTGAAATTGGACTCACACGTGACATCAGGTCAGGTAGTTTCCATGTTTGAGCTCTTCATTTTACCAACACTCTCAAGAAATTATTTATTTTTGAGAAAATTAATATTTCAAGCGCAATTTCAGTATTTATTAAAAATGAAGGTAAACAAAGGATTGTATTGACAATGGATGTTTCATGGTTGTTTTTCTGTATCCTGATGAATATACGCACATGGCGTAGGTACAGGCCAAGATTTGCAAATTTTTGGCAAGTTTTATTCGAGTCATTCCATGTCAAATCACCGAAAAAGAGCCTCTGGCTCCCACTCGACCTTCTCCGAATCTCATGAAATTTTGTGAAGAAGTAAACCCAAACACCAATCGAAACTGTGAAAAATATTAGAGGTGATTCGACACTGGTTGAGAAGTTAGAAACCCGTGTTAACGCGCCATTGCCAACTTTGATCAATTATCAAATCAATTCTAGCGGCCAGACAATAGTGAAGGTTGACTCATCCACACACCTTCCAGCACAGACTGTAGAGATGTCATCGCCATTCCCGTACCTCTTCAAGACAAAGTCGCCACTAAATTTAGGACTCGGCAGTAAAAGGTCTATATAGGATAATATTTTGGGAGTGTCGTATACATTGCTGCACAATTTGGCTACTTTTCTATGTCAAATTTTCCTGGTCAACTTTCGTTGGAACATCTCTACAGCCTGTGCTGGAAGATCTCTGGAAAAAAATACAGACAATAGAGTTTCTGTTTGATTATGTGCACATTTGAAATATATTATGACATATATATCCTTTTGCTGCCCAGTAATTAGCCTACAAACACAGTTCTAAATTTGCCGCGACAAAATTTGGTGGTGGTTTTGTTTTTGCAGTTGATGTTGTGGTTTCAGTCCACGCTAACCTATCTTGCGCAAGTCTTTACATTTCCTCATAACTATCACATCTCACAACCTCCCTAATCTACTTAGTGCATTGCATCCTTGGCCTCCCATTCTGTTCTGAGGTCCGAGACAACTTTTGTGAGTCATATATATCCCAAAGGCCGACTGTATTACTTCTTTGATGATACTGCTATATTTTGAGGTATAAGGTGTGCCGATAAGCTAAATGTTACTATTATCTGGCCACTAGAAGTGATTGGTCGCCCCTTTAGCGTCTCGCCCGCAACACCGCGGCACACGCGTTGGCTTCAGAGGCCTACAGCTGTTATAAACCTGCAGGTCCCAACGCAAAAATACTTGTTTAATGCCTGGTCTTTGTAATGCGACCAGATTTAAACAAAAATTGGGAGTGACGTATATTGAGATATATATAAAATATATTTGGGCAAATTTCATAAGGAATATCTCAAGACATATGCGGATAATAGTTTTTCTGTATCTTCAGGTGTTAATATGATGCTCTCTCTTCTTGGTTGCAAGATATACTATCATATGGATCTTTTCCTGCTGAGTAATTGGCCTCCAAAGTGACGTCAAAATATGCCGCGACAGTATTTTTGTGGCGTCTTTGGCCTGAACAGATATCGGAATGACGAGCTGTACCACTATTTTGATCACATCACTACATTTTGTGCTAGAAGTTGTATGGGCTCAACCAGTGTACAAAGAGCTCTAACATTTTGCGCAGTTTCATTTGGGGTCTGCGTTTATTTTTTTATTATTATTTTTTTTTGGTTAACAGGCAAATCCCCTTTAATAGCAATTACCCATAACATTTATGCTATTGGATCATCATTGTACCTTTCGCCATGTTTCCTAATTGTAATTTTACTTTCTTTTGTTTTTGTATACAATTTATAAATATTGTTGGTTGATATTTCTTTATTAAATTCTATTCTCTTATGTAAAATAAATAGCATGAACCTGCAAGTGTCCATATGTATATTTAAATGATTACTATACACAAACAGAAACAATAAAAATGAGCAAATATGTACCGAAACGTCGTTATTCCTTATTTGGAACAAATAAATTGTTCTGAAGAGGTCAAAGAATTAGGTTTAAAATTGAAATGTTTTTACGGTGATCGATCGGGAATTCCGAATCTCTATTTTTAGTGACAAGATTGAAAAACACACGTTTTCATGAAGATGGAAAACTATAAACAGTTTTCTGTTAATGGTCCTTCATTCAGGATGAGAAATAACCAACTCTCAACTGTACCTTGATGTCCCACAACCTCTGCGGTGTATAAATCGTAGCGTTATTGTAATATATACAATACAGTCAATATAAAGTCACACATTTTAGAATCTACATTGTCCATAAAATGAGGAATAATTAATAATTCAATTCATAGCCGAAATAAAGTTTAGTGATTATTATCTAATTTCTTGAATATTTTTATGACAACATCCAAATATTATTACAATCAAACAGTATTAATGTGATCCTTTACTTTAAATAAATAATTCATTGTAGGCTTTATTTCAGTTATTGCAAATCGTGATATATATTAAACGATAGTTTGATTTAATGTATGTTAATGTCGAAAACGCGAATTGACTAAAATACGTTAAACGAAATGGTAATGTAGTAAAGTTATTACATTCAGAGAAAATTAGTAATAAAAAGTGAGCTTGTTGTGCAATCTTTGGGGAAGTGTTTAATGATCGTTGGAGGCCTTGTGACCTTCTTCTGTTCAAAAGATTTTAGTGTAGTGTGCGCCGAATATATAACTAATAAGTGAATAAGTATTGAGCTTCTTCAAGTTGCATCTGCTGTGGTAAGCTAACGAAAAATATTTATTTATTTAGTGCTGTCGTTGCCCCACGGATATTTCAGACCGTTTTATCGTAGAAGGAAACTAGTTGTTTGCTGGGTGAACGTAAATAAAAATGCAGGAATTTTAGATAAGGTTATTACAGTATTTGAGTGTAAGTTACATTCACTTTTAGCTAGAGGAGCCTGTAAACACTCGTTATATAAGATTACTAACAGCATAAATTCATTTTTGTTGTCAATACAACCTATTTTCAAACCAAGGTTGTGGATATGTCGAAAAATCGTCGAAATGGTAACTTTTATACACGTTGACCAATTTCTGATGATCTGAGGACAAAAGGTAGAAACTGAATTTACAATCAACCATGTGGCCTCAGAATTTCTCTAAAGGAACTGGTGGAGTTGCATCCCCCACGTATTCGGCCCTAATTCTTGATTGGTGCACAACTAGTGACGTCACAGTGTGTTACCGTGTATAAAATGAAGAGGAAAATCCTGATGTATACGTTTGTGGGATCTAATTCCCATCTAGCCCTCTAAAATCCTCAGTTTATGAACTACGGGGGCCAAAGTCGGGGGACTTCCAAAACTGAGTTTTTTATTGCGTTTCAGCTCAGATTGATTCAGCTTAGAAATAAATATATTTGTTGATACATGAGTACTGATTTTGCAAAAGGCGGAAAACCACAAAAAAAGTGAAAAAAACGGAGGCCTGTTTACATTTTTTGACTTTTTTTTGGTTAACAGGCTACATGAGGGTGAACCTGGAACAGGCAACTCCCCTTTAATAGCATAGGAAAGGAATTGAAAAGGGGGATGCGGGAGGTAGATCAAGGTAGCCAAGGGTTGACTAGGGCCCCCAGGCTATGGTTTAAGGATCCTACCCGGTGTTTCACCGAAAGAGATGCAGGGAAAACCCTAGAAAACCTGCATCAGGTAGGTCGGGCATTGGGTACTATTCTCACGCCCTTCCGAATGACGGGAGACGAGTCTGCTGTGGGGACGCAGCATTCCCTTCTCCTTGTCTCCACCAGTTTCAGGAGGCAGTTGGCCGACTGATCCAATGGGATCAGAGGAACGCTCTTGCCATATGCCCAAGGTCTTTGACCCCGGTACATATACCTCCTAAAATAGGTGAAGGTGTCTCGGCATATGAGAACTTTGATAAAAAGTACCCAGAGAGAGTGCGAGGCATCCCCGACATGATCAGGTAAGCCCCGCAGTCACTCTGGGCTGAAGCGATGTCAAGGCCGTTCCAAGAATCTCTAGGGAATTTGAACAAGTCGAAGCGGAAAGAAGCGGCCTACAGTCTCCATGCGAGAGTTAAAGAATACTTCCAACCCAATTCTGAGTAATGCCTGAAACTCATTAAGGTGAATCCCGTGAGAAACTATCGCCTGGTGGCCATAATCTTCTCCCTCCTAGGATACTCATGAAGTCTTTTACCAAGAATAAGGTTTTGAAGGTGATAAAAGCTGGTTACTTTGGGAAAGACAAAATAAGGATGTGACGGAAAACATTTTAGGCGACAAAGACAAAGAATAATGAGAGAATCCCCTGGGTTCCTCTTCAATATCAAAGTGGAGCGTTACTTAGATAAATACAGATGTACAGACAGTAAGAATAATAAGTTACTTGTATGCTAGGATGAAAGGACTAATTAAAGCACATTGAGGATGCTGTGTGTAGCCCCTACGTGCAAACAGTCGAAATACTTCAAGTAATAATCCTTAAGACATTAAGAATTGAATACAATTTTTAAAAATTAAGGTTGCACTCTGTAAGAATCAAGTCACGTTTAACTGTATTTACCAACAGCCAGATTAAAGTAGCTTTCAGACTCATCGGAGAAAACTGAGACCAACACTGCAGTAAAAAGCAAATACACGTCTAATCTGAATGTATTGATATGCGGCAGGATAACTTCAGAGGTTTCCCTATTTCCCTATTTATTACAAGTCTCTTAAATTTGTAACGTAAATTAAGTGCGAGAGTAAATTTAGTAAAGTTTCATCGAGCTCTGTGACGTCAGATATAAATCATGAAGCAACTTTGGGAATTTAGTTTAGTGAATTGAAAAGAAAAAATATAATAAAAATATTACTTTATTTCTTACCTTAGCATTTTCTGAATGTTTTCCTGCTTTCCACTGATGCTTCCTGAAACACGAAGACAATTACTGTCAGACAAATTAGCTCTTTAATTTAACTACAATAACATGATAAATATCAGCATGTCTCTAGAATAACTTCATGTAGAACAATTAAATTTCTTTCTTCCTTTGTATGGTTCTCAGCTTTAGATATTTCTAACAACTAAGGTTGTTGTCTATTCTGTTGGAGTAAATGGAGGCCGTGTTGGGTTATTGGCTTTTTCAGTGCAGGAACAATATTTATGTTGGCATGCCTGACTGTTACCAACCGTTGCTATGACCTCGAGTCTGGCATCAACATTGACCAAGCAACAGGACTCGTAGTACGCGTGTTTAGCGGAAGGATGCTGAGTGGCTTGCCATTGCATCAGCGACCAGCCGCCATGAATGGACACATCCACAAATAGTCTCATCACTCCCTCGACTCCTCTACAGCTACTTTAGCTGCAATTACTTAGATTTGTCTTACAAATATTGTCAAGGACCACAGGTGTGGTGGTCAAAACGTCTATTTTGTATAAAATTTTAAATTCTTGTTCAGAATTAAGTAATTTTCCGTTAATACTTACCTAATTCTATCGTTTAACCGAGAAAGGGCGCCTAACTCTTGCGATGAGTAGAGAGGTTTAGCGATTTAGTTTCCTGCGGATTCAGATACAGCGACTTTCCCGAGTTTGTGTATAACCAGGATAGGCGAGGAATGTCACAGCTGCACACCATAATGTACTTTATATGAAAATGACTGGATAAAACAGTGCTGCCAACAGCGACATATACAGCGTCTATTTCCAGCTGGACACAAAGAGATAATTTAAAACAATAACTTGGGCCCGTCAACTACCACGTGTAGCGCAGTAGGACCCCTCCCTAATTTTAATTCACATTCTTCTGTTTTCAACGATCGAAATTCAGTAATAATATTCAGAGACATGCAGCAAAGAGGTGGAAATCCCAAGCAGTGTTGATCAAGACGTTGAAAGGACGGCAAAGTAGGGAGGCAGTCAGTGTTGTTCGGAAGTTGTAGGTAACAGGAAGCAGAGGAGAGAAGAAGATATGAATAATTAAATAGTTAACGTGAGCTGAAGGAAAGAAGAAACAGGAGAGGCGAGAAGTGAGTCTTAATTCCCCGGCTTCCTCAACGCGTAGAGTTTTCCTTCATGATTCTAGAACCAGGTATTTATCACTTGTGCTTCGTTCGAAATTCTACTAAAGGCAAGATAGCGAGAGATGGCCACAAGACCGCGCAAGTCTCATCCAAAGCCTGTAATGCACACGAGACATAACACAGCGCAAAGAACATGTCCCGGAAGAAAACAGCAAATCCAACGAATCAACGACGCTACAAAAAAGACATTGAACTGTCGTCGTAAAAATAGTTGAGCCCTGAGTTTGAAGCTAAGTAGATTGACCTACACTATTGTGAAAGGTCTCTTTTTACGCAGAAATTAATACTATTTTATGATATGTAAATAAAAAAATTAAAAGCATTTTATACTTGAGTTTTGGCGAAAAAACTTATATAAGTCAGGATTTTTTGTCTTTTTTCATATATCAAACTGCTGCTGTCAATTGTCTGAAAATATAGAAAAAGACAGTGCAAATCTTTCCAAACCCATCCGAAAAGTTTGAATGATCTGTATGTCTTAGTTTTTTTTAAATTAATTAATTAATGGACCTCTACTAACTCTTCGACAGAGCATCGCAGAAGAGTGGGACAAAGTTTTTCTTGTTACGGCTGAAAGCCTAAAATATAATAAGATTCATTGATGTAGCGACGCTTCAAAAATTTAAACGATTTTTTTAGAAAGTGCTGGGAGAAATGAAAGGTTTATTGGAGCGGGAGGGTAAAGTAAGTTTGGAAAGGCTTTAACTGTCTTTTGCTAAATATTCAGACCATTTAGAGGAACAGTTTGAAATATATGAGTTATCAAAGTCGAGCTATATGAAAGAAGGCGGGAAAAAACCCTGACTTTTTTCAGTAGTTTTCGCCAAACCGCATTTATAAAATGTCTATAATTTTTTTATTTACATATCATAAAATGCCATTAAATTCTGCGTGAAATGAGATCCTTCACAATAGCGTAGGTCATTCCGAATTGGCAAACTCAGGGCTCTACTATTTTGACGACGACAGTAGAGTAGTTTATAGTAAGAAACTACAACTTGGGCATTTAAGTATTATGTACTTTTATATCATACGTGATGTAAATGTGTGGTCTGTAAAGACGTAGTTGGTAATGCGGCAAAACTCTCCCCGTTACAAGTCAAGAGAGATTACAGTGCAGATGTCTCATGCACTTCAGCATACAGAAAACTACGACGATATTTGATAGATTAAACTCAACAGCGTCCACGACTGTAACGGATGATGTAACACGTTACACGTCGATAGACTAAACAATAAATACGAATCTGCTCAGATAATATTTTTGGTTTTACTAGCGATAAATCCTACTGCACATCTCCAGTAGATTTAGATTTATTATTCGAGGAAATAGGATACGTCAAATATAATATTACAAGAAATATACTAAATACATACAAAGTACTTCATTCCCTTTTAGACATAGGGGCCTGTAAACACTCGTTAAATATGTTTTCCAACAGCTTAATTTATTTCAGTCGTCAAATGCAACCTATTTTTAATCTTAGATAGTGTAAATAGCGAAAAATTGTCGAAATAGTTATTTTTAAAGAGAGGCGTCACTTTGGTCTGAGGAGAAAAGGTTTTATGGCTAAAATTGTAGAGAAACGAATTTCCAAACGACTCTGTGTTGTCTGAATTTTTCCCTAAAATCCTCAGTTTTCGAAATACAGTAGTCTTAAGTTGGAGGGCTTCCAAAATTGAGTTTTTTATTTCGTTTTAACTCAGGTTAGACAAGGAGAATGAGCCGTTACTCGTTTCTCCAAGTTGAGTGCTACAGATCTATAACCACAAAAAAACTGAGTTTTTTTAACATTTTCACATATATAACTTCCGTATATTAAATAAAAATGATGTAAATCTCGAGCCCTAAGGAACACGTGTGGACGAGTAGTTTGCACGCCGGGACATATATATTGACAAAGGTTTTTACTGTCATAGATTGATGGTAATTTGAAATGTGTTGCCGCAGGAGAATGAGGTGGGTGGATAGAATCACTAACGAGGAAGTTCTAAGCAGAATAGGGGAAGAGCGGATAATATGGAGGATTTTGAACGATTAGATTAATAGGCCGCGTTTTGATACATGAGGGTCACGTAAAATTAGCATTAGTGGGAAGTGTGTGAGGTAAGAACTGAAGAAAAGGGCCAATGATGGAATACGCTAAGTAAGTTAGGGTATGATGTGGTACTTATGCGGAAAATCGCAAGATAGGTTAGCACGGATTCGATTGAATGCCACAACACACGATTGATGTAAATAAAACAGTCAATACCTGATCATTATCTCTTCACCGCGTATAGAAACGTTTTTGTGGACTGAGTTGCACAGTTCAAGTTGTTTATTCTTTATTCATTAGCTATTATAACTTAGGAGTTTATTTAGTTGCAAAGGCATTACTGAAGTTAACGTAATTTTCACTATGGGGTACTACAAGTCACGTCACTGGCCAGACAGTCGTGGTCCAGATTTTACAGGTACGGCGATGTTTGGACTTGTCACCTCCTACGTGACATACGACCGCAGCGACCCAACACTGTTGTCACGTGGATTTATTCAGAAAACGATGTAAACGGTTCCTAAATATGTGAGCTTTTAATCCATTTTAAGGGTTACTGTGTAAAAACTTTGCTATTGCACGCGGTTTATTTACGATCGGATCACGAGAAGCAATATGGACTTTGCGACTAATCATAGAAGACAGGATACGAAAAATACGGCCTACGTTCATGGCTTTTGTACATTTAGAAAAAGCGTTTGATAATGTGCACTGGAATAAAACCGTTATGGATGTTGAAGAGCACTGGAATAAAATATCGAGAAATGAGGCTAATACATAACCTCAACAGAAGACAGGCAGCAGTAATTAGAATAGAAGACCAAGAAAAGAAAGCATAAATCAAGAAAGGAGTAAGACAAGGATGTAGTCTGTTGCCCATGGTGTTTACCTTATACATAGATCAGGCGATGAAGAAAGTTAAAGCGGAATATGGAAAAGGAATAATAATGCAAGGAGAAGAAACAAAAAACTCACGTTTTTCCGACGATATTGTAGTATTAGGAGAAGAAGAAGAAGACTTGGAAACCATAATAAATCGCATTAACGTAGTCCTGGAGAAAGAGTTCAATATGAAGATTAATAGAGACAAAACCAAGGTAATGCACTGTAATATGGGGAAAAGAGGAAAAACAAAGGCTGTTAGATTGGAAAGACATAATTTGACTGAAGTTAAGGAATTCTGCTACTTGGGAAGCGTAATAACTATGGATGGTAGAAGTGTAGTAGGCATAAAGAGATAATAGACATAAAGAGTAAGTTAGCAAAGGCGAGGAAGGCTTTCGCGAAAAAGAGGGATTCATTTACGGGCAATACAAGTGTGAACATTAGGAAATTGTTTCTAAAAATGTTTGTATGGAGTTTGGAGTTATGAGGGTGCGAAACGTGGACGATAGGAGTTGGGGAAAGGAAAAGAATAGAAGCCTTTGAGATATGGTGCTATAAGCGAATGCTGAAAATCAGATGGGTACATAGAATCACAAACAAGGAAGTTATAAACAGAATAGGGGAAAAGCAAACAATATGGAGGACGTTGAGCAAGACAAGGGATTGATTAATAGGCCACGTTTTGAGACACAAGCGTCTTGTAAAATAAGCATTAGAGGGATGTGTGAGGGGTAAGAACAGAAGAGGGAGGGAAGGATGGAATGCGCTAAGCTGATTATAGAGGATGTGTGTTTTGTTAATTATGCGGAAATGAAAAGGCTTGCGTAAGATAGGTTAGCATGGAGTGTTGCATCAGATCAGTCTTATGACTGAATACCACAACAACAACACGTTTCCGGCGAATTGTTCTAATTCATGTATAATTGAGTAACGGGTCATTTTACACGGGTTATTGTGAACTTACAAGGATCAGCAAACTGTAATTAGAGGAGTAACGTGTTGCATCATCTTCAGTTGTGGCCGAGGTGAATTTTGCTGCGTTCCGTCCAACTCTTGGAATCGGCCACGTGAGAGGTGCCCTGTGACGTCATGCTGTGTTGACGTGACTCCCTGCCTTGCTGCCGCTTCGCCAACGCCACGTAGATATATGACAGACAGAGACAGAGAGAAAACGTTACGTACAGGGAAAGAGACGCGCCCAAAACCTTATCTGGTGTGGAATTGTGAAGCCCCCCCCCCCCGCCCCCTCCCAAATTCAACCAGCACAGTGCGTCACCGCGCCACTCAATAAATAAGAGGAATTACAATAAAAATATTAGTTAATTTTTAAAATACTAGGAACAAAATATCGAGAAAAGAAAGAGTTATCCATCACTCCTACAGCAGGCAGTCAGCAGTAATTAGAATTGAAGGGCAAGAACATAAAGCAGAAATCAAGAAAGGAGTAGACAAGGATGCTGTCTGTCGCCCACGCATCTTATTTTATATATTGAACAGGTGATTAAGAAATTTAAATAGATTGTGAATAAGAAATCATATTGCAAGGAGAAGAAATAAAAACATTCAGGTTTTCTGATAATATTGTGGTGTTAGGGAACTCAGAAGAAGACTTGGAAATGGTGTAACGTGATCCTGGAGGAAGCGTTTAATATGAGGATTAATAAAGGGAAAGCGAAGGTCAAGGAGTGTAGTACGGGTAACAGTGGAATAGAGATGGTTGTTAGATTGGGAAGGGATATTTTGAAGGAAGTTACTTGGGACGTGGACGATAGGAGCTGCAGACAGGTAAAGAATAAAAGCTACTAACACGTGGTGCTAAAAAAGAATGAGATGGGTCGGAAAATTAAGTAACCAGGAAGTTCTAAGCAGAATAGGGGAACAGAGATCAATATAAATGACTTGGGAGGGATAGATTCATAGGCCACGTTTTGAGACATGACGGTCTTGTATAATTAGCATTAGAACAGAAGACGGAGGTCCAGGATGGAATACGCTAATCAGATTAGGTAGGATGTGGGACGTGGGACGTGGTAGCTATGTAGAAATGAAAAGGCTCACAACAAAATATTAGTATATGTACTACGTAATACGTGAGACAGCAATTTCTAATTCCTTCCGTGTTAGTAAAGAATCTGGAATCATGAATATAAAAACTCTCAGATAAATTGGCTAATTAACACGACAACCTTTTTTTGGGGTTAACAGGCTAGATGAGGGTGATCTTGAAACAGGCAACTCCCCTTTAATAGCATAGGAAGGGAAATGAAAAGCGCCCTCCGTCTATGGTTTAAGGTTCCTACCAGGTGTTTCACCTAAAGAGATGCAGGGAAAACCCTAGAAAACCTGCATCAGGTAGGTCGGGCATTGGGTACTATTCTCACGCCCTTCCGAATGACGGGAGACGAGTTTGCTGTGGGGTCGCAGCATTCCCTTCCTCATGCGTCTACCAGTTTTAGGATGCAGTTGACCAACTGATCCAATGGGATCAGAGGACAACTCGTGTCATATTCCAAGGTCTTCGACCCCAGTACTTATACCTCCTAAAATAGGTGAAGGTGTCTCGGCATGTGAGAACTTTGATAAAAACCCAGAGAAGAGTGCGAGGCATTCCCGACATATTCAGGCGAGAAACTCTCATATCATTACGATAACATTTTATTTTATTCAAATTAAAGGGAAACAAAAGCATCGAATGGGGAAATTAAATTAATTTGTATTCATATGTCAGCTATAGAAGTCTGCAGCTAATTATTCAGTATGGCTTCGATTGGATGCCAATTTAAACGAGAAGTTACAGAAAGATTCGAACAAGTTGCGAATGATATGAAGCAAAGAGATGTAGAATGGCAAGAAAAATTTATTAATTTCACTACAGAAATAAACAGCAAGGTTAAAGAGAATATTAGTGAATTAGAACGACAGACGAGAGGGTTGGAAAATAAGTTAGAAAGCCACACAGCCGAAACTGAAATAGAAATAAATTTAATGAAGTGTCAAAGCACACAAAACAAGAGCGCGATTGGGCAATTAAAAGAGGTTGTAGATACGGTAAACAAGGAAGTTAAAGGATTAGGTGACAGACAGTTTAAGGAATTAAAAAGATCTGATGATAAATTAAAGGGCAACCAGGAAAAGTATTTTGAACTCGAATCGAAATTAAGTGAAGAAAAGAGAAATGGAAGTGAAATGCAGAATCAGTGTGTTAAGAATAACGAAGTGGCGTGTGATCATATAACTAAACTAGAAAATTTAACACAGGCAGGGAATATAGAATTGAGGGAACGTTTGCGTACTCTCGAAAAACAAGCTGAAGATAAACTGAGAAAAGAAATACCAAGTGAGACTACGGCGGGACGGGCGATAATAGTGAAAGATTCTGAAATAGAAGTAGAAAGGCCGCGTTTTTCTGAACGCGGGGCAATGCATCCTAAAATATTCATAAATTTATTAGAAAAATATTTTGAAATGAAAAGCATATCTTAATGCCAGAAAACGGTCGTTTTTACGCAATCCGTGAACGATAAAGTGAGAGATTGGATACAGGCACTTTGGGACGATGAAAGGGAATACGAAGAAATTAAAGAGGCATTCCTTGGGAGATATTGGGGCGGTGACCAGCAGTGGCAGTTAAAAAACAGATTAAATAATGGGAAGTATAGTTCGCGAGGTCCGCTCACAATGGAGGAGTATTTCAACAGGTGCTTTTAGATCACCCTTTTCAAGACGTCGAATTGATCGATATACTAACGAGACACTTTGACGAAGAAACCAATAGTTTATTCTGTACGGGTCTGATCACGACAATTGTCCAAGCGATGAATTTTCTGAGGAGCAAAGCTGGAAGGCAAGATAATCATGAAGCCGACCGTGGGGACAGAAACATACCTCGCGGATTCCACGAGATCGAAGTAGTGAGGGGGCGGAGAGAAGGCATGTAAAATCGGAATACCAGCGATCCCGAGGACCAAATAGGTCATGACATGAGGTCCACACTAACCATTCAACAGAAAACGTTTGCATGATCTTGTTTCAGAGGATGAGGATAGAAGTGTGTTTACTAAGACAAACCAACTTCCATTTGTGAAATTATGTTTAAATACTGGTGAGGGAATCTTGGCATTGATAGATACAGGAGCGTCAAATTGCTTCGTGAGCTCCAATTATTTCAATGAAATTAGAAACATTGCAGCAATATTACCCGTCAGCAACCTGAAACCGTATGAAAAGATATCTTGACAGATTCAACTGAAAGTAAAAGCTGCGTCCGGAATAATCGGAATACCATGTTTGGTAGTAAAGGGGCTTTGTGCCGAGGTCATTATAGGTTCATCATGGCTTCAAAATACGAGCGCGATGGTTGATTTGAAAGGAAACACGATCCGGGGTTGTGGAACTGACATAGAAAATGGTAATATATTGAGTTTTAAATGGAATATCGTGGGGAAAGAAGGATGTGAAGGGGAGTCACTTAATGTAACAGTGGACGATCGGGGAGTAGACGTAGATGAAGAAGAAATTAGAGAATTTAGTGAAAAGTGTTCGTCCAATAGGGTAGTAAACGAGGAGGAGGAACTAATAAGAAGAATTGAGGATATAACTAAAGATATAATAGGAATTAGCGATGAGGAAAGAAAGGATTTTTATGCGATGCTATTGAGAAATAGAAGCGTTTTTAGCGACAAACCCGGAGAATTGAAAGGCTATACCCATACTATAGACACTGTAGATCATGAGGTCCGTTTTCAACGAGAGAAGCCGTCGCGAATGCCCTTAAGGAAATGATTGAAGCCGGTGTTATTGAGAGAGGGTCAAGTCCATTGTAAAGAAAAATGACACAAAATTAAGAATATGTTTAGACGCTCGTTTATTGAATAAAGTTTTAACGAATGTAACCGAAAAGCCGAAGAGACTTGATGAGGCCTTACAGAAATTTTACAGAAAGAAATGGTTTACAAGAGCAGACCTCACCAAAGGTTTCTACCAAATTGTTTTGGATGAGAAATCACGAAAGCTTACTGCATTTTCCGTAGATGGAAAAACATACGTTTTCAGAAGCTGCCATTTGGAGTGAAAATTAGCTGCCAAGTGTTTGTGCAACAGCCTTATTTAGCACTTACCGACGAGATTCGGGAATTTACTACAATTTATGTAGATGGTGGGAAGTGAATCAATTAGATAAGTTATTCAGTCACTTAAGGAAAAAGGGTCTCACCGTTAATATTAACAAGACCCAATTCGCAAAGGCAGAGACTTCATTCCTAGGCAACCTTGTATCGGAGAGAGGAGTAGAACCGCTTCCTGAAAGAATCAATAAATTAAAAGAAATGCCGAGTCCTCGAAATGTAAAACAATTAAGACAATTAATTGGTTTTTATACGTTCTATAAAAGATATGTGTTCGAATATGCGTCCTTACTGAAGCCACTGTTTCAATTATTGAAAAAGGGGGTTAAATTTAAGTGGGAAGGAAAGCATGAAGCCGCGCTAGACAAGATTAAAGATTCTTTTGCCAAGTGCTTTGTTTTAGCTCATCCAATGGAAGGACAGGACTATGACATAAGGTGCGACGCGAGTTTAGAAGGTATCGCAGCCATTTTGAGCCAAGTAGACATAGAGGGTGAGGAGAGAATTATTTCATTAGCTAGCCGGGGGGATTGAAGAGTAACGAAATTACTTACACAATATCCGAGTTGGAACTCCTAGCAATTGTGTTTGCAAATCAGAAATTTAGGACTTACATATTCGGGAGACAAGTAAGGTTGTATACCGACCATCAAGCGTTTATTTTTATGACATGTAAACGCTAGACTACGAAGATGGGCGATTGCACTTGATGAATAAGATCTTGAAATAGAACACGTAAAAGAAACCGAGAATAGTGCGGTGGACTTCCTAAGTCGATATAATTGTCCGAGCAGGGGAAAACGAGTAATGAATAAGGATCTGCATTACAGATAGGTAAATGTCTCGCGTATAAGAATTTTAAACGAGATCTGATTCGGTGGCAAAACGACGATGAGGAGTTAGAGATCGTGAGGGGAAAAATTGAAACTGGAGAGAAAGAAATAGCAGTCGGTACGGGTACTAGAGGGAGTTAGGCGGTAAAAACAAGTGGGTCATGTATATCCCGAAGGCGGGTATCAAAAGAGCTTTGTATTTATCGCATGACTTGTTAGGACATATGGGTACAAGTAAAGTCGTAAGAATTACAAAGGACCAAACGTATTGGCGAGGAATGTCCAAAGACATCAAGGATTACGTTAAAAGCTGTCATGAATGCCAGATCTGTAAATTTAAGAAGGAGCCTGGCAGTCTGTATATTCTCAAGAAGTAGGGGAATTGGTGATGCTAGATTTACTAGGGCCACTGCCGACTGGAAAATACGGATATAACTACATTTTAGTTATAGTTGACGCCTTATCAAAGTTTGTTAAGTTGTACGGTTTGAGGAGGGCAACGACGCAAGCTTGTTGTAGATTATTGGATCCCTTTATGTGGATCTTATCCGACTATGGGACTCAATTCTATAATGATAAATGGAAAAAGAGGCTAGAAAATCTGGGTATAAAGGCAATATACAGTGCGATACGCCATCCCCAAACTAATATAACAGAGAGGTACATTAGGAAGTTCAGTTTGGGAAAAGGATTCAATTGCCGATGGAAAAATTAATAACCTTCCCTAAGGAGATAAACACGGAAGTAATGAGGGAGGACATTGCTCGGATAAGAGAAAAGATACTAATATAAGCTGCAAAAAGAAAGTTTAATTAAAAGATTAAGAGTATGAGTTTCAAGAAGAAGGAGTGGGTATTAATAAAAAAATAATCGGTATTCGGAAGGCGATAAAAAGATTGCAAAAAAAATACTACCAATATATGACGGCCCTTACGAGGTAGTAAGAAGAATAGGACCAAATACATACGAGGTAAAGAGAGTGGAAAATGGCAAGGGGACGCGGATTTTTAATTTAACGAGTATAGTAAAATATTTTAAAAGAGAATAAAAGGAAATCATTCTCAGTGGGCATAAATATTACCTAACAATATCCTTCCCATGTCCAGAAAGTATGTAAATAGTTTCTTAAATTTTGAATGAATGGAAAGCGCGTGAAAAATATAATGATTGATTAAAATCTGAAAACGGGTTGGAGGTGTGTAATCACGAGGTTACAAGGTTGTACTGCAAAGATGTGTTGCGTGTGTGTGTGTGTGTAAATGTGTTAAAACTTGTGGTTAATTGCAAGTGTCTACAGGGTGTTAAACAGATAATCGGACAAAATGAATGATAATATGGGCAAATAAATATTCCCATACAGTAAATAATTATAGTTTGCGAATTAATAACATTGTTTTAGGAGAGTGGAAAGACATACTTTTATATTCTGATAATTTTATAAGTATTATGTAAACATTTTTACTTTTATAATATTTTAGTCATTTTAATATAAAAATTTCTAGAGTTCTGTTAATTTTTAAAGTGGACACTTTGCTATTTTCATAATTTTTGTGTCAACATTTGTGATATTCTTGTATTTTCGTAGTGTTATGTAATTATTTGTAAATCTGATATTACAATAATTTTAATGTCAGAATTTTACTATTCTGATTCTTTCATGATTTTGATGTGAAAATTTTAGCATTCTGCTGGTCCTATAATTTTGGTGTGAACATTTTTAGCTATCTTATATTTTCATGATCCCTACGTAAACATTGTACTATTCTGATATATTCGGGATTTTAATATAAAAATTTTCAATATTCAGGAAATGTCATCATTTTGGTCTGAACTTTTTTAAGTGGTAGAAAAAGATGACAAATACTCTTATGAAAAATTTAATTCCTATTGTTAAGCGAATAAAGTTTTTGATGTAAACAGAGGGAAATAAATGTAATGATCGCTTATGTAATCAGCGAAATTACATTAGAATCGAGTTTTAAAATAAATTTAACGCAACATAGCAAAATCAAGCTGGTCGCGTTACTTTTTGTAAAGTAATTTGCGATTTCCACACGTACCGCCTTGACGTTGCTGACAGGCCCTAGGACAATGCCGGAATTAACGGTACTCTTAGGAGTTGCAGAGGAGATGAGCAGCATCGCTTATCAGCATGCATCTATAAGCCATCAACAGAGTTGATATCGGAGCCGTTCAACAGCTACGATAAGCAAAGCGACGGGGTTCAGGACACAGCTAAAACATTGGTAATCAGGCCAGTTGTAAAATCCGTTAGAAATTTTCGTGTATTATTAAACTCACGGGCAACCTGAGATTCCGGGGCTAGGGTAACAAATTTGTAATTTTAATATTAGTTAATTACTTGTAAATAGTATTTGATTAGTTTCTTTCCAAAATAAAACCATAAAAATCAAAAGAATTATCAATTTCAAAATATAATAATATGGAACCCTCTTTAATAATAGAATTAAGAATAAATATTAATACCCACCGCTCATCACAACAGTATAAAAAATAATTTAAACAATATTTCACAATCTGGATATTGCATGATTAACAGTAAAAAATTCAGAATTATAAATTTACAAGTTAAACATTTTTTATTTATACTTTTAATGTTGTCATATAATATCCATATTACGATAATTTTTTCAGGAATAAGATTTAAGAATTATAAATCTGCATTGCCAGCTGTTTTTTCCATTTTCAATATTGCCCTTAAACTCATTTTCCCGTTTGTAGCGTTACTCTGCATTGGAAATCCTTTTTCCAATTACAGTCATAAAGGACTTCCCTTCGATCACCTTATACTCGGAGACATTTATGGCGAGTTGCTAACGGTCGACAGCTGTAGATCCGAGAGAATAATTTTTCTGATGGCTTGTCAAGAGCCAGGAACATTTTCCGAGAGGACGAGTTCCCCCTGTCTGATCTGGCTCAACAGTAACGTTATTAGATAGAGAGTCTCTCCTAAATAAGTACGGATGAGTAATCATAGTGTTACCGGAATGGATTCGGAAATCCTTGTACCACATAAAAATGACGACCTGTTTGCAGTCATTTGCGCTTTTGAAGTGAGTGATGCAAGGTAAATAAACTCATCCACATCACCTCAACTTATAATTATTAAATTGACAAGGAATTATCTCGTTTCCAATTATTCCTAAATTTATAATTTGATTTTAAATGTAGTCTTTACGTTATTAATTTTTCGTCTCCTGAAGAGGGAATGGTTATGCTCTTTATAGATTTTATCTAATCCATTCCTTTAATAAAATTGACTCAACACAATATTATCAATATGTCAGCTAATAATTTTCATTTTATTTTCTTACCCACAAGTGTAAGATGCAGTCCTCAACAGTTGTGTTCCAGATTTGCTTTTATTCAATCTTTACATAACAAGAATTTTTATCGTCATAGTCTGTACATTTTTTTCCCTCCACTAGTGTAAGGATTTATTAATGAATCTTTTCGAGTCTACACAACCAACCGGGCTCATTGGATAATTTTTATTCTTACTCTACTTTTTTTGTGATGTTATATGGGAGCGAAACGTAGACGGTAGGAGTTGAGGAAAAAGACGCATGGAAGCTTTTGAAATGTGGTGCTATAGGAGAATGAGATGGATGGATAGAATCACAAACAACCAAGTTCTAAACAGAATAGGATAAAATCGAACAATATTGAGGACGTTGGGAAGGGAGAAGGGACTAGTGGTTTCCACTGGTATACAAACAGGAAAAGTGCTTCAGTATTATACGTTTATTTATATATTTAAATTATTTAATGAAATTACTTGCGCTTAAAGAAATAATATAATAATTTTATTTCTATAAAAACAATCAATTCAAAGGGATCCTGAGCGCTATTACAAAATAATAAATTACTTAAACGGAATTATTTTTTAAGTATCAGTAATAATTACTTATTGGGATAATCATTTGCAGTAGATTTTCGTTCGCTTGACGAATCTGTTTTATATCTTTTATCGTGTCTCAATGTAGTTTACGAGGCGACCTTCTTCTTTCTGATTGAGTTGTAATATTTCCCTCGGCCGGTGGAAAGTGGGATGGACCTAGTACTGTCGGGGAATGAGGAAACCCCAATTTTCCTCATTCTTCCCTATTGGCATTCCTTGTTCTCACTCTCTTCTCACTAAAGAACTGAAATTCACCCGTCTCTTCCAACTCTTGTTGCACTATCCAACTTTCCCCTCCCTTTCAACATTCATTCCTTTCTCCAGCATTCTCTTCCCTTCTACCTTCTGATCATCTCTCCTCCCTTCCACCTCGTCTTCTCAACGTCTTGAACAACTCTATCTCTACCTCCTCGCCCTCCCAATTTCTAGAACCATTCTCAATATTTTTCAGCTTCTCGTCTCCCAGCTAAACTAGTATATCCCTTCTCCAAGGGAAAACGCTATCGCACGCGGTGTTTGTTCCGCCAATTCTCATGAGTCCTTCGTCCAGCTCAGGAAATTTCCCATGACACAGGGAGCAGCATCCTTCGGAAATTTTGGAGGGTGAATGTTCCTTAAGAAAAACAAGCTTAACACTAAAAATCCGTACAGTCGCGTCTCCCGTCCGGCAGCCAGGCGCCGGAAAATTCCACTTCCACCTGCCTGTCGCCAGTTAGAATAATCTTGTTGAATTTTTAGATCCTTTGAAATTCTAAAAGTTTGAACAAAATTAGGTAGGGATCCTACTGTATTACATTTTTAATCAGAGGATTAGTCTAGGTGCATAAGGAAGGTCCTGTTTCAGTTCGATTGTTGACAGGCCATGTCTCTTACTTTTCCAAATATTTTACTAATATTTATAGCAAAGTCATGAATTTAAATCTGGAATCGCTTGTGATTTGAGGTCAGGCAGTTTCATGTTAAATCTCTTTTTCATTTACCAATACTCTCTAGAAATTTGTTTTTGAAGCAATTATTAATAATTGAAGCGGAAATTTAGGAATGTGTAAAGAAAGGATTAACATTTTGTGTTGATAAAGGATATTTCAAGTTTAACGGTAATTACTAGAAACAGGTTTCCGGCGTGGCTATATCACGGTTGTGTTTTCGTATCTTAGTCAGTTACGAGTGGAATGTAATGGTCGTCGATACGGCTCAAGATTTCATAATTTATGACTAGTTTTATTTTTAATTTAAGGAGATTACGGTAGATTTGGTTCTCGTCTACGGTGTTTGTGCACCGAAACCTGTTGAGGTTCCTTGGCCGGGGCCAGCGTCAGTCGGTCAGTCGGTACAGCGCCGTGGCGTGACGTCATCGCGGCGGCGCTGTTGCCACATATCCGCACAGGGTCTCGAGGAAAGTCGCATAACTCCTGCCTGCCGCTGCCTCCGGTCAGGACAGCCCAGTGCTGAGGTGAACGATGCCTTCCTCTTCCTTCCAGGGCAGTGAAGAAGTTATTTGCGAGCATAAGAAATTGAAAAAATCATGGCCGAACTGGGAGTCGAGGAAGAACGGGATACCCTATTATTTTTAATGAACAATGCAGGAGGTTAGTAAATAGAACATATTAACTGGTCTATTCCTGCCTCAGCCTTGTGAATGAACTCGTGTTTTGTCGTCTTACCTCTTTAACTTTATAATTTTCGTAGTATAGTAAAATAGGTGTTCTTAGTTGCATATAAGATACGTATAAGGTTTAAATCACTATCGTGTGGGGGCGGAACTGGATACTACTGTACAAGGCAAAATGTAATGCGTTCCTCAAAATAATTATAAGAATAAGTTACAGGATCCTGTACTCAAAAATAATAGACTGAAAAAGAAAAAAACGGAAAAGGGGGAAAATGCAATTGCAAAAAATCTCTCAGCGAAAGGAAAAATTGATTAAAGCGATCAACCATACGCAAAACAAACATTACATAATTGTATATACAAAACATACCCCGGGGCGGAAAGGTGAAACTTGTTATTTTATTTTTAAATATTCATAAAAAAGGTAAATTCGTTCTTTTAAGTAAGGTTTATATTAGAATAAGTAAGTAATAGAATAATCTAACGTTTTATACTCTAATATAGAATATTTCTTTTTTATAATATTTTGGAATAATTGTTAAAAATAAGTGTCCCATTCCGCCTCGACTACCCCAATAAGTTGAAGTAACGAAAAGCTCGTTATAAGGCGTCATAGAGAATATAAGGATAAGATGGACGACGTGTATGTGACATGAGATAGTTACAATAAGAAAGGGTGGTTATTTAGTAGATAAACTAATTAAATAGAGATATATTAACAGTAAGGATAATAATTTATTAGATAACGGCTATTATTTGTTTTCCAGGATAAAAGGACTTGTCGGGGAGACGTTAGACAATAGGTAATTACCCTTATGATATTAAGAATTACATAAAATTAAAAGAAAAGTTAAGGTTTTTAAATAAAGTCCGTAAGGAGTACGTTGAGTCTGTATTTACCAAAAGCCCAATCAAAGTAGTTTACTGATATAAAAAGCATATTCGTGTAAATAGAAGTAATACACATTTACATCTACACTGAATGTATTAATCCTTAATTGCCCTCCAGTAGGATGACGTCAGATGTGTGCTCTATATTATGGGTCTAATATTAAATGTCTCCTAATTCAATTAAATTTAATACTGAACCGGAAATGAAACGTTGATAATGAGTGGAGTGGAGCACTTTGACGTCAGATATAAATAATGGATCTACTTTGGGTATTTCTTTCAATGAATAGAAAAGGAAAAATATAATAAAAATATTAGTTTATTTCCTACCTGATCATTTTCTGATTCCTTTCCTGCTTTCCATTCACGAACCCTGAAACACGATATCAAACATAAGGACAATAACTCGCAGAAATTCTAGTCTTTTAATTTTATTACAATAACATGAAAAATATTCCGCTGATCCCATTGGATCAGTCGGCCAACTGTCTCCTGAAACTTGTGGAAACACGGAGAAAGGAATGCTGCGACCCCACAGCAAACTCGTCTCCCGTCATTCGGAAGGGCGTGAGAATAGTACACAATTCCCGACCTACCTGGTGCAGGTTTTCTAGGGTTTTCCCTGCATCTCTTAAGTGAAACACCGGGTAGGATCCTTAAACCATAGCCCGGGGCCCTAGTCAACCCTTGGCTACCTTGCTCTACCTTCCGCATCCCCCCTTTTCAATTCCCTTCCTATGCTATTAAAGGGGAGTTACCTGTTTCAGGATCACCCTCATGTAGCCTGTTAACCCCCGAAAAAAAAAATTCCCATGTTTCTCGAATAACATCCTTTGTATCGTTTCCATTGTGAGCTTTGGATAGCAAATAGTTAAGCTTAGTTCAGGTTCTCTTCGGCTCCGTTAGAGTAAATGAACCCCATTTTGGTCAGTGCTTCAATTAACACAAAGGTAAAAGAATATTAATAACGAGAAGAGAAACCACGCATGAGCAATGTTTATAGAAAGACAGTAGTATTTCTTGGACTGTCTCGTAGTAAGCGTGCTTATTGCATGAGTCACGTGCCGCGATGAATGGACAGGAATACTCTGGACACTCCTCTGCTTTTATTTCTTTTCTGAAAACTTCTCAGAATACAAGATTCCTCACACCTATTACGACATTTTACGCGTATCTCAATTCTCTAGAATTACGTTTTCCACATGCAAGTCCCTTGAATTGAGAATAGTAAACTTATATGAACCAGGCAATGCTATTGTTTTAATTGAGATCCCTCCTTAAGAGAACTGTTTAAGACATTACAGTAGCGAAGAATGGTTTTTATCTATATAATTAAAAAGCAATGGTCCAACGCGCTCCAGACTTCCTGTACCATTCATCCGATTGACACGAAATTTTTATATTTTTAATGTTCCTCTGAATCTTTCGAAGATTCATGTTCCTTCCCCTTCTTTCGGGCCAAGAAAGGTTCCAGCTTAAAGACGTCTAGAACAGGATAGATTATGACGCCATTTTTTATTAAGGCGGACAAGCGGGATGATTAAATTCCTGTTTAGCGTGAAATAGAATTAGGTAACATTTTATTTTAGTAATTATACACTCTTCATTTTTTAATAATTATACAAAAAAATTTATAAGTCGCAGTCAAAATAATGTAGGTTTGCGACTCGTCAGCGAAAAGCAACCAAAAAGTAAAATGTTACTTTACTCTTAATATCTATTTAAAAAGATTTTTACTATCTTTAAAAAGCCAATGGCCACCGAAGCGAGTTTTATGGGGTTTATTTATAAGATATTTTTTTAGCAGGACTATCGTCTGTCATGGCTCTGTAATGAGTTTCCAGTAGACACTCACACAACATGCCAGGATTCCCCTGTGTCGAGAGACAGCGACGCTAGCCACTGCACCACAGGATGTTCAAAACGTTTAAAAGTCTCACTGCAAAGTGTTTCAGTCGCCTTCTCTGACGACGTCTGCATGGAGCAGCGCCACGTCACTCGGGAGGATGCTTTATATCGCAGGTGACGACGGATCTTACCTTCGGGAATGCCTCATTGTCTCTTTAAGTTCAAGGTTCTCACATGCCGAGGCACCTTCATCAATTTTAGGAGGTGCATGAACTGGAATCGCCGACCTGGAGTTGTCCGCTGGTCGCATCGGATCAGTCGGCAAACCTCGGAGAAGGGAATGCTGCGAACCCACAGCAAGCACATTAAATAAAAGTGTTGTTTTCTTTATCTTTCTACGCGGCGTGATATTGTCGTGCATGCAGACTTCTCATGGCTATTATTTTACTCTTCTTAACTGTTTAATATTTCAATGGACGAGTCATTGTGACGATAAGGCGTCCATCTTTGTATCTGGTAGTAGTAAAGATCTTCACAGCGCTGATCTTCGTTGCTTATATAACGAAATCTTACCTTTAAAAAGTATTAAAATTTCAGGTACCTTAATAGCATCAGTTAAAAAATACTAATAAAGTATTACAATTTTTAATTTCCCACCATTTTGGAACTGTCTATGTTAACTATATAATAATTAAGTTGATTGGATCATATTCCCCTTGGAGGTGGTCCACTTTAAATACATTTTGACAACTAATTAATTACCAACAAACAGGAATTTTAGTAACTTTTAATGTATTATTTTAGAAATTTTCCTACAGTTTCTGTAATTTGTATTCGAAGTAGTTTCATGAAAGAGTCCCGAACATTCAGACGAAAATCCGTTTAATTAAATTAAATTAAAACTTTCTGTATAACTTGTTAGTTGACGGCTCGAGCTTATTGTATTAAAGTTTCTCTCTGTGTTGAGTCAGAAATGTTGTTTGTTGTCTGGTCTGATGTAACCCTCTATGCTAACCTATCTTGCGCATAACAACCACATCCCACATCCTCCCTAATCTGCTCAGCGCATACCATCCTTGGCCTCCCTTTTATGTTTTAACCCTCACACTTCCCTTTAATGATTTAATGATAATTTCGCAAGACTCTCATGTCTTAAAACGTGGCCTATTAATCTATCCCGCGTCTTGGTCATATCCGAAAATTTCCCGGTTTCCATCCGGGTCAAATGAAGCTTAAGCCATGGCGTTTCGAGGGCGTACTCTGACATCGTTCTCAATTGAAAGTCACTTTTACTTGAGAACGATGGCAGATTACGCCCTCGAAACATCGTTGCTTCTGCTTCACTTGACGAAAGAGCTATTTATCCGTCATCCATATTGTTCCCTCTTCCACTATTCTGCGGTCGTCTCACCCTGCCTCAAGCCGACAGAGATCCCATAAAATTTACAATATTATTAATAATCAGATGTTACTAAAAGCTACGGCCTCAATGTGTCTGAAACTGTATTGACGTAGACCACTTTGGATAACAGCGACTAAAGGAGCCCTCGGAGACCGTCAGGCACACAACTCGCTTTTCTGTATTGATCCTCCAAAAGTTTATCACGATAAAAAAAAACTAAACTAATCGGACAAAAATAAAGACAATTCCTGAATCAACTTACAACAAACCATTCTAAAGTCACAATACAAAACAACGGCTCTGAAAATAACAAAACTCAAATAAAGAAATTAAAAAAATAAATACTAGAAACATGAATAAAAACTTTCTTTAAGTACGGAAAGTTATTAAAGTAAAATGTCTAAATACTTTTAAGCAAATTAAGTAGTTCAGCTAAATGAAATAGAGAAAGACAGATAGGGAAAGAGGGAAGCCCACGCCGTGCAGACATCCATGGTTTATAGCATAAATTGCGCAGAAAGTGCCTCGGCTGCCAACATCCAGGAACCATTCTGAGCTCGAATTAAGAACTAGTCATTTCTTCGACAAGAAAAGTGTGGAAATCTTCAACTTGAGAATAGAATAAGAGATGGGGGCTAAAAAGAAAATAATTCGCTTCAAAATCTCTCTGGTTCCTCCCATTCTCGAGGTTGTTGTTATTCGCATAGAAAACACTCACGTAAAAGGTCTAGAGTACTTCAGAAAAACATGTGGTTCAGGGACGAGGTCACTCGAGGGCGAGATAAGACAGAGAAGTTGCCGAGGAAAACGTTGTTAGCCAAAAGGAAGGCAGATAAGAGCTCAGCGAATCATTTAAATCATGCCCGGGGAAGACGTGCGCAGCAGTTGAGGCACGAAAAGCAACTAACATAGGGCGACGTGAGCACAGATTTAGAATAAAAACGAGTCTACAAAAGAAAAATACGAAAATAAGGGAAATTTTCATCATTACGCATGACGTTAAGCGATTGGTGCAATTTACCTGCAGCCAGCCACATGCTGCTTCGTTTTAAAAATGTCTTTCATAGAGTTGTATTCATTGATGACTGTGTTTTTGCCTTATAGTCGTAGCAGCTAGAGATTTTGCAATCATGTCCCCAGCCTTGACCGTGGCGATGCTGAAGCACTGAGACTGTTTACGGCTGGCAAGAAGAACACACTCATGAAGCGCTATGAAGAGAGCCAGCAGCGTAAAATCTCTTCGATCTCCTGCCATAGAAGGAAATGCTACCGCCACGCCGATTAAAAGAAAAATTGTTCGCCGTCAAGAAGTATATACTGTGGCACACTTCGGGTACCACGTGGCCAGGGATTTTGGGCGCCACCTGCGTAGGCTATTTACGCAGGAATAAATTAAATTAAATAAATATCCTATGAAAATGAATTTATTATAAACAAAACAAAAAAATTTATTTACGAAATATTTATCTGTCTGGCCTGAAAATTCACAGTGAGTCTCCCTTTCCCAAGGATAACCGTGGTGATTTCGGTTACGAACCCGCGGTCGCGTGATCATTCGTGGCCGACACTTACCAAAAGCCGGAACATTCAGGGACTCTTGGACGCCGCTCGTTCTGTGGCGCTGAATGGACCGTCCCTCTCGCCGTCTTTACCACAAGTGTCCGTCTATGAGAATCTCAGAGACGACGGTAAACGTTTTCTCCCTTCCTCTCTACTTTTTTTTCATCCTCTTATTGGCCAGCCTATGGCTAAACCCAATATCCCCTCCTTAGCCCTTTCTCAGAAAGGGGGCCAAAATAGACTTGTTTGTCCCTTTACGGGATTTTCCAGCGTCACTCTTTGTCCCGAAAGTTCCAACTCTTGGCTTTGTGCTGGCTACAAATGAAATATTTATAAATAATATTATAATGCACCATAATACATCAACTTCGAGGCCACCAGATAAGAAGAAAATTGTTCTCCTCATGTCTAGTCACGGCCGCGGATGCAGTGCTCTAGTAAAAGAACAAATTGGTGAGAACTATGTTGTATGTGGTATAGTTAAACCTGGGGCTCCATTAGCTGAAGTAATTAGGGATGCACCCGTTTTAACTAAAGAAGCTGACGCCGTAGTTATTGTTGGGGGCACAAATGACGTCAGCCAGCAAGGTTTCGTGGACTGGAGACAGCTTCTGAAATTATTGTCAGGCCGGTTCCTGCCAGATTCGACGACGCCGCAGCAAGTAGGAAAACCGACATCGTAAACAGGCGCCTTATGGACGTCGATTTCAAGACTTTTCCAAATATGAGTATTGTAGATCTTTTCCAAAATTTAATACGTTCTGACTATACCAGGCCTGGTTTACAAATGAATTACGCTGGTAAGCGCGCGTTTGCAAAGAATGTCTGTAATCAAATGTCTTGCGTTTAGTTCTGCAGCCTTTCAACGCTTCTTCAGTAATTCTCCTGTACGGAAAGTTCCGGTCAGCGTATCAAATGTAGCCAATAATTTGTTAAAACCAGTTAAATTAACTATTTGTCGCCAAAATATTCAAAGTCTCAGAAATAAAAATCTAGAGCTAGAAGCTCTAGTAAAAGAAGATGTTCTCGCGTTAACCGAACACTGGCAAAATGTAACTGAAGCAATTAGCTCAACTGTCGAAGGATACGTAAGAATTTCGAATTATAGTCGATGCATAATGAAGAATGGTGGCTCTTGTATCTACGTCAGTAAGAAGTTTGCTAATCACTGTAAAGATAGACCTGACATTCGTGCCTTGAGTCTGGAGTGTAAATTTGAATGTAGCGCGGTGGAACTGATATCCGAGAAATCTAATAGAAACATAGTGATTTTATGTATTTATAGACAAAATGGTTTATTTCGCATCTTTTCATTCAATTATGAGCTATGGCGTCTCTAACTGCTCCAGGAGTAATGAAATATTTAAGTTGCAAAAGCGTGCAATTAGAATACTTTCTAGCACGAATTCTAGATCGAGTTGCAAACGTTTCTTCAAAAGTTTGCAAATACTTACTTTACCAAGCGTATATATTTATGAAATATTAAAGTTTGTAAAGCAAAACACTAATTTCTTTCAAACAAATGGCGAGTTTCATGAATACGCGACTAGAAATTGTTCAGCTCTAAGGTCGGACAAGCATCGCCCTTGTTCTCTCTACACCAGAAAAGTATTCACAATACCGGGATAATTTTATACAACAGCCTTCCTTCCACCAGAGGTTAAAAATAGTACCTAAAAAACCTTCGTGAAGCAGAGTAAAACTATTCTTTTAAATGGCGCTGCTGTTTTACTCGGTACAGGATTTTCTTAATCGTCCTTCTAGTATTTAAATCAAGGTTCCTGCAAAAAGTGTTGAATGAGCTGCCTTATAAAATAGCACATCACATATCTTAAAATTTCTATTCACTTTTTCTGCTCTTTTGTTTGTTTGTTTCATGTATATAGCTGCTGCTGGAGCAAGGACAGTTTCCTGGTCCAAGTAGTTAAAACTCCATTGCGTGTTCCTCAGTGTGTGCTTGTTTGTGTTTCCCAGTGTGTGTCCGTGTTGTGTTTATATTGACTTTTATCTATATACACTTTCTTTTACTAATTTATTTTAAGATTATTTGTCTTTAATTATGTACTTTAGTTTGTTCATTTTTAATTTTTAATGTATGACGTATCCTATTTCCTAATGGAAAGAACAATAAATCTAGATCTAAATCATTGCTGACGTCACTTTCAGAGTAGAAGCTGACCTGCTCCTGATGTCACCTTCAAAGTTCTCTCTCCTAACAACAAGAAACCGAAAGATGGATCAATCCCTAAGCAACAATCCGCCAGTCGCTACTGCAGAGGACAGCTTGACGCGTGGTCCAGCAGAATCTCCTTTTCATACTTTGCAAACTATGTTGAGATAAAAAATATATTCACAGTGGTCATGGCTTCCTGTCACACAGCTTCATCACTTGATTTCATTCCCGCTTGCCTCTGTATCACGTTGTGGCAACGCCATTGTCTTTCCCTTTAACACTCCACACACGATATTTTCCACTGACCCTAATTAATTTATGAACCATCATGCATAATGATAATAAATAAAATAGCGAAATTACTCGCATTTACTATTATGAATAAAAAAGTTCTCATATACCGAGACACCTTGCCTATTCAAAAGGTATATGTGCTGGGCTCGAAAACCTTGGCCTAAAACTCGTGGAGACACGGGAAAGGGAATGCTGCGACCCTACAGCGAACTCGTCTCCCGTCATTCAGAAGGGCGTGAGAATAGTAATCTACCTGATGCAGGTTTTCTAGGGTTTTCCCGGCATCTGTTTAGTTGAAACAGCGGTTAGGATCCTTAAACTATAGTCCTGATGTCCTAGTCAACCGTTTGCCACCTTGCTCTGCCTTCCACATCCCCCCTTGACATTTCCCTCCCTATGCTATTAAAGTCAAGTTGCCTGTTTCAGGATCACCCTCATGTAGCCCGTTACCCACCCTCCCCCTCACCCTCCTCCCCACAAATGAAATCTGGACCTCTTCAATTATTTAAAGCAGGCTCTTTAATTTTTGTGTAGTTACCGCAACATCCGGTTTGAATTTTAGAAGCAAATGAAATTTTAAGCACTGAAAGCACCACATTTTCCAAGTTTAACATCAAAGTTGAGAACGAAACATTTCATTTTTCTGACTTTTGTTGATTCTTTTTTTATTAGTAATAACAATAGTCACATGTAAATAAGTTGTACAACCTCCACATGAGAGGAACTGTATTAATTACGATTAAATATGACGTGCGACGTTTCTGATCCATTTCTTGGACTTGATCAGGCAAGATTTGAGCCAGTAAGTACTATAAAGAGCCTTAATGCAAATATTGAGCTACAAATACGGACGTGGATCTTAATTTTGAAAACAATATAGAAAATTTAAATCCGGTTTCCTACTGACCAACCAACACGTCAAGAAACGGGAGTTTCCCGTCTTTTTCCAATTCCATAGTGAACTGGATACTAGGGATATATGGGCTAGGAATTCATCCAATGTCTCCGGTCCGTGTGGCCATATTACGAAGGTGTCGCCGACATACCTATGAAAACAGGGGGGCCGTCCTGAGGGCCACTCCATGTAGAAATTGGCAATGGCAGGGGAAAGTGGAGAGCCCATTGCCACGCCATCTACTTGCTCATAATAATCCCCTCCGTACCGAAAGTATGTCATGACGGAAAAAGATTCCTCCAGTAGTTTAACGGGGACACCACGTCAAAGCTGACCAGAATGTCTTGGGGTCCAGTTCGAAGATCACGCCAAATGTTCACGAAGTTGGTGGAGTTCTTAGCGTGATGCTGACATTTCCCAACTAGAGGATCCAGCTAGGTGTTTGGCCAGGTGGCACTCACAATTGGCCTAAGTGGAACAAGTTCCTCGTGTACCTTTGGTAGGCCGTACATTCTCGGGGGCCTCTGCTTCTTCTTGGTTTCGGTGGCGAGTTTCAACATCAGAATCAGTTCGTTTGTTCTCCGCACCACCGACGACCTGATAGAAGAAATATAAAAAATTCTTAACATTGACTTAAAACAAATGACTGTATCATCAATTCGACAAATTAAAGTTTTTAGTAAACTATCTAAGCCAATTAATATAATCACAACAAAAAAATTACATTTAAAGGAAACCAGTGAAGAAAAATGAAATGAAATTCAACTGTATAACAAGAAGAATTTCTATGTAATCCATGTTGACTATATACACAATACATACAATCTAAAGCACAACTTAAAAAGACAATAGAAATAAAATAAATATAAAATTATTTGAATATCTAATAATTCTATTTAATAAACTAATCTCATCAATAAAATTAAGACCGAGCGGAGCTGAAATATTACTTCTTCTTAACAAAATCACCATAATCTTATTTAATTCAAATAAGTGCCTCCCGAACATATCATAAACAATTTTAGATAAGCAAAATAAAACAGATGAGAATAATCCATGACCTAATAAAAATACAGATCCATAAATTCCTCAGAAATTTATAGTAAAAAGATCGGCAATTATTAATCTAATATGAGAAACTGAAGAATAAGCAATTAATATTTGTTAATCAGCTTGACGTATACAAATCAAACTTACTAAAAAAACCCATATAAAGAAAATACAATCACCTAATAATTAAAATTTAAGGAAAAAAACTAAGAAAAAGCCTCGGCTGTAATCATCTGGGAAGCATCGTGGGAAGAACGAGTCAATTCTGCGACAAGAAAAGCATGGAAATAGTTAACATTTAGTAATTGGAATCTGAACAGAAGTGGGAGCAGGAGAATTTCCTCTCCTTATCGAGGTTGTTGGCATCATCATACAAAACACGTAGAAGGTCTAGTTTGACTTCAGCCACGCATGTGGTTCAAGGCCAGTGTGACAAGAAGGTGAGATAAGATAAAATAACTTGCGGAGGAAATCGGCGGCTGCCAAAAAAAGAATGAAGATTAGCTCCGCGAATTATTTAAAGCATGCACAGGGAACGGATAAGATGACGTAAGCAGGGGATGACGTACAAAGGAACAGCTTTTAAAGGGCGAGAATTAAAATCAAAATGAGTAAGCAAAAAACGTAAATAGGCAAATTTACATTCATAAACAACGCTGACCCTTCGATGGGTGCGTCATTAAAAGTTCCATGAGTTTTTACACCGCAATTAGTATTACAATTTTAACGCTAGGAAAAATAACATTTATATAATCGCTTAATGCATTTTAATGGAGAAAACATAACATGGTTCTATAAAATAATCTTATATTTATTTCTTGTCTTCACATAAGTATGTTTATTTTTAAAAATTAATTGCACAGTGTGATGGGTTTCTCGACTTCGACCTTTCTAATTTAAGGATGTTTAATTCAAGTTTTAAGTAAAATTATATTGCTTTCATTTATTTATTTAGATTATGAAATTAATAATGAATGGTTACATGATTAAAGGAAAAGAAAATGATTTTGAATATAAAGTAAGTTTGTTGAATAGAAGGACATTAAACTATTTATAGGCTCCGGCTTCCAGCAAGTTGAGATCTATTGTGGACAATGGGAGAAACACCAAAAAAACACTCAGACTATAAGGAGGGGGAGAAACGTAAATTTAAGTATTTTACTCAGACTGGATGCGTGCGGACGATGAACGCAGCATAACGACGTTTCACCATCTGTGGTTATCATGGGGTAATTTTAGGATAGAGTGACAAAGATATTGCGAAGAAAATTAACTACGCAAACACAATTCTTCTCCCTAATAAATGTTGTCGTAACATGTGAATTCCACTAATAAAATACAAGGAATCTTGACACCACTGTCTATATTTCCTGTCGCTGTATATTTAACTAGGACAGAGAATATTATGTAAAAAAAAGTTAAAATTTTGTACAGTCACTTTATTTCTAAACTTTGTACATGGCGGAGATTTCGATCTCTAGTCAGATGTTAATTAATTCTCTGGATTTAAATCTATTCGTACCTCTACAGAGTTCCGTTACAGAGTTAGCGACATTCCTTGGAATTTAGCGCCACAGAGATTAGAGTGCTGAGACGAACGATATCGCTGGTATCGCCATAGCAACGGCTAGATAAACACTGTACATATCCGAAGCTTAAATAAACAATTTTATAATACTTTTATGTGGCTCAGAAAGTCTTTATCTCGTTTAAAAGCTGCGTTAATTAAGGAATGTTGACGACGTTTTTGAATAAATTCGTATTGACTATGTTATGTTATGTTACGAGTTTTCCAGCAAGCAACACAAACGTAAAAACCATTTAAAATAAATGAAGTGGAATCTTATTTCATAGTTGATACGTTCATATACACATGATCATCGTCAGTGTGCGCGTCACTTCCGCTCTTCCCCACGCAATCCTTCCAGAAATGTTGTCCGTGGCCTGGACGAAACACTTATTAAACTCTTGAAATCCTTGCATCGCACATCAAAATTCTTTCCGCTTTGACAAAAGTGTTGATTATTCCTATGACAACTCCACAGAGTATTACCGACAAGGACTCATCATCAAGCAATTTCATTTCATTCTATCTGGCTGCCTGGCGTTGAGTTTCTTTAAACCAACCAGGTATAGTATTGATGACTTTGTAATTATTCAACATTAGACAGAAAAATATAGTATGTGCTTTACTAGACGTTTGTCAATCTCTCGAATAAATTATGTAGTAAAATTAACTGCAAAAATTAATAAAATAACAAAGATAAGATATTAATTACAAAACTGTCCCGAAATATTAACAAATATAATAAGCCTATTATGGAGAAATTCTTTAATATTATTTCATCTTCTCTATTTAATATTAAATATCGTCTGCCAAACTTCATTATTTAAAGGACACAACTTTGTGTTAGTAGTTTGTTTTTTTCTCTTACGTACGACGCTTGGTCATAAATTCTGGTAAATTCATATGAAAGAGCGGGAATTTTTCACTTTGGCGCTACTGTTGATAAACAGAATCCTTTCAAAGCTATTCCTAATAGTTTCAATAATATTCCAGTCTTACTTTATTGTTGGCAGCCTTGTATAGCCGGGCACAGACAATATCATTAGAATCTTTGGTTTGAAAGGTTAGACAGAATAGTAAGAAGTTCCTGCGCCAGGACTGAATAGTGAGATTAAACTGTCTCACAATTGAGCTCACCAATCACTAGAGCAACGAAAAACTTTGCAATACCGCAATGGAAGATCGCAAACTAAAAGTTCGTGGCGTCGCTGATGCCGTAGAGCATTTCATTCTCCGTGGAAAAACTATGTGAGCGATGGCTGCCGCGTCTGTTGACATTCAACAGATTTGCGCAGATTCGTAACCGTCGATGAAACGTGGATCCATCACTTCACTCGACTCACCAAAAAACAGTCACAACTGCGGACAAAAGAAGGAGACATGCACCGGAAAAGTCGAAGACTGGAAAGGTGATGGACACTGTCTCAGGGTGTAATATTCACAGTTCTGTTGGGTCGCTGAATGAGAAACGACCAACAAAGTGACATTTTAAAGAAGTGACTTCTTGTACCATAACTTGAAAATTTGGATCGTTGACAAGAAAAATTCATAAAATGAGGGAGTGACGGAGTGTTTGGCAGAGTTAGACAAAACCTTTTTTTTGTGATGGGTTAACAAAATTGGAAAAACGTTGGACCAATTATGTAGGAGATTGAGTTAAAAAATAAGGTACTGTTTGTACATTTTTTACCGGACTTATGAAGCAGCCCTTGAATACCTCAGTCTCTATGTACAAAGTACTTTGTATAGTACACTCACTTGAAAAAACTTAAAAAACAACGCAAACAAATATATTTGTAAAGAAAAGAATCTCGAAACTTTCGTAGCAAAATAAGACCCATATGGATGCATGGAAGTGAAATTTGCAAGCCAGGCGAATATAAAACAAATACAGATAATACAATAAAAAGTGTTGGGAAACGACCGGTTGTACATCAGAAGGCTCACGTTTCATAGAAATACTCTGCATCATCATGAGGAAGCAAACACTCCAGGACTTGGTCCACAAGATTAATGAGGAGCATTCACCTCTACAATGTCAATTATAATAATCTATTCCAAAAATAACCTCATAAAGCTTAAAATTATGAGTGATATATTTGTTCTAATTGTATTAATTGCATTGTTAATTAAAAGATAAAGTCAACGAAACTGTATGAAAGACGTTTTAGTCATCTTCTGGTTTATTATAGTCACTCAAATATCAATGTTACATATAGATGGATATATTTATTGTAATTCACTGGGCAAAGCCTTGATGAAGGTGGCCATGTTTAAAATACATAAGAATAATGCTTAAGAGGATATACAAAAAGAAAAAGAAGAAGAGGGAAAGAGCAGAAGAAAAGAAACATACTATGTAGATGTAACTGATAACTACTATTGGTGTTGCACTGCACTCGAGGAAGACAACTCTGCAAGCAGCCGCCACCAACACAGGGCTTTCAAGACCAGTCAGACCTAATATCGAGAATTGCGTAATGTCTCACTTTCTTGCAGCACTAAATGACCCTCACTACATTTATCTCTCATGCTGAGCTAGTCGTGGTAAATTTTAATTCGACCCTAAGTTTTGTACTTATTGTTTTTCTTTTTTTGTTATTAAATGTAATTTCTTTTTTCAATTAATTGTTTATAATTTAAATTAGAATCCAATGCCCCAAGTTTTACATTATGTGCTTATCTGCGTCCTAACGGCCTCTCTGATTATTCTACAGTTGATATCTGTGTTGTTTGATTTAGATTGCGCCACTCTTGTGAGTTTATGAATTTCTATTTGAGACGGGAAAAATTATAAGGCCTGCAATAAACTTAATATTTTATATTTAAACTAAGAAAAGGTTTCGAATAAAAAGACTATTTGCATATGATTAAACATAAAAACAAGCATTTAATTCATCTTTAACCGACAGATCCAGAAATGTCAAAATGGGGGAACAATTTTCGGATTCAGGCATTGTGATGTCGGGAGTTCCTCAAGGCTCTGTAATCGGGCCATTGCTGTTTTTAATATTTATTAAAGACTTACAAAATTATTGAAAGTCAGGGGTCAGGATAAACGCAAACGATTGCATCATCTACAGAAAGATAAGACAGGAGCAAAACGCGATGATATTACATGAAGATCTAGATAAAGTCTATTGCCGGGTTCCGGGAAATAAAATGAAAATTAATGGAAAGAAAAGCAGCTCAATCTCGTTTACAAAACACACGTTGTTAAATGAGACATAATATAGAATAGGTGGGGAACTAATTCCAACAGTAACGAGCTGCAAATATCAGGGGGATATTTTCAACAACAGACTTGGTTGGGAGGAAGAAGTGAATTTCACGGCTCGAAAAGCGCGGAATTACTAACATTTCATAATGAGCAACTTAAAAAAGGAAAGTTCAATCCTTAGTACGGCCAATTTTTATTGGATCCCTATAGAAAAAATCAAATAGAATCATCAGAGAAAGATCAGAAAAGGGTGAGTAGGGCCACAGGGGCCATAGGAATGAAAAAAACCCTAGGTTGGGAGATATATTTTCACAAAGGAGGGAGAAAGCAAGGCTCATTTGCTAATCAAAGCTGATAGAGGGCAAAAGCAATGGATTGCAATTAGCTCCAAAATGAAAAAGCCCAGTCATAAAGGTAGATAGGATCATCGGGTCAAAATAAAATGTAGAAAGCAAAAAAAGATGTTGGCAAATACTCATTTCTTAATAGGACCATCAACGACTGGAATAGTTTACCTGTGGAAGTGTTTGGGGGAAATATTCTTCAGGAAAATAAACTCAGGACAAATCTCAGAAAACGTGTAAAGTGAAGTTGTTATTTTGAATAATACAGCCAAAGTGAAGGGAAGTGTTAAGCTAATATAATTCTTGTAGCGTTTCACTTTTATTTTTTTCAGGGGTATAGACATTTTAAAGGACAATGATTATTCATCAACTTGATGATTGAGGAAGCTAAATTAGCCGAGGAAATAAATACTGCTCAGGGAGGAAGGCTTTCACATTTCCAAACTCCTCTGTTGCCATTCGGAAGGGCGTGAGACAATTCCCTGATGCAGGTTTTCTACGGTTTCTCTTTCAGGTGACGGTAGTATCCTTATACTACAGCCTCAGGGCCCCAGAAAAGGAAGAATAGCTCAAGCCAATATCAAAGCGTGGATAACATAAAAAAATAATAATAATTGATGAAAGACATAGTTAAAAACGCGAGAACTGAAAATGGTAACGAATCAGATAGAAAGTTCAAAACAGTCAAAGAGGCTTTGGTCATGATGAAAGGGAAAAAAGACGCAAGTTATAGGAAAATCAAAGAAACATCCGAAGAGGAGAGGAAGCATATTAGCAGAACATCAGGAGACCGGATGGGAAGCCAATTCTGGATAAAGACGAAAGAGCAGAAAGATATAAGGAATACACATGTCAGTAATAGAAGAAGAAGAGGAAGTAGATGATGAAGAGTTAGAAGGGAAATGTTAAGGTCGGAGTTTGACAGGGCCATGGCTGACAGCTCTGAGCAATTCTGAAGCGACAGAAATTGATAACATTCCATGCAGGATAGCATGCGAAATCTAGGGAACAAGGAAAATACCAGAATATTTTAGAAACAACATAATTACACCCATACCCGAAAAGACCAAGGCCTAGTTTAATATCTCATGCATACCAAATATTAACGAAGTTATCCAACGACAAATAGAATGCGAGATCAGTTTGGTTTTCGGAAGAAAGTGGAGACAAGAGAAGCAATATTGACTTTGCGATTAATTGTAGAAGACACGCTAACAAAAAAAAACGTCCTAGTTCCTTGGCATGTGTAAAATTAGAAAATGACTTTGATAATTTGTACTGGAACACACTACTAAGGATTTAGAAGTGTTCAGGAATAAAATACCGAGAAAGAAGGCAGTCAGCAGGAATTAGAATTGAAGATGAAAAAAAAGTAGAAATTAAGTATGGAGTATAAAGCAAGGATGTAGCCTATCGCCTACTGCTATTTAACTTATATATCGAATGAGTGATGAAGTAAATTAAAACGGAAAATGGAAAAGGAATCATTCTGCAAGGAGAAGAAATAAAAACCCAACACTTTTCCGATGATATTGTAGCATTAGGTAAATGGCATGAACGTGGTCCTGGAGAAAGAGTTCAATTATGAGGAATAATAGAGGGAAAACCGAGGTGGTTGGGTGAAGTATGGGAAAATGTGGATTAATATATGTTTTTAGATTGGGAAGGGATATTTTGAAGGAAGTTCAGGAATTCTGCTACTTGGGAAGCGTAATAACTAGGGATGGTAGAAGTATAGTAGACATAAAGAGTAGGATAGAACAGACAAGGAAGGCTTTCGCAATAAAAAGAATAATTTACTTACGGTTAATGTAAGTATGAATATTAGGAAATCATTGCTAAAAAGGTTCGTAATGAAGTGTGGCGTTTATAAATGCGAACGTGGACGTTAGGAGTTGCAGAAAGGAAAGAAAAAAGAAGGTTTATAAATGGGGTGCTATACGCTAATGCTGAAAATCAGATAGGTGGATAGAGTAACTAACTAAGAAGTTCTAAACAGAATAGGGGAAGAGCGAACAATATGGAGGACGTTGACCAAGAGAAGCTACAGATTAATAGGCATGAGGGTCTTGTAAAATTAGTAGTAGAGGGAAGAGTGTGGTGCAATAACAGAAGATATTATGACATATAGATGTTTCCTTGCCGAGTAATTGGCCTCGGAACAGAGGTCTGCAGTTTGAATTTGGTGGTGGTTTTGGCATGGATAGATATCTGAACGGCGAACTGTACTACTTTATGCCACTACATTATCGACTAGAATTTGTATCGATAGCCAAGTTTCACTCTTATCTGCTTACTGCAGGAAAATACGTTACATTAACAGTCCTAAAGCTTTCAAAATACTTCGGAACCCAACACGAATAATCGTTTTTCTCGTATATAAGAACTTGCACTTTATAAGGATATCATTTAAAACCGAATTACGAGTTACTCACATTGTGATATATTGCTATAAAATATAACTATTTTTCCTAGTAAGATTTTTCTTGTCTACTTTCATGTGCAACATCTCTGGAAATATAAGAACAATAGAGTTTTTATTTTCAGTAATTATTCATTCTTGTTGGGTATAGGTATTTTGCTGCTGCGTCGTCGGCCTGCAAAGTGAGGTCCATATTCTGTGGTGACTTCACTTGTGATACATATCATAATGGCCGACTGTACTACTTCTCTGATCACACCACTACATTTTGGCGTATAAGGCGTGCCGATAAGCCGAATTTCACTACAATCTGGCCACTAGAACTGATTTGACACGAGATCGAAGTTTGCCTCTTCAGCGTCTCGCGCGCAACATGGTTGGCTTCAGAAGCCTACAGCTGTCCCAACATAAAAATACATGTTTTATGTACATAAAAGACTGCTCCTTGTAATGGTACAATTTTTTAAAAAATCGGGGGTGACGTATTTTCAGATATTTCAATCTGAAATTTGGCTACTTTTACATGTAAAACCTTTCAGAGCAACTTTCATGAAGAATATCTCAAGACATATGAGTATAATAGTTTTTCAAAGTATGGCTCTTCCGCTCCTTCTTTTCAAAATATGGTGGCATATAAATAGTTTTCTGCTGTTTAATTGACCTCCAAAATTTGCCACTACAAATTCTTGGGGCAACTTTGGGTTGAACAGATATCAGATCAGCCAGCAGTATAATAATTGTGATCACACCACTGTATTTTGTGCTAGAAGTTGTATCGATAAGCCGAGTTTCACACTTGTCTGGCCTCTAGAACTGATTTAACAAGGGATCAAAGTTGTCGCTTTCAGAGGACAGTCACAGCATTGTAACTTCTGAACTAGGGTACAATGAGCTCTAATATTTTGCACACTTTCAATTCGGATGTGGGTTTACTTCCTTACAAAATTTCATGACATTTGGAGAGGGTCGAGTTGGAAGCCGTCGGTGATTTGACATGGAATGTCCCTTTGATAAATCTTCAGGATATGTGTGGCATAAAGCACCAACTCCATCTCTTCTTCTGCACCTCATGAATATGTGGACTTATACATTCAAGTATATATTACTTCTAGCTCCTTACAACTCTACAGTAAAAATTATTTTTAAATAATCTATCCTCTGCTGAACATTACCAAAAATATTTCGATAGATGTTCGTAAAAGAAATCACAGAAGGAGATTATCATCAGCTTCAAACCAATCTTCCTCTGAGTCATCAACATTTTCCTCTTCACTTGAATGTTTCATAGGGCTGTAATCAGACGTGACTCTCGCCACGTTAAGGGTTGTTTTCCAAATATTCCCTGTCGCTGTCACTAACGAAACGAATAAAATTCTCTTCAGTTGAAGACAATGAGTCGAGATGTTAATTGCTCTTACCTTAACTGGCAAGGCAGTATGCCACATATTTTACAGATACGTCGATTTTTCGACTTGTCACTTCCCACGTGACATACGATCGCTACGACCTAACACTGTTGCCATGTGATTATTCACAAGGCAATGTAAACTTTTTGTTCCTTAACGGACCTTTTAATCCATTTCATTGTAACAATTTGCTGCGATCCCATAATGTCTTCCCCTTTTTTGGTGAATTGATCGTATTTATTGTATAAGTACGTAAACGATTAATTTTTCACAAGGTTGCCAGGGTTACAAATTTATTAAAGGAATATGGATGAAGCTTAATTATTTCTCGGATTGCGTCATGTACATTGTGAAGAAGCTGTTCCGGGAATGGACATCACGAAACGCGAGCAATGAATGACGCCCCGCATGTCATCCGCTCTCCTCGTGCCTCTCCTTCCCAGCCCCATTCCCTCCTCACCATTACATTACCTCTCCGCGGGGCTATAAGAGGCGCACGCGTCCCCCTCACTAACCAATCTCGACTCGTCAGACAACGCAGAGAGAAGTCTTCGCAGTGCATCATGGGAGGAGGTACGTGGTCATCTATTACAGCGGCGGGTTAGCGAGTGTCTCGGTAGCACTACTCTGTTCTGTGCAAAACATGTCTCGCGGTGTATTTAATTTGTTCGGATTTCGTTACAACGTAATTTCTTTTTCGATAAAGAGTATATGCCATGATGCTAGATGTGACAGCGACGCCGACACGTAACTGTTACCAACCTTTCACACACAACAGTCAAGTACGCGCGTCATCTCGTCTAGGAGGAAAGCTCTTTTTACTTGCATGTGTGTTTAATTATCTCACGTGACGTACATAGACTTAAAATTCCCCATGTAGATGTGTTTTTCCCTCTTCACTAATTTCACACCCTTAAGAAAAATTTCTGATTCTAAGTGCAGTTATTATTTCTTTTCGAATTTAGCAAGAATGAAGAAGCTATGTTTCGGTGGTTGCTGGAGCGGAGAGTTCCAGCAGCAGACAGCAAGCAAGAAGCTCCAGATCGGCGAAAAAAAGGGCAAGTTCAAGAATAAGAAGCAATACGTGGGAACTAAAGTGGGCGAGAATAACCAACAGAGGTGAGATACTGCGGGACACTTTGCAATCATTATTCCTACGTGTGTAACGTCAACATTCTCTCTCTTTTGCAGCAGAATGAATGACAACAGTTCTGACCTGACAGACAAGGGCTTCTGTAAGATGATGATCAAGGCCTTCCGGTCAGTTTCCGCACCTCAAATCCAACTCTGCCTTCACTTGCCTCCTTATTCTGGTTATTAATGAGACGTTTCGTTCTTCTTTTGCAGAAATGACAATGCTTCTGGTATAAGGAATGACAATGCTTCAGGTATGAGGAATGACAATGCTTCAGGTATGAGGAATGACAATGCTTCTGGAATAAGGAATGACAATGCTTCAGGTATGAGGAATGACAATGCTTCTGGAATAAGGAATGACAATGCTTCTGGTATGAGGAATGACAAAGCTTCTGGTATAAGGAAATGGCTGACCTGGTGACATCTGTGGCTGCTTTGCTGATGGACGGCAGGGAGCTGCAATTCATGTGGTAGTGGAAACCTTTGGCTTATGTAGTTTCTATGGGATCAATTTTCCAATAAAATAATTTATTAATTTCTCTAATTTCATTATTTCCAAAAACCCTGACCTACAAAGAAGATCCATCTAGTATCTTATTTGGTGTCTTGGGGGAAAATTGTGATTTATGAAGTGGAAGCAGCGAGAACGTATAAATAAAGGACTTTGGCAGTGGCTACTTTACACATTTCAATGCATAAAAAATAGGAATTTCTATTACAGAACGCCAAGTAAAGAAAATATAGGAAAATGTAATACATTTATGTATCATAAAAAAGGATGTCGGTTTGTTGCTTTATTTTCCATAATTATTTAAACGCGTGCAAAAATTTGTGACAACATTTGGCACAGAAAATTATAAAAACCGGTTGAAAATCACTGAGGATGACAGATGAACGTGATATAGATAAAATGCATAGAATGACCAAAAGCCAGAAATAGAAGTCTTTTAAATTTTAAAACTTTTCGCCGCGAACTGTCGGGACATCTTCACTTCAATAATTGATACCTAGTAAAATTTCGTGTCCCTACAGCAACATCCGGGGCAAAAACTTTTAAAATTCTCCTATTTCTGCCTTTTGGCCATATTTTCCATTTTTGGTAATATTAAGTGGGATTAATTAAATTTGATGCAATTTGAACTTAAAGATGGGGAAAAGGGTCTGCACGTCTCTGACGTCACTACACAAAACAAAAAAAACCTTTACGGTAAGAAGTGACGTAATTAGTAAACGAAAACAAACATTATGGAGCAATTAAAAGTAAAATTCAATTTAAAACTGAACACTTTAATGATTATTAAATAATTTCTCGGTGCAGCTTTTTTATTTATATCTCATTATCAACGTTTCATTTCGAAATCAGTCTTAAATTTTTATTTACACTAGTAAGAGATTTTAAATGTTACACCGAGAATAAAGGATAAGGAATCTTCTGACCTCTGACGTCATCCCTGTGTAAGGCAAATAATTATAGACTATTGTTAATGTGTATCACTTCGATTCCCTAATTTATTCTTAAACTATCTGCGTGTCCGGCGTTGCCCGCATACTTATTTGTACAGTATTTAATTCAAGACTAATCTTTTCGCAAATTTCGCTAAATCAATTCCAAGTTGTTGAGAGTCGTGCTCCGATAAGGAAGTGTTTACTTGACCTTAAGACGCTTAGGAATTTATTAAGGCGAGGAACATTACCTCAAGCGCTATTTATTTAAGCCCAGATTTTGTTCGGTTACAGACAAGAATTTAAACTGAAACTCAACTGAACTTTCGACAAAACCAATTAAAAATTTTAACGGACACAATTATCAGTTAAGTATAATATAATAGTTACTACTATCTGTAAGTTTAAATTAAATTTTTAACAAGGCCAAAAACAGACAAAAGAAATAGTGAAACATAACAAACTAGGATTTAAAATCAACTACATGTTTCGGTCCTGATCTCGACCTTCTTCTGGTTGAACTAAATATCAATGCACTAAAATTATTACATTCCAAAGATATTACTGTATTTCAGTAATTAAAGAACCAAAAGACAATATTTAAAAAGCAAAGATATTATTTATACATGTGATACATTATATTTAATGAATTAAGACGTTTATCGTTAACAGAAAGCTTTTCCATCTTCATGAAAGAAATTTCAACACGGTTCTCAATCCCCTTACCAAAAAGTAAGATAAAAGAAAGATCGAGGAGATTTTAAGGTTAAAGCGAACTACATTGAGAGTCTGAGCCTCATCCCTCGCATTTATTTTTATAAGTTATATGTTGTCGTTTTCTTCCAGCACATGGAACGTAATCAAAGATCGTCGGTTTAGTTTCTGTTCACTTGCCGAGGAAGTGTAATGTGTTGAAATAAGCGAAATAAAGACTTCAGTTCTGCGACACATTCCTGACTGCGTGCTTTCTTTTCCGGATAAAACAGCGACCTTTTTGGCTGAATAGAAGAAAAGGATCCTTTCACGAAAAGGGATCATCCGTTGTTAATTTGGAAGAGTCTGCTTCTGGAAGTCGGAAGCTGCGTGCATAATGTGGAATACTAACTGATCTTAAGTTCAAATATTAAATAATGAATTAAATTCACTCATCCGTAATATATTAATTACAAAAGTTAATATGACGGAAAGCGAATCTTCAACAAGAGGATCTTTCACAAGTGTTCCCGTATCTGTGAAGTGGAAACTCTCAGCCAAGTGGTCTGTCGCTCAACTAACCCGCAATAAACAAGTAATCCACGGCACTTGAGTCACAATACATATATCTCATTTCATCAGCACTTAGCAATTGCTTGCAGTATTCTGTGATTCACGCTGCCGAAATGTGAAAGAGCAAAACCTCTCACTAGGTGTTAAATACAATAATGGGAAAAAAATTATTTGTCATATGTTCTAGTCACCCAATTGTATCTACTTTAATTTGTCAAGGTTGTACCATTTACTTGTTTAACGTAAGATAAATTGTACTTTACACACATATGTTTTTAAAGAACGAGTAATTAACTGTAATTAAGCACTTGGTATTTCTCTTAACAACTTGCAATATCTGACACTCATAAGTAATTCACGTAATGAAGTTGAACATTGTATTCATATGCGTGACAACAGTTTGCAATTGTAGAAATTATCGGAAAATCTCATCAATTAATTTAAATCAGTATTTATCTCCCACTAAAAATAATTAGTGGCGAAAGCGGGAATGAAAGACAGCAGATAATTAATGCCAATGAAACCGTGTCAGTGGAAGCAATGACGACTTTAAATATACAGTGGTTAAGTTCCATTTCAATTCCTCGATATGGTTTAGTAGCGTCCGAACAGCCACGGAGCCAAAGTCTCAACCTCCTTGTCTTAACTTCAGCAAGCTAATGCATCAATACGTCCCAAGTCTATGATTTAATTGTTTAAATTCGAATAAATCGCTCTTTTTTGCCAGACTTATTTATTCATTATATATATATATATATATAATATACTTGACGCTAGATAAAAATATATATATATATACGATGATTTTGTTGTGATATTCAGTCCCAAGAAAGGTTTGATGAAACCCTCCAATGAACCTATCATGCAAATAGCTAGCACATCCACATCCTCCCTAATCTGCTTAGCGTATTACATTCATGGCCACCCTCTTCTGTTTTTACTCCACACACTTCCCCCTAATGCTAATTTTACAAGACCCTCGTGTCTTAAAACGTGGCCTATTAATGTATCTCTTCTCTTGGTCACTGTCCTCCATATAGTACACTCTTCCCCTATTCCGCTTACAACTTCTTTGTTAGTAATTCTTCTATCCATCCATCTGATTTTCAACATTCGCCTATAGCACCACATTTCAAAGCCTTCTATTCTCCTCCTTTCCGCAACAATTATCGTCCACGTTTCGCGCCCATATAACGCCACGCTCCATACGAACATTTTTAGCAACGATTTCCTAATATTCAGACTTATATTACCCGTAGATATTTTCGCGGAAGCCTTCCTTGCCTGTGCTATCCTACTCTAGTTATTACACTTCGAAAGTAGCACAATTCCTTAACTTAAGTCAAAATATCACTTCCCAAACTTACAGCCTTTGTTATTCTACGGTTTTTCATACTACACTCCATTACCTTGGATTTCCCTCTATTAATACTCATGTTAAATTCTTTATCCTGACTTCCCTAATACTGCAATATAGTCGGCAAAGCGTAAGGTTTTTATTTCTTCTCCTTGCAGTATGAATCCTTTTTCATATTCCGTTTTAACTTTCTTCATCGCCTGTATAAATTAAACAGCATGGACGACAGGCTGGATCCTTATCTTACTAACTTTCTTGATTATGGCTTTCTTTTCTTGATCTTCTATTCTAATTACTGCTGCCTGTCTTCTGTAGAGGTTATGTACAAGCCTTCCTTGTAGATACTTTATTCCTGTTTAAGATTTAATACCATGTAATTGAGAGTGTCTTTGTCAGGGCCAGTGCCTACTCTCATGTCTCTATTATTTCCACAAAATATGCAAGAAGTAGGAAGATAGCTCAAGAACGTACGAGACCGGGGAAGAAGAACAAAGATAAAAACAGGTAGACGAGAGGGAAATGAGTAATATAAAGAGCAATAAGGAGCAGGTCCCACACACTCTCGGCCGCCTCCAGCTGTTGTCCAGGAGGAGTATTCATTCATTCAGGACTCGCATAAACCCGTTAAAATTTAGTCACTCTAAATGTATTCACAAAAAGTTACACACATTCCTTCAGTAACGGAGTTTTTAAAGGAATCAAACCTTTGATGAGTAAATATTTAATCATTCTATTAACTGCAAAAGTCTTCACTTCTGCTGTTGCAGATGACAAGAATAACAATTTAATGTATTACTGCAAAACGTTTTGGGTGAATTGTTCATATTCATGTGTAAGTGGAGTAACGAGTCATTTTCCACAAGGTGTGACTAAGCTTAGTTTGATCTGCAGGAGTTTGGGTTGCGTCATCTTCAATTGTGACCGAGGCAAACTTTTGCTGTGTTCCATCCACATCCAGGAAAAACCCACGTGTGACGTCATCCTGCATTAATCGTGGATAAGAGAGAGATTAAAAAATGGCCAGAGCCTTACCAATAGCGTGGCTGTCATTACCAATCCTCTAGGATCAACTCAGTCCTAGCTCCATAAGAACCAATGTAAAAAAGCGTTTTCAAGTCCAGTAAAATCTTAAAGAACAAAAGAGAAACTAAAGTTGATCTACCATTTACACAGTAAGTAAGTATTTTAAAATATGTAATGCACATATATAAGTTCATACGTATTATTAACAAAAGTGAAATTATATTCGAAAATATATTTCGAGTTGGTTGCAAAGTTATATCAATATATTTCTGAAATAAATGCTGTTGTTGTGATATTCAATCCTAAAACTGGTCTGATCCATGCTAACCCATCTTGCGCAAGCCTGTTCATTTCCGCATAACTAGCACATCCCACATAATCTGCTTAGCATATTACATTCTGCTCTTACCCAACACACTTTCCTCTAACACTAATCTTACAAGGCCCTAATGTCTTAAAACGTGGCCTATTATTCTATCCCTTCTCACGGTCAACGTCCTTCATATTGTTCGCCCCTCCCCTACTCTGTTTAGAACTTCCTCGTTAGTGATTCTATCCACCCGTTTCATTCTCCTATGACACCACTTTTCAAAGGCTTCTTTTCCTCTGCTTTCTACAACTCCTATCGTTCACGTTTCGCACCCATAGAACGCCTAATATTCACTCACATATTACCCGCAAGTAAATTTCTTTTTTTTGCGATAGCCTTCCTTGCCTGTGCTAACCTACTCTTTATGCCTACTATAATTCTACCATCCCTAGTTATTACGCTTCCCAAGTAGCAGAATTTCTTAACTTCCGTCAAAATATCCCTTCCCAATCTAACAGCCTTTGTTATTCCACTGTTTCCCCTATTGCATTTCATTACTTTTGTTTTCCCTCTATTAATCTTCATATTCAACTCTTTCTCTAGGACTACTTTCATGACATTTATTATGGTTTCCAAGTCTTATCCTGACTCCCGTAATACAACAATATCATCGGCAAAGTGTACGGTTTTTATTTGGTTTCTTTCCAGTAAGATTCCTTTTCCATATTCCGTTTCAACTTTCTTCATCGCCCGTTCCGTGTATAAGTTAAACAGCGTGGGCGACAGACTGCATCCTTGTCTTCCTCTTTTCTTGATTTATGCTTTCTTTTCTTGACCTTGTATTCTAATTACTGCTGCCTGTCTTCAGTACTGGTTATGTATAAGCCTCCTTTCTGGATAATTTACTCCAGTGCTCTTCAAAATCTCAAATAATGTGTGACCCTCATGTTTCAGAACGCGGCCTATTAATCTAATCGTTCAAAATCCTCCATATTATCCGCTCTTCCCCTATTCTGCTTAGAACTTCCTCGTTAGTGATTCTATCCATCCATCTCATTCTCCTGCGGCAGCACATTTCAAATTACCATCAATCTATGACAGTAAAAACCTTTGTCAATATATATGTCCCGGCGTGCAAACTACTCGTCCACACGTGTTCCTTAGGGCTCGAGATTTACATCATTTTTATTTAAAAAACGGAAGTTATATATGTGAAAAATGTGAAAATGGTTATAGACCTGTAGCACTCAACTTGGTCGCTGATGCAATGGCAAGCCACTCAGCATCCTTCCGCTAAACACGCGTACTACGAGTCCTGTTGCTTGGTCAATGTTGATGCCAGACTCGAGGTCATAGCAACGGTTGGTAACAGTCAGGCATGCCAACATAAATATTGTTCCTGCACTCGGCCTCCATTTACTCCAACAGAATAGACTACAACCTTAGTTGTTAGAAATATCTAAAGCTGAGAACCATACAAAGGAAGAAAGAAATTTAATTGTTCTACATGAAGTTATTCTAGAGACATGCTGATATTTATCATGTTATTGTAGTAAAATTAAAGAGCTAATTTATCTGACAGTAATTGTCTTCGTGTTTCAGGAAGCATCAGTGGAAAGCAGGAAAACATTCAGAAAATGCTAAGGTAAGAAATAAAGTAATATTTTTATTATATTTTTTCTTTTCAATTCACTAAACTAAATTCCCAAAGTTGCTTCATGATTTATATCTGACGTCACAGAGCTCGATGAAACTTTACTAAATTTACTCTCGCACTTAATTTACGTTACAAATTTAAGAGACTTGTAATAAATAGGGAAATAGGGAAACCTCTAAAGTTATCCTGCCGCATATCAATACATTCAGATTAGACGTGTATTTGCTTTTTACCGCAGTGTTGGTCTCAGTTTTCTCCGATGAGTCTGCAAGCTACTTTAATCTGGCTGTTGGTAAATACAGTTAAACGTGACTTGATTCTTACAGAGTGCAACCTTAATTTTTAAAAATTGTATTCAATTCTTAATGTCTTAAGGATTATTACTTGAAGTATTTCGACTGTTTGCACGTAGGGGCTACACACAGCATCCACAATGTTCTTTAATTAGTCCTTTCATCCTAGCATACAAGTAATAGGCGTTTAATAATTATTTATTATTCTTACTGTCAGTACATCTGTATTTATCTAAGTAACGCTCCACTTTCATATTGAAGAGGAACCCAGGGGATTTTCTCATTATTCTTTGTCTGTGTCGCCTAAAATGTTTTCCGTCATATCCTTATTTTGTCTTTCCCAAAGTAGCCAGCTTTTATCACATTCAAAACCTTATTTTTTGTAAAAGACTTCATCAGTAGGAGGGAGAAGATTCACCTTAATGAGTTCCAGGCATTACTCTCGAATGTAGACTGTCGGCCGCTTCTTTCCGCTTCGACTTGTTCAAATTCCCTAGAGATTCTTGGAACGGCCTTGACATCGCTTCAGCCCAGAGTGACTGCGGGGCTTACCTGATCATGTCGGGAATGCCTGGCACTCTCTCTGGGTACTTTTTATCAAAGTTCTCATATGCCGAGACACCTTCACCTATTTTAGGAGGTATATGTACCGGGGTCAAAGACCTTGGGCATATGGCAAGAGCGTTCCTCTGATCCCATTGGATCAGTCGGCCAACTGCCTCCTGAAACTGGTGGAGACAAGGAGAAGGGAATGCCGCGTCCCCACAGCAGACTCGTCTCCCGTCATTCAAAAGGGCGTGAGAATAGTACCCAATGCCCGACCTACCTGATGCAGGTTTTCTAGGGTTTTCCCTGCATCTCTTTAGGTGAAACACCGGGTAGGATCCTTAAACCATAGCCTGGGGGCCCTAGTTAACCCTTGGCTACCTTGATCTACCTCCCGCATCCCCCTTTTCAATTCCTTTCCTATGCTATTAAAGGGGAGTTGCCTGTTCCAGGTTCACCCTCATGTAGCCTGTTAACCAAAAAAAATCAAAAAATATAAACAGGCCTCCGTTTTTTTACTATTTTGGTGGTTTTCCGCCTTTTGCAAAATCAGTACTCATCTATCAACAAATATATTTATTTCCAAGCTGAATCAATCTGAGCTGAAACGCAATAAAAAATTCAGTTTTGGAAGTCCCCCGACTTTGGCCCCCGTAGTTCATAAACTGAGGATTTTAGAGGGCTAGAGGGGAATTAGCTCCCACAAACGTATACATCAGGATTTTCCTCTTCATTTTATACACGGTAACAGACTGTGACGTCACTAGTTGTGCACCAATCAAGAATTAGGGCCGAATACGTGGGGCAACGACAGCACTAAATAAATAAATATTTTTCGTTAGCTTACCACAGCAGATGAAACTTGAAGAAGCTCAATACTTATTCACTTATTAGTTATATATTCGGCGCACACTACACTAAAGTCTTTCTGAACAGAAGAAGATCACAAGGCCTCCAACGATCATTAAACACTTCCCCAAAGATTGCACAACAAGCTCACTTTTTATTACTAATTTTCTCTGAATGTAATAACTTTACTACATTACCATTTCGTTTAACGTATTTTAGTCAATTCGCGTTTTCGACATTAACATACATTAAATCAAACTATCGTTTAATATATATCACGATTTGCAATAACTGAAATAAAGCCTACAATGAATTATTTATTTAAAGTAAAGGATCACATTAATACTGTTTGATTGTAATAATATTTGGATGTTGTCATAAAAATATTCAAGAAATTAGATAATAATCACAAAACTTTATTTCGGCTATGAATTGAATTATTAATTATTCCTCATTTTATGGACAATGTGTGACTTTATATTGACTGTATTGTATATATTACAATAACTCTACGATTTATACACCGCAGAGGTTGTGGGACATCAAGGTACAGTTGAGAGTTGGTTATTTCTCATCCTGAATGAAGGACCATTAACAGAAAACTGTTTATAGTTTTCCATCTTCATGAAAACGTGTGTTTTTCAATCTTGTCACTAAAAATAGAGATTCGGAATTCCCGATCGATCACCGTAAAAACATTTCAATTTTAAACCTAATTCTTTGACCTCTTCAGAACAATTTATTTGTTCCAAATAAGGAATAACGACGTTTCGGTACACATTTGCTCATTTTTATTGTTTCTGTTTGTGTATAGTAATCATTTAAATATACATATGGACACTTGCAGGTTCATGCTATTTATTTTACATAAGAGAATAGAATTTAATAAAGAAATATCAACCAACAATATTTATAAATTGTATACAAAAACAAAAGAAAGTAAAATTACAATTAGGAAACATGGCGAAAGGTACAATGATGATGCAATAGCATAAATGTTATGGGTAATTGCTATTAAAGGGGATTTGCCTGTTAACCAAAAAAAATAATAATAAAAAAATAAACGCAGACCCCAAATGAAACTGCGCAAAATGTTAGAACTCTTTGTACACTGGTTGAGCCCATACAACTTCTAGCACAAAATGTAGTGATGTGATCAAAATAGTGGTACAGCTCGTCATTCCGATGTCTGTTCAGGCAAAAGACGCCACAAAAATATTGTCGCGGCATATTTTGACGTCACTTTGAAGGCCAATTACTCAGCAGCAAAAGATCCATATGATACTATATCTTGCAACCAAGAAGAGAGAGCATCATATTAACACCCGAAAATACAGAAAAACTATTATCCGCATATGTCTTGAGATATTCCTCGTGTATCTCAATATACGTCACTCCCAATTTTTGTTTAAATCTGGTCGCATTACAAAGACCAGGCATTAAACAAGTATTTTTGCGGTTTATAACAGCTGTAGGCCTCTGAAGCCAACGCGTGTGCCGCGGTGTTGCGGGCGAGACGCTAAAGGGGCGACCAATCACCTCTAGTGGCCAGATAATAGTAACATTTAGCTTATCGGCACACCTTATACCTCAAAATATAGTAGTATCATCAAAGATGTAATACAGTCGGCCTTTGGGATATATAACGACTCACAAAGACATCACAAAAGTTGTCTCGGACCTCAGTTTGGAGGCCGATTATTTGGCAGCAAAAGGTCCAACAATAATTTGTAAATGTACTCATCGAGCACCGTATTAAGCATTATACAAACTGAAACTCTACAGCTCTTATATTTTCAGAGATGTTGCACATGAAATTAGGCCAGACAAATGTAACGTAGCCACATTTCGTGGTAACATATCATAATGTGTGTCGCTCCTACTTTGGTTTTAAATGATATCACTATAAAGAGCAGCTTCTTATGTACAATAAAAATGTTTATTTGTTCTGGGATCCGAAGTATTACAACAACGATTGAACTCTGAATGTCAAGTACTTTGCAGTAAGCCCGCGCTTTGCAAAATGGACCAACTTTGATCTCTTGTCAAATAAATTCTAGGGGCCAGATAAGCGTGAACAACTAGTATCCCACAATGAAGTGGCATGATCAAAAAGCAGTACAGTTGGCCGTTATTATCTCTATCCACATACAGAACAGACGATGAAGAAAGTTAAAATGGAATAATAAAAATAATAAACATGGCAGTATTACGGGAGTCAGAGCAAGACTTGGAAACCATAATAAATGGCATGAACGTGGTCCTGGAGAAAGAGTTCAATATGAGGATTAATACAGGGAAAACCAACGTAATGCATTTCATATGGGAAACAACGGAATAACAAAGGGTATTAGATTGGGAAAGGATATTTTGACCGAATTCTGCTACTTGGGAAGTAGGATAGCACAGGCAAGGAAAACTATCGCGAAAAAGAGGAATTACTTACGGGTAATATAAGTGTATTAGGAAATCGTTGCTAAAATGTTCGTACAGTGCATGGCGTTAAATGGGTGCGAAACGTGGACGATAGGAGTTGCGGAAAGGAAAAGAATAGAAGCCTTTGAAATGTGGTGCTATAGGCGAATGAGATGGGTGGATAGAATCACAAACGACGAATTTCTAAACAAAATAGGGGAAGAGTGAACAATATAGAGGAAGTTGACCAAGAGAAGAGATACATTAATAGGCTACGTTTTAAGACATGAGGGTCGTGTAACATTAGCATTAGAGGGAAGTGTAAGAACAGAATGGGAGGCCAAGGATGCAATGCACTAAGTAGATTAGGGAGGTTGTGAGATGTGATAGTTATGAGGAAATGTAAAGACTTGCGCAAGATAGGTTAGCGTGGACTGAAACCACAACATCAACAGCAACAACAAAACCACCACCAAATTTTGTCGCGGCAAATTTAGAACTGTGTTTGTAGGCTAATTACTGGGCAGCAAAAGGATATTTTTTATTGATAATAATTTTACTTGACCTGTTTTCTAGATTCAATAACAGGTCTGTTTAACAATATTTTTCTTTTGTTGGTACATTTTTTTTACATAGATATAAATATGTATGAATACAATTACAAAATGTAGGTACATTTTTTTTACATAGATATAAGTATGTATGAATACAATTATAAATTATATGCGTATATTTAAATTTGTTTTAGCATGTAAGATCATCCATCATCTGTTACACTAGTTTTATTATTATATTATTTTCGTGGAGAGACTGAAGGAGAGAATTCTTAATTTCTTTGTCTCCTCATCCTTTCAACATTTATACATTTTGTTTGTGAAACATCTCCGGTTTTCCGGTTACGACCCACGTTTCCGGATCTCCATGACGCGTTGGTCGAGTAGTTTTAGGTTCAAATTTTTTTTTTACTAATTTTATACTCTAATTATTTATGACTGTATTTGTATTAGCAGAGTTATGTAATTTGTTTAAGATAATTACTTGAATAATCTTCCTATTACTATAATTTATATTCTATTTTATGTTGTGATGTCTATATTTTGGTCCTTATACTCATCCGGTTCCTGGATTTGAATGTCCGGTCCGATGATGAGTATATTAAGTCTAAGGATATATATGTCATAATGTTTTTCAAATGTGCACATCATCAAACAGAAACTCCATTGTCTGTATTTTTTTCCAGAGATCTTCCAGCACAGGCTGTAGAGATGTCCTAACGAAAGTTGACCAGGAAAATTTGTGGTAGAAAAGTAGCCAAATTGTGCAGCAATGTATACGACACTCCCAAAATATTATCTTATATAATAAGTATAAGTATAAAATCATATTCCATAAATCCTATAGAGAAGCACAAGCTTCAAGGATGTGGAACGAGTCAGAGATTTTATATAGGTTGCTTTATTAATATTAGAATATACTGTAACTATTCATTAATTTTTAACTTATAATAAGATTTTCTTAAGTTCTATACAGAAGACATACAATTTGTACCTTATATATAAAATTGATAAATATTTTTACATCCTATACTAAAAGATTAGTGTTCTAATAATGTTCTTACATAATTATAAATATCTACCCTATGATACATTCAGCTTCATAAATTCTTCAACAGAGTAGAAGGAGTGGCTTAGTAAGAACTTAGTTAGTTCATATTTGAACTTGTTTGGATTTATTTTTAATTGTTTAATGGAGGTGGGAAGTTTATTAAATATGCTAATAGCATTGTAATGTACACCCTTTTGTATTACGGTTAGAGACTTCCCTTCCTTCCTTCCTTGTGTAAATTGTTTTTACTTCTGGTATCAAAGTCATGTATATCTGAAGAGGTTACTGTTATTAATAACAAATAACATGAGTGATTGAATATGAGTGTCAGTATTCCAGTTTTCTTGAAAAGTCCCCTACAAGATGTTTTTGATGAGACCTGACATAATATTCTAACAGCCTTTTTTTGAAGTGTAAATATTTTATCTTTCCCTGTTGCATTGCCCCAGAATATTATACCATATGTCATTATAGAGTGGAAATATGCATAATAAACTAATTTTCTTATGTTAGGATCACTACAACTTGACATAATTCTAAGAGCAAAGGTTGCCGCCGAGTCTAATTTTCGTAGGAGAATATTAATATGATCCTTCCAGTTTAATTTATTGTCCATGGTTTATTAAATATGCTAATAGCATTGTAATGTACACCCTTTTGTATTACGGTTAGAGACTTCCCTTCCTTCCTTCCTTCCTTCCTTCCTTCCTTCCTTCCTTCCTTCCTTGTGTAAATTGTTTTTACTTCTGGTATCAAAGTCATGTATATCTGAAGAGGTTACTGTTATTAATAACAAATAACATGAGTGATTGAATATGAGTGTCAGTATTCCAGTTTTCTTGAAAAGTCCCCTACAATATGTTTTTGGTGAGACCTGACATAGACCTTTTGCTGCCGAGTAATTTATCTCCAAACAGTCCTAAATTTAGTGGCGACTTTGTCTTGAAGAGGTACGGAAATGGCGATGACATCTCTACAGTCTGTGCTGGAAGGTGTGTGGATGAGTCAACCTTCACTATTGTCTGGCCGCTAGAATTTATTTGATAATTGATCAAAGTTGGCCATGGCGCGTTAACACGGGCTTCTAACTTCTCAACCAGTGTCCCATTACCTCTAATATTTTTCACAGTTTCGATTGGGGTCTGGGTTTACTTCTTCACAAAATTTCATGAGATTCGGAGAAGGTCGAGTGGGAGCCAGAGGCTCTTTTTCGGTGATTTGACATGGTATGACTCAAATAAAACTTGCCAAAAATTTGCAAATCTTGGCCTGTACCTACGCCATGTGCGTATATTCATCAGGATACAGAAAAACAACCATGAAACATCCATTGTCAATACAATCCTTTGTTTACCTTCATTTTTAATAAATCCTGAAATATCTATACTAGGAGGAGCCTCGAGGCTGTGATGAACCACTTTATCATCCAAAAATTCGTTAATTTGCAAAGGCACTGAAGAGATTGACTCCACAATAATTTTTCACAATTTATGCCATGCTTTAGGAGATTGTGCTATATGCTACTGTTTAGTTGTAAACACAATTAATAATAAACGTTAAATCAATATCGATCTTTTTTTTTCATTATGCTTCTTCTTTACAAACTGTCTTGGAAGAGAGTGAAAGGAGCGTATCAGTGCTGGAAGGACTTTGGCAGACTATCCTGTGGGATGGAAGGCAGGATGCAGACACTAGACACAGTATAAAACCTCGGCAGTAAATCTCCTGTAACTTCTAATGCAACACGTTGACAAGAATTACGTCAAAATGGTTTACTTCGCGTATTTTTATTCAGTTATGAGCTATGGCGTCTCTAATTGGGGAAACTGCTCCAGGAGCAATGAAATAGTTAAGTTGCAAAGGCGTGCCATTAAAATACTTTCTGGTACGAATTCTAGATCCAGTTGCAAACCATTCTTCAAAAGTTTGCAAATACTTACTTTAACAAGCGTATATATTTATGAAATATTAAAGTTTGTAAAAACAAACATTAATTTGTTTCAAACAAATGGCGAATTCGTTGAATACGCGACTAGAAATCAGTCGTTCAGCTGTAAGGTCGGCCAAGCACCGCCCTTGTTTCTCTCTCTCTCTCTCTCCCCCCATCTCTCTCACTATCTTCCTCTATCTCTATCTCTCTCCATCTCTCTCTATCTTCCTCTCTCTCTCTCTCTCTCTCTCTCTCTCTCTCTCTCTCTTTGTCTATCTCTCTCTTAATCGTCCCTCTAGTATTTTAAATCAAGGTTCCTGCAGAAGTGTTGAATGAGCTGCATATCTTTACATTTTCCGTACAGTTTTGTCTGTTCATTTGTTGCATGTATTGCCTGGAGCTACTACAGAGGGAAGGACAGTTTCCAGGTCCAAGTAGTCAAAACTCCATTGCGTGTTTCTCAGTGTCTGCTTGTGATCTCTTGTGTGCGTGTAGTGTTTATACTGACTTTAGACTATATACATTTTCTTTTATTAATTTATTTTAAGATTATTTGTAATTAAGTGCCTTGTTTTGTTTCTTGTTTGTAATGTATGACGTATTCCATTTCCTCAATCAAGAACTAATGAAAAAAACAATAAATCTAAATTTAAATCTGGACAACAAGCAGCAAGGGTTGTCTTAATTTAAAATTGGGAGGAGATGGAAAAGGAACTAACAAAGAGAAATATTGTAGCGAATAAACGGAAATATAACAAGAGAAATCACATGAATAAAATTGGGGGGAAGGTAACAGGGTAAGCCATATTTTGGTACATACCAGGTAACATAAAACCTAAAATAATAATAGTAATAATTATAAGTCCTCCAGATTGAACTCAATGCGGTTCTGGAATGTCAAAGGGCATAAGTAAGGTCGTCTTCTAGACCGATTCTTGATGGCCTCTGTCTGTTAGTAGTCCAAATAGTTTGATACGAAATTTAAGGATTGTAACGTTTATAATGCCATGAATTTAAATATGGAATCGCTGAGATTGTAATGACACGTGATACTCATGTTAAATCTCTTAATGTTACCAATTGTGGTGTTCGTTGGTTACACCATCAAAAATATAGTTGTACAAACGAACAATAATAATAATAATGTATTTAATTTGAATAGAAATATAACTCAAATTAAGTTATAGTGGAAAACACATAAATTTACGATATCAATTTAATCATTAGCTCAGTCGGTAAAAGCAAAAATAATAATCTACGCAGCTTCTTAAATGGCTGCTCCAGGGAACGCGGGTGACGAACGATATAGTTGAAAATTAAATTCGCGAATCAGACGAGAATGGTTTGTGTGGAAAAACCGAGGTAAATTGCCGTTACCAGATGACGTCGTTCTTCGTTTTTGTTCGTATGCCGGTTGTTCCTTTCCTGGGTCACGTCTTCTTCATATTAAGATTCTCTAGCGCCTCTCCTTCAGATCAAATGTTGTCTTTTTATTTTCTGTACTCCCACCAAATGAATCTCCTTTCTTAAATGTGCAGAAACTAAATTTTATACATGTCGCCTTGTTCTGCCACTGCTTCGTCTCTCCCTAGCGTCTCTCTCAGGCAGCCTCCCTGCAACAATCTACTCCAGGCCATCAACAATGTTGCAGCCAACAATGTTGCAGACGGTGACGTTTCCCGCCGACATTTCCCGCCTACTCGGCCCCACCAAGCTATTCTCGTCTTCCGTCCTGTATACGTAAATAACAAAAACTAAATTATTTTTGCTTTACCCGACTGTAAGGGTCATGAATCACCACACAATAGTCTACTAAAAAAAACAGGTATCGGATGTTGTGGCCCGTAACAACTCACATGATGAGGATTTAGTTGATGGATCAGGCTGCTCTGTCGTCTGTCGGAATCTGCGCAGAACATTCCGAGAGTTTATTTTCAAAACGAATCCCATGGCCTTCCGTCACCTTAACTGTCCGTTAACTCGAGCTTCCGTAGAATGACGATTGAAGAAGAAATACAAATTTTCTATTTCGAATGAAGGCTCCACATCAATCATCCATGTAACTTACTTAAGTCCACGACAAACGCTTTAACCACACGAGGTCCTCCGGATTTCTTTTATTAGACTCATACATAAAAAATCACTAACCTGACGACTGCAACGAGACTAAAAGTCAAATAATTTAAATACTCAACGGCTGTTTCCCCTTACACGGTTATCACATAACAAAAAACTTACTTGT